>PYXC01000629.1:1697500-2297500 GCA_015244755.2 Tenualosa ilisha
CATTTGGAAGGCTCTGGTACTAATTATCTGCAGTGTTCCTCTGGGGGATTAGGAGCATTTTAATAGTCCTGTTTTATGGGTTACGTTCCTGCTGGGATACACAGGATTACAGTGGTACTAAGAGACCAAGCTTTCCCTAACACAGACAACAACACACAGACAGACACAAACACACACACACACACACACACACACACGTACACACAAGCACACAAGTCTAAATCATGTGGGGTCAGCTTGATGACGCACATGCCTGGGTGACTTCCATGGAGCACTCTGAGTAAAAATGACACCATCTTAAACATCTCACAGGATCAAGGCTCTAGAGCAGGCGCCAGCTTCCTCTGGGACTGCTGTATGAGTGGGATGCTGATCTGGGAACAGCGTGCTGTGTTTCCCAGCAGCTCCTCTGGCACTGTGGTCACTCACTCTTGTTTTAAGCTCCACAAGCCTCTCATGACAACCAGGGTCCAGATTCCTGGATCATGTCATTTATCCTGTCCTGACAATACTGATGTTGCAATGTGCCTGCATTACAGTAAGTGAGGTCGGGTGTTTAAATGCCTGCTTGTTTACTGATAAAGGTGTGTGTGTGTGTCTGTTTTTTGTGACTGTGTCAATATGTGTGGGTGGGTGAGTGAGTGTGTGTCTGAATGCCTGCTTGTTTATGCATGGATGTCTGTGTGTGTGTGTGTGTGTGTGTGTGTGTGTGTGGGAGAGAGGGATGAGCATGAGCCCACTTGGGCTCTCACTCTCCAGCAGTCTGGCCTAGTTCTCAGGGCCCAGAATACCCCGCTGTGGCCCACCGAGCCTCAGCCTCCCAGGTCACGCTTCGCAAGACTCTACCAGTACCCAGGGTGTCCTACTGCAGCCTACGCATACTGACACAGACACACGTATACACACACACACACACAGACACACACACATACACATTCATAGCCTCACTGACACTCCACGCACACACAACCAAATGTGTACAAACTCACAGTTCAATTGCTTTTTACTTATCGATGGGCTAGCCAGACAAAGCATTGTCCTAGTTTCAATCCAAACACGAGCCTGAGGGGAGAGTCCAGACAAGCCTTTTTTCTGTGTGTGTGTGTGTGTGTGTGAGCAATCACTGCAGCCAGACACCACTGAGCCAGGAACCTACGCCAGCTCATACTGCTCTCTCTTTCTCTCTCTCTCTCACACACACACACACACACGTTCACACACACACAGACACACATACACAACATCCATATAAATAAAATAAATACTCTGTCTTGTCCTCTCAATATATGCTGGCTGAGTTGAATGCATATGTGCAAACAAATACAATCTCCACACAAGCCCACCTTCCAGGTCAGTGTCAGCTAAAACGCACACAAACATCGCCACAGAAGGACTCATATTTAATACCCATGATAGCTCATATATGAGAGGCCCTGTGACTTCCATGATCCTAGAGCTTTACTGTGAGCAGGACACAGGGATTTGGTTCTTCATAAACATGCATCGAAGTGAACATGGCTCCTGTGAGACAAGGAGCTACCCTGTACAAGAAAAATGTCTGGGCAATCCCACAATGCACTGCTGAAGCTCACAGGGGTCAGGAGGAGATGTGGAGAGAGACGGACAAACTGTCAATCAAAATTTCCATCTTCCATGGTTGTCCTGCTGGGGAGAGATTGGACGGTCAGTCCTGAAGAGGAGGAGGAGGAGGAGAAGGAGGAGGAGGAGGAGTGTGTGTGTGACTAGGACAGGGAGTAGGAGAGCCAAAAAGAGCATGAGGAGGAAGGAGAGGAGGGAGGATACAGTGGCTGTGATGGCTAAAGAAATAGGGTGTTTAAAATAGTGTGACCTAATTGAGACAGGATAAGAAAAAGAGAGACAGTGCATGTGTGTGTGTGTGTGTGTGTGTGTGTGTGTGTGTGTGTGTGTGTGTGTGTGTGTGTGTCTGGGTGTGTGTGTGTGTTTGTGTCTGTGTGTATGTGTGTGACAGAGAGAAAGAGAGAAAGAAAAAGAGGCTGTGTGTGTATGTGAGAGAGTGAAATCTAGAGAGAAAATGAAGTGATGCTTGAGGCCTTTGGAAGAGAGGAAGAGAAGAGGACGCTAAGACGGAGAGCGGAATGATGGTGGGATGAAGGGAATGAGGGAGGTTTTGCCCTGTCAGGGGAAGTGGCTGTTGCCAGGGTTACCACATTCCGTGGAATTGGGCCCTGGTGTGTGGCTGATGGCAAACACTGCGGAAAAAAGAATCCCTCTCAAATATGGCAAACACAACAGCAGAGGAGGAGACAAAACACAAAACATGGAGAGGAAGCACAGAGGGAGACGGAGAGAGGGAGCGACAGAGAGAGGGAGAGAGGGGGAGATCATGTTAAGGAATAAAGGGGGAGATAAGGGGGAGATGGGGGAGTGAGAGACGGAGAGAGGCAGAGGGAGACGGAAAAGGGAGACGGAGACAGAGATCTTGGGCAGACTGCAGCGGCACATGAAACAGAATAATTCATGGAGGCCTCCTCTGCTTCTTCCCACCCCAGCGTGTGTCTGCGCCTCTCAGCTTCACACACATCCAGCCCCAAAAACACAACTTCACACTAATTACATGCCAGCCATGACACACACACAAACACACACACACACACAAACACACACACACACACACCCACATTGTGCTGGCTGCTGCTGAAACCCCTACTGACCACCCAGCCACGCACACACAGCAGACTAGCTTCTGACAAAGCAGAATAGAGCCGCATCCCTCACACCACAGAGAGTGGAGCCGTTAACTACACAAAACCCAGCACAGAGACAGCCTATAGACAACGCATGTAAAACTCTTCACCCTGATCATTTGTATGGAAACGCTTGTGATATGGCAGAGAGGGGAAGATGGTGACACAGAGAGAGAGAGAGAGAGAGAGAGAGAGATGGCCATGGTTCTTGCCAGTGATGAAGTGAGCAGGAACAGAATGGCTTGCAGCCGTGGTATGTGAAGCAGCCTGTGAATGCTGAGTAACCCTGTCCGCCCTGAACCAGCTGACTGTAACACTGACCACAGGTCAGCGCAATGCCCAGGGTGTGCTGCGTTGCTCCTGTCACTACTGTTTACACACACACGTGTGGGAGCAAAAATAGCTTTGAGGCTCAGCTCCTCATACCGGCATGGTCTTCTCAGAAGGGCCTTGGCGAGATCATCTGCGCATGTCACACGACAGACATAAAAATCTTTACACGATGTCCCAAACCGTCAAGACACCAGAAAACATGCAGGAACACTCGTGTCAGTACACACAGCTGTGTGCTATGTGCTACTGAACACCAGAATCAAAGTGACTCAACCAATCAGTTCAGTTTAGCCACATTTAGACACATTTGTAGACATGCTTACATTTTTTCTCGGAAGTCTACACTGCCTTGCATCATTGGCGTTGTGTGTCAGCACCTGCTGAAGTGTTTTTGCCTGACACCTGTCACCATTTATTACCACAGTACAACCACCCAGCCCAATAAACCCTTGGACACACAAATGTGAGACCCAGGTCACTGGCACCTCCACCAATCAATCAACAGCTCTGGGGATCATCCCCAGCCAGAACTGACAGTTTGAAAGTCCTCCTTGGTCCGAGTGAGAATTTACCACAAACAAATCCACAGGCTGTAACTATTCCACAATTGCCATATTACTCACATACACACGCATACACATGCACTGCTTGAAACATGCACACACATCCAGAAGTGCTGCAGTAAAGCCACTGTCTGGCTAAAATGTCTCCTTATAGTAACACTGAGACAAACAAACAGCCAGAGACAAACACCCCCACACACAGAGAGTTGTGGTGGGACAGGGGGCCAAAGGGAGGCCCAGGGGCCCGGTGGTTGCAGGCACTCTTAGGCTGGCGCCTGTCCTCGCCTGTCCCTTTTCATTAAGTCTACACCCAGAGATATGACACATCTGGACCTGGTTTTTACACTTCAGCTACCAAAGCAGACCCACCATATGGAAAGAGTCAGGGCAGAAGCGGTTGCCCCTGTTAACATCCAGTTCAAAGACACAATCTCCCAGTATACCGGTTTCTGATGTAAGCACACACAAGCACACACAAACACACACACACATGCCTGTAAGCAGTCAGTAAGCTGGCATAGCACTGTGAGAGGACTGACCCAGTTACATGTCCAGAGCGAGGCCACTGGCAGGCACCGTGGTGGTCAGGTCAGCCCTCCGTGTGACCCCCACAGTATATCTGAGAGGTGCGAGGTGACCACATGTCAGGAGCCCCGCTTCCCACACAACCCAATAAGAGCGGTCAGCACAGAGCACTGGGCAAGCACTAGCCCACTAATTGCGGGGGAAAACCAAAAGTAGGTCTGACGTGCACAATAGCCAATGGCCTAATCAAGTACTGCCTGCTGGTGCTCCAGCCAAGGCTGCAGCCAACCTGCAAACGCCAGCAAGATCTCTGGAAATTTCCGAGAACTCTAACAGAGTTGGGAGCAAAACACAATGTTTCACAACTGACACACTTCATGGCTGGAGGTCACTAAGCCATGAAGCTATTGGAAATCTCAATATCAAAGCAACAACAACAACATCAACAAAGACTTTTCTTTTCAAAGAGATTTTTCCTCAGTCACACGAGAGAGGTCAACAACACACAATGGGCAGAAGACCAGTAGAAGACTCCACAGCACTGGCTGACCAGCAGGGCCTCACACTGTGCTCTCTGTGGACCTGACATTTCAGCACAAGACTACTGGACTTTAAGGAAGTTACAAGAGGGAGGAAGAAGGAGGATCCATTGAGATGGAAGAGTGCTGCTGACAGTAACGCTGACTGCAGCTTTTTTCACCCCGTTAGCTGGAAAGCTCCGGCAAACCAGAGGCGAGCAAAGGAGGGGAGAGAGGAGGTAACGGAGGGTCAACAACACACTCATGATAGCGTGTTAACACACCTCGACTTTAGAGGGGGGGGGGGGAGTAAAAGAGGAAGAGAGAGAGAGAAAGGGAGAAAGAGAGAGCGCTGAGTCATGGTCGACAGATTGTGACTGTGGGCACCCCCTCCACCCTTCGCCGTTCCCCGCCCCCACCTCCACTCTGGCACTCACCCCCTCGCGACGGCCTTCACAGCGAGACAGCTGGGCCGCCTCTCACGGGCCTCCCAAGGCTGTGCCAAATGCCGCGTGTCAGAGGTGAGCGGCCGTTTTATGAGAAGGATGCAAACAGTGCTAGCCTAACTTAGCCCACTGTTGGCGCTACAGAAGAACAATCCGTGAAAAGGTGGGTCGGAAAACCGATGGCGTCTGCCTTCGCAAAGGCCTATGGGGGCTGTGGATGCTGCAGGGATTCAGAGTGCAGCGGGGGGGGGCGCAGGATCAGCTGATCAGTGGTGGCGTCTGTGGCGTCGTCTGAGCTTGATTAGCAGCAGTTAGCCGCCTCTCCTGAGGGAGCGGCCGGGGTTGAGGGGCACGCAGTGGGAATGTAGGAGATATTTACTGGGAAAGGAAGTTCTTGGCAAGACACAGCACAGTTTTTCTGCTGTTGCTAAAAATACACTCTTATGGCACTGCTGACACCAGATGTGTGTGTTTCATTACACAAAAAAGGGGAAAGAAAAAGGAAGGAACAAAAACCCCCCAAAAATCTCCCGTCAGTCATTATGAGGCCAGTGATTGGGCCTCTCTTTCTCCCTCTCTGCGCTCTATTCTTCTCCCATTCGCACTTCTTCACTCGCTTTCTCTCTCTTGCTCTCTCTCTCTCATGTTCCATTTAAACTCCCTTGCTTTCTCTGGCCAGAAAGCTGTCTCATTTCTTTTCTTTTTCCTTTTCTTCTCTCCCACTCTCCCTTTCTCTCTCTCTCTTGTTCTCCAGCTATCTGCCTCTCCTCATTTCCAAAGTCTCTCACATATTTTTTTCCCTCTCATTCCCTCTTGTCTCGCTCCCTCGCTCCCTCTCACCGCCCCCTCTCCTCCTCCTCTCCCTCTCTCTGGGACGCTTGCCACAGTATTTATGGAAACCCACTGACTTCATGGCTGGCCCGCCGGAGGGTCCGCGTGCGGAGCGTACAGTAGGCTGCAGCGAGTGACGGGGCTCACAGGACGTGATCTCACCATCTCTGCACCAAAGAGAGCTCCAAAAACCAAAACACCAGAACACGGAAACACTGTTTTTGGCCTCTATGGAAGCTGGCTGATGCTATTGGCCGACTTCCAGCATACTCCTCCATACTCCCGAGTACAAAACATGACAGGAAAGCAACACCCACACACATCCACTCACACATTCACACAGACTCGCACAGACACACACACACAGACACACACACACACACACAGGTCTGGTAAGGCTTCTCTCAGACATGGATCTCTATAGGAATCTGCCCCAAAGCCAGAAAGTGTGATTAGGACTTTGGTCTGCCCTGAGTACCTCGGGTTACAGGGAAACTCAATCTCCATACAGCAACGTCTGAGCCCAGCTTACAACTTTCATGACAGTATTCAGCCCGGCAGCATCTGTGTGTGTGAGAGAGAGAGAGTGAGTGAGAGAGAAACAAACAGAAAGAGAGAGCATGCAGGTGTGCATGTTCACATAAGGGTTTATGTCACTCATATAAGTCTGTGTGTCTGTGTGTGTGTGTGTGTGTGTGTGTGTGTGTTCCACACACACAGAGCTGAAACTATACACACAAATACACACACACAAACACATAGTATGTCAGATTTATGTGAAAGGAAAGGTCAGCGGATCAGTGAAACGGTGGAGAGGCCGGAGCTACAAGCCATTATTTAGCTCCAGGCCACATGTGAGGCACACACTACTCCTTTAACAAAGGCACCTTATAGCAGACACACACACACACACACACACACACACACATACACACACACACACACACACACACCACAATGTTCTTTCTCCGAGGATTTGACTGGTGCTATTATAGCTATGGTATGAGTGGCACCCAGATCAGGTTCTATGGTGGCATTTAAGCAGCTCTACTTGATACTGCAGCTACTATGGCCACCGGCCACAGCCCACTCTAGTACTGAGGGCATTTCACTGGCACTCTTAAATTACTGCCACTGGCATCTAGCAGTGGAATTAGCATTTGATCTGTCCACCGGGCCTCTCCTATGGCCTCCAGTGAAAGACCAGCTCTGTTTTGGGGTCTAACTTCATGTGACCTCAATCTATAGATCAGGAAAAAAACGAAAATTTGAATCTGAAGTGCTGGTTTAGTGAGTGTGTGTGTGTGTGTGGGGGGGGGGGGGGTTGGGAGAGGGTTTTAATGGTAATTAGGTTCTCAAACACTCTGGTCCTACAGCCACCATTCGCTGTCTGACCACAGTCACGGCCCCCTCAGTTACTCCAACAGCAGAGAGGGAGGGGCAGGAGGGGTGGGGTGTTTGGGGAATGGGGGGGGAAGTGTGTGTGTGTGTGTGTGTGTGTGTGTGTGTGTGTGTGTTTGGGGGGTTAGATGGACTGACAGGAAGCGGGTGTCTGGTTTCCTGTCCGCACAGGAGATAGTCCTTGAACTCACTTCCCATTAAAGCACTGCTATGGAGCGACTCAGGATGTAGTAAAAGAGAGAGAGAGGGAGAGAGAGGGAGAGAAAGGGAGGGAGAGAGAGAGAGAGAGAGAGAGAGAGAGAGAGAGAGGCCGAGACAGAGACAGTAAGAGGGATGATAAAATAGACATGTGCAGCCGGCCAGCGGGATGGGCAAAGTGCTGATCTGGGCGGAAAAGCAAGCAGTAGCCGCCCCGAACTGGTCAACTGGAGCCCCAGAATAGGTGTCCATCCATCTCTCTAACCATCCAGGAAACCCAGAGAGGAACTCCGAAGAAGGGAAACTGCACAGCTGCTGCCTCCTTGCTCCCACCCAAAGGCCTTGCATGCACCGCATCCACTCAGCCTAGTCCTCCAGCCGTAGGGAGGGGAGGACAGGAAGCTGCTCAAGCCGCTACATCAGCACTGTCATCTCCAGGCACTCTGACCTTTCTCACTTTTCAAGACCCAGAGCTGCTACAATCCAGGGCAAAGAGCAGGCAAGTCTGCAGCCGACCCCACAGCCGCCCTCTGTCACCACTCCAGTACAACGGTGTGTCTCTGTGATTCCACTAGCCACACACACACCATTCTTTAGGGTCCACGGGAAGCTACTTCAAAGTGAAGTGAAGTGAACTGGGTGAGTTCCTGCTCCAGCTCTGCCTCCTCCACTCCCAGACATCTTTCTCCATCTTCAGGACACACTCCAAGGGCCATTGCTGAGGCAACGACCTGCTGTTAGCATAACCTCGAGCCCTGCCGAGAGCACAACTGATCGGCCCTAATCCACTCTGCAGTTTAATGCCCTGGACACCGATGTCTGACAGGAGGGAGGATAGGTCTTGATTAGCAGCATTCTCTTTCTATCTTTCCATCCCTCCTTCCTTTCCGTTCTCTCTCCCCCTCTGTGTCTCTCCCCTCTTTCTCTCTGTGGTATTAGTATACATTATCTAAAGCCATCTGATGACCTAGTTGCTGAAGAGGAGGAGGTGCAGTATCCCCCTATGCCCAGGCCTGCAGGGGAGCCCAGCAGGTGGGCCCAACTCCCCCGAGGCCAGAGACAGCAGCTGCAATCACAGCAGCACTTCTAGCACCTTCATCTGTAGCCCAAAAACAGCAGCGCAGCAGGGACAGAAACATCTTAGAGTTTGTAGCGCCATTTCATGTTGACATCCCTTTGTTTCTGCCTTCAGTACATTTTTTTAGAGGGGGGTGGGGGGGTATCAGAGGCAGTGTTCAGTACATTCAGTGGGCAAAAATTGTGTGTCTGCATGTCTGTGTGTATGTGTGTGTCAGTGAGTGAGTGAGGGTGAGTGTGTGCATGTGTGTGTGTGTGTGTGTGTTTTGTGTGTGGAGCCAGGAGGCTTAGATGGCCCATGCTCATGTGCACGTGTGGTCCCCTGCTCCTCTGCACACACACACACACACACACACAAACTCACATGCCAACACACATGCATCCTCCCGCTTCCAGATGGTTGCCACGGATACGTGCCATCTGCCAGGGCCTAGACTGGAGCCCCCCGAGCTGCTTACACACAAGCTCCGCCTACTCCACAAACACACACATACACACAACCACACATACTCGCTGGAAACTCGGTCTGTGTGTCACGACCACGAAAAGAGGATTAAAGTCTAGCATGCACATACACACACAGACACGCTTACACCTACACACACACTCTTACACACACACTCACACACATACAGTCTTCAGTGCCACCTGCACCATAGGGTGGGGAAATCCCACCATTAACCCAACCGTAATCCAGCCTTAACCCTAGCGTAATCTCACCTCAGCTTTACAGGTCACACACACACACACTCATTCATACTCAACTTTGTCTGATCTCCTCAAAGAGCTCAACTACGCATGACCACATGTCAACACAGCAGACACTGTGGACAGGACCCCCACCCTCCAGCACAGCCCTGTCCACCCCACACTAAGGCATGGGAGTGGGGAGAGGCAGGTAAGGGTGTGGCTGCTGTGGGTGGCTCGCTGCTCTCTCCCCAGGCTAGAGTGCACTCAGGTCCGCTGGAGGAAGTGGAGACCGCTAGGTCAGTTCTAACAAAGGGCAGCAGGCCAAGGAACATCACACACATACACAAACACACATAGACTTTTACATACAAGCCACAAAAGGGACAGAACCACTCTATCTAAAAGCAGAGGCACTACATTTCTCCCAGGTGGGTTGGGACATAAAAACGTAAACCAAAAAATCCATAAGTCTCAGAGAAAACAGATCCTTTTTTCACGTACGTGTCATCAGCACGATAATGTAAAGACATTTCTGTTTCAACACCCCCTCCTCCCCTGCTAATGCACACTTGAGAGGAGATTTTCAAAAGGCCGTCTGATTTGTTTCCTCAATCTCATCGAGCGTACGTGTAATCTCTCGGCTTCCCTTCTTCTCTCCCTAGCAAGCAGACAATGATGTGTTTGTGTGTGTGTGTGTGTGTGTGTGTGTGTGTGTGTGTGGTGTGTGTGTGTGTTGTGTGTGTGTTTGTGTGTGTGTGCGTGTGCATGTGTTTCTTTGTTTATGGCTTTGGATGACTGCCGCCGTCTTCGCATTACTGCTCAGTTATTAAAACAGGCCCATCCTGCAATCTCATCCTGTGCGCTAGTGGCACAGACACAAGGCTTGAGCTGCAGCCCTTCTCCATTACACAAACAGTGACACCGAGGAGACTTTTTAAACATCCTGTGTCCTCAGGGGACATTGACCTCCGTGACCTTTAGGGACATCTTCCAAGCATCCGCAGCAGCCTGTATGTGCCAATGGCGACAATGCAGCAACACTGGGGAATTGTGGGAGGGGAAATGGGGGTTTATATCCAGTCTGTCTGACAGAGATGAGAGGAAGCCTATCTGGCAATGACTATGAAGACTGACAGAGAAAGAGAGAGGAAAAGAGAGAGAGAAAGAAAGAGAGAAATGGGAATAAAGTGAGGATGGACACTAAGGAGTGTAACCTAGAGTTGCTTCACATCTGACTTCCCTTTACTAAACACCCTAGAGGATTCAGTAGCTCTGTGTGTTTTTCAGGGAAGGCAAGCAGACAGGCATTCAGAGGCCCTTGAAGGATCACAGATCCTTATTCTTTTGCACCTGTCCCTTTGCAGAATCCTCTGACCCCCCTCCACCCCTCTCGTGCCTCTGCTGCGCTGGGTCAAGAGGACCGCCGGTGTCTCTGAGAACCAACCTGCTTAATATGGTCCTGCTTGGCCCAGCTCCAGACCCCCTTTTTCAGCAAGGGCTGTGGGAAAGCAACACCCTCCACCTTCCCCCAACCCCGTGTGACTGCCCAGCACCATAATCGTTTCATCAGGCTTGAACTAACCAGGAGTGCCTAGGCCACCTTTTCTGTGCTCAGTGTTCAAAAAGCTTGGCGGGACAATGGTGTGCCATCGGCAGAGAGAGAGAGAGTTGGGCCCTTCCAGTGCCACACAAGGACAAGATCTGTGCCCCTCTGCCAGTTCAATCTCCCCAGCACAGGCAATGGGGGGAGGGGGTTTCTCCCAAAACCCACTTTCCCTCTCTCCTCTCTCCTCTCTCCTGCCTCCTGTTCCGGCCCAGAGACGCTCTAATCCCCACCCTCCCATGCAGCCTCCGCCGCTGGGCAGCCCCCCTCAGCGCTATAAGCCCCTTTCCCCTGCCTCGGCTCCCAAACCACAGACAGGACCCCGACAACACAGGCCAGGCCTCCTGCAATTAGCTCTCCGCAAGGCACAGCAGGGGAGAGAATGGAGGAAGCAGGCTCAGTGACAGAGAGAGAGGGAGAGAGAGAGACTAAGACAGAGAGGGAGAGAGAGGGGGAGAGAGAGGATTGTCCCTGGATGAGAGTAGTGCTCCTGAGCATGTGTTGGGACAGAGAAAGCGAGCGTAGCCAAAGCTGCACTAAGATACACACAGTAGGGAGGAGTGTGTGACAGGCCGTAAAATGTAAGTCAATAGAAAGACGGAGGGACTGTTGAAATGTGCACAGAAACAAGCATTTGGACACAGATTTGAACATGCAGACATGAGGTCCCTGAAGGAAAACAGAGGCTTAGCCACATGTAGAAAGACACACACAAACACGCACACTCACACACACACATACACACACATGTACCACAGAGACGCACATCCAAAAAAATGCTGAACCCTTACATGTGCATCATAAAATGCAGACAGTGTCGCCATGCCAACAGACCCAGAGGACTAACCACACAGCTGTGCTCCCAGACTAGGTCTTTATAAAACCGGCTTCATGTGGATAGATGGAGCGAGGGAGGGGGGAGAGGGAAGGAGGGATGAAGGGAGAGAGGGAGAAAAGGAGAGCAAAGGAGACAGGAAGGGTCACACAGAAACAGCCACAAATGGGGAAAAGCACTGAAAAAGAGCAAGTGAGAGTGAGGAAGTGTGTGTGGGGGTGTGAAGGGTGGAGTGACTGAGTGAGAACTGGCCAGTCCAGAGGAGGGAGTGCAGGCAGCCGTTTTCCCACAGTGCCTGATAAAGGAACTATAAATACGCACTCGTCTTTTGGGAGAAGAGAGAGGCAAAGAGAGAACAGAGAGAGTGTGAACAAGAGCCACACAATATGGTGGCAAAAAAAATAAATGCACTGCATTTAACAAGCAGCCCACTAATGCAAAGTTATTTCTTCATACTCCACTTAGAGGACATTTCATACCTTTCTGAAATAATATGTATGCTTTGCTCCTGATGCCTTTATTTCATGTCTATATTTCAGCCCCCGACTAATTCAGAGGCTTCAGAGAAAATATACTCATAACCAGCCATCTCACGTCTGTCTTTCTTGCAGAAAGAGCCCATAATGCAATGCTGGCACTGGACCTTATGATGAGTCTGTCTGCTCTATGGGGTATCAGTTATCCTGTTTATGGTCTTTGCAGTCACTTATGTGCACTTCTGCAGTGGGCGCCCACTTCATCCCTCTTCCCATCATGCACTTGGAGAGCCTGAAGGACAACTGGCACCGGCAGCCGCCATCCGTAAAGCTGCGTGCAACGGCCAAGCCATGCGTCTGTGTGGCGTACTAAAGCTGTAGCAGGGCCAGACAATGGGGGACGAAACAAAGAGGTGAGAGCAGAGCAGAGGGGAGTGAGGAGAGGAGAGGAGAGGAGGAGGAGAGGAGAGGCAGAGGAGAGGAGAGGAGGAGGAGAGGAGGAGGAGAGGAGGAGAGGAGGAGAGGAGAGACACAAAGAGCAGGCACATGAAAGCAGGTGGGCTGGGCTGGATGCCGCCAGGCTGTAGTGGGTTAGGACACCACAGGGGCGAAGGAGCAGGAGCAGGAGTGAGACACTGACATTACAAGCAATCTCGGGATGCCAAGAGTGACAAATAAAAACAGCAACCGCAGGCAAGAGACTGACAGAGCGGAGAGAATACAGGTAGAGACAGGGGGATAGACGAAGCAATGGATAGACAAAAAGAACCACAGAAAGAGAGGGAGCGAGAGGGAAAGAATGAGAATGAGAGAGAGAGAGAGAGAAACGAGGGAAGCCAGCGCAGGGTTAATGACATGTGTGATGATAACTCCAGCTGAGCCAGCAGTAGCCGCCGCAGCGGGGAGATCACGCCTGATTGCTAACACTTAATACCAGGGATTACCCTCGCCCTGGCTCGGCCTGTCTGAACACCCCCATCCCGCTGTCCCCTCCCTGGTCCACCCCCACAGCCCACTACACCCTCACTGGCTCCAGTCGCCCCATTCCAAACCAGCCTAGTCCAGCCTGTCCCGTGCCTGTCCCACCCCATCACAGTCCCCCCTCCCCTCCCTCCCTCTCCAGCCTCCATCCGCCAGGGCTCAGCACTCAGTCCTGGGCCCCAGAGCACCAGTGTCCCGTGGCCAGCCGGAACCGGCTTGGACAAATGCTATGGTTTAGAGAAGACTGGCAAAGCCCCCTATGTCCTCTGGGTAAATGGGTTAACTTGTGCTTTTGTGTGCTACAATAGACTGTAGCCTTCTGTCGGAGCATTTGGAGGACCAGATATCTGGCACTGAAGCGGATCTTGTGGTTTTGACCTTGCCATCGCTAGCCTTCCAGAAGGACAACATGCTCACTGGCCTACCAGTGGAATGTGCCTCAATTCCATACATTTTCATAGGAACAGATGCATCAGCAGATCAACAATCCATGACTGAACATCTGCTTACCCCACACACTAATCAGTCTGACTGACATGATAGGGCTGGTCTCATGGTGATGACATAGGACCTTATGACCCTATATCCAGAGCTGTTAAATACATGGGCAGAGCTGATGATGCCCAGAGCACCCCCCAAAGAGATGACCAGTGATTGGCTATACCAGTGCTCCATCACTCTGCCACCAGTATACTATTCCAATCATCACGTGCCATAAAAGCACTAAAGTTAGGGCACCATGTCAGAGATGTCACGAACAAGAGAAAATGACCCCACACACAAACACACACACACACACATTATCAGCAACACCATCCCTCTCACTTTTACCCCGCACACACCAAATGAAAGCCACATCAGTGCATGATGCGTCAGTGCAGAAGTCTAAGTCCTCACCACTGACGCATCATGCATTCAAGCCCTCCTCTGCAGAGCTCTCTCCCAGGCTCTGCCTTTGAAAACATTTCCCTTTAAAGATGCCCACTCTCCAACACTCTCCGCTCTGCCTCTTGAGTAAGTAGGTCATCTCCACCTCCCTCAGATAGCCTTTTGTTTTTGCCCGTGTGCTACAAAAACAACATTATTGTCTTTAATTAAGCAACAGTCACAATGGTCATCTATTTCCCTCGCTCCTTTCTCTGCCTCCCTCGCTCTCTCCCTCTTTTGCTCCCTCCTCCCTTCCTCCCTCCCTCCTGGAGCCTTTGGCCTGGCTCTGAGGACACTTCCTGGTGTCACAGTCCTTCTTTGTGCCCTTTGGGCTGGCTTGCACAAGGCCAGCACTATGAACGTGGGAAGCAGCACACAAACAGGGCTTCAGCGCCAAGGCCAAGTCTGCTCTTAATGAGAGCGGGGACACGAGTAGTGCAATGGAGAAAGGGAGAGGAAGAGAGAGAGAGAGAGAGAGAGAGAGAGAGAGATGGTCAGGATGTGAGACATGATGAGACACCCAAATAGACTCCAGCCGTGTCTGCTCTACCCTGCAGCACCGAAGCTTTTCCTGTGCTTCCTGTTGTCAAAGAGAGCCCTCATTCACCATACTGTCTGCAGAGACACCAGACGTGCTGCCAGTCCTTACAGACGATGATTGAGGCTGACAGTTTGCACCAATGAAAATATCCTCCCCACAAGCTCTCCTACACATTCATATGAGGCACCCACATTTGAAAAGCTCACAAGCATCCATACAGCGGTTAATACAGGCACTCTGGCCCTTGGGAACACCTGACCATCTCATTCATTCTAGCCTACACTGTGAGCACCGCATGCCGCTGCCAACACTGCGAGGGACTGAAGAAATTTGGCCAGTTGCTTAGCAACACTACAAGCAAATCAGAGCCCTTCCATCTCTGTTGCTAAGCAACACTGCAGCGATCCACCTTGGTTGCTTGGGAGTGGAAAGCTGGCTGGCGATGCAGCACGGAATCCACCCGATTCCGCCACCGCTGCCCGGGCCCCCGCTGCGTAGTAGGCACTGTCGGCCACTGCCCACGTCTCGTCCAGTCAATGGGCAGCGTGCCTTGCCAAGTTTGCGACCCTCCCACGTGGGGATTAATGTATTATGAGCAGTACTCTGGCCATATTGAGCTGTCAGAACCAATCCACAAGATGGAATTAAATCAAGGGGGAAAGATACAGAGACAGTGGGAGAGACAGTTGGGAGAGAGCAGCAGTGAGAGAGAGAGAGAGAGAGAGAGAGAGAGAAAAAGTGGGGGAAAAAATGCACTCTCCTGCAACCACAGCGCATTCTGGGCTTCCACCCGCCACCAGCCTTTTCTCGTCCCAGGTTTGTTTTTCTTTCCAAAAGAAGCGTCTGAGGTTGCCATTCTCATCATGTCTCATCCAGTCTGCGGCCCCCGACAAGAAAAAAAAAGGAAATGCACACACACGTGCACTCACACGTAAGCTTGCGCGCACACACACACAAACGCACACACACACATACTCTCTCTCACACATGCACAAATATTTCCACACACACACACATATACACACGCACATGCACAATTACATGTCAGCACTTTCAAGAGAGCTAGCTATGTCATATCATTTTCAGTAACCACAGATCCCACCTTTTCGTTGAACTGCTGACAATTTTGCTTTTTCCTCTGCAGCTCCTTCCCCCTGGCCCACTCACAATGCAGCAGACGTCTGTCGGGGAGCACGACTGCTCTAGAGCAGCACGGCCAGCAACAGAGGCAGACAGCTTAATTAAACCTATAACTCTGCAAACCACAATTAAATCTCCCATCAGGCCAACAGGGACGAACACTTCCATCACAGACGGTTTTTTAAATGTTTTTCTTTTTTCCTCACTATGTTCATACATGTCGTTTCCAGGGAGACAGACCCCTCTGGAAACAATCACACAGAGTAAAGCCAACCAGACTTGCTCTGAAAAGACAAAAGGGGCTTCATGATAGCATGAGACAGCTGTGGGGATTTACCTGCAGAGGAAAGAGAGCATTGTGGGAGTATCTTTGTTGTCTGGATATGCTAAATGACAAAGGGCATGTAGCATGGCAGGTATGTGGCACATCAGGCATTACAGCCCCAAGCTTGCATCAGCTCTAAGGACTCTAGATATTCCTCTACTCTCAACAGTGCCTTTGGCCTCCAGTGATACCCAAAAGGGCACCAAAGGAAAAGAGGAGACAAACAATAACACATACGCTAACTCATATGCTAAGTGTTTTTCACACTCCTGTAGCAAACCTGAAGTTGATGACTAAACGTGCTGGAAGTGTTTAAGTCCAGTGGTGCTCATTAAAATAGCTTTCTGTAAATGCTGGTTTGATTCAGCAGAAACACCTTGTCTCCTTCTAAGTTCAGCATGGCATTAAAAAGTGTGCCACGTCTTTGAGAGGGGGGCGGTTCAGGGACTGCTGATCTACCCATAAGTCTGTCCTCTCTGGCGAGGAACAGGTGTTCCCAGAAGGGGAGGGAGTCCAGAAAAGCACTGACTCAGGAGAGCCTTCCTGATGGGAGGCCTTGTAGCATTAAACAGACCTCCCCCCATGCGCTCCAGCGGCTCATGATGAGGGGGTGTTGAAGGGAAAAACGCCATGTGAGAAAGTGCTTAATAAAGAAAAGACCCTTTTTTTCCATGGCAAGGACTTTGCAACTGCAATCTAGCAGACACACTAGTCCTACAACTGGAGTCTCCTTTTGACCTTGACTGCAGATGACAGAATGTTCTGTTCTCCCTCTTTCTCATACACACACACACACACCACACACACACACACACACCACTCAGACACACATGCACACAGACGCCAATTGCACAACATCCTGACATCGTCCAAATCTGAAGCTTAAGGACAGAGGACAAACGCTTCTTTTCAAAATGTCCCTCTCCCTTCAAACAGAACCAGCCCAGCTGTGGTGCATGGCTTTATTGCCCTTCTTTGTCCTTTCAATGAATTTGTTTTTCTCCCCCATTTAAAGTGCCTCCCAGTTTTGTGCAGCTATAACAAAGCATCATAATAGTGCCTGGCAGGGTGAAGAATGGGACTTTCAGGAGCATTTAGCTCTGAATGTTGGCGTCTGCAGAGACAGTGAGAGATTCGACTTTGCTTTTTAGTGCTTCTCTCCATCTCCATTGGGTAAAAGCTCTATGAAGGCATGCATATCACTTCGACTTCATTGATTTTAAGAAATCATTTATGTTTATATCTCACATCTAACTATGTGAGATTTTATTTGCGTAAATTTCAATACATTATGTTCTCATTGCCACTAGTGATTTGAGAAGCCTATATCCATCTCTTTAACATCACTTGTGTCACTGAGTGCAGCTGATGTCACTATACACACAAAAGGCTATTCCTCATTGGTCAGCATTTGGAGTTAGTGTTTGTTTACATGACAGTGTGAAGGTTAACACCCAACACTCTTTAGCTTAAAGGACAGGACACTAAGCAGTTCCAAACATCTGGTTGAATCACAGCTGCCTCCACCTCTACACGGACACACAGACACACACACACACACACACACACCTCCACGTCCTCAGCCAACCCACCTCGCGTGGGGCTGGCTGCCGAGCTGGCAGACACATTTTCTTTCTTTTTGTTTTTTTCTGCCCTGGTCTCGGGGAAGCCATTTTGCCCCCCAGTGTTTGGGATGAGATTTACTGCCTTCATTATGGCCGCTGCCATTCGGCTCATGCTCGCCGCCCATAAACCAGCCCCCATGGACGAGCTCATTGCACCACCGCCGCCACGCACATCTGCGTGGCTTTTGCTTTACAACCTCCTCTCCTTTGCCAGGCCTCCAGTGTTTTCCAAGCAGGCTTCTGGGATAGCCCCCCACTTTTTAATGTGCGCTACCGTGGAAGCCAAAACCAGGGAGAGAAAGAGAGAGAGAACGAGAAAGAGGGACAAAGAGAGACAAAGACAAAAAGAAAGAGATAGAAAGAGCAGCAGGGAGATAAATACATCTTTGCCAAAAAAGAGAACACTGAGACCAGATTGACAAAGTTTCTCTGGTTCCTGTTCAGTCATGTTCATCAAGAGAGGCCTTCTCACACATGCATATACAAAGGGAAGAACTCAACCTCTGAAGTGGAGAAAAAAGGAAAACAATTAAGGCCAGCTCCAATGCCAGAGGACATCATTAACAGGCTGCTTCTAGTCCTCAATGGCTCTCTGATAGCTATTCCCCTCATCTGAACCCAGTGTCTCACTGAGAACGAAACAAAAGCATTTGCAGCCATGTTTGGATGCGCACGCTCCTCATGCCCATCATGCCTACACAGACGAGGGCAGCCTTGCGCTCTGCTAAGACTAGAGAGACAAGAGGGTGGGCGAGATGGGGAGAGGAAAGAGAGCACAGGCAGTAAAAGTTGTCTAAATGAGAAGCAGATTAAAGGTTGTTAGGGGGAGGAAGTTCTCCCCTGTTCCACTGCTCTGTGGTGTGCCTTGCCTCCCCTACAGTGTGTGTTTGTGTGCTTGCTTCCGTTTCATAGTGGTTTTGCTGTCTTCCCTCCCCCCCTTCTCTTCATGGCAGAGTTTGGGGATGTGTGTGCGCGTGCATGTGTGTGTGTGTTGTGTTGTTGGGGGGAGTTCAACTTGACACCAACCTCTCTCTCTCCACCTTTGTTCCCCAGATGTAGCAGGCAGAAGGGCCCTCTTGCGCTCTCCTCCTCTGTGCCACCCACACTCTCACTAGTGAGGCTGGCCCTGCTTCCCTCCCCTCCCGTCCCCTCCCTGGCTCCGGCCCTGGCCCCAGCCTCCCTGCACCGTCAGTGCCTCTAGTGTGAGCGCCCTGCCCTCCCGTCACCTCTCCACACCCACACTATCACCTCACCTTCATTTGTCTTTGCCTTTTGTCTAGCCATCCTGCTCCGCTCCACTTGGCTCTGCTCTCTCTCTCTCTCTCTTTCTCTCTCTCTCCCTCCCTCCCTCCTTCTGCCAGCTTAGTCTGTGGTCCACACTGGCCCTGTTTGATCCTCTGCCCAAGTGCTTACTCTCACTCTTTCTCTCTCTCTCTCTTTATCTTTCGCACATATACACACACACACACAAACACACACACATACACCCACACACACACGCCGCTGTCTCTCTCTCCCATGGCTCCCTCCCACTTGCTCTTTATGATGGGGCCTTTGAAGTGCTTCCCGGGCAGGTCTGAAAGGTGTGCAGCCCGCTGGCAGCTGCCCTCTGTCTGGCCGTCGTTCTGGGGCACTCACGTGACCTCGGGGAGGAGGAGATGGAGGAGGAGGAGGAGCAGGACGCCCACTTCTTCCTGCTCCAACTGCTGATCACCCAGACCTGGCCACCACCATCTCCACTCCACCCTGGTCAGACCCACTGGGCCTCCCTCCCTATGGCTCCCTGTGCACAGCCTAGCATGCCTCACAAACACAAAGCCCCTGAAGCACACTCTCACTCCTTCACACAGTGGCTGGAGGCTAGAGGATGAGTCACAGCCGCAGAGGAACTGGAACAGAACTCAGCATTATCACATCAGACTTAATAAGACATCAGACACGGTGGAAAGGCCCCGCATGCACTCTCTTTCTCTCTCTCTCTCTCTCTCTCTCACTTCAAGTCTCTTCCCAGCCCACATGTGTCACCCCTGACCGCTGCAAAAGGGGCGTAGCAGATAAAGCACCCCCCCCGCCCAAGAATGGCATAATTATTTCAAGGTGCTCATTGCAAATGGATGATTTAAGATGGAAATGATGCCTCTGAGCACCTGGAAACCTCTGCTCAAACTCAAACTGTTTTTTTTTTTTTGAAGTCTTTTTCTTTAGTGGGAATCAATACAGGGCAGACAAGGCACAGGAGGCACAGGAAAGCCATGTAGTAAAAGCAGTAGTAACATCCAGATGTGCACTAAAAATTGAATGTGTGCATACATGCGTGTGTGTGTGTGTGTGTGTATTTGTGTGCAAGTGTGTGTGTGTGTGCGCGTTTGTGTGTGTGTGTGTGTGTGTGTGTGCACATTTGTGTGTGTGCGTGCGTGTGTGTGTGTGTGTGTGTACTCCTGTGTGTGTATGCATTGCACAGCCATGCAGGCACACAGGTTCCTGACCTACATTCAGTCAGTGACTCGGCGGCGCAGCAGCTCTCCGCTGCAGACTCTCAAATCTGCAGTAATCACGCCCAGCATCTGCCACACTCACATCCACCACCACCACCATGCCTGCCCAGTCACACTGCTCTTTGCACCAGGCTGCCCTCCCTGCCCTCTCTCTCTCTGCCCTCTCTCTCTCTCCCCTGCACCCTGAGCTGGCCTCGTCTCCTTAAAGCCCTGGGGTTACTTAGAGCACACCAGCTTTCAGCTTCCTGCCCAACTCTGATTCTGCTGCTGACTCTTCTAGCCCCAGTACATGGTACTGGTAAACTCAAGCTCTGGCCACTCTGGGTATCTCAAGGCACTGCTGTAAACCACACACATTACCAGCGAGGCTTGACAGTTGTCAGAGGCTGAAAAAGGGTTCTCATCTAAAGCTCCTATTTCAGATGGCCATGGAAGAGCTATCTATTCCTCTACAGAGAACAGAGACAG
This sequence comes from Tenualosa ilisha, assembly GCA_015244755.2. NCBI lineage: Eukaryota > Metazoa > Chordata > Actinopteri > Clupeiformes > Clupeidae > Tenualosa > Tenualosa ilisha. The sequence goes on from PYXC01000629.1 coordinate 1,718,225, forward strand.
GGGAGCAAGAGAGAGGAAGAGACCAAAGTCCCATCCATTCTCCTGTGGCTGATGCACCATGCGCCTCGCATCGATCTGCACTGTAAATCTTTTGCTGCAACCATCCAATCTCTGTCTGCTTTATGCTGTGCAGTGTGTGTGTGTGTGTGTGTGTGTGTGTGGCTGTGTATGTGTATGTGTAAAATTCTCTAGTTTGTCGTTCTGTTGTCCTTGAAAATTCCCCACACTCAATCTTCTACTTGCTCCCCAACATCCTCAGTCTTCCCCCCCCAATGGAGCACAGGGGAGGTAGGATGTGACCCTTGCTGTGTTATAGGGCATACAGGAATGCTCCAAGCACAGTCTGCTCATTAAAATGCTAGACTGTAACCTTCACACACATACACACACACCACCCTGGCACAGGAAACCAGTGCACCTCAGGTGACCACTAAAATGAGATCAGTGAAAGCCCCCGCCAGAGTGAAAAAATTACCATGATACGGTAATAATATGACCAGCTGCCTTTAGTGTCCCTCCGTGCTGGCCATACCACCTCATTCTCCTCCTCAATATATCTCCTCAAAGGATTCCCAAACGCACTCCCACAAACAATGACTTCAGCGGTTGGCCAAAAATAACCCGGCCGCCCACCAACCCTCTCCAGAGCTGTGAAGCAAGTCTTTGTTCCCACTTGCAGACCACTTTCTTCTCCAATTTTGTGAAGAAAAGGCTGTGCTTCACTTTTTTGGTTTGTTTTTCTAGGTTTCTGGTGGAGGACTACTCACGCCCTAAAAATGTCCTCAGAAGAAACTTGAACAAAACATACCTTTAGGGATGGCATTAATGTCTGCTATTTTCAAAGAAATGAGCTCACTTAAAAGACCTGATAGCATCTTATCACGGAAATGAGATCAGATCCCTACAAGCAGGGGGAAATATGAGACGTGCTGCTGTTTCCTCTCCCATAATTAGGTCATAATTGCTATGATAGCAGCTCACTGTGAAGCGCTTCACAGACCCACGAGGAGCACACCCAAACAAACACACACTTCCTTCTGAAGAGTTTTCACTACAGAACATGTAGAACAGCCATAATACACTCCAACTGAACCATCACATCTCCTTTAGTGCAGATGTTCAATAGAGGGTTCCCTCCACTACCCCTCATACCCCAAAAGCCTCCTCCAGGGATTAACCCACATAGAGAGAAGGAGATCCTTGCCCACTAATCCCTTTGAGTCTTTGTCTTCTGTTATCACACAAACACACACATTAGTGCAACCACATCCATGAAACCCTCACATACAAACACACACACACACACACACACTCATCCAAACACACACTGTCCTACCTCTGGTGTTGGTTGCCATGTCTGCCACCTTCTGAAAGGCATCCAGGAAGGCCACAGCAGCCAGCACTGTGGTCCTGAGAAGGAAGCAAGACAAGGATGCACTGTGAGTGAGGACATTTCCATGAAGGAATGGAGCAAGCCCACGCCATTGGCTTAGACACTGAGGAAGAAGGAAGGACTAGATGAGCACTTAATGCCCCAGACGAGTACACCTAATACACTGGGAGCCACTTCCCTGTGTGCTGCAGGGCTATGTGTGCAGTGATACTCTGAGCTCCAATGAGCTGTGTTTCCACTACCAGAGTATGCACTAGTGTATGTGTGTGTGTGTGTGTGTGCGTGCCAGCATTTGCACTAGGAATGTGTGTCTGTGTAGTAGAAAGCACACCGACAGACGGACGGACGGGCAGACAGACGAACAAACAGATAGCCAGATGAGTCTGGTTGAGCAGCACTCACCGGAGCTGGGAGTGCAGCTTGGTGGCCTTGGCACTGAAGTCCTCCCACACGGGGTATGAGCACTGCAGCAGAGAGAAGGACACAGGTTACATTCAAAGTGGGCCTGCAAGAGTCTGGGAAAATGAGTCACTATGAAAAAAACATAAAACATTCTGAAGGATTTTTGGACTATGGATCTAATCACAGACAGAATGCTGATTCGTATAGGAAGCATGTGACTCATATAGATACGGAGCGGTAACTAAATGTGTGTATGAGTGTGTGTGTGTGTGTGTCACAGGGAGGCTACCCTGCAGCAAGGAAGGAGGTGTTGTCCTATGATAAGGACATGAGTAGCGAACAAAGCTTAGCTCTGTTGCCACGGAAACATTGCAGGCACATGAATTTCTGTGATATCAAGTTCATAATGTATGAATGAGCCTCCATTCAGCGGCCTGTGGCAAAACAGTCTGTCACCACACACTCGTAACATCGAAAAATAGTCAAATTGTAAAATAGAGAAGGGAAGAGAAAAAAAACACCAGCATAGCCAATGACTAACCACATTTCCCACATCGTTTTAACCAATTAATCTCCCAGGGTGACAGTATCCTCCCATACTCCTCAGCAGCTATTCTTAACTCCACTCATCCGTGTGTGTGTGTGTGTGTGTGAGCTACACTCACTCCAGGTGTACAGCAGGTCTGTGTTGACCTGTGTTTTATCAGCATGATACATATTGTTGGCTGTTGCCTTGCTGTGATGTGAGTGTGAAAGATGAAACCGTGAGTGTGTGGAGGGCCTCGAGATTAGATTCACTCCATGGCACAGCTGGAGCTGGAGGTAGTCAGTGGGGCGATCATACAAAGCCAACCCCCCAACCCCCACCCCACCCCACCCCAAATACCCATCTCAGCCCAAACTACCACTGTTCCACCAACCCCCTCCCATAAAACCCCTGCCTGCTCATGCAAGAACCATCCCCCTCTCCTCTCCTCTCTCCTCTCCTCCTCTGCATATGTAGCTGGCCAAGGAAGGAGGGACTGAAGGAGGTAAAGAACCCATAAGTGGAGAGATGTAAAAGAGGGGAAACAAAGAGAAGCGAAACAGGAAGTAGATAAATGGGGTGGGGCATTGGTGTGACATCACAAATAGGCTGCAGAGATGACTGGCGGAGGGGGTGGGGCAGGGGGAGGAGCGGTGGGATCCGCTTGTCTCCTCTCTCCCCAATTCAGCGTGGCATCGCTGGCGTTTGATGTCTGTTAAATCCGTCTGAAATCAGAGCGCCATATTCCCCTGTGGAACCTCCCCGCTCCGTTTGAAGTGGCCTAATCTTGCCGCCTGCGCCTCAAGTCCGTCACACGGAGGGGGCTTGTGCAGGAAAGATAAGGAGCAGTGACGCCCATCCCCCCATCCTAAATGCACACCCCCACCCCCAAAAATACACACACACACACACACACACACACACACACAAACACACAGACCCATGCCACAGTAGTGTGTTCACTGCCCCAATCTAAAACCGTGCCCATGCCCATCCGCCCACAGCATGATGCCCGATGATTGTCAGCTGGCACCATTTCATCAGAGTCATGTCTTGCCTCCTCTCGCTCTCCTCCGCTCTGAGTCCGTGTTCACACTCCCCCGACCCACAAACAATTAGATAAGTGCCTTTCTCCATTCCTGCACCGTGGAGAGGGGAATGGCTAGATGGCTTGCCAGTAAGGGAAGCAGGCTATTTTCTTTTTAGCCTAACCAAGCGAGAGAGAGAGAGAGAGAGGAGAGGAAGGAATGGAGGAAATCAGAGAGAGAGCGAGAGAGAGAGAGAGAGAGAGGCATTACAGGTGCTTTCTAATCAGGAGAGGAAAGTAAAGGAGCCTGCACTGGGCCAGCTGCTGACGTGGAGGAGGCCTCTGCCTTGTGTAAGAGAGCCCAGTCCAATCCTGAGCAATCACTCTCAACTCGCATGCAAGCAAGACCTGAACTTTCATCTGCAAAGTTGCCACAGCATCATCAGCTAATGTTCACCCTTGACACCAATAATCATCCACTGCGTTAGCACACAGGCATGCTGTATACACATACTAGCCTATTGTCACACAATGCGATCTCCTTACAGTAGCCAAATGGGACAAAAGAAAGGAACTCTAACTGCTTTCTCATGGAATCTGCTCTGCTCTGCAAGTTTCAAGCATTTAGATAAGGATAACCCCATTTCTGCTATCAAGAACACATAGACTAGCACAAAAAGTTGGCTACCTCCAGCTGTGCTCAAACATCCAATCTCCCAGAGTTTCACAGCAAGAGGTCTTTAACAAAGAACCATAAGCGCTTAACTGGCTAAATCCACATCGCACACTACTGTTAACTAGCCATCCAATTAAACGCAGTCTATTGCAACTCAATACAAAACCATGTCTGTCTTTGAATGAATCATATTCACTTGTGCTAATGAAAGGCTTTACAGTACGGCTTCAGCTTCCACTTCTTTGCGTTTTCATTTCAGGAGGGATTCGGTGGGACAAAGGCGAAAACGAGACCCCGTTAGCCATTTTCTATCTGCACAATGAGGTTATTTCATCACTCATACAGAGAGGTATCAATTGGTCCAAACAATTGGTGGGTTCATGTCAATTTGATTCACACCATAATTGAGTCAGGCTCCCCTTTTAAGAACTTTTCAGAGAGGACTGGCTGTGGTTTCACTAGAGGGATTCTGGTTTCTATGCAATGGCATCAAAGGTGGAAATGGTTCTTACAGATGGATATCTGAGACGTAAGTAAAACAGCACATAATTTTCATATTCTTCCTGTTTACATAAGACATCTCTATGCACCCATGTACACATTCAGTTTATTAAGCAATGGCTCTCCTTAAGAATGCATGAGTGCCCAGTCATCAAGACATCCCAGGGTTCCCTAGTCACATCTGTGTTCATGAGAAGAGTCCCAGAGCCCCCATCGACTCCCATAGGCCAGGATGGAGCCAAATCAATTGCAGCCATTGGCAGGTTGCTGAGTAGATATGACAGTTGCTTCATAATGAGATGGCAGCATCCCCACCAGAGTATAAAAATACTAAATTCATAGGAATGCAGGCCATTACCAATCTAAGAAATGGCTTAGAATTCAACATGATGATCTACAATCTAATCAGTCTAACAGCTACACACATCCGCCCTCCCCAAAACACACACACACACACATCCGCCTCTCTAAAAATCCCGTCCACATAGGCCAATCTTCTCCAGCTGGCAACACTGTACTTAGAGAGCAGAAATAGAACGTGCGCGCTAGTAGGACATGGCCAAGCTTGTAATTCAACCTCTGTGGAAACCAGCAGTGAAGCCAGGGGACACTTTGGGAAAAAAAAAAAGAAAGTCCAGATTCCCTGGCCTGGGAGTCCGGAGCACCGTGCAGTGTCACGAGCCGATGACTCTCTGGAAGTCAACCGCTATCTGTCCTCTACCTGCTCCTCTCCTCCTGTCCATCAGGTTGCTTAAACACCGTGTTTGGCAAATCACCTCTCTCAAATAACATCAGTAGACAGGCGGCAAGTTGCCTGTCAGATAAAAGGGGGAGTGTGTGTATGTGTGTGTTGGGGGGTGCCCCATTGCCACACTGCATAATTTATGAGTGTTGGAGCGTCGCCAGCTCTGCCACACTAATGAAGGGCCATGATCACGATGTTTGCACTCCTCTGGCACGCGCAGCCAGGTAGCAACACTCAGCCTCTGCCGAAACACCTCAAACAAATGAACTCATTTTGCTGAATTCCTTCTCCCCACTTCCTCCCTTTCTGTGTCACTGTCACCTTTATGTCTGGAGGAACGGTATGAAGGAACAAAGGACGCGCCCCTGAGAGCTGCAGAACCTTGACATGTCGGTCTCTGAAAAAGGCAGCCTCCTGCACTTGACATTGCAGCACACAGACGCTACACCAACAACAACAACAGATAAGAGGGCGAGAAAAAGCACAGCGCTCCCTCATCCTGTTGACAGCCACCCCTCCTCCACCTCTTCATGAATAGAGACATGAATGAAAAGATGGAGGCAATGTATGTCTTGGTGGTGGTGGTGGTGGGGGGTGGGGGGGCAGAGGAGCTGGTGGAAGCCAGCTGCTGTCTGATTGGCTGAGGCTACTAAGCTGCTTTCTTCCAGACAGTTAATGATTGGGTGGGAGCCCATGCGGAGGGTGGCTGAAAATAGCCGGCCGGTTCAATGTGATCAGTGTGCGCCCACACACTGCACTGTATGTCACTCATTTGCTTGTGTGTGATTGAATGAATGAGGGATGGAGAGATGGGAGCAAATCATCTTCCTCACCATTTAGTGGAGCCATGCAATCATGAATTATGGAAATCACTTAACATGAGAGTCATGCCGACTGATTCTTTACTTGGCTTCATTCTCTCTCACTCTCTCTTTCTCACTCTGTCATTCATGTACTCACTCAATCTCTCTTCCCACCTATCAGTCACTCCCTTTCTATCTCTCTCTCTCTCTCAACTTCTCTCACGGCAGTAAAGGTCTGTGTCTTCTACACCTCTTTTTTCTCTAACTAATCAATTATCAGTCTATGCTGCTGTTTTGCATTTCTCCCTCCTGTCTCTGGTGGCTGTATCATTTGCTCTGTGCTGTGGTGCACTCCCATGAACACCAGGGCCTGGTCTGCAGTCTGTATTGATGGCAGCACTCAGGTTGATTGGGCGCTGGCCTTGGTGCATATTGTGACAGCCATCAGTCAGCGTCACTGGAATAGGCTGCTGTTGTGAGATCAGACTAGTAGGTAACAGCTCACTGCTCCTCAGCTGATAGGCAGGATGAAATAGTGCCCCTCACTCTAAGAAATTGTGCTGCTAGATCGGCATTCTGCCAGGGGGGAATGAAAGAAATATGGCCTTTTTGTTGCATTTTATCTGAAAAGCCCTTACCATCCAACACTATGTTGGATTATTAAGGAGATGTTTCCCTTCACTGGTTCAGTAGAGTTAGAAACTGTACACCTGCATGGAGTTTACCAGCAAAGGACTAACAGAACTTGAAATCTTTCCAGAGCACAAGTAAAATATTGATTTGACACATTTTCCCTTTCCCCCACACACAATTATTACCCCTCAGTTGTTTTCTGTAGTCAGCAAAGGCAGTGAACGGGAAGAGTTTGACACACTTAACAAAGCGAGCACAGAGGAGGCGCTGGCACAGGCCCAAGAAAATCTCTCCGTCCAAAACGAGTCGATTCATCTCTAACGAGCCTAACAAGGGGGCCGCCAAACACATGCTCATTTAAATGCCGCGAGGGCCGCACGTTGTCATGGCGGCTCCTCCAAGCACAAGCAGAGGGGGGTGACGGGCGAGAAGACAGGGAGTCACGAGGTGGCCTGGTTCTCCTTCCCCCTGCTCCAATGCCCAAATGGGTCGTCCGAAAAAACTAGGTGACACGTGCTGTCATTCACATGCACTCCTGGCATGCCACACACCAAGACCCCATTAGGGAGCCAGCAGAAGTTCTTAACATTGTATGGGGGCCAAATCCATTACTATCTCTCAGCAACCCCTCTAAAGGCCCCGAGGATGCTAGGGGTGATGGGGTGCGTTTGGGGGGATTTTAATCAACTCAACACCAGTCCATGTTTGGCGCAGTTAAATACTTCACCAGTTCTGCGACTATGTTCATAGTGAATAACAATGTAAGTACTTTCTCCTACGCTGGGAATAGTAAGTGTGTGGCCAGCAGGTTTTAGTAACCGAGGCAGTAAAACTGCCTTGTGCTTCTGTTCAATTTCTCATTTAGCTCCACCACTGGTCAGGGAGCTTCCATCGCACCATCTCAACATCTCGTCGCACCATCTCAGTCAATCGGTGAAAATAGAGGGAGGGCTGAAAGCGATAAGGCTGAATTCAAACAGTGTGTTCCAGTGCATAACACATGTGACAACAAAACAATAGCATTTGGTTGAAGCAGAAAGTATCTGCCCACTGTGGAGCGAACGTATGCCAATGGATAGGTTTCAGATGTTTTGCACAAAGTGAAAAGATGTGAAAATGTTTGATGCATCAGGCAAGTAAAGCTGGAGTTTATCTGCAATGTATGTAAGCTGTAAGAAGAATATATGACAGAGACTCAAGGTGAAGGTCTAAGAGGTCAAGCGTCAGAACAGCAGAAAAACATGAGAGAAATAAGAGAGAGAGAGAGAGAGAGAGAGAGAGAGAGAGAGAGAGACATGGCTGGAGAGATGCAGCATGTCAGCATGCATGCCTTCAGACAGCACATAGCAGAGCAGAAGAATGTAAACATCAGTGATTTATGACAGGCCCAGCTGGCAAACAGACCACAGCATGGATTTGCCTGTCTTCACTCTTAATGCCAGCTTTTCCACACCTCCTGCCTCCTCTGGCCTTCCACTGCCACGCCTGACCCCCCTTGTGAGGGGCAAGGGTAGGACAGGACAGATGACCCTCATCTTGACCCCATTCCGTCCCAGCTAATGGCAGTCCTTCATGACCTCACCCTACACTCATAATAAACCTGGGAGATTGGTCCTCCCAAGATATTGCCACAGACAAGATCTCTCTCTCTGCTATTCCTTAAAAGAACTGAACTGACTCAGCTGTTTATAGCATAGAATGCCAAGCATGCATACAATGCTTTCCTCTTGCCCCTAATACAAATGCAGTAGTGTATTTGTCTGTAATTGAAGGGAATTGTGAATGGGGGAGGGGGGCAGCACACTAGCTTATTTCACTAAGTCTCCTCATACATGAGCAAAGCATTCTTGTCAAGCTAGATGCTCAGTCACGGTCTGTATTTGTCTGCTTCTAAATCAGATAAGGTAAACAGTGGTGCGGCTCACTTCGTTTATAGCAGTGCACAGGGCGAGGTTCTGCTGAAGAGATTACACTTCTTGTAACCTGGTGGGGGGAGCCCAGCAGGAAGCCTAACAAAGACAACTTCCAGGCCGGGTTGGCTGATTATGAGAGGAAAATGAGAAGTGACCGTGCATGCCCACAGGGTGCCAGGCCTCAGGAACAAAGACACGCTCCAAGGCAGAGGTGGAGAGAGGAGGAGGAGAAAGGGGGAGAGAGACAGACAGAGAGAGAGAGCACCATCCCAGGCATCCACCATTATAATAATGTGACATGGGGGGGGCAAATGGATGAAGAAGGCCTTGACAAGATTTGACACTCTGTGGAGATCTAAACATGTCGCAGCTTAAGGGGCTAGAAGGCAGCCTCCAACCCCCACTCCACGTATGTACATGTGCCTTGCAGACAAATATACACATAACACATAGCACATGCATGTCAAGAAGAGGCATCATCACAAAGACCTCTAAAAAAAAAGATTGGCATCACAATGCAATCCCAGAGTTCTCACCATAACCAGCTTCTAAGCACACAGAATGCCCTCCAGCCACTATACACTGTGTCCTCACTGAAAGGCCATAAGGAAGACTGTGTCCAATAGCCCATGTGTAGAAAAGCTAGAGACTCAACAAACGTCCTATCACTCAGTGAGGACACATCTGTGATGGCGGCTATTTTCTAACCCACATTCCTTTGCTAAATGTAACTGTATGTAATAGGTCCAGCAGGAGCTGCCCAACAACCATAGCCAATGAGGGACTAGTGACAATGACCAAGCCAAACAAGTGCCTGAACACTGGGTTACTCTGTTTTGACCCACGTTGAGAAACCCTCAAGAGCACCAATGACTAGAATCAGTCATTGCATAGCAAGAAGACCTGAGCAAACTGGCATTCAATTATTTATGAGATCAGGATGTTTTGTGCGCATGTAAGACACTTAACGATTTGTCTGCTCACAGCAAATAAGGGTAGCAGGGAAAAAAATATTCCTTTAGATGCTCTGTATTTGGGGATGTATGAGTTTCGAGACTCTTTTAGCAGGCAGCAGTGATGAAATATCTTTAATACCTTAGCAGCAATAAAGATGCACATTTGACACACGTCACGCAGTTGAGGCCTCTCAAAACCGGACGGGATGAGTAATAAATGCGGTTTAGCACCATGGCTTCCCATTTTCACCCTGATCTGTTGGCACCACTTCCCCGACCACCACCCCAAACTGTTATAGCTCCAGCAGTCCATAAACCCACTCGCATGACAGAGAAACAGACACTACAGAGTGCAAACACGGAGGTTCTAGTTCTCATGCGTCCTTGCTGCCTCTTTAAAATTACGCATGTCAGAAAACGATATTTTTTTTTCCAAAGGATTGCAACAGCCATCATCGGGCTCACACGCCGAAACAGAACAGCAGAGACCGTTGCCAGACAGACCAAATAGGCTATCCAAATAGAGGGAGCGAGCCTTCATGTGCTACATCAGCACCAATTGAGCGACACGTCTGTTTCCCATTGTGTTCCTACAAAAACATTCTTAGCTCACGACTGCAAACAATGTCAGATCATTACAAGGACATACGAAAGGTAATGCGCGTGCGTAACGTTAGCATGTTACTGTGCCATGTTTTCAACATTACACTGTCCACGCGGCTGGCCAATGGTGAAACAAATGGTTAATGACACATCGTTATCTAGCTTAATTGCTTTGCACATAGACTGTTTTCTTTCACTTGAACAACCGATTCGTGGATATGATGACAAAACACATGGACAGTACCAGTGGCCCAATCACGCATGAATGATAGTCCATGCGATCTTTGAGTTAGGATATGCAAGTTTTCAATAAAACCTCTCCAGTATTCTACGATGGGTAACCTCCAAATGCTGTCATCGACTGATTGTTACATACCTTCATGTCATTGACAATTGCTTGGAAGAGCCCACCAAGCGCCCCACACTCCTTCTCCACCGACTCCACATCCATAATCCAGGGTTCGTGAGTTTATTAGCTAGAGCAATTTCGAGGAGAAAACGGAGCCCTTCCGAATAATTTCCACGACAGCAACAACAAAAAACTTCACGTTTCCCTTCCTTTCCTCTGGTACTAACAGATTCCCGGCGTGAGAGGCAGGATGCGTTTATTTGTTTGAAAGAGAAAGGTTAAACAAATGCGCTTTAATTAACTCTGTCCTTCACTGTCGGTTCGGAACCACTGCCCGCGTGATATTGGGCAAGTGATGGTGAGAGAAGAGAGAGGTTTTTCTCCCTCTCCCCAGCTCCGGGTCTACTCCCCGCGACAGGAGGCAAAAAACGCAGATGCCACTGCAATGGGCATGCTCATCTTCACACAGCGGAACGAAATTGAGTTGGATTGGTGTAGAGGCAAGAATAATGCTGGAGCGGTGTATCAAAATGCGGAGCCGTCAGACAGAGAGTAGCCGGCGAGTGAAAGCCTGCCCGTGACTACAGCAGATGCATCGGGCTTAGGGGTGCGGAGTGAGCAGGCAGTAATTCGATACATGGGAATCGAAGGGGGCCGGACAGCTTTCTTGTCACATGGAAGCAGGCGGGAGGGGAGGAACACGGCGTCTCTCACCCTCTCTCTCTCACTCTCTCTCTCTCTCACACACACACACACACACATTTTAATAATCAACAATTAAATATTAATAGATAATTTGTGTGTGTTTTATTTTTAACAAATCCTTTGTAAACCAATGACGAAAACGAAAATTACTTCTTCAACACATTATTTCAATCTGACACCAATAATTAAAGGGATTTCCTAAGAAAATAATTTTCTCTCCCTTTCAGCAGCTCTACAGCGGAGCGAGATTGACTGGCCCAGCCTTATTGCTGAGTGGTCAGAAGCCACTAATTAGGTGTGTGGTTTACTGAGGATGGAATACCTGACAGCTGTTTCATAACTGGATTATTTTCTTACCAGTAACCAGTACTTGCGGTCATGGAGAGGAACCTGTGCTGTCAAAACCAAAGTTATGCATTCCATACATAACATATCTATAACTGGTTAATGCTTGCTGCACCCATATTCTGCTTGGATGACACTGAAATGTATTGTTCTTTGGTTGATCTTTGAATGAGAAAAACATAAATTGTAATAGAATTGGAGGTGATTGATGAGCGAGTCTTCTCACAGCAGTGACAAAAACACAAATGCTTGGACTGTTTATGCAGACAATAATTACCAAGATGTATTTTCTCAGATTCCAGGTGAAGAGAGAACCGATGCATGAGGTTTTAGAAAGAAAAAACAGGCTGATGAAAGAATTCCCACTCTAGTTCCTTGGTCATTCCGCTTTGGGTAAGTGGAATGATTGGCTGGTGGCATTTAATCAGCACGATGCCAGCCTCACTGTAATGGGAGTCATGCAATCTACATCTCGGAATGGGCCATTAATGGAACGCTCCATTAATGCAAGGTAATGGAATTCAAATGAGATTTCCCCCAACATGACTTAAATCCAAATTAGGTATTGAAGGAGGATGCACAGGTTTCAGATGTATGACTGAAGGGCTGGGTTCATGGCACAGCCTGCCCTCGCAGCCTCAGTGTGGGGTCAGGGACCCAGGGCACTGTCCTCTCCCAAGGACCACAAACGGGCAGACAAGCCCTTCCTATTCTTCCTGAGTGGGTGGTACTTTGTGTGTTTGTCGGCTTCTCTCCACCCTTCTGCGGGCTGTGCCCAGGAGAGCCCCCTGCCAGCACACACATTACTCAGCAGGGTAGTGGAAGCGCTGGCATCAGCATCAAACTGCCAGTCATGCCCGCTGGGCAGCAGAACAATGGCTAGCTCCGTGTCCTCCCTCTGTGATTCTCCCTGCTTGGTTTCTGGGCCTTTTCTGCCTCTTATTATTGGGCCTGCCAATCAAATATCATTCCCTCTCTATGTGGCTGACAAAGGCCAATCATTTTGGTGTTGTTTTGTGTCAAACAAGGAAATTGGTTAAAATTGAAAACTGCCATTTAGTGTTGCTTCATGTTAGTAGAGTTACACTGTAGAATATAAACAGACATTTGTACACCATGCTTGGATAGTAGGCTATATCGGACCAGACATCAAGGAAACTCTTATCACAGAGACAAATGCATAGTCATAGTGTAAGCCCTCCAAGCTCTCCCAGATCGTAAGTAGCAAATGACTACAGTGTTAGCGTGTGGCTGACATTCAACCGCAAGCCATTAAGATAACAGAGAGCAGGACAAATATGTGGAGCCATCAGATTATGGAGGCATGGAGGGGAGTGGCAGTGAAAGTGAACACAGGAATAGAGAGTTGAGGAGAGGAACAGAGAGAAAAGATGATAGGGAAGCCCAGAGGAAAAAAGAAGTGAGAAATGCAAACGTGAGTGAGGAGAGAGAGAGAAAGAGATGTGTCAGATGGAACTGGGGAAAGTGGGAAATGAAAGGAGGAAGGGTGGAGAAGAAGAGAGCGCATGTCCATGGTGGGGACTCCATAGAATCCACTAGAACACCAGGCCTCACCCTCGCTCTTGTGATTAGGACACAGAAAGTGCTCTGAGTACTTACGCAACCAATGTATTTCTGTAATGTTTCCAACAAAAGTGACCTCTTTGACCCTGTAGACATATGGAGAAATAGTGTGCTGACCTTGTGATGAAGGAAAGATGATCCTGGTGGAAAATTACACAAGTTCTCTCTCCATGAAAAGTCCTCATTTATCATTGGTTTGACACTAATCAAAATAACACAAATCTGAATCACTGACATAGAGATTGAAATTTCACAGGCGTATGTGTGTGTGTGTGTGTGTGTGTGTGTGTGTGTGTGTGTGTGTTTGAGAGACAGAGAGGGAGTGTACATGGATGTGCTGCATAGATTCATGTTTACACTTCAGCTGTTCCATAGAGGTTATATATGTAACCTTCCTAAAAGAGCAGTCATCCAAGCAAATAAAAGTAAGGCCACTCAGCCATCCAGCCTGATATGCTATCACCACTGAGTCTTTTACTTGTCAGGCCTCCTGGAGAATTCTCTCTCTCTGCTGAGCAGGATGCATGTAAATGTGGCCATATCAGCTAAATGGTCCATGCCTTCAGAAAAGGATGGAAGACAGAGTTTCAGAGGTTAAAACATTTAGGGCTGGCACCAAGTAAACATTGTGGCCTCTGATTAATGAAACAGGGCCTGAACTCCTAATGACTGTTTAATGCAGAGCTTGTTGGTATGATCTAGTGGCCCCATAGACACTCACCCAGTCTGCTCTCCTGTTTCCAAAGCACTATCACTAAATGAGGGGGGCCACTGGTTTGGCTTAATGTGAGCACAAGAGCACTTGATTAACATTATGATGTTAGGAGAAGCCAGTCTGGCACCCTCCCTACAGATTTTTCCTTTGACCCTGCTATGGGAGCCATTTTAGATTTATGTCTTGTCAGACAAGTAAAAATGTGTAAAGATAGTCACATGAGCTTTTCCTCTATCATTAGTGTGTGTGTGTGTGTGTGTGTGTGTGTGTGTTTGTGTGTGTGTGTGTGTGAGTGTGTGTGTGTGTGTGTGTATGGGCGCAGTGACATTTTAGGCACTGACCTTGGGCGAATGAGCAGGAAGTCATGGCTACTGTCTGTAGACAGATTACATCTATCTCTAAATCAATCAATAAATCCATGCTCTCCAGGAAAGCGCTGTTGTAACCATCACCAGAATATTGCACTTCCCCATAAACAGCCTCCCGTAAGACCCTCTCTCTCTCTCTCTGCCCCCTACTCTTCTCCTCTGTGTGCTCGGGGCAATCTCATATTTCTTTCTCTCTCCTCAAATACGTCCAATCAAACTGACTCCTGAAGGAAAAGTCTTGTGCAATACCCCCTGCTCCTACTGCAGCATTAAATCCTCGATTTAAATGAAGTGGATAAAAAATAATAATATGTCAAATATTTCTGGGAAATGATTCCATCCCACCTTGCCAATGAAAACCACAGTCTCATTTCAGAGGTCGTTTCCTCTGTCTAGGACATCTGACACAGGCGAGTCTCGGAGCTCCCTGGCCCCTGGTTAGCTGGACGGGCATGTATTATGATAAGGGCTCATTAGACTCAACCAAACCTTCATCTCTCAGCCACCTACTCTAGCGGTTTTGTTATTCTTTACCAGGCATCCACGCAACCTACAGCACCAAACCACTAAATTGATCTGAATTGGACCACAGGGCACTTTGACAGATTCATTTTTTTATTCTTTCCCCCCTCCCCCTTGTTTTTTTTGCTCACGTGTCTCTCTGTTTATATTTGAATTCCTTCTCCATGAGAGAAGGTGGTCTGATTATACCACAGAAGCTGTGGCACATGCACTGTCCCATCGGAGGGCACACGCAACAGCTCTGAGCTTCACACCATCAAACATGGCTCCAGCCAGCGACCCTTGTACAACACTGCATAGCAGCCTATTGTTGGTGGCTATGCCTCCCATAAAGTGCAGTGTTGGGCCCACTGTCGCATATTTGCATGGAGGAAAAACAGAGAGCATTAGCATATTTCAGCATTAGCCTGCTTACCCATCTTCCTCCCCTAACTGGGTCATGATGAGTCACACAACCCACTCTCTAGTTCTCCTCTCCCTAAATCTCTTGTTTTCTTTATCCTCTCACACACACACACACACACCTGCCTCTTACTCTCCCCCTCTTTGTCAAACATAATACAGAACCGCCCATTTTCCACGTTTGAAGTCCATCACATAGTCCCAAGAGATGTAAGCTAAAGCTATCAGCAATTTACGGGACATTCTAAAAGATATGCTGAAATTCATCCTTAAAATCAGCCCATGTTCTCCATTTTCAGGCAGCTGCTTTTCAGCATCGTGTGACAAAGCTTGTCAGCATGGATCTGTGCTATTCCGAGTGTTCAGAAAATGTCAGGTGCCAGAGTTGTTTACAGTCAGACCAGCCCAGTGTGTCTTTGCAGCTTCTCCTCCCCCACAGATGGGGAATGATAGAAGACTGGCCATGGGAGCCTTGACGTCAGCAGCTATTATTGGAGGCCCAGAGTCCCAGCCGCCAGAGCTAATGGTGCTGCACCTGGGAGCAGGACCTCTCACCTCTGCCTCCTGAGACTCAGGACATCAGCAGGACACTGAGAAGTAGTACAAACCTGAACACCTACATATCATTAGCATTTTCAGAAACTGTATGAAAGATGAGTTGGTGTGTATTGCTCCTGATAGAAGTACTTTGGTTTGAATTTGGCTGATGTTTGTTATAGTTAAGCATTGAGGATGTTGGCTAACTATGCAGTGGCCCATGGGTGGGTTGGAATGAGGGCCTGCTCCAGAGCTGTGGCAAGAACCCGAGGCCAGTGCCTAACAACAGACCTAGACTGCATCCAACTAAATAGCAATAACTCAGAAGTATGCTCATTTTCAGAGTTTGCAAACCTCTGACTATGAATTTCTTAACCACTCGGGTCAGAAAGACAAAAAGGACAGAATAATGCCAAAACAGATCTCATTAACTTCATGCAGTCTACACAGTCTTGACCCTGTTCCTGAAACCGAAGCAAGCCAAGGTCACCTCTCACTCTCGCCTTCATGTTCACCTTTGACCCTAGGCAGACATTCCGGGCTCAGTGTTCCCTCATGACAGGGGAATCTGAGGGCGCCGGGGCAAGAGTCAGGGAGTGCAGCATCCTCTTGTCCTGCTAGAGGTCAGCAGCATGACGCCCTCAGTGATTAAGCACTTCCTCTGAACTGGACAGGACTCCAGTGCACCCTCAAGACAAACAGAAGAACGGTTTTGTAAAAACAGTACAAATGATAGTTTTTTTTTTTTCATTTACAGTTTACTTTTTCAGTTACACCCCAGAACAACCATTCTTCATATATTACAATCAGTGGAAGATATTTTTCAGATATTAGCTAGAACTTGACAATATCTAAACAAAGTAATTGCTCTGAAACTACAGGAGGTCCCAAGAATTAAAAGATAGACGTTTGTAGACGTTTTAAAATGCTGTCTTATTTTCAAACTACAAATACTAAATTGGTAGTGTTAAAGACTTGTGAGACACTTCAGTGATGTCACAGCTGTGAGTGGCAGCAGAGGTTGGCTGGCATACATGCAGGGGCTGGGCATGGGGACGAACAGCTTTGCTCCACGCGGGTGGGTGACAGACAGAACACCTGCGACAAAACGGGAGGCAATGTCACCTTCATGACGCCATTCCCCTGGGAGTTTGGAGAAGGAGAGGCCCTCTCGTTTGTATCGTCCTCTCCTCCACATCGCCCCATCATTCTATTATATTCTCTCTCTCTCTCTCTCTCTCTGAATAAGATGCTTCCTCCACAGTGCTGGCTGAATTCTCCCCATCCTCCCTAATCCTCCAGCACCACACTTCTCTGCTCTCTTTTCATCCTCTCTCATCTCCTTCCCACTGTGTGTGTGTGTGTGTGTGTGTGTGTGTGTGTGTGTGTGCATCTGAGTCATCATGCTGCTTTAAGGCTTTGTGCGTAAGGGAGCGGAGATGCTGTGCCAGGCTGCCTCCGTAACACTGTCTGCTAGCTGCAGAGTGCACAGATGGGCCTATGAGTTCACCCCCCTGTGTCGTGACTGGGCATTGCATCACTTGCTGTCCTATCCAATGGCTTTTTACTGTCTTTCTCTCTTTCGTTCCTTCTTCTTATCATCTGGTAAAGGTTTCCAACCAGTCTGCATCACTTCCCTTTCCTCTTGCTCTTATCCTTTCCCATCCCTTTCTCTGTCACTCTTTCTGTGTGTCTCTCTCTCTCTCTCTCTCTCTCTCTCTCTCCCTCTCTCTCCATCCCTCTCTCCTCTCCCCCTGTCTGACTGTGTATGTCAGTAGGGTGGGTTGGTGGGATGAATGCATGAGGTGGGTGAGGGTGTGTGGGCGCAGGCGGGCGTTGATCCACCCTCTGTGTCCCCTCCTTCCGCTCGCTGCCCCAGTCCTGCGTCCCTACTCTGCAGAATGTAGGTCTTTGCTCGCCTACAGCCATCAGCGGCAATCAGTTCTGCCCCAGTTACCGAGGCATCACTGAGACCAAACACACACACACACTTACGCATGAGAACACATTACACAACACATACAAATACTCTCACACATACATATGCGCGTGCGCACACACACACACACACACACACACACACACAAATACACATTTACACGTATGTAAGATGAGCACACACAGATGCACTAACATTGAATTTTTTCACACATTTAAATGGTGTTTCTCTCTCTCTCTTTCTCTCCATTCAGTAAATGATTCACTAATGGAAATGCAAAAACAAAATCCTCAAACTCAATGCAGGAATGCAACCCCTGTCTGCAGCCCCGTGGGATCTAGTGGTTTATGTAAGAATGATGCACTTTGACCTACAGTGTGCACAGAGAGAGAGAGCCTCAGCCTTACCAATTAAAATATTTCATCGCAAAAAAAAAAACAAATCTCTGTGCGTGTGCATGGTGTAGACATCTGTGACCACAATCAATGCCTAGGGTCGAAATCACAAACCAGTTGTGGCTTTTGAGGGGTGGCTGATCAGTGTTGAACCGTAACATACAGAGAGGTGGCACAGAGCTTGGGCACTGATTGTGAGAGGTCGTGGGTATTCATTGCGCTGTAGTGATGAGTTTATATTGCTTTGTAAGGCCAATGTCAAACTGACCTTTAAATATGTCTTGTTATGCAGATAGCATCAGATTATGTGACGTTAAGAATGATGTTTCATTAAAAAGTCATTAAATAAACAAAGTATCAAAGCTCATTACCATGAACTACACATCACTTACATATTTGTAATGAGCATATTTGAATTACATTTAAAATGTAAGTCACGTAAACACACATAAATATATGTCTCAGTCATACATATAAAATCATTTAGTTTATGACTTTCACATTTAGTTTTTTTGGTTAACTGTAAAAAATAACACCATCTTAAGGTGTGTCATGGCATGTCTCTGACTTAACATAGTTATTTCACTTACTGTGAGAACTGCTGCAGCATTGATAGGTTAATTTTTTTAAAAAATCTGCACATTGCCACACTGGGATGGACAGATTTGTAGCCATGTAAGCAGAACATGTTTCCAGCAGTCATAAGGCAGTATTAAATGTTATACTGTATTTCTTTAAGAGGTAAAATAGAGAAACAATGTTTAATCGGTTTAAAATACTGGATGACTTCCTTCATTTTGGGGGGGATTGTGTATGTGTTTGTGTTATGTTTCAGCAGCCAAATCACATTGTATGTTAAAGGTAAGGCCTACTGAAAAATTCTGGGACAGTACAGATGATGTTCATTTGCAAACAAATGCCTTTATCACTTCCAGGTCACAAATGATTGGCAGTCAAAGTCACATGATGAGTGTGACTCTGTGCATTTTCTCGTGTAGGCCACAGGCTTCAAAGAAACACTGTTTGAAATGACTAGGGCCTGGGCACACTGCAGCCATCTGCGAGATTTTATTAGAACATGCGGACAGAAATCAAGCCACCGCAGACAGAAAGTCCAAATGTATTCCTGGCATCTGTGATTCACTAGCATTTACGATCAAAGCATGTTGGATACTTTGGAAAGAACGTCTTTCCCGTCAGTGAGTATCATTTTCTGTGCCTTCACTGCAGCCAATGGACAAACAAAAACCTCTCAGTCTATGTATATATTCACTGTATTTAGTTTCATGGTATTTTGGACGTTTTTGTCCAAAACTACATACAGATAGGAGTGTATGTATGTTATCTATGTAAAGCTAAACAACTATAAAGGCAATAGCCCTACTACAGTCTCAGCAGGAGAGGAGGAGCAGCACAGGCCTTAGGGCTGAGGACCCCCAACCATCACACCTTCCAGGTTGGACAGGTTACCAGGGGGAGGAGCACAGCGACGGAGCAGAGCTCATTAATCTTTCACTTTCATTTCATGCTGAATTATTTAACACTTCATCTTGTCTTTTTTCTCTTCCTCTTCCTTATTTTCTGCTTCTGCTTCCTGATGCCATTCCCCTTTTTTCTTTTTTCCCCTTGTCACCATATAGCATCTTCCCACCCTTTGATGAGACTGGCTGGAGCCCCCCCCCCTTTCCTGGAGGTTGGCTTGAGAGAGACGGCACTCCTCCTCTCAAGCCTTCTCCCCTGATAATTCCTGCAGCCAAGGTCCCACTGGGGGAGATTAAGAGGATAAGAGGTGTCAGTGCTTCTGCCCTCTGCCCCCACCTCCCCAACACACACACACACACGCACGCATGCAAGCACACGCACACACACACAGACACACACACTTCCCACCCCCAGTTTGCTGTACAGCTGATATTTTCCTGTTTTCATACAACATCCAGCTCTGTTAAATAATCCATGTTCAGGCTTTTCCCCCTAAAGGATCATCCATGTATAATACAAGTTATTAATACTCCACTGACATCATGCAGTGGAGTGAGACTATCACAGTAACAATAGCAACCATTTCATTTTAGCCTGCTTTATGGAGACTGGCGTCAAGTCAGTCACCACAGAGGAGTTAAGTTGTAGTGTCCACAAACTTACTCCAAGGTATGTTTTACCTGAGGCCTGTAGGTTAGTGCTAATCGATAAGCTCTCTTGCTAGTTGTTCATTTGCTGCTCACAAGTCATCTGGTCTTAATGGTAGCCTAAAAGAGCAGGAAGAAAAGTGTAAACACAGAGAAGGAAAAGATGTGAAGGCACCATGTAATAGTGTTGAGAGCTTCAGTGGTGAACATGCCTAATGTTATGGTTGTTACTATGAGCCATGAAATGACACGAGGTCTGAGTGACAGTTTTAGGAGCACAAACAGATGGGAATGGTTGACCATAAAAGCCATTATTTAATTACAGCATTTACCCCTCAGGCCTCCGTGAAGAGCATTTAGCCAGATATTTTCCTCCCAAGAAAAAAATCCAATTCATTTCCATTTTGTGGATGATCATGTGAAGAGACTGCCTGCAAAGCCAATTAGAAGAGGTATGCTGCTCTTGCATCAGGGGAAAACCAACACCTTTTTGGGCAGAATGTTGCATGGCCTACATCACTCCCTGCCGTATGAAATCAAAAGAGCGTCTTGGATCTGATGAAAGAGCATAGAAAGAATACAATATATACACAAACACACACACACACACACACACACACACAAAACGAAGACGGGCAGATACAGTATGTAGAAAGAGAAAAAGTAGAAAAGAAAGTAAGGGCAGTAACTTAAACAAAGAAGAAAGAAAACTGAGGACCAATGAAGTGTGAGAGTGGGAGCTGGTGAAGAGGAGACTCCAAACTCTGTGAGGTGCTTGAAAGTGGTGCTTAAGAAGGCAGCAGACAGAGTGCAGTTGAAGACAGAATGTACACTGTGCTTCTCCCTTCTCCATTCTGAATAGTGCAGTGGTAATGGGCCCACCTTGGGAAGGGTTGATGGCCCGTGACCTTCCTCTTGTTCAGTGAACTACAAAATGAGATGCTTTTGAGCGATACTCACTCTCTCTCTCTCTCTCTCTCCCTCTCTCTCTCTCTCACACACACACACACGCACACATACCTACACTCTCTCTCTCTCTCTCTCTCTCTCTCTCCTTCACTGTCGTTAACCTGGCTCTGTCCCAATTAGTCTCCTGCAGAATGTGAAGAGTGAGTTCTTCACATATAGCACACTGTTCCTCACGCGAGACGATGATGGTCATCCAGTCCTCTGAGTAGGCCTGTTGTTCACACTGAACCTGGAGAATTGACTGAAAAAGGGCTCCTTGGAGGTAACAGTATATACCAGAAGGATGGAAAGTCTATAGCCACTGATCGTTCGTGTTACATGATAGAACAGGCACATTGGTTAGCCCATATCAAATGTAGGATGGCCCCTGAAAATTTATTTCTCAGCCAGAGTCTGGAATTTTATCTCAAAATTCCTCTCCATCTACACTTCCCACACATGTGATTGTAGGCATGCAACTACCAAGGATCATGGGAGGTAATTTGGTCAGTTTAGAGATGTACAGTCACCTACTGTGTGAAAATGACTTCTAAACCTCTAAAAAATACAACACAGAAACCCTTAAACACCAACTCCCATGATCCCCAGTGCACACAGCAAAACATAGTGACCATCACAGAGCTCAGCCCATCACCACCTCATTAACTCACCTGACTGTCTATTAACCTTTCACATTTTCCAGACTATAATTTTTTTGAATTAGACACACAACACAACAATATTTCATTCTACACAACCATTTACAGTATTATTCTTTTGCGCTTACAGTTAGATGCTAAATGCATGTCAATGATTTTGTACCTATAGTCTGCACAAGTTAAACCTAATCTAATATAAACTATCCATGTGACTTCATCAGACTCTCTGCTCAGTTGCCCACTGGAGAGCAAAAAAACAACATGACCGAAATGAAGGTTCTGTTTTTTGGTATTAATGTTCTAGCATTCATTAAGAGATTAAATCTAAATAACTATCAGTCTCACCTTAGGCTTAACTTAGCAGGAAGATGTCAACAATACCACAGACGAGGTGAGCTTATGTGTTCTATGTTCTATATGGGTGTGTGTGCCATGGAGCAGGGTTTTTTTTTCTTTCCACCCACCCCAGATACACCAACTTTCTTCAACCTGCAAAAAAGCATGTAATTAATGAAACACATCAAAAAGAACATAAGCCCCAAAAATGTGACAACTAATACTGTGTTAACAGATTCAGACCACGGCAGCCTCAGCCCTCCATGACTCAGACAGAGGAAATACAGAGCTGAGAGCTTGTTTCAGACATAAGCACCCAGCACTGAAAGGTCTTGCACGTCAGAGGCCAACGAGAGTTCAGCGAAGCAACAGCCCACCTCCAGTGGCGTCACCTAGATCTTGAGTCATACCATCCATCCCCAGATGAGAGAGGTTGGCTGGAGGAAGTCAGATGGAAAAGGTGAGGAGGATCAGCATTTCACAGATGAACGGCTGACATGCAGTGACAGGGATGAGTTAAAGATTAGAGAGCGGCTGGAGCAGGGCTTTGCCCACTGCAGCCTAGAGTATTATGTCTTGGTGAAAGACAGAACAAGGCTCTGTCATAAGGAGCCTTATTTTGAGGCAGAGAGATTGTCAAACAGTTGGGAAAGTTTTACAGCAGCGTTTGAGCCTTAAGATGGCGTCATTAAAACTCAAAAAGCATCTGCCATAGATTTAGTGCCAAAATAAAGCGTCATCTAGTTTGCATAGTTGAGACACAGGTGCTCACTGAAATATTAAATCACTGTGTAATTAAGCTGCTAGCTGCACAGTCTCCATACAGGATATTAGCCTATTATCTTAGTTATGGGAGCTTCAACATTAGTGAAAGAACAGTACTTAGCAACACAAAACTAGGTTGAGAGATTCTTTCACCTGGTATCATGAAAGATTTAACACTGAATTGCACCACTGTAATTGCATATTTTCCAAGACCTTAATCTGAAGATTAACTGAAATATTCTTGCAGGCTGCTGGTCATTTTCTGTAATTTGTAGAATAATGGCGAAGAGATTTTGGTTACAAATGGCTGCATGACCTCAGCCTTTCTTGGTATGCAATTACTGAAACAACTTGTCACAGCTGCAAATTATTCTTGCTATGGAATACACTAAATAATGAAAAGATGTAGCTTCCAAACCAAACTGTAGCAAGTATTCTTTGTAATCTATATTCAGCAAACTGCACACCAAGTCCATGACATCTGGTAGCATCTGGTCAGTTGATGAGCATCTCTACCTCCCATTGGTTTGTGTGCACACACAGACAACACAAGGCAACCCAAAAGAACTGCGTCCCAGCAAGTCCTTTGATGTCAGTTTGGTCTGCATTCGTCTTTATATCCATCAGGTTTAAGACATCTTGGAACTGGTTGTTTTCTTCTGACTTTATGTGCTCGCTAGGTGATTCAGTTTGAAACCTGTCAGGCATCGCATTATCTGAACCAAGACACCCGCTAACTCTGAGGCCATCACATTCAGGCATTCAGGACAGATGTGGTGATACTCCAGTATGGGGCCCACTCATCCTGATCCTGGGAAAGTGAAGTCACTGAGTCAAACTACAGGCTAAATGAGAACAGAAACATATAAAATGTCTCACAAAAAGATGATCAGTAGAAAGTGATGAACTTAATAAATTTATAAAAACTTGAACAGTTGTACAGTTTATGATTACAGATTATATGATACAGTATACCTAGATGTATTCATATTTATTTTTATTTATTTATTTTTAATCAGGAAAAGTCTCTTTAAGTCCCTATACATTTCCTTTGTTAGTTTCTTTCTGTCTTTCTTTTGATGTATTGATCTATTTACCTTATTATTACCAGATATTTTATCTGTTTGTATTGTTGTATGTCAGCTTTGGCAACACTGCTTCAATGAGTCATGCCAATAAGGCTACCCTTGAATTGAATTTAATTGAATTGAACTTCCTCTACTCTCTGGGTACTCTTGTGGTTAAGCCCCAGTGGTCAAACTGTAATGTGTGTTTCAGGTAATGAGGACTCATCTGGCTTTCCTCAAGCAACTCAAAGAAATCTTCCTAGACTATTTTGATCATACTGTATACTTTAGTACAAGCTTGCATTGCAGTTTGACAAGTAGTTGGTGTGAAAGCGTTCCTGTGGTTGTAGCTTCAGTTGGTCTGTGAGCAAAAAAGACTTTTGTTTTCCAGTGTTGTTGTGCACCAAAATGGCTGAGATACTTTTCAGCCCACTACAGACCATTCAAGCTTTAATAATTGCTGTAATACATGAAGACAATCCAGAAGTATTCCTTTCATGCCACAAAATTGCATCAAAATCTAAAAACGGCACAGAGTGTCCTACAAACTTTCTAAAATGGCCAAGAAAGGGGCAAAATATGTCCTTGATTAAGTGTTCATATTTCACAACATTCTTTGGAAGAGCAAGAAAACAAACTTGTGGCTTTCTCATTCTTTAAGGGCCCCTTTGCTCCATCCATCTGTGTGTACCTCTCTGTTTTCATTTCTGAGATATTACAGTTCTTAGACATTAAATGTTTAGCAGAAGGGCAATCTGTTTACAAGTTCTTGTAGCCACAGGCAAAAGATGTCCTCTGCCATGTGCTGAGTATTCTCTGTACTCTCTTTCCCTTTCAAGTCTCAAGACCCAACGCTTATCGTCTAAAAACCTCATCTGCAATTGCAAGATTCCCAGACTCCAGCAATGACTTAATCATGGAGAGGAGTGCTCATGATGATTCACTTAACTATAACAGCACGGATACTGACACAATGACATCATCATAATAGCAATAAAACAACTGCAGCAAAATAAGACAAAATGTTTGTAGATATGAAATACAAACAGTATTTTAATATAATCTTCACACTTTATCCTTCAGGAGCTTAAAATAGCTGCTTGTCAACTGGCTGTCTGTTAATTATTACTTAATTAGTCTCTTCATGGTAAGATTGATTCATATCCACAGCATTATTTCTTGAGGCTTTCTTGTTTTAGACACACAATGTTTGTGTTTTGTCTGAACAGACTCACCCTGTCTGTTTGGAGTTTAATGTGAAGTTTTCATGTCTGATGTTTTGGGTTAAGGGTGATTCACTGGGAAAGAATTGTGCTTTCTGCCACTATGTTTGACTGAAGGAGGTTCAGTGAGATTGGGTTTCGTTTTCCTGAAAGGTCCAGTGTCCAGCTTACTGACTTCAGACAAATTCCTTCTTCTTACAGGTCTTTGCACCCTGTGCCTTCACATTCACAGTGGTCACGTTTCTCTGTGGTGGCGTGGAGGATGTGACCAGCTGGCCTTGAACTTTTCTCTTTCTCTCTCTCTCTCTCTTTCGCTCTCTGTCCTTAGGAGAATGTGACAAACCACAAAATCCTCTCACAAACAACACAGCTGAGGCAGGAAGAAAGCTTGAAGCCAACCAGCTCTGTGCCGAAGCCAGGATTTCCTCTCGGCTCCGAACCCCCCCTCTGGCATCACCCTTTCATTGACTTCCTTCCTTCTCCCCACACTCACTCCGTCAGTCCCAGTTGGCTGGTCCGTCTATCTGTCTGTGCGGCATGGCAGGGGATAGATGCACTGCCGTCTGTGGGCAGTCCAAGGAGGCCTGAGAATGGGAATTATCAGTCAGATGGAATGGGAATGACACAAGCAGAACTGCACTCAGACTCACAGAAATTCACAGTGAATGGTGACAGTGAAAACACATATACACACACACACACACACACAGATAGAGAAAGAGAGAGAGAGAGAAAGCAAAGCGAGAATTTGTTTTCATACATTACCCTGAGAAGCCTGAAAATGAAAAGCCATAAATATCTTGTCCTGTTGTCATATACAGTGCACCCATACAAACACACATCAAGACAGACACAGAGGGTAGCTAGGCCATGGAGGCAGTGTTGTGTCTCCATGACAACTGCTTGCAATGCTGAGGCTATCATCAGAATGCATGGCCACATCTTTGCCTCTCTCTCTCTTCCCTCATTCCTCCCTTGCTTTTGCACTCTTCCCCCCCCATCTTTTATCCCCTCATTCGATTAGATATTGACAAGCTACTATTGTATAAGGCACTGGAAATACCAATTATGGTGCTGATTATCTCACTCAGTGGACATCAGAAGAAACAGAGGGTTTGATGGGAAAGAAGGATGTCGTTGTATGACAATACTATAGCTGTCAAGCCAAATGATTGCCTCTACACCAAAAGAGTCTTGCTCGGATCCCTTGGAATCAATTCAGAAAATAAGGCTGTCCAGCTCACTAAAAGGAGAATAATCAGGGCCGGACTAAGGTCTTGTGAAGCAGCACTGGTGATGAGCAGACTGGAGGGTCTCTGGTGTGACCCCTGCCTGACAAACAGAGCTGTAAATCACTGAGGAAGATCAGGACTAGAGCTCTCAGATTATTCTCCTCAGTGCACTAGTATGGCAGCAGAGCTTTGTAGGCTTGTCCAGTCCCAGGAACTGAGTGCTGAGCCTAGGAAGGCATCTCTTCAGAGAGAGAGAAGGCCCTGGAGAGCCCATCTCACCCCATCCCCTCCTCATCTCCCTATTCCCACGCTCATTGAGTGGGGCCTCTATTCTCAGCTGAGGCGCTCTGTCAATGAGGCGCAGGTGAACTATGACCTCCGAGCTCCCGTTTCCTCCCACGGTTCAAGTTTACAAACAGTGAGTGCACAAGGGTGGTGTTGGAGGGGCCGCTTCCTTGATTGAGCTATCTTTCCGTTCCCCCGTGATCTGGAAAGACATGCAAACAAAGGCATGCATGCGCATACACAAAAACAGCCTTGAGACCAGTGCAATAATGACAGGGTTAAACAAGCAAAGCAGTGTCCAAATAAACAGCCCCATTCAGCATGCTCTTCAAACACACAGTCAATATATGTAGCTATTCCTCTCACTTGCATTGATGTCAACAAAGGTTACATTCAAAGTGATTCATACTATTGATATAGAAATAAAGTTATCACTTTGGCAGTGGAACAGAGAGAACAGTAAGGAATTTCCAGCGATTTTGACACAGAAAGACTGTTGCAGACTTTGCAGTGTTATTATGTAAGCACAGCATAAGAACTGAATAGTTGTGTCAGCCGCATACGACACCATTACTGGCCATTGCCTCTGTGCTCTCAACTGTGAGACTGGTCTATTTGGTGGTATTGCTGTTGGCCATCACTTTAGTGTAATAGAATCACAGAGCCTGGCCAGAACAGCAGAGGGCCTGGGGCTGAGAAGAGACCTACAG
Source organism: Tenualosa ilisha (assembly GCA_015244755.2). Classification (NCBI taxonomy): domain Eukaryota; kingdom Metazoa; phylum Chordata; class Actinopteri; order Clupeiformes; family Clupeidae; genus Tenualosa; species Tenualosa ilisha. The sequence goes on from PYXC01000629.1 coordinate 1,745,618, forward strand.
ACAGGCCATTAGTGGGAAAGAACAGTGTCTGCCACCGTCTCTCCGGAAGGACTCAGTGATCCAGACGGTTACATTCAGAGATGGATGCCCCTTGGTGAATCTCCTATCTACGAGACATAGGAGTTTGAATGCAGTTGCAAGTTGGCAGAATTCTGATGTAAGGGAGAGTAATGTCATAAAGATTGGCAATGTTACCTTATTCATTTGGTCTCAGCTGGAGACCTCTGATGACCTTGTCCAATCCAGTGAAATATCGATCTGTAAGGATGTGGCTGTGACCCTTGCCTGTAATTGGGTTTATTGGTTTATTGTGTCTGACCTGTTAATAATGCAAATATTTATGTCTATCTATCTATATGAAAAATCAATCTGATCAAATGTGATCTGATGGTCTTTGCACATGCGCTCTTCAGGATTTTCTGCAGTGACGTCCCGGAGCTAGACTGCTGTACTTGAACACCTGGAAACCATGTATTTATGCAAGAAAAGACCATTTGGTTCTCAGATCAGTTTTCTGGAGAGTCTGTTGATTATGTTTCACTGCTCAGATATCCCCACTTTCAGGAATAGCATGAAATAGCTCTATTTACATGTTGATTTGCCAACTTCCTGACAGAATGACATTCTCACAGGAAAGCTAAATTGGTGAGTGAGTAGGAGGGGAGAGACACTTGGCAGGATAGTGATATAAGCCATTATGAAATCCACACCTGTGGATCCTGGCTCATTCACCATGACTCAAAGCACCCCTGAGCACTGTGACTGCAGAACTCATCTCTGGTCATCCCGCCTCTATAAATGTAATGCCCTGGGAACTTAATTTGTGAATTACTTGTAATGACAGCAATGACAGAAGCACATAATTAATAGTTTATATTTTTATTGACTGTTTCGGTGCTGGAAGTCATGTGTTTCTGAAAGTTTTTTCACCAATGTTTGGTTAAAGACATAGCATCAAATCCACCTCAGTAATCCACAATAAATGTGGGATATCAGCACATCCTCACCAACCCTCCTCTCCCCCTAAAAATGAGAAATGTATGACGTTGGTGAAATAGTAGCATTTCACTTACCATTAGATCCTGATGAAAAAGCTAAAAAATGAAAGCAATGCCACACATCATCTCCGTACTCTTTGGGATGCATGTCATGTTCGGAATCATGGACACTGCAGCTGACTCATTTTAATGTCTCAAGAATGTTTTCCCCTTTAAATCTTAAAGCAGTTATGGCAAAGTCCGTTTTCACCAACACATCAAATCATTTAACCTTTCAATTTTGGAAATTTCACATTCGGATTGGGGTTAGATTTAAACCTACTGGAAACCTCCTGTTTATATGTTTAAGACATCAATATCATTTATGCATCATTAAAAGCCATATATACATATATGCATTAAGTATATGCATATTCATACAAGGAAAGAAATATTGTTTAAGCAGACAAAATTCCTCCAACACACCACAAAAATGTGCTTGAACAAATCACTGTAGTCGATCAACACACACAGGCAAAGCTGGACCCAGATCTGCATAGGCTAGTTCTGAATCTATTGTGGAGAGCTACCTGTATCCTACATCTAGTACTGCCTATAAATGCTCAACCACCCATATAAATATTATTACATCAATATCAAACTGTGGCAAACTTCTCTAAAAAATAAAACAGACTGATAACTCTCATAGCTGGAGGAAACAAAGAATACCATATTGAATCTTGACAGAATCCTTCAAAAGAAACAATCTATGCTAGACTATGCAATGCTTCAAAAGTAATTGGCATCTACCCAGATAATGAGCACCTTGTCCGAGTATTTTGTGCCTCATAACAGTCAAGCATTTCTTAAGTTCATGCACCTTGGCACCACTCAGATGGTCATTAACCCATTGAACCCATTGGACTTGACCTGGAAGTGCAGAATTAGATGACCTGCAAACACAGGCACTGAAGTTCGATAAATATATGCTAGCAGCCCCCCCTGGTGGACAACTAAAGCAAAGTACATGAAGTGGCTGAAGAGTACCGAAAAGGTTTCTTTTTAAAATAGGGGTTGGGTACAGAATATATGTTGAGGTGAATAGAAGACATAGGGCTTTTGAAAATGAACTGCTCCCTTCAACACTAGCTGTAGCCATGGAAAAGTCATTGAACACAGGCAAATTACATTACAACTACACTCCTTCAGTCTACCCCGTGCCCTACTGACCTACCAATACACCTGAAGAGCCCTAAAAATGGCCAATTATGCACGTAAACTGATAATCCATATAAAAGCACAGAAGCAGAAAGATTGTCCAATGGGGTTTTCAGAGCATACTGAACTGTGCCAGGGAGTGTTATAAAATGAATGACGACTGTTTGGCCTGAGTCCTTCGACTTATCTGGCATCACCTACAAAGATCAAGCAACGCTTGGAGATCTACCAGTCTGTGTGAGGCAATATGTTCTGTATAAGTTATGGAAGCAACACTGGTTAAAATAAACATGACAAAATATGTCTAATGAACCACCATCTGTTTGCTCTAAAGCCAAAGATTCATATTGGAACATTTACAGGAAACACAAATGGAAAAGATAAATGCTTCAACACCTTTATTGTGCCCAATCAGAACAGTATACTTCACATTTGTAAGTAAAGGCAGCAAACATTGCAGACCACAATGAGGTAGACGGTCAAATCTCTAAAAAGCAGCCGGGCTGGCCAACAAGCTCAGCATGGGGTAATGGCATGAGAAGTGGGTGGGGGGAGGGGGGTTGACATGATTGGAAAAGTGACACCATCTTTGGCACAGTTGATCACAAACACACATCCCAAAGAGGACCAAAGGAAGGGGGGGGGGGAGGGCATTGGGGAAAATGCTGCATTTTGGTCTGCTCTGGCTCCTCATACATTCCAGCGAAGTACTACGTTCTACATTCAACAAGCAGCTGTTCATGCCTGGGGTCATGGCCCATGACAATACCTGCTGATGTACATAACAAACGTGTTTAAAAACCAGTCACCCCTTTCTCCAAAGTGCAAATTAAAAAGTGCAACAATAAAACTATGTGCATTCAAAAGGTCAATGGCCATCTCAGTATCTGATTTGTAAATTGAAATTGATTCGAAAATGACTAAAACTCAGTTGAGGCGATGCTAGGCTTTGTAACACATCGCAAAACTGTCTAGGTTTGATTTAATAGCAGTACATTGCGAAACCACTGAATTAATCCTAACGAGCAGATCAGCAGGAAAGAAAAAATTAACAAAAAAAAAAAAAAAAAATGCTCATTTGCATTGCATGGGAATGGAAGAAAACTAAAGGGAAAAATTAAAATGCTGCCAGGTAGGTTTCTGTTCAAAATTTCCATGTCATGACTTAAAACCTGTGTAAAAATTAGTAAAAAACTGCGTAAAAATGTCCGGAAAATGACAGTTGGGCATCAATTACGTACTTGCGTTTCAAAGTAAAAAACGCTAGTCAGCTGCACAGGGGAAAACAAACAGCCAACCAGCTGAGGGGAAAAAAAAAATCTAAAGGCACTGTATGGCATCTGCCAGAGTGAAAGGCAATGAGATTTGAATGATCAATCCACCAAAAAAAAAATAATGCAACTAAATGACAAGTGTAAAAAAAAAAAAGCCATTCAAAAAACAAATTCTGAACCATGGCCTGAATAGTCTCCAACTCCCATGCATGGGACCTGAGGGCCTCCTCAACCCATCACTTCACTGTTGAAGGAGACAAGCTCTAACTTTCACAAGTAGAAACTTTGTTTTAAAATTTCAAACACTGTGCATAGTGCCATTGTGAACAAGCAAAAAAAAAAAAAAATCCACAAAAAGTAGCAAGTGCAATAGTGAACCTTCTACAGTGTTGGATCCCCATACCCCATTCCAGTGGGTGTGCCGTTGCCGTGGGGGGGAGCCAGCACTCGTGCTCTGCTCCATGGGCGCGGCGCTGTGGACTCGAGCCAGTAGCATTGTGCCACCACGCTTAGCTGGAGTCACGGCTCTTCTGGTTGCGCATCAGTGGGCGGTGGTTGCTCAGGATGTCCATCGAGTGTTGCCAGTGCCAACAGGAGCGGCAGAAGTACTTGAAGCAGTTCTGTGGGAGAGCACAGCACATCATAGGCAAGCAAATCCACAAGAAAATCACATGCTTATTTAAGGTTGCCAAGTGCTCCAAGATAAAATCAATGGTCTTAATCAGGCAAGAAGAGGTTCTCAATCTAACTTCCTGACCACATCTTTCATCAGTCCATGTGACAACCATAGATTATTGTCCATGCAATCAGGCCCTTGATTAGCCCAATAATCTTGCAAATCAGTCAAGTACGTATACCAGGGGAAGACAGAACCTGTGGATCAGGTTCGCCCATGAAACAAGCTAAGAACTACTGATGCGAGAGAAGGGGTCCTGCATCAATTTAATTTCATTCCTAGGTACATTTTAAACCCACCTGGTCTCTGCAGAAGAATGGTCCAGTCTGGCGATTGCAGAGTTGGCACATCGAGTCCTCCAAATAAGGGTCAATTTGAACCTGAATGAAATAAAAGTTGGATTTCACTTTTGCAAGGTGCATGCATCTGAGGACGTGACATGTACCAGTGCAGAAGAGAAGTTACCTTCTTGGTGAACTTTGGGGTTTTAATTTCAACAAACGCAGCACTAACAGCCTTCAAGTAGCTCCGCTGGTTGTTAAAGGTGACACGACCAGATCCTGTGGAGGAAGAATGCTGTGATTTGTAATTGTAATAATCAACAGTCACTTCAGACCACTACTGACAGATCAAACCAATGAAGTCTGAAAAAACATGACTGGCATTACCAATGGGGTATTTGTGCTTGTCAGTGTCGATCCCAGCATACATGACTCCTCCAAACAGGTCATTCATGATACTGGCCAAAGCTTCAGCATTAAGCATGCCATGCAGCGCACCCACAAAAACAGTCTTACTGGGGTCCAGGCGTTGAGAGGGGCATCGCACATAGTTACTGTCAGAGATCACCCATGGAATTACCTGCACCTGCTCAGCAACAGCCAAAAAAAAAAAAAAACATTAAGCTGGTCAACCACTAGTCTGCCACCATACTAGTCAGAAAAACAAAAAAAGCCTTTGATTAAGCCATAAAAGGAAGCTAAATGCTTTTTAGCATGAATTAAAATGCATTATTTGCTGATAACCACACGCTTATGAAGTAGCTTCACTTTTCTGGCCATATTATACTTGTATTTCAATTCATCATGTCATGTTAAGACAGGCTTACAATTTAACAGCCTGACCAACGTTCACAGCAACACTAACTTGCAACCAAGATGTTTTTTTAACCCTCTTACACAGCATTTGGGAGTATGTGAAAGTGATTTAACAAAAACCAAGATGTGATGGAATCATTGGAGATGGAACTAACGGAAATAATGAGAACTAGTAACAGCAGTTTATCCTGGTAAGTTCTGATTGAGACAATGTATGGAAGAAAGCAGCTCTGCAAACGAGACTGCATTCATACATCAGATATTTAATGCACTTCAAAACTTTGTTTTTACCACATTGATGTGCATTAATATCTGATGCACAATTGCAGTGTTGTTCATCATCCCTTACTTAATGTATTCAGTAAAAATTGGAGAAATAACAAGGCAAACCAACATTCTTAAAATGTAGCCATTTCAGAACCCATTAAACACCCACAACATTCACACCTCAACTGGCTTACAATCTACCAGATCATCCATTATTTGTCAATAAAGTTACATTGTCAAGCAAGGGTACATCTTGCATTCTCTAAAAATAATAATAATAAAAAAACACAACAAAACTGCAAACCACCTTCATGTACTTAGATGTGGCTGTGCCTCATCAAGCAATTTAAAGTAGAAAAACATTCAACTTGGACAAGCCAAATATTGTGAACAATAAAGCTATACCAGAATCTTGTTAGCACCCCTTGTCAATCTGCCCCAATCAATCCCATCAATCCCCTAAACCAATTATTACTGAATAAGCAACACAGTTATTTTGTCAAGGACAAGAGTCATTTTGCATAAGTCAATCAATACAACAGAAGTTCTTGTAAAATTTGGCCGGGTACTTACATCCTTGCTGCGCATCCTTCGGCTGGACATCTTGAAGTAGTATTCACTAAGGTCATCTGCATGGAGAAGGTCCTGGGTGCAGGCCTGCAGCAGGCTTCTCACTGACCTCTCCGACTCAAACACCAAATAGACATACCCTGCACAGAACTTCTCAATCAGTTGTACGAATGACGGTGAAAACTAGCAACCTTCCCAAGAATATATTCCTCAGAAGCTTTTTTGTCCTTAAATCTATACTATAATGAGAAGGTCTAGAAGTCAACAACTTCATTTTTATAGAGTTGGAATAAAATAGGCAGATCTATCCAAACACATGACTAGAGAATACTCCCACAATCATGGCCCATGGCATTTCAAGTATGCCGTATGCAACAACTAGGCCCCTTTAAAATAACCCCTTTCAGATAGATTGGTTAACAGTTCACATTTGTAGACCATAAGCCTTCCATTCTTCCATCTTATTAGTCTGCAGCTGCAGTGTCAAGCATGGGCACTGTAGACTAAACTGTTGTATGCACTAAACTTTGCAAGACTTTAAAGCTTGAGTATAACCTACCACCTGCAAGACTTAAAAGCATGAATATAACCTACCACCAAAACACCCCTCTTAGAAAGCTAGCAAGCCACTGAGTGCACATGATGGTGTATGCAAGGCATCTCTACTGGCTTTTAGTTAGTTGGCTCATTAGCAATTGGGGAAAAAAAATCTAACTGCATTTCTCATCTTCCATTTTCAATAGTACCATAATCATTAAGAACACTTGCAACACGTGAAGCAGCTCTCTGGATCATTCTGCAGTGCGCTGTAGGGTGTTGTTTTACTACAGGTAAGGAGGTTTCAACAGACACATTTTAAAATATGGACAAGATCATAAAGCTATTCTGGCAGTGAGCCGTGTTCCGTAACCTACCAGAAATGTGCCCCATCACCTTGCCCATTCAAGATCCCCTCCACCTCCACCAAGGTGCTCTGGAGAGAAAATAAAATGGCCTACCGCTGCTTTACCTTTTGGCATATTACCTTTAGGAGGGCAGCGTGGATGCTTGCCATCCTTACCAGGCCACTCCACAGTCAAAGGGCCAAAGCTACTGAAGGTGTTGTTCAGCCCAGCTAGAAATGAGAAACAAAATGCATCATCAAACAACCAAACAGCCATAACAGCAAAGAGCCTGTTTGTATATATATTTTCATTCATTCTATCTCACAGAGGAAGATCCTCCCTTAAATTTTTAACAAAAGAACTTCCAGGAGAAATTTATAAACAAAATCAGATATTTTATAGATTAACATGCAAAAACATGTCAAAACAGCTGGAATAATTCTATTGTATCACTTTGAAAACAGAAAAAAAGTCACCAAAATATCATCCTCCCTTACTCCCTCATTGACATCCATTATAAACACTACGAACCCGGGCGATTCGCAGGCTCCTCTTAACACGGAGTCAATGGTAAAAAGGGAGGAACGTCCTCAAAATGCTTGCCTGTCAGCCAATCACCAGAGCTGCATTTGTTAATGGGCCCAATCAGAATGAAAAGGTGGGTTGACACGAAAGGTCTTGTACTACTGTCATTGTCGACAGACCTGTTATTCGTGATAGTGCAGACGGCGGAGAGTTTGAGCCTTTGTAAAGTTTTGCTTTGTTGTGTCAATAATAAAAGGATGGAAAAAGAGACGTATTCATGATGTCAAATACCCCACACGATGAGAAGGTGTACAAGTACGATGGGAAGGTGAAAATCAAAAGAGGGGAGACCAGTATGGTAAGGTCAGTGTGTTTAACACCACAAGGTATCAAAGATGCTCATGGCTAACTGCTAGTGTTACCACCAATAGTCTATATTGCTGGCCTTGCCTGTTGGTAGAGAACTCTCAAAACATGGTCTGTGCAGGGATTTAGTGACTTTAAAAATTTGGACAGGGCCACCTTGCGTCACGACAAGTGCAACTACCACATTGGTTCAGCTACTCATGTAAAATTGCAAGGTAGCGTGCCAGTTAATCGACTTGTGGACAAGGGTGCCCGGTTGCAAGTGGCACAGCACAATGCTAAAGTGCATCGTAATAGCCGTTTGATTGATGCTACGGCGTATTTGGGTATGCAGGAGCTGGCATTTAGGGGACGGGATAAAGGGCCAAATTCAAATAACAAGGGCAACTATAGGGAGTTTGCAGAGCCGTTTCAAAATCATTTCTGCCACCTTCACAATATTGCAGTGTAAAGCACAAAAGAACACTGACATTACCACAAACAAACTATACTCATTGCACTGTATGGTCTTTCCCATGCTGACATGCGTCCTCAAAAAACAAATTAATTTCATTTAACACAATCCCCCTAAGAGCAAGCACCAAGACACCTTTCTGGTTTTGCAATTCTTTCGCTCTCAACAATCCACCCATCTACTTACATTTACCCGCTCATTCACCCACCTGACCACTTTACCCTGTCCTCCCCTATTTTTGTGACCACCAGTTACCACTGATTATTTATATACATCAAACAAACATACAAACTCATAACAATGGCCTCAATTCAGTCCATTTAAATGCCAAATATTTGCACACATCACGTTTAAAGCTTCATTTTGGCCTCACACACAGACCCTTGCATGAAAGTAGCTTAACCTGCAATCTGCACTAATGGACCCAAATGACAAATGAAGGCCATGACTGCCTATAGTAAAAGCAAGACATTTCCTGCATCTTCCCTCAATTTCTAGCATGATATAGCCCTGCAACTCCAAATGGTTACAAAATTGTCAATTATATAGATATAACGTGATCCAACAGTTATCCAGTCAAGGCGGTGCCAGGTTAGTACCGAGCAGGAAAATAACAGCTACCATTGTTGACTGGGCAACTTCAGGTGTTGAGGAGAGTGCAATTAAGTGATGGTAACTGGTTTGATGAACTTGTGCCCATGGTTGCCCCACCGCAATGTTTAATTTGCTTGATGCTGTTTGTGTGTGTTGAGTGTTCTTCGCTAACCTAGCACTGCCGTTGTCCAGATAATTGTTAGATCACATTAAGGTTTTATATGATTGTCAACTTGGTTGATTGCTTAAGATAATAGCTTGTCGCTGAAAATTTTATTCTATTCCCCTTTTACACAACTTCGAATTCAAACAAACAAATCCCATAGAACACTGAATCACAAAGGCTGTTAAAGGAGAAATCTAGTGCAAAATCAATCCACAGCCATCTTGATCAAAGTCACCAAATGCTGTCGGTAGGAAAAATAATTTTTCCTACTGACAACAAACCGAACAGCGGGTCAGCAGCTAACACCAACTGATTGGGGCACAGAAACCCATCTTCAATTTTATTTTCTGATGCCCCATTCAGTTAGTGTTACCAGTTTGCCATTTGGTCCATGTTGTATCAAACTGCATCAAATCCCAGCAAAGGGGACTGTTCATAAATCTAATACATACCCTACTTCCCCTGGTTGTACTGCCCACAGACACCAAGAACACAGAATTTTACAAGATAAAAGCAGTTTCAATATAACCCATTATATACCCACACCAGATGTTTGTAGACTTCCCCCTTGATGTATTATACAAGCTCTGGACAAGGACAAAGCTATGCTAACACAGACATCTGATATTCCTGTCCCCGACACTGGTTTCTGAGATCTAGGGCAAACCAATGATGGTAAATAAAAAAAAAATAAAAAAAATCCTACCTACTACTTCACACATGAGCGAGCCTTTGCAAGCCACTGAACTCCCAATCTGTAGGTAGGTAAAATGCTGCTTTTAAAGCAGTGTTTTAGCCAATTTGTTTTGTTTAGGATTTACTCATTCATACTCTTTAAAAAAGGAGTGTGATTTAGAAGATGCTTTTATCCAAGGCAACAGATACCATTATGGAATCAAACCCAAGCCAACGGCTTATTGGGCAGCGGTGCTAAACACTGCCCCACTTTGACACTAGATGGATGGGCTTTGGATGGCAGCAGGGTAGCTGATAACACCACAAGAATGGAAGCAGTGTGGACAAACCCTCTGTGATGTCCCAGGGAACGCCTCCCAAAAACACTTTGCAGGAATACATGGGGTTCTTGTAGTTTCTGGGGGGAAGCTGACCACTCCAAGTAAATGTAGCCTCATTCACAGCTGTGAGAACAGAAATGAGGACAAAAGATTTTAAGCACCCAGAGCCCTCCATGCAAAACTCAGAAATTATAAAGCTGCTATGTAGGTAAACACAAGCCAAATATGCACATACCAGCAGCCTGTCTATGTAGCCTGGCCTCCCTTTCAATACTAAAGGTCTCATCAGCAGCATCCATAAGGTCCATGCTAGGCCACACCGACGCCCCAGGCCAGCGTTTGGCCAGTGCATTAGCTGGTGTGGCACTGGGTGGGGGAGTGAGCGGAGAGTTGTCCTGGTCCAGCCGCTGACCCAGCGCCAGCTTCAGATGATCTTTTTGCATATTGGACATCACAAAGTTCAATGGGGGGGAGATCCTCAGGGATGACTGCCAATTGACAACACATGTGTCAGCCAAAGCGTCAACTTGCCAACTCGTATCCTTCTAAGCACACATCATACTTCACAAAAGCAAAGCTCCAGAGAGCCAAAGGAAGCACAGACACCACTCATCAGTGAAACACAATAGTGAGCAGTCAAAACATGAAGAGCTAGACTCACCAGCAGGTCAGAGAGGTGGTCAGAGCTGGAGCTGAAGCCACTGGTCTCAGAGTCCACGGGGCTGCTGGAACGAGAGTCCAGGTAGGAACGGGAGTCCAGTCGCGGGTTCATGCGGGCCATGCCTGGAAACTTGTCCAGGAAGTCGGCACCCCCCATTGCCTCAGTGGAAGGAAAGCCCATGGGTTTGTTCCGGAGCTGGCCAAGGGGACTCCCAAGCATTCCTAACACTAATGAAAGGATTAAACATTGACAACAAACAAGGACACCAAAGTGATCACCACTATTAAATGTTTTCAGCTGTACAAAGCCTTAAATATGGTGGATGGAATGCCAATGCGGTTTACTTAGCACCTAGCCCATTAAATAAGAGGCATGAGGCCTTCATCACAATGGGGTTGCACATGCTAGCTACTGCTGGTGATGTCAGCTGTGAGCAATGCAACACAGGGTTCAAACACCAAAAGAATGCCCATCATTGGTTACCATCATGGACAGTCAAAATATAACACCCTCCAGTCATGGAAAGTATTGGCAATGCAGTCAGACTGACCTGACTGACATTAGAACTGAAATGATAAATGGATTTTCCTCAGAATGACCAAGGTGAAAAGTCTGAAATGCGAGGGCCAATCTAATGTACGTCGGAGAGAAAAGGGGACTGCGTTTGTGGAATCATTCCAGATCCAACAACCAGGCAGTCTAGTGCTCCCAAAATGTCCCCAATATCCTCTTAAAACCTGAACCATGGCTCTGAGTAACCAACAAAACAAGGGACACATTGTATGCAACAATCTCAGCCTAAGTCTTATAAGGACAATGCTTCTTGTTACATCAGGCTGGTCTCCTGACATAGCAATATCAGTACACAGCCAGAGTACACCTACCAACTTTGCAGTCACAGAACAAAAACAATGGGTCAGAACACTCTAGAAATTTGGAGAACATTCTACCACATCAAAAACACAAGACACACCCACATATCAGCCTCACCCAAAACACTCTGAAAAAACACACGCATACAAAACAGTTGCATGTTAGCGAGACTGAGGACTGTACTCACTGGAGGAGGAGTTTGCTTGAGGCACCGGCTCGTTCTCCTGATTGCTCCATGGGCGGTCCCACCCAGACAGGCTGAGAGACTGCAGGCCCAGGCCCAGGTCATTGATGTCAGGCAGCCCCCGTGGGGGTTCCTGTGTGGCGTTGGGAAAAAGCATCCTGCTCGCCGCAGCCGAGAAGTCCGAATCCTGGCGGTCTGCAGAGGAGAGGAAGAGGAGGAAGAGAATGTGGATACAAGAGAGTCAAAGAGCTCTGCATCAGCTGTGGGCCATGAGCAAGAGATGGGGAGAGGGAGGGAGGGAGCAGGCTGGCTGCCTCACTAAATCCTCCTGATAAAAATAACCCACACAGCGTACTCTCCCCCCCACTTGAGTGCTGCCGGAGAGTCAGCCGAGCCAAACCTGAGCCAGCGGCGAGTGCAGCGGCTGCCTCTGCCACGCATCTCTCCCTCTCCCTCTAGCTGCGTCTCAGACCCACCCAGCATGTGACCCAGGTGCTGATGCACTCACACCCTCCTGCTAATGACATCACCCCACGGCCCCTCCCCTCCCCCCTGCCTGCCTCTCCTCTCCGCTGGCAGCTGTGTGCGACACCAATGAAAATTCCTGTCAAATTCTCCGGCTGTCAAAACAAGCGGAACGTCTGTCTCGGCAGCCGCAGCTCCAGTACTTTCCTGTTCTCTGGATATGAGAGAGCGCAAGCGCGCATGTGTGTGTGTGTGTGTGTGCGTGCGTGCGTGCGTTTGTGTGTGTGTGTGTGTGAGAGACTGAGTGAGCAGAGAGGAGAGAGAGTGAGAGCTGGAAGGAGGAAGAGACAATGATGAGGAGAAAGATTAAGATTCAGGACCAGAGTGATGAGGGGAAAAAAATGTAGGAAAAAGAAAAGTGCTGGAGAGTAGAGACGGATTACACAAGAGTCACAACAGCAAGCGATTGGGGTGTGTGTGTGGGGTGGGGGGCCTGACCAAAAGGCAGACACAGCCCTACACCAGGCCAGCCTCTCTGCCTGCTCTCCAATGACGCTGGCTCAGAAAGTAGCAGCTGACTGATGAGAAGCTGAGGGCTGTGCGAATCACACTGCCAGCCCCCTCACTGCACTCCCAAGCTGGAGCGCATCCAAACGGCCACAGCCACAGCCGCGATTCAGCAACTTCAGCCTGAACAGGGGAGGGGTAGGCAGGGAGAGTGAGCAGACCCATCACAGTAGCTTTGCATCTGGCTACATGACACTGCCCTATTAACTACAGTCTCACTGATGCAGCATTGTTTAAGATACACCACTGACTCAGGTCACATGAAGGAACATTAGTGAGAATTACAATGGACTACTCTTACTATTGTAGCCTGCTTTGCAAAATAAAATGCAGCATTTATAGGCATCTAAATAAACGTAAATGCAAAAATTAATCCTTCATAATGCTAGTTTCAGGGACAAAAAAAATACAAGGCAAACCAAGCAGGTCCGTTTTAAAATATAAGCCAATGAGTAAAAATCCATGAAACAGACAATAAGGGGAAATGTAGAGTGATTCAACCTTGCCAGGCTTCTGGCAAGCTTCCGGACAGCCCTCATGTGCTGCATTGCTAGAGGCCTGCAGTGGTGCAGCATGAATCAGCTATTCTGAACTTAGTGTACAACAAAGGCTGCTAACAAAAGAAGGTCAAATGAAATCCTTGACAAACACAAGTCTATCAATTTTAACATCTGGTCACTCCTCTACAACGATGTTAGCATGTATGTTTCTACACAATTAAGCACAAAACTGATCCTACCAAACAATGGGTCTCGTTTTCCCTTGCCACCGGGTGTGTTGCACACGCCCGTAAGGTCCAAAGAGTTGCCCAGCATGCTATTCATTCTGCGGAAGATATTGGCATTACTGCACGTTGATAAGGCAGGGGCCTCGGCCTCCCATCGGTTATGGATGCTAGGTTCGTCTCTCTGTAAATGAAAGAATAGTTTCACCAGAAACATGAGGACAGTGTCAAGGTTTAACTTGTGAAGTGTAACGGAATAGTTGAATATAGGCCACCTTGCCAACCTAAAAGGCTTCCAAGCCATTGAAAAAGTATCATTGAAACACAACAACGTGTCCTTCATTTTCGTGACTGAACTACTTACCAGAGAAAACGCCATGGTAGAGTTGTCAAACAGATTTTTTTCGAGCATAACCGTTACCAGCTAGCTGAGGTCTACTTATGCCCTATTCAGCCATTTGAAATTAGCCTTCATAATTAGGAAAAGGTGCGCTCGCTATGTCGTCAAAGCTGTTGACAATTGGTTGGGGTTCAAGTACAGGTCAGCATGCCTGCATTTATAAATATAAACGATCACAAGTCCTAGACTGAACTTTGAAATTTGTGTACAATTATACGTGTCTTTTTATTGGTTTTCTTTTACTTTGTCGTAGAATTGTCTCGCGTTGGGATGGAGGTAACCCAATCTTTAAACTAGCCTATTAGGATAGATTCTGTCTGAATACAGGAGCGAATAAGAAGCAGGCGTGAGCAGTGCATGTTCACCCATGTGGCGTGAATCGCCTTAAGCACGTGTCAGTTTTTTTTTTTAGAGCGTGGACGATTATAGCCAATTTACTCTATGAGGTGTTAATTTTAGAATTACTACAAGTACATCACAATATGTAAACAATGAGACGTTATATTCATCAGGCTACGTTTTTTGCGTTATTTAGACTGCAACGGCATTCAGCACCATGGATAGCGAGGACAAGCTGGGTAACAACTAGTTATCTTACAAATCAGTAGTGCCTACTGCAACTAACTCAAACTGTTGCTGAACTGTGTGAAATGTTACTGGTGGCCATGAATGAACATCATATACCAAGTTCTACTGCAGTGTCAAATTTCCCTTTTGTTTCATGTAGATCTGTAAAGTTTCCATTTTCATTCAACTGAAGCAGTCTTTAGCTATAGGCACTATGGAAACTGAAACGTATTCAGTTTCACTCAAATGAAGCTAGAGATTGACAGTGAACTGTAATGGGACCAAAGGGAGTATGGATTTAAGGTGCAGTCTGTGATTATAATCCGATAAACTATTGGTCAAATTCAATTGTTCCTCATTCTCCTCTAGCAGTCTGTTCTGTATATGTGCTCCAGATAGATGCTCACTATTCTACCTGCTATGAGTGTATAATGTGGGTTCTGGCAATAAGCATACATTAATTGTGGTTTCTGTGTGATCCCATATGGCATAGATCCCATTATTTTAGAGACCAGTGATGTTCTAAAGATTTTTTATGCTCCTATTTGTGTGCATCTTTGTAGGTTTTATGTATTTGTAATTTGGATTTTAAGACTAGCAATAGGACTAGGCCTACATGCAATTCATTTCTTTTGTGCTTTGCAGGTTTTACAGCAGGGAACAAATACTCAGCCATCTTCTTTTGTGTCCAACAGCAACTGATCTTATGAGCTGCTATGGTAAGTTGAACTAGGCCAGATAAATAAAGTCAGTCTTGAGGGTGGCTATGCGGTTTCTGTATTGCACTGTTGCTGGTACTGTTTTGTTTAAGGTTTAAAGGGTAAACAGCTAAACCTCAGTGACTGTGCACCACTTTTGGGTCTATAAGCACTGTCCATGATGGTCTGTTCCTGGTCTAATCTGTTCTCTGACTGTCACACTTTGTCAGATTTTACAGATAAGATTAATTTTGAAGATAGAATGGGGGCATTCCTGAAAGTGAGTTTTGTTAAATCTCTCTCCAGTGACAATGGCTTTTTGTATTTAGTTCTCAAACATGTGTTTCATTTAGACTCTTCTTTTTATGGATTCATTCATTATCCATTTTGAAGCTAGTTTTTCCATGTTAAAGTTAGAATATACAGTAAGTTTAATGTTAAAACTCATCATCAAACAGTTAGTGGAAGTAACCCTCAAACCTCCCATCCCACACTACTATGTAGACTATGTAGTCTCTGTCGTTGTCAATTGTCATTCTCTTATAGTACAATGTCACTAAATACCTGAAAGACGGGCTTTAGGCCTCTCAAAACAACTATGACCTTTCTCATTTTGAGAGTTTTTAGTGGTTGAATGTAGAGGGCAGAGTCTCTCAGACTGAGTTTTGTTTAGGATTGTTTATGGGGTTGTTCCTATAACAAAGATGACACTGATATTCCACTTGGGGCAGCACCACATTACTCATCACCACCTTCACACTTTGTTTGCCACTACAACTTTACAACTCTGCTCTACTCTCCAACGGGTACCACATGCAGTAAGAATTCTGGGACATGCTGTCTATATCTGCCTTCTCCATACCACTCTCAACACCTGCACCTTACCCACTTGCAACTCCAGCCTCTGCCCCAGCCCCACCCTCGCCTGATACACACTTATAGACAAGATAGGCTGACAAACAGATGCAATTTGACAACATCTCACACCTACTTACATCTACTATTTTTGTATGTGACAATAAGAAAATATCTCAATCCTTGAATAAGAGTAACCGTCAAGGGAATCTTTTTCTGTGTGCCAGTTAGTCTATGGAAGAGGTTGTATTACTGTTGTATTACTTTTGGGCATATATAATGTCTTGAAGGATGCATTTTTTATTGTATTGACTTTTATGATGAAGTTGAGAATGAAAGCTGTTTTATGTTTTGAATACATCACGGTTTCATTCTTGCCATCAGAAATCTGCTGCCCTCTTCTTTCCTTAGGGCTTTCATGTAACCTTTAGTATAGCATGGTCATCATGTAAAACAAAATCAAATAAATCAAATAAACAAAATCAAATGAAACTGAAGCGTCAGTTAAAGACAAAATGTGCTAATTACTTTGACACAAGAAAAGTTTCTCATTCTCTGCTTCCCTTCTCTGCTTAACAATGAAGATACTGTAAGTGTTGGATATTGTTAAATAAATGTTTTGAATAAATACGCTCTAGATATTGTTGTACACTGCCCCCAAAATACATAATGTTGTAAAATAATATTTATTATTCAAGATGCAATAAAAATTTGTCAAAGCTTTACCAAAACCTACCTTTAGAGAGCAGCATTGTAGTTTCAAGTGTTGATTTTACATATTCCTCTAGATGGCGCTCTAGTCTCAAGACCAAGGACACTGACAAACCTAAGCTACAAATCAGTGGTACAAAATCAACATGTAGTGCTGTCCTGCACTTGATTAAATTCAAGTTTAAAGTGGCTTCATCTGAACATGGTAGTTTTGTCTTAAGATGCCCACACTCCAGTCCCAACCACACACCAGCTGCAGGGTTCAGTAATCTACTGTCCATCAGAAACATGTTCTCCTGTATTCAGGATTAAAGCTTTTTGTGATCTGCACCATGAATAAGGCCTCTGAATTAACTGACAAACACATTTTTATTGTTTATAATTTATTAGTTTTCAGGTAACAAGGAAAGAATGACTACTGCCAAATTCTTATCACAACATTCTCAATGAACATGGATTCCATATCCCTTTCAGAAGTATTTTTTTGTAGAAGGCTCTTAATGGATATACAGCATCACAACAATACATAGGTATCAATGAAACAATAAAACACTTCTCCCTCATTTGGGAGTTCCCATAAGTTAATTCATACTGGAAACAAACTTACTTTTGATCTAATAATTCAAGCACTGAAAATACAATATTTTAATTGCTTACATAATGTTTCAACATCAAATTAGACACTACATTTCTTCAGGACAAAATAATCTTTACTTTCCAAATAGTATCCATCTAAAAAAAAAAATAATAATCAGTGTATGCTTAGACAATGGACAATATGCATGCAGATAAATTATCAGACAGGATCTAGCTTGGTCGAGCCATGCATTTCCTCATTATAGCACAAAATATGCATCCTACGTTTAACATGAAATAGAATTAGGATGAAGATTCTAAGCTAAAGTCAACACATTTTTTCCCCCTCATATTCACTGAATTAGGGATGTCAGTCTATTGTGCATTATATTTGAATTCTAGTTCACATTTTATGTAAATCTGAGTTGCAAGCAGAAAGAACATCACTATAGTTGTTGATTGGTGATGGAATGTCAGGACTCAACTCCATTACTGCAACCCATCTTTAAAGAATGGCATAGCACCAGGGCCAGAGCCATGACGCTGATCATAGCTGTCCATTTTATGGTAGAATCCTAATCTGAATCAGAAATGGTGTTGCACCCAGCCAGTCACTTAGCAATAATTCGCTCACAATCTGTCTAGTCAATACTGACTAGAGTAAAACTCAGAACTACCCAGAATTGGATTTATTGCATTAATTTCTCATAACTTACAAGATGGGAATTGTATATAAATTCTGCAAATAGAAACAGTACATTTCCCATCAGCGAATTAAAACATGGACTGCTAGGCCTCCAACCTTGAGGTTAGGGTTTCTTTTAATCCAGTTTCACATTCATAAAGATCAACAGCCATCCAACACTGGATTCAAAGTTGCAGTTCCAAAAAATGCCATATAGCAAAAAGTAATTAAGGAAAGACTATTGCACGAATAACCTATCAAACAAGATAAATGATCATAACACACAAAACTCAATGGAAAAGACAACTAGATTACAGATTATTTAATTTCACACAAAATGCATAAATATACATTGCACAAAAGTACAAAAATACTTGTACTTATTTTGTTCAAATATACTCTGAGACATCAATAATTTGGCAAGACAAGATTGTCATACAGGGGTTGCAATAACGGTGACTCACCAATTTGATGCCCTACATATTGGCTCCACTTTTGCAAGGGTGATGCTGAACTCAAAAAGAAAATATCAATGCATGCAAAACGTATTCTCCAGGAAAATAAAATGCCAGTAAGTTGAACACCACCTTGCATATATTACTTGGTTTTTAACCACAAGCAAGACTAAGATACAGAACATAGAAAGCAAAGGAAAAACAAAGAAATGGTGGAAAAAGGCCACGACAATGAGGCAAGTGACTGTACTGCAAGACAAACACAGAACCATACATTCTACATCATGCCAATATTGAACATGCACTATGGCTGCCTCAGTTCCCACAAGCCTTGTCCCTCTATGAAAAGAGCAGCTTCGTCACTTCATAAATTTAGATTTCCTCTTCAAAACACCCCCCTCCCCCTCAAAGGAAAGAATAGCTTAGATTTTGCAAGTGCTATGTCTGTACCGTCATCACAGTCACACACGCGCATCAGAATGTGCTTGAAAAAAGATTACTTCAAACTCCATCTGGCCGTTTCTAAATGAAACGTCGTCTGTTATGCAAATTACCCATTAAATAAACCTGATTAAATAACAAAGAGCGCTGCACATCTCACTCCAGTGGGACACCGACCCTGGTATGAAGTGTCTACATGGAGAGGGAGACAAAAGGTACAAACCACACATTTAATAGAATGCCATCATTTGCCTTGTCCATTGTGTGCAAAAATTCAGAACTTGTTCCATGTAAAAAATTTTAAAAATAAAATTTAATGGAAAAGACAACAGCAAAATTTGCACACCAAGATTATTCTTTATAAAATGAAGAAATTTGTCAGTTACAGAAATTAATTTTTTTTTCCCTACTTACAAATAATCTAACAGAATTGACGTGACTTCCACCCAGGCTGGGAGGCCTCTGATGGAGAGGGGTACCAGCGCATCTGAAGGAAAAAGGAAACAAAATGACTTGTTAAATGTGGGACCCTCAACTTGAAATTTTACAGAAAATTTATATTTAAAGGCTATCTTTCATGCTTTACTGATGACATTTTCAAAAGTAGTAATAATAATTAATGCTGCTCATTTTGAAAAACTAACTAGTAGGACTGTCTTCTGGCCAACATATTGAATCTTATCCTCCCCATTTCTCTTCATGAATCAGATCTCAGTAGATAAGGGTTTCTCTGACTTGCAGCATTACAGGCAAGTAGTTTATGCAGGAGGACCTGAAAGGGCCTTGCAGGTGGATAGAATCCATGCTCAAACAGCTCGCTAACAAAATGTATAACTTCACATTCTTCTGGCGCTCATTCAAATAAAGTTACACTTGACACTTTTAATGCATGTCCACTCGACAGACACAGACACTTTTGCAACAGGTCATCCAAAGTCCATAATTAAACAGACAAACAGACAAACCTACTTTATTAAAAAGAAAAACAAAAGAAAACTAGTGGTACCCATTACTATTGCGTA
This sequence comes from Tenualosa ilisha, assembly GCA_015244755.2. Taxonomy (NCBI): domain Eukaryota; kingdom Metazoa; phylum Chordata; class Actinopteri; order Clupeiformes; family Clupeidae; genus Tenualosa; species Tenualosa ilisha. The sequence continues at coordinate 1,765,586 of PYXC01000629.1, forward strand.
TGGTCCATCAAAATTCCTTAGAGAATAGCCCTTCACAGGCTGATCTGGTCCACATGAGTGTGCACAGTGAAGTCATTCACAGTGTTCTCAAATCTCTCATCACACTCCAATTAAAGGTTCTGCTATACAGGCTTTACTGAGAGGATGCTGTATTCTAACAGATCCTGGGAATTCTGAAAAGAAGTTGGCACTTCAAGACTAGACCTGAATGACTTGACAGTTTCTTTCAGTATACAAGTCATTCTTGGTGATGCTCGCTATGTCTGGAACTCAAAGGGGCAAAATCTAATTTTTACAATTTTTCTTACTTGATGTCCGCTAAGTCATTCATGTTAAAAATATTCCGAAGCAAACATGACAGTTCCCTAATAATGGGCTTTATTGGTTTCTCAACATCAGAGAGTACTGTGACGTCAAAATGCATACTTGGGAAACTATGTATGTATACACACTATTATAAAGAAATGTCTGAAGAGGTTAAGCTATTTACCTTGCCTCACATACAAATACTGGTCAATGGTTGAATTTGGGATTCAAAGTAAATTCAACAATTCAGGGTTAACCTGGGGAGGGAGATCAGCATTCAAGCCCTAAATGCAATAGATAACATGGCATCATTTCTGGATCCTTTTTCTGACCTGGGCATGGAGGGCGGCGGCAGCAGCAGCAGCAGCAGGGTAGGTGAACGCTGTGTGGGGAAGACCAGGGGTCAGCTCAGTGGTGTACAGTGGATAAGGGGACCAGGCCTCAGGTGAAGCAGGGATCAACGCTGCCCCCGTCAGGTCATCTGCAAAGGCACACCATGACCACCACCCATGCCAACATGGACAACTCAAACCACTTCCACACACAGCTTATTAGTGCATTGTTAGAGATGACCTGCAAAGATTACTTGTAATAAGGTAATATGAGCAGCAATTCAATTTCAGTATGTAATATCAAACTTGAGCATGATGCACTCCAATTTAACAAATGGGCATGGTAAATTTATTGTTTAGGTGTTGAATATCCAATATGGCATAAGCCAATTCCAGCTGTGATGGGGCAAAATGACATCATTTTGATCCTAGTCATCACAAAAGGTACCTCTGTCTGGCCCATCAATTTTCCCTTTTTTAAATGGCTCTGAAGGCAATAGAGGCAGAGGCATCCTGATCACTACACCACTGCACTATTCCACACTGGACAGTATAATACACTGGGCTTCATAAGTCCCAGTCAGGACAGTAAATACTAGTGGTGGTGTACTGATCAGCCACCCAACCATGAGAGGCTAGAATGACTGACAAACTGCAGCTTGCCCTTGACAGTTGCTCATTTGTGTGAGAGTGAAACTTCTAGTTTTACAAAGCAAAAGGGCCCTCTGCTCTACTGGCATGCATGTGAGTGAAATTAGTTGGGTGATGTGGAGCTGCAGGTTTGATGCCCGTCTTGCTGTCCGAGGGCAGGTTACTGTTGTCAGTGCAGTGCAAGTGCTAGCTCTATGCGTGGCTGGAAAAAAACTTACATGGGTCCCGTGCTATGAAGTGTGCTCCTAGAGCAGGGTGGATATTTGTGGGGTTCGGTGTGGCCATCAGTTTACTCTTAGCCATCTTCGTGTTGGCCTTAGCAAACTCTAACCGTAGGGTCTGTGGACTTTCTGGGTCAAAACGTATCCCCTGAGAACAAAAGGGGGGGGTACAATGAGGGCGGACGGACCCCAATGTGCAGTGTGCCCTGAGCCTGTGTTCACATGCAGGTGAATGATACTGCTTTGATATTAAGTGATGTGTTTGCAGAAGAGAGCTACTTGGAACACATGTGTACAGTGTACTAGTTCTAGTGTTGAAATGGAAACTACTAATATATATCTGCAAAAGAACAAGTGCGCATCTACAGAATAAAATAGGCCTCCAATGTTACTTGGACTCTTGTCCGTCAGTAAAAATAAGGAAGCCCCACCAAGCTAAAAAGAGTGAAGCAGGACCATGAAAGAAAATACAGTGTTGAAACTACAAGTGTATTTCTAAACTAAAGCAAATTCAGAGGGACCATCCCTCTGTGAATCATCTAAAAGCAGACAGTTCAATAATTCAGAGCTCCGATTACAGTTGACTGAGTGCTTACGTTTAATGCAGTTTTTGCCGCTTCAGCGCCAGACCGACTGTCAAAGGTAACAAACCCAACAGGCTGGAAAAGGGTAGAGAAGACTTTCACAATCTGTCTTGGTACATTATTAATCAATGGCAAGATGCAACTCATCAATACATACAGGTTGAATACATAGACAGTTCTTCTGATGTATGCCCCACAAGCAGGAAAAGCAAAAAAAAAAAAAAAATACTCCATTCAAAACAAACTTGGTCAAAAATCATTTGGCCAACCTTCAGCTAAAATGAAAGATCTTGAAATCTAAAATTCAACCTCCATAAAAGTATGGTTAAACCTTCAAATCTCAGTTGTCAAATGTCTACCAGTTTCTATTTAGCAATCAAATCATGTGCAACCAAGTCAATTAGAGGGAATTAGTGGACAAACATGACGCGTTGATGTATCAATATGAGGGAAAAGGGTTAAAAACTAATTCCTGGCAATAACCTGCAACATCTCACCTGCTTTGATGTTAATTTAATCAGTGAACCTTCATAACCCTGAAAAGGAAAATAAATCCAATTAACAGCCATGAAGTCACATGCTTGGTGAGGTAGAATTCCACTGCTCCTCCCCACACGAAGCAAACAGTCTCAGCCAGCAGCAGAAAAAAGGCCAACTGCTGTTGTTTTAACAAGCTTGGTCAAACAATAATATTTGAGGATTTATTGATGGGATGATAGAGAAAATACAGTTAAATCAAATGGCAGTGTGGAGTGAAAACAATTAAGCTATAAGGCAGATTTTTAAGACCCCAGGAATAATGTTCAAATAGAATAACAAAACGATAAGGCAGTCTAACCTTAAATGGTCTGAACAGCAGATAAAGTTCACGAGGCTTGATATCTGTTGGGAGGCCACTCACAAACAGTGTGCGCACCTAGGGAATGGGGAAAAAAAAAAATTCAACTAAAGACTTCTGAAGTTCAGCAACATCATAAGCACCTCAAACATGGCACTTTAAAACAGTTCCATCCCCAAAAACACCACTCATAGAACATCAAGAAGGCACTGTGGGCCAGTGTCAACTCCAACACCACATTTTCACAAGAAATTCTGTCTAGGACATTGAAATTCTGTCAGGGCCTAAAAACGTGGTTCCAAATATCCATTTGCCAGTGGATGATTAGCCCTTAAAAGCTCCTGCGGCTCAGAGGGAGGGTCTTATCAGCAGTGGGCTCCTAGCAGAACAGTGCAGGACAGTAATGCACAGCATGACCACATTTCCTCCCCTTAACACACTGCAATGAGACCAACTGTTAACAAGGGCACACAGCAACATGAAGTGGCAGCAGCCACTCCACACTGCATCATTTTTCAGCAACACCACAATAGACAAAACAATGACATCCCTGTCTTTAAACAGCCTTCAGGCAGAGACATGTAGAGTTTGGATTCCGCTTGTTTACTCCACATAAAACATGAAGTGAGGCAATGTTTAAGAAAGTGTCACAAGGACCATAACCTTAAAGGTTTCCTTTTATTCATAAAATCCTATACATTGTATTCCATCATCTGAGGATCAAAACAAGTTGATGCAATCATTCAAGGTCAGGTGTGCCCAACCAGCACAAGTATTGTTTGGACAGATTCAGAGGAGTTCTTCGCTGTTCAGAGTCCCATTATTATGTTTCAAACACCACACACACAAAAGTGTACATGTCTTTATAGCGTGTCACAAGTGACAGGATCTGGAAAGCACTAGGGTGAAAGCTGCCATTTCATGGCAAAATCATATAAATTCTGCACGTCAGACCTGAGAGCCCTTAGAAAACTAAATAATAAAGCTAAAGTAATTGATAGGGGTGTAACGGAATTGAGAACTGTAGCCTCAAGCATAATCTGAGACTCGTAATTTTCTGACTATATATACCCCCCACTCGCTCCAAAATTTAGTTATGTTATAGTTAAAGAGGGAGAATGCTGGCTTGGTCGTGTTACCGGTGAAAAAAGCCCCATGTTTCATTCCTATTGCTATTGAAAATGTTCAAATCTTCTTATGAACTTGGCCTTAAGATAACTTGCAAAGTAAAGCGGATAATCTCTGACTCAAAATCTACGCAGACACTTTTAAGTAGGATTCCATGAAAAGAAAACTGATTGCGCTCTGATCAAGTAACGTTATACCAAGTGTATTGACTTAAGCGTTCCACAATGTGAACCCTCTTATTTCCTTCTTGATGTACATCATTATTGAATGTCTACGGCCATATATATAGGAATAAAATAACCACCACTAAAACCTTTGCATCTTCAAAACCTAAAGGTGAATTTCAACGTAAAGCAGTATAAAATTAAAAACCAAGTTACTGCCTTCATGGATTGTAAGGGACTTTCAACCAACACTGGTAGAGCGCACCCTCTTTGATTAGACTGCCGCGGAATAAACGTTAAAGCCTTTCAGATTACCACCACTACTGATTATCAGTGTAAACTCACAGTAACAGCGGAAGAGTTTCAAGTATATCAAACAAGGCAAAATAAAGGCCTATGCTACTTCCCCCAAATTGTTTGTCATAAGCCTAATTGTCTTAACTTACCACAGAGTGACGTTAACGTTACAAACATTAGTGCAGCCACTTCGGAGTTGATAAAACGAACTTTCTGTTTAGACGTTTAATTATGACAATTAAATCTCGTTAAAGTCATCTTACCTCCTCCTCCATGGATACGTTGTTTGTCTCGGAATCTGATTTGAGACTCATTGTGTTACTTTAATTCTTTTACACTACGGGAGAAAGTTATGTTCCTTGTTGAAGCAGATTCCTGCGCGTCGTAAACTAGCAGTTTCTTCTGGTGTTCGAAAAGAAGTGCCCAAGTGAAGTTGCGATAAAGATGAATATATCCCAAAAATACTTGGAAAATAGAAAAGCTAAACTACGGTGGCAGAGTGGAAAGAAAGGTGGAAAGGTGCACTGTGAAGGTGAGAGAAGTGAGAAGAGGTGGCTGTGTTATCCCTCCCGCTTACATCTATCCTGCTTTAGTTAAATCTGAAGCCAAGTGTGTAAGTTGTTCAGAGGGGAGGTCTGTATCAGAGTTACCCTTTCCACCAATTAGGTCATCAACTAATTTAAAGGCCCAAAGAACTGTGTGGCAATCACGCAGGAGATAGACCTCAGCTGGTACAAAACCCTGCCTCTATTATCGCATCATCGCTTTTTGGGGAGGGGCGAGAGCCTCTTTTCCCACTTTTACATCTTTCATTTAAGTTGCACATGTCATGTTTTTCAGCGCATGGCTTCATTTTAAAAAAGAAATTAAAATATATATTTTTTTCTCTATCCGGTGAGAGTAACCTATATCTGTGTAATGTATAGTGTAATGAAACAATGGAGTCATTTTACACAGTCGTGTAATCTGCGAGGAAAAATGCGAAAAATCTTCACGATAACCTGGAACTAAGTTAGGCCCATGTCATGAATACATTTTCGACAGTAATTTTCTCAATAAAACAACCCACAACTTAAACCTGCAATTCACAGTAACACATTACTTTTAACAGTTTTATTACAGTGTACTACATATAATCAGTCATTTTAAATATTCAAAATTGTTCTGCCTGTATTGTAATCTGGATAATTTAAATTAGTATGAAAGGAACAGATTATTTTTACAGTAGCCAGCTCACAAGGACAAAATATCAAGGTATGCTTAAAAGAAATTTACCTATGGATGTGTGTGTGTGTGTGTGTGTGTGTGTCTGTGTGTGCGCGCGCGCATGCATTCATCTCCTAACCGACACATGGTAGGCGAGTTTCCTGACTTTGTGTTGGAGTACAATAAAGCACCCTCTTAGCACAGGAGTAGAAAGGTCTGAAAATATTTCGCTCTTTCAGATGACTGAATAGTATTTCATAAACTTCATCTAAAATTAGCCATATTATTTTGTAATGTCAAAGGGATGAAAAAAAAAACAGAGGCATTTTTTTTTTATTCTTGTAAAAATTATGTCACTGTTAACCCTGGATAGATAAATACATATGGTGATACAATATATGTTTTTAGATCAAAAGAGAATGGAACTCTAACTGAAGACATATTTTGTATTGTGACTTTTTAAATTAAAGGTTTGTTTAGTAGTAGAGCCATCATGCTTATTGTGTTATCTAATTCTCAGAGTTTTATAAATAACATGCCTCAGTTAACACCTCCCCCAGCCATCTTGCCCCATGACAAGAACCAGTGACAGGCCCTCACAGAATGATAAGTGCCCAGATTAAGGCATTCTTATCGTATGTCTTTCACACAGAAAGCCAGTCACTGCAGTGAACCACAGCTGACCTGATGTCAACTGCCCTGTTCTTTTATTAGCATATTAGAAAATATGTCAAACAGTTACTGGTTGATGTACTTGTTAGTGGTTCAAATATTCATCAGAAATGCGCATGATTGTTTTAGTTTGTATGACTAAAATGTAAATATTGAAATTGTAACTGCCATTAGGATATGTATTGGCCATATAAAAATGCACCGATAAGACATTCTCTTATAGGCTATAATAATTAATGATTGCTTTGAAGACTGATAGGAAAGGCTTAATCTATGTCAATATGATCATTAGCAAAAGACAGATGAGGGAGCAACAAGCTATGCTAACTGGATGCATGCTTAGGCAATCTACGTATGCGATGAAGGGTAACAGTAAATAACTGATGTCTCTTAATAATAACGTGAAATAATAATTTCACGTGTTTTGAATAAAAGATGCTATACTTATGTATGTGGTGGACTGGATGAAACATGATGAAATATATTCAAAATGCATTAGTATGCATATAGAATCATGTATTTGGTATATATTGAAATGGTTTGTATTTTATATGTGTCTCATAATTACTTTAAAATGTATCATTACTTTTGACAAATATTAAGCAATTATCGAGCTTATAGATTTGTGCATAAATGTTATGACTGCTTCCTGCAAATGTGGACCATTTATAGTCCGGGCCAAAACAAAGGCCCTCTCATCCAGTAAATCATGAGAAAGGCATTCCTCTGCGTAGTTAATTAGACTGCAGCCACATCATGGAAAATGGGAGGTTACCCAACTAAATAGCTGAAAGCATGTCCATACACTCTGGCATTACAAGAGGTCCAGGCTAGAGAGGCCTGTGAAAAGACACCAACCATATATGGATTAGACTGTCACTGAAGTGTTTATCTGAACTTCTAGCAAGGCCAGGAGATTAGGCTTCACTGCTTGGGCAGAAAGAGTGCTTGCAGTAGCTGAGGCATGCAGGTGGACAGGAGCCACAGAATAATGAAAGTTAAGATTTTGAGGAGAAGCCAAATGGCTGTGAATTTCTGGTTTATGATTATAAGATATATTACGTCAAGTTTGTTTTGCCAGGGTATCATTTTCCTTCAGGAATGAGCTGTTGAATTCATTGTGTAATCAAAGAAGATAAACTACAGAGGTGATGTAGTTATGTATTTTTAGCATGTCTGTATCTCTTGTGTACTAAGATGTCCTTCACAAGTCCAACAACAGCAATGCGCAATGTTTCCTTGCAGTTAAATCTGTGTCAGCGAACAATGGGGCTGTTAGCGGCATACCATGAATATGTGTCACAGACAAAGCCATTTTTATAACCCCACCTTGAAATAATGTTTGCCAAAAGTATAACATTTCTAAACAGCTTTTGTCTTAGTAGATTAGGAGTGCTGTACAGTGTTGGGTATTATATCAACCGTCCCTACTGCAGTATAAACAACAACAACAACAATAAAAATGTTGTATCATTTCCGTACAGATGGATATATCTGCTGATTGGTCTTAACAATTTGATGGTGGGTTCTGATTGGACCATGAGAATGCCATATGCACCCAGAACTGATTCAGATGTATGATCCTGCTCATCCTGAGAGAGGCAGGAGCTGCAAGGTGAGATGAAGATTGGCTTTTAGCAGCCCTCAAAGGATCCCCCATCGCAACACCCCCCCCCCCCCCCCCCCCCCACGCCTTCCACACTGTCAATTCTTCAGCTTCATTACTTCTGCCGAAAAAATATTTTCTTTGCATGTTCAGCCGCTTTTAGGTAAGGAAAAATAAAGATAAAAGACTTACTCTGAAGGACTTCATTGCTACGAAGACATTAAGCCAAACAAAAACATTTTAATTCAGTAGATGAATAGCGTGTACCTATAATAAGTAAACTGAGAATTGTGCAGACATTGTTTATTTTGTTATTTTTTCATAAATGCATTCAAGCTATTTTATTATCATTAGATGTGAGTTTTTTTAATCGTTCAAAACAGCATCTTTTTAATGTCAGCGTGGGTATTTAATATGACCTCTCATCCTGCCTTATTTGCTGCCTTACATGGGCTAAATGGATTAGTGAAAGACAATTTCATATTTTCACTCTTAAAACAAAAATTTCAGATCTCTTAGAGATGTATTCAGATATTTTAGTATATTTTAGATTTATTAGTTTTAATGTGTGCTGATAAAACCAAAAAGTGGATAATTTACGTATTTATGAACATTAAAATATACCATAAAAATCAGTATCTGAAAATATACAGCACAGATGGCCATTGCACATTTAATATAAATCCAAGAAGAAGCACACAAGCTTCACCAGAGACATCATAGCCAGCAGTGAGATACTGCAATACAATGATTTATTTACAACCATCTCCTTCCTCATTTAATGTGATGTAACAAACTGCAAAAGCTGTCTGACATGAAGCTGAATGTAATACATAGAAAGGCTGAATATTTCTGAGGATACATCTTACTTAAGTAAACCTATGGTCAAATTATACCCTCTGTAATTGCTGCTGGCAACCAATGAAAAGAAAAAACATGTAGCCACAATGGGATAATTCCTCTTTTTGCCCATCAGTAAGTGTGGAAACATTTTATCAGTTTGGTTTTACTGTCTCTAATCCTCACGCCCGGTGCCGCAACTGTGACACAAAGCCTGAGCAAACCAGTCCGAGGCCCCTGATGAGCTTCATGTTTTATTTGAGAAAAGCGGCCCCATTGTCCCAGAAGCCACCTCGTAGTGCACTCCTCCTCCTCGCGCCTCACTGCAACTGTCCCATCGAATTAGTGTCTCTCGCCGCCAAAGCACTTAGCTGCTGTTCCCAGTGCCCTCTGTGCTGCAGCGAAACTCCACTCGCAAAGTCCAAGAAAACTTTCAAGAGCGCAGCTATCTACAAACAAGGGCAGTTTCCTGTAGCCTGTGTGCGTGTGTGTGTGTGTGTGTGTGTGAGAGAGAGAGAGAGGTAAACACTTCCTGGTCTGTGCCATAAAGGACCACTTAAGTGACGACATGCAGTGTAATTGGTGTGTATTAGGAAATTATCCTTTGTGTGACGGTCGGAATTAAACGGTGAAGTTGTGGGGGTAGCAGCATGTAATGAGAGAGTGGGAGAGACGACATTGAGTGTCTGTGTCAGTCTGTGAGCTGCTGGTTGGTTTTTAGCATCAGCATAATTCATGCACTGAATTAAGTGTACATTGAGTGTTTATGAGTATGTTGAATGATCTCTCTCTATGAGCCATATGGCGTGTGGTCCCTTGCAGTGTACATGCTGTGTAAGATTAACAGTCTCCATCAGGTGTTATACTTGTTTCAGTTCCTGTTTTCCACTTTCAAACAGTCACACATGAGCCTGCACGCAGGCAAGCAAACACGCTCGGGCAGCCTACCCGGCCACCTCACGCACACAAACAAACATGCGCTCGTGTAACCTAAGCTCTGGGTTCCGACATCTGCATGATGCTCAGCTGGGGCTTTTGGCAGCCCCCCTGCCACCGAGGTTCCGCTGCTTCTCAGCCACTACCCCCCATTCATGGCCAAGGAAACACAAACACTCACAAACGCACAGTCACCAGAGTTCATTGCTTTAGACCCAGGGACAGAAATCCAGGGAAAACAATGGCCATTGCCAAAGTTATATTCTGTTTATTGTTTGTGCGGAGCAAATATAACAAACATTAGCTGAAATATGATGAGCAAGGCTTGCAACAATTCCACCATTTTCCGCTCTATGGCCTAGTTCTAGCATGTGAAGTTTTGCAACAATGTGTCTTCCCAGAAAAAGAACAAGTTGTACACTCATCAAAGTCCTGCATGATGCATGATGTTCAAGTCTATAGTCTATAGTTTCCACTGAGATACAGTGTTCTGCAAGAGCTGAGGGCTGTTACCAAGACCACAGAAGTTGAACTTGAGTATTTTATCCCACTTACAGCCACATTCCACAAGACCTAAACAGTGACCCCATAAGATACACAGCACACACTTTATGGGGAGACTGGCAGATCATAGCATAAGCAAGGTCATGTTTTTCTTCAAACATGACAGGTCCACACTGTGCCATTTTAGCAGGCCTCCTTGGATGAACTGAGAGGTGGAGTGATGAAAAAATGTGTATGCTGTCCGTTCAATGTCACCTATAGAGGAGTATTATTTTAAGGACTCGCTTGAGACGAGTTAGATGATAAGCTCTTACACTACTGTTTTTTCCACTAGAAGGTCCAATACTCCTTGCTGATCTCAGAGCCAGCAACGTGTCTCACTGGATTTTCTGGGAGTGCAGGAATTCACAGATGACGTAGGACCCTCACTAAAAGGGAAAGCAGGATTGACTTCAATGTATATGAAAACAAAAAGGTCAGAAGAAAAATGAAGACATAGCAGACATTTATGCACACATTCACATGCACACTAGTGTGTCCTGTCACACACACACACACACCTAAGGATGTTCTGGAATGTCCTCACAAACTACAAATCACACTTGATAGAAGACAGAGAGAGAGAAAACTCTTTCTGTCCTTTTCCTCAACACGCCGAAGTGGCCAACTTCCTGTTTGAGTCTGGACAGCCAACATGAAAGGTTATGCTATTAAATCAAAAGGGCAACAAATTCCCAGGAAGAGGGGCTTGGATCAGATAAACGGAGCTGCCAGTTTCTCAGGAAGGGACGCATACACACGTGGGAGAAAATGAAGGAGGAAGGAAGAGGAGAGGCAATTACTCTCAAAAATATGCATCCAAATTGCTCTTAGGACCTTTCTCCCTGAGTTTTAATTTCTGCCTCAAACCAAGGAGGAATAAACAGAGCTGTGAAATACATCTTAGTTAAGTATATTAAATGAAAATACAAAAATGTTTAAACAGTGAAAACATATTCTTATGCAAACATTGGATGGCTCTTTTGTACAACAAACAACACATATTCATTTATAGAATGGTCAATTGATATAAAATGTCAGCACTTGTGTTGTATTTCTGTTGAGTGATTGAAAGGCAAATCCCTTTAATCTCCTCTAATTACTTTGTATGGTCAAAAAATGGAGGAGTTTTGTTTGGTTTCTTTGCAAATCTCCTGGGACTTGTTAGCCACAATCTGATCACTAGTCTCGTCAGTGGTGGTCATCAGACCATATATGGAGGTTTTGTGCATTACATTTACTCTATACGACCTCTGAAATAGAAAGAGGACAAATGCATTGTTTACACTGAAAAAATCTAAATCTAGATAGCATCACAAAATGTTATACAGTATCCAGGTTTACTTTGTTTGATGCTTCACAGTAATCAAATTATACCTCCTGAGTATAATAATCTCCAATTTAATACAATTCAATGAATTGATACTCTACCATATCTCTTTTCCTATGATCTTGACCTCTCAAAGAGACCTCGCAGATAGCCAAATAATATTTTAGCTCCCTGTAACCTTTGAGAGTTTTATGAGTAGCTAAACATCAAAGACAACCCCTCACATCTGTTAGATACTGTTGGTACTCTTGCAAATCTTGAGCTAATAGGCACATTCCTTCTCATGACCTCATCTCAAGATAAATCAAGAGGCATGAAGACAGGGATATTAAACGCTTGATTTATTTAGCCTTTTCAGCTACTAGCAGACAAGCTTACTTGCAGGCAACAAAACTAATGAAGTTAATAGGACTGTGTGTGTGTGTGTGTGTGTGTGTGTGTGTGTGTGTGTGTGTGTGTGTGTGTGTGTGTGTGTGTGTGTGTGTTTAAGCCCAATTATAACTGTTACTTTAACTGTTATTTTAACTGTTTCTGAGACCATTAACCTGGCCATAAATTTCAACAAATGGAAATGTGTATTTTGAGGAGAGAGTCACACAGTCAAGAGAAGTCTATTTTTCACTTGTCCAAAGAGCCCCAGTGACGTCAATGATGTATACTCCAAAAGTATGTCCTCTTCTCTTTTTAATGATATAAAAAGCAAGTGGTTTCTGAATGTGGCACTCTAGACCATTCAACACAAGCAGGCACTGTAAAATCAGCAGGCAGAAGTAATGTTATGAAATATTGAACGTATGTTGAGAGGCCAGCTCTGAGGTGCTTGGGATTTCTGGAGCACAAACAAAGGAAGGCAGATTGAAAACTAAGACCATTACATAAACTACAACTAACAAATATTAGTTAGTGAGCCTATGGTTACATATTACAGCTATCTTGTACATATAAATAATATGATCTTAGATAAAGATAAATAATTGATACTGGACACTTTTTAACATATGTTTAACAAATTAAAGTCACAATGTAATAATCTCTAAAAGTAAATATTTTAGCTTCTTGGTTCACAGTCAATTATGCATAAAATGTTAAAATCTTAGAGGAGTTTTCAACAGGCTAAGATCAAAAGATGGCTGAGAGTCTGAAATGAAATTCTTATTCCAGAAACCACTTAAAATTGCACAAGAGTCAAAGGTTCACAAGTTCAGTTGAAATTGAATGTAACACAAAAGTCCAGCCCCAGTTATGTGGTGTAAACTGCATGGTACATATTTGTGGTATGCATCAAATCTTATCATACATTTTGGCAGCATTACATTGTTATCAGAATGAGAGAATAAGGGAGGAGGGGTGGTGGTTGTGTTGGATGGGGGTCTTGTGTTGGGGGGGGGGGGTGCAGCAGAGTTCCCTCTGTGCTCTTACCAGCTGCATAGGGCGTATAGACTAATAGAGGGAGGCAGTCACAGCTCCTTGCACAAGATAAAAATAAACTTGACAGCAGAAAGTCCCAACAATTAAAAACAGGATGATGAAAACCAAACACACACGCACAGACACACACACACCACACACAGATGTATACAGACACTAACACAAATACCCATGCTCACCCACTACATGGTTGTTTAGAAGAAAAGAAAGCCATACAACCACTGAGATAGTGCAGTTTCTACAGAGACAAACAGGTGGACATATGAGGTAGGCACACAGTTAAAGTGAAGGGGAGTGGAAGCAGAACATTCCGGAGTCAAAGCAAAATGTAATACCCAGGGGATGCAGTGGGGCGGGAGCAGCACACAGCTGTCTATCATCTCCAGTCAGCTCCAGTGCGGCTGAGAGGCTACTTAGCAGGATGAATATTTGATGGCAGCCCTCCCCTCGCGTGGGCCTGTCGTTTCCCCTTTCTCTCTACAACTGCGCCTGGCTCTCATGTGCTCTTAGGAGCGCACTGGACTCTGCATTATTCAGATGCCTCATGCTGTGCATTGCTCCCTTCATCTGGAAGAATATTGCAAAACCCAAGTCTCTGGGATCCTTTTTTTAGGGGGGTTGGGGAACCAAAAGGAGGCCAAGATGGATGTCAGCCAGAAACGAGGTCTCTCATATCTCAATTTGTTAATTTTTGTTGACACTTCAATTTTGTTGTGAGGTCTTCATCTTGAACCACACTAACATATGTGGATTGGTTATTCCTGGAATGTCAACTTTGGAAAAGGTTTCATTCGATTTTGAGAGGACCTTTAAAAATATTCAGGAAATTAAGATTGTTTTGTTGTAAAATGTTCCCACACAGAATAGCATCTAATAAGTTGTGAGAAAGGAGATCCTACAATGAAACCCTACAGCATAATGTACCAAGAATAACACTTAAACGTTTCTTCCACTCCATCTGTAGGTTTTTCTAGTTTTGTAAGTCTGGGCTGCAGGAATCCTGACTGTCCCTTGAGTAAAATCACTTCAGTGGCCTGCACTTGTTCCATTCTGTTGACATAATAAGTGCTGATGTTATGCCCAAAATTCTCTCTTTTCTGCTGTATAAAGATTGACCAGAGTGAACAAAAGGCTCTATTGATATCAGTGGGCAGGGAGCCAGGCAGGACAGCTGCAGTTAGACAGGTCAAGGCAAACGCAGTGGAGGAGGGGGGAGGCACAGACAGGGATAGGTGTGCTTTGATTTCAGAAACATGTCATCATTATCAGTGGGTTTCACTGTGTTACTGCATATGGGGAACTCTAGTACAGTAGTGCTGCACATGAGGTTTTTGCAGTCTGTAATTGACTGTCCAGTCAAATTTCCTTTGACAAAAGAGCTGTAGACAATAAGAGATGTAAATCCTCTCAAACAGCTGTGTTCTACAGTTCTCCTCTACAATAAATCAGGATCATGATCGGCCATGAATTACTACACTGCAACATTCGGAATAGCTACCTTCTTCCCTCCCCTTGGAGTGACGTCCAATCACAGTGCCATAACCGAAAGCAATTGAGGACTGGGAGACTTCCAATCAGGCTTTTAAGACCTGCCAAGAGTTCATGGATACTGGCCACAAAGAAGAAGCCATAAGTGTTCAAGTGATGTTCTTTTTGAAACATGTTCTCTCCAGCAGATTATAAAAAAGAGGCACGCGTGGGATTCCTCCTGACTTTGGGCCTGCTTGTCTTTCTCCTCCTCCGGCTCGCCTGCCTCCGATGGCAGCCTGTCTCCTGTTTGGATAAGTGAGTGGGGAGATGTCAGCCAGTGCGCTGATGTATACCACCTGCCTTGGCCTCCCGCTGACCCGAGACACAGCCCCCACAGCTGAGGCATTCCGATACCTTCCAGGGCCGTGTTTACACTGCCGCAGATTATACACTGCTCCCCTCAGATACATCCCTGCAAATTACCAATGGCTCCGCTCCACTCATTCATCTGGCACGGGAGGGGAGCTAGTCCACTGGCCCGGCTGCCAAGAGCCCCCCTCCCCCAGTCGCCTCCACTAAGGGGCTTTTAAACAATGAAAACTCACAGGCCGATAGCTGTTGTCCAGGCTCAGGGCAAGCACACTGTACTTACGGAAGAATTCCACTTATTTTCCATTGACAACAGTGACAATTGAACAGGCTGTGTTTTCTGTTCATTTAGATGTGAAGCGAATTGGGCAAGTGTCAGATCAACTCACCTCATTACTGGGAAAGCATGCGACTGTATTTCAGACACCATGGAAAACAACCTTGTAATTATTGTGGGTACCCAGTGTCTTCTGTCTGCTGACCCAGGTTAGACATGTTTTGGTTTGTGAGACAGTCGCATGATTTAGATGTCATCAGATCAGACACTACCACACTGGTGGCCTGAGCTACATGTGTGGCATAACAGCTGTTAACACCTGTGACAGCAAATACTGATGGTGGCCCCTGACTCACAGTCACTGAATGAAGGCCTGACGCAGGTTTCATCATCACTTAGATGGAGCACTGCTGTCCTGCTCATAGTCTGGACAAGCTGTTTCCCTTGCATGACATAATCACCTTTCATACTGATTTGAATGTGTGTTTCATGTTTGATAGATTTTTTATTACATTTGCTGCACCTATTGTACGTGTGGGGGGATTTCAATTGCATTGACTGCACCACTAGTGTTATGCCGCTTTTCATACAGCTCTGTGACTCCATCTGCTGTGCTTGCATCGGTACTGCAATACAGTGAAATACACATCAGACTCTGACATCACTATACTAAGGGAACAAAAGCTTTCAGCTTGAATGTCCTCCCCCCAAATAATGAGTGTGTGTGTGTGTGTGTGTGTGTGTGTGTGTGTGTGTGTGTGGAGGGGGAGGGGGGTGGGGGGGTTGATGAAAAAAAAAATTGCAACTGCCTAGTTATGTCAGTAATGCCAATCAGCCTTCCTGTAAAACAACAGACGTCACCTGACTAAACCTGCTTATATTTTTGGTAATTAATTTAAGCCAATAGTTATAGAGTTAAATGGCCTGACCTTGTGCTACTATACTACATAACATATCAAGAGGACCTGAAAAATCTTCTTGATAAATTTAATCATTATTCATTCATAACTCATACTTTTATAATAGTCTATATAGGGCTAGATATAGAAGTGCTGTCACGAGATTTGCAAGCAATAAAACAGTTTTGCAATTTGTGTTTAACTTCATTCATTCTGCAGGCCACGATGGTAAGGTTCACAGAACCCAAGAAACCTTAACTAAATACAGCATAAAGGCATTCTGAAAGTTTTCCATTCGACCACACACATGTAGCGGAGTGCCAGAGAAGGAGGAAGGGAGGGACGGAGTGGAGGAGGAGCAAACACACTGAACTGAACCCTCTCGTTGACAGAGATGCAAGTGAGACTTAGTGAGGATGTCGGAGAGGATGCAATGAGTGACTGAACGTGGTTGAACGTTCTCTTAAGTGCACTTTACCCACTTCCTTTAACATCAAGTCATCTTTTCAAAAGTCGAATTATAGGCATGCTGGACGCTGAGGAAAGGTAAGTCACTTTTAGATTTTGGAACGTCTTGTAGCCTAATTTTATGCTTTTGAAATGGTCTTGAACTCTACATACGTAAATCGATATTTTTCTGTAAAAAAAAAACAAATCCTGATGGAACAATTGATGGATTGCATCACTACAGCTGATGTAGCTCATTATTTCTGGCAATAAGATATTTTGATCTCTTTTGCACCGCATTTAACGTGTAGGCGTCATTATTGTTTACAGATGAGAGTAGGGGATGACTCATCGCTAAACAGCAGACGCTATGTCAAAATAACCATCAGATCTAAACATAGCATAATGTCATGGACAGTAACCAGATATGTGTTATCCTGGATCCTTTCTGAATTATTTAGCCGTGCCAAGGGTGGGCTTTGCCTCTTTTATGTAAGCCCATCCTGGGGCAAACGTCTGCATCAGCACATAGCTCTCCTCAGTTTCATCCTGTTACACAACCGCTGCCTGGTCTGATGCTCCCAAGGGGACATTATGCAAGACACTCCTGGAGACTTACAACAACCTGATAATGACTCCTTTCTTACTTCTTAAAGAACTGTCTTAATCAGGCTGTCCCCAGTGGGTACTTTCTATAATTGTTTTACTCTGGCCGTCATTATTTGTGCATGTAGGTTAGGGGGTGATATGATTCCTGTGCTGCAGTAGGCTATCTATACTTAACCACCAAAACATAAGAACATAACAGAAATATACTTAAATAAATTACTTAGCAGTCATTTGAGTGCAATTAGCTTTGAATTGCAGGCTACTCATTGTGGGAGTTGTGTTCTCCTGCCTGTGTGCCTTCAGGAAGCCCCATTTGGGACAATGCCATTATTTATTTGACGAGAATAATTCCTGAGAACGTCTCAATAGTGAGCAAAATCTTGCCAGTTTCCCAGGATTCATAAGTGTTGAGTGTGTGCAGCTGTGTTTGTCTGGAAAGTTGCTGACGTCAAGAGGAGCACAGTTGTGTGACAGTGACAGGACCAGAGACGAAAGGGTAGAGCGACAGAAAGTTATTTCTGGGTCGTGGATTAACACTTGATTTGTGTTTCTGTGCCAGAACCGACTGGAAAGCCTCTTAAGTACTTTAAAAGTGACCTGCATTCTTGCACTTGTATGATGTGTATCCTTGTATGCCTCTCAGTTGTAACAGTAAACAAAACAAGCATACATCACGTGTATTGGCTGAATGTTTCTTGGGTTTCTTCTCCTCTCTCAC
Source organism: Tenualosa ilisha (assembly GCA_015244755.2). Taxonomy (NCBI): domain Eukaryota; kingdom Metazoa; phylum Chordata; class Actinopteri; order Clupeiformes; family Clupeidae; genus Tenualosa; species Tenualosa ilisha. The sequence goes on from PYXC01000629.1 coordinate 1,783,457, forward strand.
TCCCTGCTCCAACAGTCCTGTGCTGCTTGGTTCGGCTCCTGTGCTGTGCTGGACTAGGCACCAGACCCCAGGGCCTCTGTGGTGCTCCTGATGCCCCTCACCCACAGGTGAAGATCCCGGGTGGGCGAGGGAATGGCAGGGATCACTCTATCAATGTTATCCTTTATAAGGTGGGCCTCCATCCTCAGTGCTTCACTCAGAGGCACTTCATAGCTATTGCTGCCTTATAGGAGGTTTTCAAAGGATAACAACTGACCAAAAGGTAGTTCAGATGGCAACATGCAGCATGTCAGTTTTTAGCTGTCATGTGTTAGCTGGCAAAGCAGCTGAGTTAATGGGACTCGCCCTTGGCCAAGAGATGGTTTGTTAAGGGCTGGCCTCAATGAGTGCTTTATGCTCTAGTTTGTTATTTACCATGAGCAAGATTGAAAAAAATCACGATTATTTGGGTCACTGTGTTGAATCCAGCAAATCTCTCACCACTGACCTATTCTCAGGGATTCTAAGGCAATTCCTCAATTCCTCACACTGACCGATTTTTTTTCTCATAAAATGCTGGCATTCATGGAATGAACAAGAGATATTAGGTTTACAATGAGTATTTTCCTCAGCCTTAAGTCTACACTATTGATACCTCAGTGTATCTGGCATACCACATAAAGGTGCAGTTTACATTCACTTGCCTCGACATAAAATCTCCTTAAACATAAAACGCTGCAGAGAATGCAATTATGATCATTTGGAAAGAGCGGGGTAGGACAGAGACAGAAGAGGATCGCAGTCTTCATGAATCAAACATATTCCTCTTTCATGTCTATTGGTGTTGCTCCAGGATGCAAAGCTGACTGTGACACAGCTGACCTCTGCAAACAGCACGTCCTGCGTCCTGCTCTTCCAGTACCAGTTGAGCGAGCAGGCCCGCTGGTGCTGGGAGACAGTCCTCTCCTCATGCAGTCTGTACCTGGGCGTCTCAGACGGGGCCCTCCCAGAGGGCAGCAAAGAAGGGTAGGTGTCCACTATCCTCCCCCCTCCTCTCGCCCCCCCCTCCCTCCCCCACAGAGCCACAGATCTCCTTGTCCGCCTCTCCTTAGTTACATAACCATGCAGCGCATGAGTTGCCCTCCATAAACCGGTCTCTGAGTTACTGTCGTCATAACAACAAGACCTGATGTCCTTATCAAAAGAACAGGCTTAGCAATGCATCTGTAATTGGGAACACATCTGTGCCAAGCTGCTGGGCTATGCAGGGATTTCTGATCCCTGACGGTTTCACTGCTGAACATAGCGTTCTTCTCTGCTTTGCAGTCTCACCAGTCTCCTGGAGTTTGCCGAAGACAAGCTGAATGTTAACCAAGTGTTTGTGTGGTTCAATAAAAACAGGGAGGACTTAGGTAAGCGATTTCATTATTGTCATTGCAGCGTTGTGTTGTAGTCATAAGGCTGTAATATATATAGTTTTGTGCTGCCAACAATAACCATTTTTTTTCATTTGGCCTTTCTCCAATGATTTGTGTCGATAACCCTATTTTGGTTTGCTGTGTCTTGCAGTGTTTCTAACCAAAACATTTTACTACATGGGCTTTGAGATGGTAAAGCCAGGCCATCCACTGGTTCCATCTCAGCCTGACCTCCTCTTTATGGTGTACAACATGGAGGCCAGCCACTGTGGTGAAGAGTGACAGGAACTGGTTATGCACACACTCTCCAATTTTGGCCATCCTCCTGCCCTCTAACGACCGCTCTTTAACTCATTTGGAATGGCGTCCACTTGAAGGAAGTCTTTAGTAAGATTTAAGTCATCATCCTATTAGGCGTGTATGTTGACCTGTACCTCTTCTGTACTTCCTAGTATTTCTTGCCACGGCACTACTGGTAAAAGGGTCACTTGGTGCTATAGCCAACCTTCTTTTCCTTTGCAGTCAAATGCATCTATAAATGTTATGTGTCTATCATAATTCTTTAGTACTTTTATTTGTGTAACATTTCACCACTCCATCATGTGTAAATGGATTCCATGCCAAGGAGATACAACAGATGAGAGATTGGTGGTTGGGTGAAAAAATACTTACTGCAGTGAATATTCAGAGGGGGAAAGTAGCACTTTATTACAGAGATAGTTTTATTTTCATCCAAAGCATTTTACTTTTTTACTTTCACTGCCTCTTTAGTAAAAGCCAGCTCTCCAATGCTGTAGTTAATATTGTAATGTCCTACTTGAGCAGTTGACCAAGATAATTGTTAGTGTCTGTTTACTTAGGGACCTGCATGCACTTTCCTTTGCTTCAGTTCACTTAGACATGAAGTTAATTAGTCATCTATTGTATGTTCATAATAAATGTACAGTTTTCTTGTACATGAAAGAATAATGATCTCTAAACAATTAAAGACATGTTCAGCTACAGATGTCTACAGAAATAAAGTTATCCTTTACCTGTTTTAGCAAGATTGTCTGTTACTGAAAAGTGGATTCATCAACACATACGTCACTGTGCCAGTCTCTCAGCAGGAGACATGAGTCTAATTAGTGTGTTGTTCCTATATGCTGTGACTGATGCAATGCCTCTGGGAGAAGAGAGGAAAACACAAGTAGTTATCTACCTGATGAGCTGCTGCTGTTGTGTAGGGCAATCAGCCCCTTACATATGAATAAGAGGACACTGCAGTTTTTTTACTAAGCATTTAGGCTTTTGACCAGTGACGGCCTAAGACTGTGCCTGACAGGAAATTGCATGCGCACACACATACACGGTCACTTCCGCATTTTGAGGAGCCAAAACACTTGTCACCTGCTCGCCAAATGTGAAAAAAGATGATGAGGAAAGACATAAATGCCTCTTGGCCTGATCAAATGGAGATGGGATCTAGGAGGTGGTGACATGGTAAAATTTGACCTTTTGTGTTGATACCACATGACAGCTTATTTCCTTTCAAATCAGTTTTCAGTCATTTCACAGCTTGTCTTTATCAAAAGTTGTGATTGCTCAGCCTATTCCTCAGCTAATAAACACAATTTTGTCATTTTTTTGTCAACATACTAGACAAGGCCATTTTGGTGAGATGTTTTCTGTTGATAGACACACTGTACAATAAGAATTAACTGAAAACCCAATTTCACCAAAATATTGACATTCATCCTCTTTCCCAGAAATGTGTCTGCACACCATGTGAAGAGGTTTCTCCAACCCCATCACAATTACTGTCTTAATAAGACAGACGGCTCTTGTCTGAGTTCTTTTTTTCTTTCTGGTTTGCTAATTAACACAAGACAGAATAGATGGAGTCTTAAATGGAGATGGAGTCGTCAAAAAGTCAACCATGAATGCATTAATGCAACCAATCTGAAAATGATAAACAACAATATCAGGCCAACAGGAGTGGGTGGAGGGGGTGCATATACAATACACTGAGACAACAGCTGAAAATAAGACTAGTGAGCAGTTAGGCAACGATGAGCAGTAACAGTGAGCTGTGCCTTTCTCCTATATCACAAATCAATACTATAGAGAACAATACTCAGCTTTGCCATTTTATTCAAAGTGGATATCATAGGAGAGAGAGGGCATCCTTCTACCTCCACTGAAAATTGATGAGTTGCTTTGTTATTCAGACAGACAGGAAAGAGAGTGAGGGGTGATCATAGGTGAGAAGTCTGCTAAATCTGGTTGGATTATAAATCAGAGGTGATGCTAAATCAAGAGCCATTTGAGAGCTGGAATAGGCTTACAAATCTTACTGCTGAGTGGAGCAAAAGCATCACTAGCACTGCGTCACGAGCACTAGTAAGCACACGTTGGCTTACAGCGCCATCTGGTGGACAAAGGTGAACTACATCAGAGTATGATCGAGAATCCATCTTGCTAGACATTCTGTGTACGATTATGTTGGGCTAAAATAAACTAGAGCTAAGATTTATGGCTTCGCAACAACATAGGATCCACAAAGTGCACCAAGAAACAGCCAGCTGTTTGTAAGACTTATGTGGTTACATGTTCAAAAAAGGGTGGCATTGCTTAAGAGATTTGAAGAACAATTTTATTTAACTCCATAAACTTTTTGACAGAAGTCATAGAACTACAGCTGCTTGCTGTTTGTTTTCTCTCCCTCTACTCATTTTCTCTCATGTCTCCTGCTTGAACGCATGTTAAATCACTGAAGGGACTGAAGCGTTTGACATGCACCTGGGGTTGAAGACGGATACAGGCGACTGAATTTTATTTCTAGTTTATAAATCACATTGCTCTGCATGACAGCAGCTGATACAAAGCTTAAATGACAATCACTTCAATTTTATACACATTGTCTTCGGCTTCCAATCTTTTAAAATATATAGAAAGAGAAAACAAAAAAGTAAAAATCTACAAAGAAAATAAAGTGGTAAAAATCAAGCACAGATACATACAAACAAACCTAAAAATGTGATGGTGAGAGTCCCATGATGTTTCTGAAGGACGTCTTTTGCTTTTGTTTTTTATTTTTATTTTTAAGTCTCCTGGGTGTCTCTATAGCCACAGAATCCCTGTAGAGGTCAAAAAATGTCCCAGCTGAAAACTGCATTTGTGGTTAGTTTAAATGAACTCGTGTAAATACTATGACAACAAAGGAAGAGTTACACACTGCGCCAGAGAAATGACCTTTTATCCTGTGTGTGTGCATGTGTGTGTGTTTGGGAGGGGTTGCCTCTAGATGTGTGGCGTACAAGTGGGGAAAGGTGTGGGACATGGGGCAAAGGGACGGGGATATTAGGGCTGTGCGTTTACTACGAGTGGGGGGCTTGAGTGGGGAAGGGGACAGGACAGGATAGAAGGATTCGTTTCATGTTTAAGGCAGACCCCTAACCAGATCAGAACCACGCCCTTTTAATTGGTTGTGCAACTGGTACATTGGTTTCCCCGTCTTCCCCACTCCTGGTGCCAAGCTGGGCTCGAGTTGTGTCAGCATGGACGTTCTATTGATGAGCGCACTGCACGCCTGGGCCGTGGTGGCCGCCTTCCTCATCTGAACTGTCGTTGTAGGCCTCGCGGCGATGTCCACCAGACGAACTCTGGCTGCTGTCAAAGTCCTGTAGGTCCACCTCCTCAGCGTCGGCTGAAATGACCGGTGGGTCAGCTCTGGTGGGAAGCAGGTCCTCCAGCTCCTGCATACACATCCATTCAAAACACAAAACATGAAGCCACTCACCCAAATAAAAATGCAATCATAGCTGTCTAGCTAATCCTGGTTCAACATGCTCATCAATCTAACCATGTCCACTGCTCTCACTGCACTACTAAGCACAGGCTTACAAGATCCGACAAAAACTCCACAGAGCTGCTCCGAAATTCACGTTTCACTACTGGGCTGTCAGGTGGACCTTGGAGAACTTTCTCTGCAATCCCAATTTGCTCAGCATACTGGACTACACAATCATATCATTCATAATTAACTAGGCCAACCTACTGTGGAGGTCAGTGTGGACGTGCACAACCCTGCTGGATATCAGCCAGTAGCCTGTTCTTTTTAGCTATACCATTTTGCTAGGTGGTGAATACAGACCAGCCGTCATCTCTTGGACACATTGCGCACATTTAGACAAGAGCTGCATTTAGACATGAGCTACAAATGCATATTTGCTTGTTTCTCAATGGTCCAGTAAAGGGTAGTTCACATAAATAATTGCTGCTTTAATTGACTTTAATGACTGTAACAACGTTGTGTGTAACAATATCATTGGGAAAGTGTGAAAGGGTGAGTGAAAGAAGCAGTCAATCTGAATTTTCAGATACTACCTTAACCGAGGTAGTTACTGTTAGTCAGTGTGGACACCAACATTACATTACAGATCATTTCAGCATTATAGTTCCTGGTGTGAAAGGACCCTGCAAACACTATCTTCTTAATACACAATATCTTTAGCCATTAGTCAGATTTAGATCACAGAAATATCAGTTCCTAACACATGACCTATCAGCACTGGTGGGAATGCACCTCAGCCTGCAACACTCACCGTCAGTTTCTCTGGGCTGATCCAGTTGTTCTCGGGGAACTGCACGTCAAACTTGATGTACAAATCTCCCTTCTCAAAGGGGTTGCGGTACTGTGGCATGCCCTCTCCCCTCACCACTCTGATGGAGCCTGAGGAGTGCACAACACAATAGCACATGGGCCTCAACAAACCAATTCACCACAACAGCAATCACCCCGCCATCAGGTAACAACCCTGCTACACAAACACACACACACACACAATGTTACACCCTGAGAAGAGAATGGTTGTATAAGGCATCCTTTCAGAGGGCTTCTCACCTGGCTCAATGACTTTTCCAGCAGGGTACTTCACCACAATCTGTCTGCCATCTAGATGTTTCAGTGTAAACTGGAATCCGCAAAGTGCTTCAACTAAACCAATTTTGTGAACCATGTGTAAGTCGCTGCCATCTCTCTTGAAGGTCTGGAAAGAGAATTACATTTGATAAATAAATGATGATTTACTTTCATGCAGACTTACAAATGTCAATTAATAGGAAGGTAATTTCATAATTTGCAGCCGTTCATATAGTTTGTCACATCAATAACAGCAATATTACCACACACTAGACTGTGTTCAGGAGCCATTATTGAACTCTACTCAGTCTACTGACGAGCCAGTGTGTTATCAAACACAAGGCAAACAACATAGACAGCAGGCAGTAAGGCTCGGTGTCATCAGCATGTGTTTGCTAGGCTGGCTATTCAGAGGGGATGCCATTTCATCTCATCTCATGTGAAGGGGGAGGGTGGCCCTGGAGCTGACATAGGTGGGCAGGGAGCATGGCGGCCTCAGTGGCCTGCTTGAGAGTCAGCTGAAAGGGGCCAGATGGCACACAGGGTGCTAATGACACGCAGTCACAGCAAGCTGCTGTACTGGCCCTTGAGCAAGCCCAATTTGCAGCATTTATTACTAGGATGCCAACAGGTACTGAAGAATTCAGCCAACTAGGTCATCAGTGTTGCACAAGCACATCATAGCAATAACATCCACAAAAAGTCTGTTTACACCTGTTTGTGCAAGAGGCACATAACCAATAACTCAATTTGTTGATTTACCACTGGTGTTACACTCAAAGCTTTGAGTCATTACCTCGTGTTCCTTCTCCTGCAGAACGAGGACGATGTCTCCTGGCTCCACGCCGGGGGCCTGGTCTGCCTCACCTCCAAAGGTGATCTTCTGCCCGTGCTTCATGCCCTTGTCCACATGCACCTCCAGGATCTTCACCTCCTTCACCACCTTCTTGCCTTCACACTTTTTACAGCGGTCCTTCTCACTGATCACCTCCCCTACAGACAGACAGGCCGTCAGACCGCTTAGGAGCATCAACAGCCTTTATGCTCACTAACAACATAGGGAACCACTCTGAACTAAATGGCAAAAGGTGCAGATATATTTCTCAAAGCTGCGAGCATTTCAGGCCATGATCACAGAGGTCTTTACCTTCGCCGTTACAGTCAGTGCAGACGGACTGCATCTGTTGGACCATGCCAGGAGCCAGCTGTCTGATCATGATGCGCATACCGCGTCCTCTGCAGGCCGTACACTTCTGGACAGCACCCGTCTTCCCACCCTGGCTGAAGTTGGACACATGCATGAGGTCAGACACACAACACAGTCCAAGACAGCTGTCTCGCATCAGTACGAGAGACTTGATACTGAGGGTTGATGGGAGGATGGAGACCATCCATATTAAAAATCCTCTGACAGACCAAAAAAAAAAAAAAACTAGCAGTTTACTATGCTGCACTTGTCAGCACATGAGAGACTGGTTTATATCAGCATCTATTTGGCTCTCATCTTGCATTTGAACTTAATTCTCATTAGACTGCTGTTGCTAGAGCATGTGCAGCCAAAGGAAACCTCACACAAGCCATTACCATAAAAATTAGCAATTTGTAGCTATAAGGGTTGATAAAAGACATTTCTAAAAAGTACAGGGGAGCAACTCTTGATGAAGATGGTAACTGCATGACTGGCAGATCTCAATGTTGCCCAAATCTTGTATTTACATTAGCATCATATGCTTTGCCCAAACCTTGTATTGACATTCGCATCATTGGCTTTGCCATATCTGTATTACAAAAATATAGCCAAGCAATGAGTAACTCAACCTAAACGCCCAACTTCGTTACATAGTAGTGCATAGTGTCTACAAGTATAGCCTACTTCTGCTGTTGTGGCTATGCATCTCAGTATCCAATTTTGTGATCTGGGAACAAAAAGGCTCTTGTTGCAGGCAGAGTAAGACCTCAGTGACATTATTGTGTGGTTACAATATCATGGCAGTAATACCATTTACCACAACATTTTTGAGATAATTCTTTCAGAAAAGGTTATCGGACTAGCCTGGATCATGAGGGGACAATCCTTCAATGACAATTAAATAACACTAAATACACATGCTGTGTCTGCTAAGCTAATGCTAATAGCAATGAGGTCACTGAGGTCCAGAGTAAAGAAGCAAATTCTAAAATCATAGTAAAAATGGCTCAAATGTGACTCCCTGGCCCCATCTGCACACGCACATACAAAAAAAAAAGAAAAAGAGGGTATACATTATACTATACTAAGTCTTGAAAGTCTAGGGCCTTTAAATAAGACCTGTTTACATAAACCTGTACAGGCTCTTCAGCATTTGGCTAGTTTTCTTCTCGTAAGCCCAATTCATAACATTTAAAGCGATAGTCCAGTGTACTTTCAACTACAGTCCTGTTGTTTGAGGTCACAGAGTGCTATTGGTAGGGAAAAAAAAAAAAAAAAACACACAGACAGAGTAAAGGCTACTGCAGGTGTACTCACCCATGACAAGTTCCACACAGGACATTTTTGCTTAACTGTAATTTGGTTGTTTTCCCATTGTAAAGGTCTTCAAGGGACACCCTGGAATGGGGGATTCGTTAATTAAGCACTTTATTAAAGCAAAACTGTCATACAAAAGAATGTGATCAGCCAGTTTCCTTGTGGAATATTAATATTTCCTTTGAGGAGCTTGAGCATAAATATCTGAACTTGAGTGTGTTCTCCAACTTTTGAATACAGGGAGCTCATGACATTATTTCCATTCTCTAGGGCAAAATTTGCAGATGACACCGCAACTAGAAAAGTACATGACAAGTTAAGGCGACAAAAAAGCTTATATCAAAACGGTATAGATAAATTTTTCCCTTTTACTCACTTCAGAGGGTGTACCATGTCCTCTCCTCTCCTTCGGCCACCATTGCGGCGACCCTGTCCACCCATGAAGCCAAACAGGCCACCTCCAAAAATGTGGGAGAAGATATCATCCATACCACCACCACCTCCGCCACCTTCCCGCAGGCCCTGCTCCCCATAACGGTCGTAAAGCTCCTTCTTCTCTGGATTGGTCAACACCTCATAGGCAAAGCTGATTTCCTTGAACTGAATTCACAAAGTAGAGGTTGACTGTCATTTCAAGAAGGGCAATGACAATAGTTAACCTGAAAAAAATCAAGTTTCTTCAAAGCAGCTATATGAACTATGATTTGGGGTGGGGTGAAAGAAAAAAAAAAAAAGAAACAAACCCAACCAAACCAGTTAAACCAAAACAACTACTGCCTTAACTACAGGTCTGCCTTAACTACAGGTCTGGCAGTCATCAATGCATTGTACTTTAGTGAGTCAATACAAATATTGTTTTAAAGCCGTTTTTGTGTTTGCAAGTTTAATATGGACAAGCATATGCTATTGGTCATTTAGACATGTCTGTACCTTATCTCCAGCATTGGGGTTCTTGTCAGGATGATATTCTTTTGCCAATTTCCGATAAGCCTGATAAGGAGGGATAAAGAAAGTTTAGCTAATCACTAAAATATTAAGACAGGCAAGCAAATCAGCAACGTCACTGAACAGCTGATAACAATTGAACACAAGATTAACTTCTGAAAGAAAACTTACAAGAGTTTCATCTTCCAATTTACATTGCGTTGAAAACAATGTTTCCAGTAAGGACAAATAAATAGCCAGGTATCAGGCTGAAGGCCTTGCTGCATTTACACGTAAGGACCGAACTGGTGTACAACCTTGCTAAGCGAATGAACGTTAAAATTCTGCCACTGTAAAAGTTATCACGTTAATATTACATTTGGATAAGATACATATTAAGCCACTTTCACTCCCCAGTATAATAAATTTAATGTGAAGGTAAAAGCTCAAGCTTCATGTTAGCAAAATTAGCCCTGGCTGCGTATGCCCACAAATTTAGACAAAAGAAGTAACTTAGATAAACGTCCTATGACAGTTGTAGACACACTCGTACAGCTGGCTAACGCTTAACAATCAACTTGAGCAAAATCATACAAGCTCATTCAGTCAAATTAATCAGGAGGAGACTGTACTTGAATTAACAGTAGAGATAATCCTGTGACTCGCCGATGTTACATTACGTTAAATTGACAGGACTAACATGAGCGTAATTAGGCCAACCTAGCATAGCTTCGTTACCAAAGAGATTTGACTTAACCGTAGGAACTAACATATATATAGCTCCTTAGATAAATGTAAAATATTAAACCAGATAACATTTACTGACTTGTATAACTTGTACCAATAAACTGTACCAAAACCTTTACAAAATGTCCACTGGTTTACAACTTCAGCTAACAGGATATCTTAGCGTGATGTAAACAAGTTAAGTGCGGAAGCTAGCCACCGAGCTCGTTTCCAACCGCCTGAGTAGGACATTCGCATTTTCGAGCTAGTGGGGCTAGCGTTATCCTATCCAGGACAAGTTAGCAAACAGCATATAACGTTCATAGCTAACGACAAACATTGGCGTTAGCAGAGAGCTTTATCCCATATGAGTAACACCAAAGGTTCTTAGCCAAGTATCTTGACCACAGGCACCTTGCGTCGTGTTAACAGGGGTAACTAATGTTTGAAAGGCGACATTCGCCCAATAGTAGCGGTAATCAATAACTGTGAACATTTAACAGCACTTTAACAACGTTAGACCATGATGCTACGTTAGCGTTAGCTAGCTAATTAGCTAACAGTAGCTTCTCAAGGATAGGGAACAGGGTTGATAAAGCATGCCATGACGGCGATTTAAAAAAGACTATGGTTACTGTAGGTAGCTCATCTAATACCGTAATGACTAAGAAAACCACTGGTTTAGTCTGGTTAATGCTAACTAGTAAGGTTAACCATCAATGTGTAATTCAAATGACGTGATTACATTTAACATCAACTGAACAGCCAGCACGTTATCGTACATCTTTTCCCATCAACGAGGCCCTAATTCCAACACAGCTAAACGTTTCCTGTTTCTAGGTTTCTGAATAGCTACCAAGCTAAGCTTTAACGTCAAATTTAAATTGACTGACAACTTCGTAAACGCGTGCTAGAAAATCATCAGTCGTTACATAAACACATTTAGTATGAACTTCTACTAATAGGCCTCATAGTTGACAAACAGGTAAGTTAACGTTAGGTTGCTAACTTAACCGTTAGCTAATGTTAGCCTCCAATCGCTAACGTTAGCTGGCTAACCTCTTTTTTCTCAGTAAGATCTAAGTCATCCTTTATTCATTTGCAAATTGACATATGCGAAATATGTTCTTACCTTCTTCAATTCGTTTTCTGTGGCCGAAGGAGATACTCCAAGAATGTCATATAATTTAGTATCAGCAACGTTCGCCATGGTGAGGTTTGACGAAGGACCTTCTGTGGGCGAAGCGGAGAAGAGAAAGAAGAACCGGTAGGTAACGTCATACGCACATCAACTTTAACCTACCGCTACTTTGTTACAAGTTTTCGCGCTGATTTCCGCAACATGTTAAAGGGACATGGGCATTTATAATAAAAATGTAGTCTCTATGAATCAGTCAAAGTTAGATCTAGCCTATAACGTTTGATATAAAACCTGATAATATTAGTCAACTTTTTGAGCAGTGTTGGAGTGCAGTAGCGTTATTCCAGTGTTATTGTGGCATCTTGCCATCACTATAGCTCTTTTTCCTTCTTTCTTACTTTTTTTTTTTTTTTTTTAGAAAAGCTTTGTCAACAGTCACAAAATATTCTAGGCCCTCTTACAGCTGAACAGCTTTAACTCTTAGGGGAAGGATTTCCATGACATCTTTTACCCATTCATTTAGAACAGGATATGTGAGGTCAGGCACTGATGTTGGACAAGAAAGCTTGGCCTGCTATCTCTTTCATCCCAAATGATGCAGCTTAACTAGCTGAAGGCCATGAGTTCTTTCATACCAGTCTTGCCCAGTGATGTCCTCATTGATCTTGCTTTGTGCACTTCTTCGAACCGTCCCCATTATAACTGTCCAAAATGTGTAGGCTATGTAGCCTGAACTAAATCTGTAAGATTTTCATTCACTCACCAGTCCAATCCCTGCGAAACAGCTATTGCCCTTAACCTATCTTGCCATGTATGCATGATCACTGTGCGCAAAAGAAAGGTCAATAGATGTGTTCCAGAGATTTTCACAATTTACATGGAAGAACTTGAGTGCATTGCAAAGAACAGGGTTCAATACACATATTTGTGAAATCAGGGTAAGAATCTAAGTAAATTTATCCAGTCCAGGTACAGTTGAACAAATAGGCCTGAAGATGGCAATGCAGTCAACATTTAGATGAGGTATAGCCAAGCTGACCTCAATCATTTAAATGTAAAATGACTGATGAGCTGCATATTTTGAGGTTGTCAAGAGCATTGTTGAAAGATAACAAAAATTAAGACCAAATTGAAAATACAAGAGAATCACTTTCACAAGTTAGAAAACCTTTCATTAAACCTTTCAATATACTAAATATGTTTCAGTAGTCTAATTGCATTAACAGAAAAAGCTAACATGAGAACCATCTCAATATTGGAAAACGAAACTACTCGAAAAGAAGCTGACTAATACTTCACACACACAGCTAAAGTATTTAGGAGAACTATAACAAGCCACAGTACAAACACTGTGTCACCACCACAAACGTAGTACTATACATGCACATCTGAAAGACAGATACAGATAGGCAAATGCTTCAGCACAAGGGTTATTGAAACATGATGTAACTTTCTGTGAAAGCTAAGACAGTACAAAGAACATTGATTAAAGTCAACTTCAACATACAGAATCCAGGATGAAGCTTCCTTGTTTGCTCACAACGGCCATTTTAAACTTATAAGGCATGAAAAGAATGCTCATATTAATGACCATCAGAAGAGGCAAAAATTTTTTGTTCGGCTCATGGCATCAGTTATTTGGCACTGAGTCCCAAGCATGGCAGTGGGAGTGTGAGGGTGTAAGTGCGAAGGTGTTTCCATGCGTTTCCATGGACATCAGTATTCCAGTTGTGAGTTGTCAGTACCATATCAAATAGGCTGAATTTTTAAATGAATGAGGATAACCTGATTGCTTTGGTTATGTAATTCCCTAAGAAACTACTATTGCAGGCCTATAATTAACATTAAATTGACTAAATATATTGAATATTTGAACAGCTCCATAAATTAATGCACATAATCTATTTGGTATCATTTAGTGAATACATAAATAAATGTATTTTGATTGATTCTTTTATTCTAAAGACTGGCTGAATTACTAAATTACTTCCAGAGCCGTAGGTTCCATACAGCATTTCATTCTGAGTGTAACATGTGTTTCCACTAGGTGGTGCAGGTTGCTAGGCTAATTCAACACTTTTTTATTATGGTCGAATTCTCATCAAGCTGGAGTGTTCAGCTGGAATGAAATTAGGGATGGCTTATTCTGTGGAGCTATATCAGTTTTTTTCAGCCTTCAATATCTTTAGTGTGAAAAAAAAATCTATGTATAATTCTGGGACCAATTAGGCAAGCCAGAGCAATTATGAATAAGACCTTTTCGTTCTCTGGAAAAGCTTCTGCATATTACGTGTAGTTGTGCAGTAAACTCAGCGCTTGCTGCAACTGACTTGGATGCGCTGTCACATTCTATGATGCAAAACTGCTGCAGCTATGTGCCTGAAAGTAGCACAGAATGGTTTCCAGTCATTCACCCTCCAGCCTGGTCAATTTGGGATTCATTTTCACTTTCACACACAACGGGGCTTTTACCCTCAGATGATGTTAGTGTTAGAGCATGAAAAGGCTGTGTGACACCCAAGCAGAGTACCTTCAATGGCCTTTGTCCATAAGTCAACCTAAGGCGACGCGCTTATGACTGGCCCAAACACGCGCAATTTTGTCAAGGGATGACACTGAATAAACGATCTAAATGTTTTGCTGAGATTGTTTTGCCACTGTATCCCTTGGTGATGACACGGAGGGAAATCGACCCCCGTGGTCCGTGGTTGCAGAGCCAGGATGCATTGGGGGAAATGAGGCAGACAGCCAGTAAATAATTGTTGCCATTGTGCCCCTCAGCCACGGCAGGGCCGGGGGAGGGCTCCACACGAACTGCCAGGGCTTGACATGGCACCCGGACCCCGAGCTGTCACCCCTACGGAAACATCACCCGCGCCTCCACAATTTGTGCACTTAACACTTCACTTGGCACATGACAGGTGCTTATTTCCCTATACTAGTTCACTTTTTTGAAGAGGGTGGGGGTGAATGGACTGTGGACATATACTGTGGGTCTCTATGTGGTGCCCTGCAGGATCTGTATGGGATTATGTCAGTGATATATTAATTTTAGTTATAGCCATAATAATAATAATAATAATAATAATAATAATAATAATAATAATAATAACAATAATAAATACAACATTGTTATTAATATTAATAATAAATATGGCTGTTGTTATTGTTTTTTTGTTGTTGTTTTTTTTACAATAATGCTAAAATGTTTCACAATTTCACAAAAATACTGGTATGCTGTGTTTCATTCTGTGATATTTATTGAACATACAGTATTTACTTTAATGATCTATTATTCATCAGACATTGCCCATAAATTGCCAGTCTGTTTCTGTAGCATTTTACTGTGGCATTTTTCACTCTGTAAAGACTTGGCTGAGAGAGACAGATAGATACGTGGCTCTCAGACATCAATAAGCCAATGCTACTCGAACCCAGGAGGTCGGGTGAAAGAGAAATGTGTTTTTGTTTAGTGTGGTAAACCACTGAGACTGAGCAGAGCGCGCACCTGGGCACCTCATGCCACCCGCACAGAATCATGGGAGTGGGAGGGCAATGCCATGCTCACATGCTACACATCCCTCGGTTAATTGATGTCGGACATTTCCACTGCTGCTGCATTCAAGGGAGCCTTAAATAATTTCACCCAAGGCCTTGGTCCAGGCCTCTGGTATAACCTCGCCTTCTGCAAATTGGTCCCATCTGGAGGTGTGGGGGGAGTTGCCAAGGGCTCGGGCAGTGGAGGCCTTCATGTAAGCAGAAGGTTCTAGAAGCCCCACCGTCCCTGTGTGCATGGAGATCTATGCGACCTCGATGCTGGCTCATGTTAAGATAACATAATCTGACTTTAGAAGTCATGCTTTTGGTGTAACAGCCACAGATCCCATCAGAGTAGCAGACTTTGTGTTTGGATAAGCAGAGCGATGGCTGTGATACCGCTGAGGGACCTGGAGAACGCTGTTTCAGAAGTTACCAGCTCTCTGTGACTCACCTGCCTGCCATAGCCCTCTTGGTATTCCTCATAATCTATTATCCATCAGCCATCCATACCGATTCAGGTCACTGCCTCAGAGGTCCTCAAAGTTGCATTATTTGAATACCATTGTCTCTTTGTTTTATTGTAAATAAAACAAAAGCATGACATTTTTTTGCTGAGGTCTATTTTGACAAGTTTCTTTAAAGCATTGTTGTTTTTTTTCATGTAGAACTAGCTACTGATCTATGTTGTATTGGTATGGGATGAGTGGTGGACTGTGTTCATCATTCAAAGATGGAGTGATGTTTTTTATTATGTTTTTCTGGTTATGATTTTATGACAAAGTAACTTTAAAACACACAACATCAGCACATGGGGCCTTGAAACAGGACAAAGCCTCCAAAGTAATAAATAATTGAATGTTTTACTTACTAAGAGCATCTCTTACCTTGACACTTTAAGTGACTTTCCTGGATATTCTAATAGCACTTGTCATGTTTTAGTCCTTACCTCTGGCATTCAAAGTCATGGACTCACCCTTAGTTTTCAAATCCCATTGCTCTGGTTGACAATTCAAAAACATGAATGGGATTACACCTCTTTTTGTCCTTGTCAATCACTGGCACCTTGTGCTCGTCTTGAAGTCACACGAGAGACTGCAGGGAGAGACTGTCAGGTGGCATTAGTGTCCCACTGCCACAGCTAAAAGCCAACTTTTTAACATAACAAAAACCCCACCAATGCATTATTAAACGTGCAGATCAGGCACAATTTTCTATGAAAGATCTTGGATCTTCCAGTGCTCAGGCTCGCGGTCAAGTCTCACTCGCGAGCCCCGCAGTGAGCCACGAGGCCGAGGCACGATCCCGCCCGCGTCGCTCGCCATGAATAAACCATCACCGCCGAGAAGCTCTGGAGCGCACGCCACCGAGATCCACAGGCCTGCTCAAACCGGGGGCTGGAACCTGACAGATGTGAAGAGGAGAGGGGGGAGGAGGGTGGGCAGATGCAGACTGGGTCCAGGTGGTCCCAGGCCCTTCCACCTGGCCAGCAGCGGCTCATGGCAGCGTTCTCCTGATTGGCACTAATTGGCAGGCTCTGCTCGCTGAGACGGGGGGAGATAAGAGGCAGGAGACGCGTCCCCAGTGATTTCTCCTCTAGTGGACTCACTCTCCCTGACCTTGGGAACTTGCTACCACTGTCCTCAGATCAAAGCGGCCAGCGAGCAGAACAGAGACGTTGGGAATTACTGTGAATGGCAGACAGAGCTCTCACTATGTGATGGCCGTGTGCGAGTGTGTGTATCATTGCTCAAGCCTGAATGCTGACAGGTACCAAACTATTGTCTTTCTTTTAGCTCTCACAGGTGCCTCTGCGAGTGCAGAGGCTAAAACTGGCACATAAATTTCACAATATATTCATAAAAACAATTAATATTGTTGTTCATTAACATGTGAAATGTAGACATTAAACAAGCATGCCAACTCTCATTGTTCTCTGAGAGAGATTTATACAGCATGTAGCATTTTTACCCATTTTGTTTCCACCAGTACAAGGTAATGTTCTAACAGGCAATGTGCATTTCCAAAACAAGGTTTTGTTTTGTTTTGTTTTTGTTGTCAGTACCTCAAACATAGGAAAAACCTCTTGATTATGTTCATAAAGAGAATAGAGGTTCAGAATAGTTAAAATGGTGAATATCCTAGGATGGGGATAAACACCCTGTATGTGGTGCCAACAGTTTCAAAGCCAGCGCATTTCCACAGTGTGTGTCCTTTGATACCACGTACTTCAGGGCACTTTGGGGAAAATTGGCAAGATGTTTTAAGGCCAGTCTGAAAGGAGTGTGTCAGTCCACTGGCCAGCTAATTGTGTCTCCACAGGGATTTCAGACATTACCTGTATGCCGAAGCACACAGAAAGAGAAAGACTCTCAAGCAGTGGAGTCCTGCTGACCACTTGCACATGCATGACACAAATCAATAAACAGGCTGGAGAACTATGAGACTGTAGTGGAAGTTTATCAAATGCAAGCAGCACTTAAGTTGAACAAGTTTACATTTTGAAAGAAAAAAAGAGAAAAGTAGACCCTGAGGTGCTTTCCACACACACACAAGCAGCTGTCATTTCAGTGACATTACAGTAGTCACTCAAAAAGCCTGTTTTTCTGCAGATCTTCTCAGCTTGTTTTCTCTTTTATGAACTTGGGTGACTTTGCCTTTTTCTTCCCTTTCAGCCAAATTGATCTCAGTGCTGGAAAGCTAATTGTTCAGGCATGTGTTCGGCTTCCTGGTGGAGAGTGGATGTGAGCCAGTCCGGGTTAAAGGTCACCGTGACATGTTTTTCTCTGATGCTGAAATGGGGAGAGGCCATGGGAGAGTGTCGAACACACAGATGAATGGGGCCTTCGTTGAGGCACTTAAATGTGGATGAATACAAGCACCAACAAAGGCAAAAATAACCTGAGTGACTGGTGGTAGCTCCTGCAAAGGCGATAGATGTCAATAGATCTGTCACAGAGCAAAGATAGAAGTCGAATCACCCTGCTATAGCCATTGCAGGCAGTAACATTGCAGATAAAATCAATGTGACAATAAAACAGTCTATTATATTTTGGCCACAGTGATTTAAAGTTGCGTTTTTGTTGACAGCTTTTATAAGATTGTCAAAACAACTTTTCAAATTGGTGGTTAAATTTGTGTGAATTGGACATCAGATTGCTTTTGCTCCCCAAAAAACGAAAAGTTATATTTAGAAAAAAATCATCTTTCCAGTATGATCTTCTTCCAATACTTTAAAATAATTTGCTTTGCTGTCAAACAGAATACAAAAGAATGTCTATTTTCAATTAATCTAATAGTTAAAATTGTAAAAACCATTAAGTCACAGAAGATAGCTCCATTCATGAATTTAATTAATAAAAAAAAGTGCTGAAACAAACAGGAAGACCACAGACAGACTGGAAAATAAATTAATGAAGAAGGGGCATGAACATTGATTTTTATCCTTAACGTAAACAACAAAAATGAGTTAGCCAATAAAACTGACCCATGAGCAGAGCTGGCCACTGACAGAGCCATAGGATGAAAGCAGACACCCCACTGAGATACTAGCCCAGCTCTGTGGTTGCTCTATAGGAATGCAGTCATGCATTATATAGATACCCCTAATCACAGAATCCTGCACTGTTGCACTCAAGCACATGAAGCATTTGTTTTGTGCCTCTGCTGCACAGGGAAATACATTGAGATCTGTGACATTCCAGATTCTATCCAACTTTGTCAAATCATTCTTTTTTGTTGTTTTTTTTTTTAAAGAAATAAAATAGAAGGCTTGTCTGTGTATTTTTTAAAGATAGTTCTAAGTCCTGGCAGCAAGAAAGCAAAGGCCCGTTTAACAAAGCTTGTGTAATAGATTCTGGCACATCCCGCCAAGCACCAGCGGGGCTGCAGACCTTCGGTAAGCCCAGCAGAGGGTCTTTAATTGATGTGGGTAAGGAAATTATCTATACTCTGATGATTCCAAGTGGAGGACGCTGAAAATTCAATTAAACCAATCTATTCTCTTAAAATATAATGTGTGACCAGGAGAGTCACCTGCAAGGTCAAGCCACAATTCTCTGCCTTTCTGCATCTTGGAAAAATGTACGATATAAAATACTTTGCACATAATTCTGCTTATTGCCCAGATACCTTTGAAGGATATTACTAATATGTCCTAGTATAAATATCAGGGCTAAAAACATTAAGCTGAGCACATTTAAATTTGGTTTTTCAAAAAAGAGGATTGTATGGTGAATATGTGTATATGGTACTACAGCAATACACACACACACACACACACACACAAGCACAGATGGTGCTGTAGAGCAGACAGCATCAAGAATCAGTGGTGAGCTGTGCTCCAGTTTGCAGACTATGGTGGAGGGGATGGATAACAACAGGCTCTGAATGGCCACAAAAACCTCTGAAAGCCATCACTGTTTGGGTTTTACTTGGCTGAAGAGAACGAAAGGGCAAAGTGATTCTCTTTTTCCCTCTAGAAAAAAAAAGAAAAGCATCTTTGAAAGTTTGCTATCAAACCTAAAAAAATGGTAGACCAGTCAGCTTCTTCGCAAAGGGTAAATAATACAACAGCTTTCACTGGAATAGTCAGTGAGAGCCACATTGGTTTAGGAGGATGAAAAAGTACTTGTGAGTCATTCATTCTTTTTATTTTTCATGAACTGAGACCCTGACCAACCACTGCTCCTTTTTGCTATCATTTAGACAAATAAATGGATACTGCAAATAACCACTGATAGTGTGATTGTTTGAAAATGACATACCAACAATGACCATACTGTTTGATATTTGTATACATCTGTCCACTCTTGTATTGATTTCCAGGGACCTTTACTTGAAATTTCTGGCACCTGCCAGCACTTACCTGAACTAAACACTTGCCTAACAGAGCAATCTGAGATGCTGGGAACTTCTGTTTGTTGACAGCTCAGATTGATCATCCAGCAAGACATTATGTAATTAAACAAAATCAATGGCTACAAGGATCCCTTTCCCTAAAAGTGATAATCAGATTCTCTTCTGTCTATGAATGTCTGACACTAACTTAATATTCACTCGACCTATCAATTTTTCACAGCCAGTTACACCAATTATTTATATGTTTTACTGCATGTATCTGACATAAAATATCTCAATCATTATCTCACACACAGCAGCCTGTCCTATGTTTCTTGTAAATTCATTTCAAAGCAGCATGTGGTCACTGAAACCAAATGAGGTATCCCGACCAACCATAACACACATTTCCATGTGTTGGCTGAGAAGTCCATCTTCACACTGAACTATGCTGCTCTGTTCCTCCTCCACAAACCCCCGGTCTTGGTGGGAGGGTGAGTGGTCAGGCCGAGGGAAGTGAAAGAGCAGATGGTCTGTGTAGCCACCAGACAAGGCCTGGCTGAAAAGGACTGATGAAGCCTTTACAAAGCAACACTAGCAACCCAGGACATACTCCTGCCTGGGAATGGAGCTCTGACCTCCTCTTGAGACCTCCTCCCTCCCTCCTCTCCTTCCTCCTCTCCCTCCCAGCCACGTCGGACACCTCCCCAAGTCACTGAGTACAAAAACACCCAGTGATTTGTCGTTGGAATAAACGTGGGTGACACGTCTGAGCCACTGCGCTCTCAGGGTAGAAACAGACCCCTACTGTCAGTATCACACGGCACTCTGATTGCATACTTAATCAGCGATCAACCCCCAAAAAGATCAGACGTGCGGGAGACATACAAACAGCGCTAACCACCAACGCCTCCCCTCTTGCTCCTTTCTCCACGCTGATACGTTTGGGTGTAATGGATTTTTAGCAGGCAAAAGTATCAGGGCTGATTTGACGAGTCCCCAGGCTGCTCTTGTATTCCTTTTGAAATCCTGTTCTTTAGTAGTCTTGCTCAAGTAGCCTGGGGCCATGGCCTTCAGAGATCACAATGTTATTAATATAAACATGTCAAACCGCATGCTGAAATTCAAAACAGAGGTGCCAAAGATGTCAAGGTGTCAAACTCCTGAAATATAAATTATGCTTTAGTATTCGTAACCACTACACAAAATATAGTTTCATGCAAAAAAAATAATAAAAAAAAAACAGATGCATGTGAATATTTAATATTTCAAATGGAAAGTCACCAAGTGCCAAGCCTGTAAGGACTCCCCAATGTCCCTCAATAACATTGAGTAAAATAAATTTGAACAACAGTGGATTTAATGACCTACTTGAAAATATGGTGGGAAACGACTGACAACTGTTGATGAAATAACTTGATATTATCGGAGGTGACCCATGTGAGAAATACAAAATAATCAGCAGCAGTCTGTTATATAACCAACAAGCAAGTAAATAACATGGATTGATGGAATTTTTTAGCATCAACTGCCTACCCAAATACATTTTCAAAAATGTTGTGTATCTTAAAACTTCTGACAACAAAATCAGTCTGCTTATTTAAAAAAAAAACACCCAGCTTCATCAAGAGCCCTCCATTACATGCTGTGCCATTTTGTATGGAAATATAATTTTGATTGCCTCCCTTGTTGCACCAAGAAAAATGTCACCACCATGTACCTCCCCACTTCTTGGGGCTGTAAGTGAAGGTTGGCCACATAATCTCTGGCCCGCCAGCTGATTTTGGAGAGGGAAAAACACTGCTCACAAAATGATAGCACAAGAATGGGAAAGATACCAGGCACCCGTACGCCGCTAAATGTTTTCACCTTATACCCACAAGCATTTTCAGGTGCCTGTCACCCCCGATGAGTGTTAACATTTGACATGATGCTATGATACATCTGTGACAAAAGGCCCGAGAAGAGGCCGGCCAGGCAGAATCACCTGATGTGATGTGTCACCTCTTCCGGTTTCCTGAACAGGCATTTGCTAGGGCGTGCTTGCTGCAGGCCCCTGAGCGTCAGTGCACATCTCCCATCGCACCGAGCCACAGAGCACCGGCATGACATCTGAAACTAACCAGATATTCAGCAGTTTACACTTCAAATGTTTTTCGGCCACTGAGAACTGCGAGAGCAAACTGTCCATCAGCAAAGTGGAGGACCTTCAAGCACTTACCTGCCTGCTGCAATTAAATGAACACCAAAGCTCTTTCGCAATATATAAATAAAATCGGCTGGGGAAAGTGTTATGAACACGTTTTTTGTTTCAGTGGACACAGTGAGTGGTACAGAAAGATTATACAGACTTTTTTCCATTGCTGATGGTAAACTAAATCTATGCTAACAGAATTCTTGTAATCTTATGTAAAATACATTCACAATACTCCATACAGCAAAGTCAGAGCAGAGCACTTAATTACTCTAGCATCAGGTTTGAATGGAGACTAACATTTTGATGTACATTGAGATAAGAGTAAGTTGAGCTTTGCTCCTGAACTCTTCAGCCAGTTCATTGTTCTTCTCCACTGGCCTGGAATCAGGCAGGAGGAGAGGAGGAGGACGGCAGTGGGGTCTAGGATCTCAAGTCCTCTATGTCCCAGTGGTCAGATGAACTTAACACACACACACACACACACTGCCTGCCCTGATTGCCCTGAACCGCTGAACCGCACATTCCCCCGCCACACTTATCTTCACAAATGCTTGGCTGTCAAGGGTCAACATCGGGGTGGGAGAGAGCCTTGAGTCCCAGAGTCCCCCTAACCCCCCCACCTCCAGCACACAGCCTGCGAGGGCAGCAGAGACCCTTGCAAAGAGAGTCACTGCTGTTTTAGTCATAAGCTCCACAGCCACAATATTCCTTAATGACTCACCATTGCACAGATTCACCAGTGAGCACAGGAGATGCCGGAGTCTGTAATCCTGTTACGATTCTGGCCTCGAGCTCAACAGCAGGCAAGTTCACAGGTCACTGAACCCCCCCTCCGTCCATGTAGATTACTGACAGGCGATATTTACGAAGTACCAGAGATCACCCACCAGCATCACACCGACCCCAAACAAATGCTACCACCACACCGGTCCAGATATTAAGTCGCTTCTGGACTCAGAGTACCGAGGAGCCCTGGAAACGCTCTGCTCCAGAGGCTGGAAGCAATACATACCCAAGCATGACTTTAAGGATTCAGATCCTGGGATATCTACAGGGATGCAGGCTGTTGACAGCATGGCCATGGCTAGGGAATGGGAAAACAGGGCAGATACACATGCAAACACATCTCCAGCTTGCCCTTCCAATCTTGTTAAGCTTAAAAAAAGCTGTTAATGTGAAATTTAAAAAATGATTCCCCCATGCACGGGTGTACTTCAAAAGTGACATCAAAATACTTTGATACAAAACATATATATTTCAAGTTGGAAATATTTGATATAAGTGCCTTTAGCATTCATGTAAACAACACCGATGTGACCAAAGCTGCATGATACTGGTCTTTGATCTTAGCTCCTAGCCTTTGATCTGGCTCTAAGAGTAAAAAATGTATTTTCCAAGGGGTGTATCAAGCAGCACGGAGGAATGACCCTGGCAGCATTAGGCAAACAGCAGATTAAGCAGCTCGCCTGAACCTGCAGCAGAAAACTGGACAAATTAAGTAAACAGACTCACCAAGCTGCCATATACAGGAAAAAGCATGCCTAAATGATTTTCAAAAACATTTCTCAAATTAGTGTACCATTTGTAGATGAACTCATGAAAGATTATCAATTTAAAGCAAGTAGGAAAAAAAATTCAAAGACATTTATTGCAACATTAAATTAGCAGAGCCTTGCACTCACACCTCAGTTGCAAGCGTTTAGTCCTCTGCTACTACCAGAATGGTCGCAAATAACTTGCACTAATTGACTTTGAAGGCAATTACTCTGATGGAAAAAAATGGAAGCAAGGAATGTTTAAAACCTAGTAGTGCTGGACGAAATGCATATTGATGGCTAGCATCAAAAGGACGGCCTTTGAAGTGGTGTGGTGTCAGTGTGTGATCGGAGTACAGATAGGGAGCTCCAGATACTAAACAGGTTCTCCTCTTAAGCGTGAGTCTGTGTGGGGAGGGGGGGATGCATTCATCTGACTCCAACCTTCACAATGAAGATAAAGCCTAGAAGACTACAATCTCCCTTCACTCAGGGTTTGAATAGCAGGAGACATGACGGTGAACTCTGAGTGTGGTATCACCCCAGAAAACCCCATCGTAGACCTCATAGGGGGAAAAGTTCCATGTTGTGACTCTGTGGTTGCCTCGTAAATGCCATCCACTGGCAGGGATAATAATTATGACCAGAAGTGTCACTGGAATGCAGAGCACAACTGCCATGTAGATGTTCTCTCGCCTGCTGTGGTTTCCAAATTGCTCGCCCAGGACCCTCCTCAGAGGGCCAACTATGTCAGCTCCACAAACAGCCGCTGCTGGGTAGGCGCCCGTGTCGCCATCAGAGGGGCACTAGCCAAAGGCCTGGCTGATCATCAATGTCTGCCACTCTTGTTCAGTAGCTAAGCTCTGATGTTGCTTGTAATTTTGCTCCTCTTGTGCCTTAAGGGCTATGACAAGCCCATAACCACACTGAGCAAATCCCCTGGCAACGTATTTGGGAGAGATGTGAATTTGCCGCTCCTCAGGGGCAGAAATGAGCGCTGTAGCTTGACAGCCAAACACTATAATTCTCCAGCAAGACCCCACAGTGTAAGGGGTCAACACAATATCACCATCATACATTGTGCTACTGTATAAGCTTTAAAAAAATGCATTTTTTTTTGTCTTGGAAGATTTTTTTTTCTTTTCAGGCTATACAAGGGTTTGAATCATAATTGATTTCATTTTGTCAAAATGTAGAAATCCCAGAACTCTCTAGTTCAAACTCCTGCCCCATTCAGTAACCACCTTATATTGCCTTATTTATATATAGAGTCTGAGACATGTAATTGACTCCTGATTTAAGACTCAGGAAAAGATGCTTTGGAAAATAATGTAATTTTTCGAGCCAATCAAGCACTTTTTCAGCACCAGAGGAGATTAGGGAAGAGTAAATATTAGAGGCTCACATTTCACAGCCGTGTGTTCACTGGTTCATCCTATTGATTTTTCCCCTTTTGAAAAATACATTTTAAAAAGGCTCCAAGCCATCTGACACCATGATCCGGCTAGACGTACATGGGCAGCACTGTGCCCTGAGGGTGTTGTGGCCCTGGAGAGAACAGGGGGCAAAGGTGCTTTTTCACAAGACAATGTCCTGCAGGTTCCCCTCTCCACCATCCATATGAAACTCTGACCTCGGAGTCTACATGAAAGGCGCCACCACAGTTAGCAGCGGTCAGGCTCTTTGGGGGCAAAATGCAATCTTTGCACAGCCCTTACATACACCATTCAGTCGCACCATTCCACCATCCCTGCACAAGAGCCTCCAGAGTTAAAGTCGACTGACCTTCAACTGTATTTACTCCCAAAGAGAAATAAAAAAAATGAAAGACGCTACCATCAGCTCAGGTTCGTGCTATTAGAGTGGTTACAGCCTTAGCAACCTATTGTGAACCTTTCTCATGGACCCTTCCCCCCTGTATTAATGAGAGCACTGCATGGTATACTAGTCTTTGTTATCGTCAGCCATCAAGATGTTACTGGAAAGACACAAGAACAAGAACAAGGAGCATGCTTCCTCTGTAATTAGAAATGGTGTATACAGCGTGCATATTAAAATGGCAAAACAGTGTGAACAATAAGGCTGGAGGGGAGAAAATGGTTTGATGTTCTCATTTCATGTCAGCACTTAAAAGGAAGGCTCAATAGCCACTGTGTCATTGCTAAAAGTGAGAGCACTTCAAAAATAGTCTATTTTTCAAGAGCAACTTTGTTTCATGATTATGAAACTCTGGAGTTAAAAAAAAAACCTCCCTGCCTTGTAATAGGAATATATTAGTTGACCACAGTTGCATCGATTTCTGCCCGACAGGTGGTGAATTAATATATTTGACTAACCTTACGTAAAGGACCAAACAGCTTGAGATTCTGTCCAAAGTCATTAAGATGTTTTGTGCATGACTGTACCATGGCTACCTATTGATGTCTTCATGGATGTCTAGTGTGTGGCTATGACATAGACATTGATTGACACATGATTGTGCTTTGGACTGGTGAAATTGTACTGTACTGCTATTTTTTTTAACCAAGCAGGTCTTTTATTCACAACAAAGATTGTGGGGCCTTCAGGATGTTTTGCTGTGCAGATAAATTTGATAGGTAGGTAACTCTCTATTTGGAAAAACAACAAAGAAGCCCTTTTAGTTTGAGGGCACAACGTAGCAAAGAAAACACATGTGGTCCACCTCCTACCATTTCTGAACTGTTTCTTTTAGTGCTAGAAAAACAGCACTCAGCGCAGGGGCAGGGCATCATTCAGCAGGCATCCCCAACCCATAAGTCACATTTATGTCTGACCTATGGGAGGCTAAGACGGATGGCCCCAGGAACCGGGACTTCCTCCAGGCCCGGTGGGGCAGTGGATGCCGGAAGCGTGGTGTGTGGCGGTGTGAAGGAGGCCATGCTATAGGCAGGGCATGTGTGACATGTGCATTCCCCTGCGAGTTCCATCCCCTCCAGGGAATCAAAGGAGGGAAAGTCAAGAGGGAGGGACACCAGCCAGACCCCAGTAATTTATGGGCAAACAGGCCAAAAGTGACTCCCCAAGCAGGGTCCCCGAAGCCTTTGTGCTAGACCTCTGTGTGTCACAGGAGAATAGAAAAGTGCTTTGATGGGAGCCTGACATGTGTTCCACAGATAAATCAAGATCCACAATGAACATAGTCCATTTAATCTTCCCCAATCCATAACTTATCTCATATACCTTACACCACAGTACACATATCTGAGTTCCCTATCAGATCCAATGTTGATCTCTTAACAAAGAAGTCAAAGCACGTGAAGCTTAGACATCTCACAGGTTCCACAGACAGAAAGTCTTTTTTCCTGCTGTCTACTTCTTTAACCAGATTGCACCCGTTCCCCCAATTTGTCTGTCTAGTTAGCCGCCGCCTCTCCCCTTTCTCTAGCCCTCTGTTGTTATGGGTAGAGCTCTCGTCGAGGAGGAGTGAGTGCGCCGTGCATGTGCTCAGTGTCATCTGACTTTTCGGGCTGGCTCGCTGATCTCCTCTGATGTACAGTACGTGACATGCCGGTGAGAGCCATCCTCTAATCAGAGCGATGAGGCGCAGGGGGTGGGGGTTGGGGGTGGGGGAGCTAGCACAGACCCTGCCAGCAAGGGGCCAAGGGGAAGTCAACAAAGAGGCAGCTGTGTGCGCGGCACTCAGGTGGAATGAAGGGATTGGTGCGGAGGGTGGAAGCCGAGCAGAAGGTTAGCCGAGCAAAAAAGCCGGAGATGTTTGCATGCCTCCGCGGCCTCCAAAGCCCCCAATTACCGCTGCGGTCCCGCCGGCCGCGAGCGGCTTGCGTTCGGTGGCTGGGCCAGTGGTGGCATTCCTCTCATCTGGGGGATTAGCTTTGCTCCTCTACCTGTCACTCTGCTGTCACTTTGAGTCTCTGATGGCCCCCTCACAAGCAAGCCATGGAGGCTTCATCATCACCACAAATGTCTATAGTCCACCTTACACCCTGAATTTACTGTTACAGTTTTATGCCATGTTTTACTCAGGTTTTGTTCTCATAACAGTAAGATGCGTTGTTTGAATGGTCCATTGTTAACTCTAAGCATAAAGGATTTAATGAGCCCTTTATCATTTCTCTTCTTGGAAGTCCATTTAATCACTTCAATGACATTTCTCTGTGCCTGAGGTGAAGAGGGCTCTGCTTGGCTTTTAATTACAACTGTCTGCCTCATTGGATGGATTACAGGAACAGGTTAGGTGGAAGTGCTTGTTCTTGAATGTGGCTTTCTCATGTCTGTGTGTGTGTGTGTGCATGTGTGTCCTTCACTATGTGTTATAAGGGTATGTCGGCAAATCACAACTGCAGCAAAGTCCACAATCTCTTGAAGGACTCCAAGAGCACTCCCCTCTGTATGAGGACATGGTGGAGCTGGGGGAAAGGTAATAACTCTGGAGAGAGGGGCGAGCGAGCACTGCTGTGGCGGAAGAGTATGCCGCCTGAGGGGGAAGAAATCACCGCACAGGGAGCGAAGGCAGGAACTACAGATAGAAATTACAGTGTCTATGGCTGAGCAATCAATACTGTCACTGAGGAATGGCACTGGTGCAAGACCTAACAGCACCTCTGCTATTGGGCACATTGGCTGTGTGCTGACAACAAAGAAGGGCGCGAGGCAAGAAGACACAAGCGAGAAGACAGAGAAAGTGTATGAAATCAAGAGAGCGCAAAGTGTCCCAGGCCACAACAAAGAAGCAGTAATTACATGTTCCAACATGAAAAGTGTTCCTGGAGGGCTCTGAAGAGTTACTCCTGTGATGAATAGACCTGAATACATGTATTTTATTTGGCATGGAAAAACTTACACTTGACATTTATGTGTGAAAAGAAACCTTGCTGCAGAATATCCCTTCCTGAAAATTGCTAAAGAATTCTACAGCAAATATTCCAATTGATAGAATGTCACAATATTAATATGAAGTTTTATGTTATTATTGTGGTTTGAAAGGAATACTTTGACTGAAATGTTATGACTAACATAGAAGCCTTGAAAATGCATATGGATGGTGAGGTATAAAATACCCTTTTCCTTATTTAATAAATCTATTCTGTACATAAGGTGATCCATAAATTGTGATAAGCAATTAAGATTTTCTAAAATAAGATTCAGATGACCAACATAATACATTTGACTTAAGGATCTTGTAGGGTCTAAACATGATTATATGATAATGATGCCATTGATATCTTATCAATCACAAAACAGGTAGCTCTGAGTGTCTGTGACTATTATGCCTAGCAATTGATACTACAGTATTTTTTTCTTTCATGTTCAGTAAATCCAATAAATGTCGGTTCACTAACCTCTTGCTTACTCAATAGAATCGGGCCAAAGTGAACTTGACCTGGTTACAAAAAACTCACCTCTTTACTTCTCCTCTAAAAGAGGAGGCCTAATTCCTGTCTGCCCTTTTTAACATCTGAACATCTCAGATTGCAAACTTCCTTTTCAATAACTCAATAAAAGTTCACATGGATGGCTAATATCTAGGCTAGGCTATCATATGCTGTCAGAGGGGTGGGCTAATTACCCACATTCTTGCTATGACTTTTGTCGCATTCTGTGCTAAACTGGCGTTAATGAGGTCACAGGTGTACCAAGCAAGTGACAAATCGTCACTGCGTAACGCCATTCAACAGAAGTGACACTGAGCGAGGACAACCTTCGAGTGAGCTATTTAACCACTGAGCTATTAGAATAGTAGGTTTAGAATTCGTGTTACGTTTGGCACAAGAGGAAGAGAGGCAGGCCACCATATTGCAAAAGTGACCTACCTGTCATGGAAAGTCGCAGAACCCTGACAAACTTATTGGCATCGTCATCAAAAGCAGTAGCCCAACATTGACATGGCGTCGGTAAGGCTTGTTTACATCAGTATGAAAATGATTTGCATTGAAATGGTTGTCTGTAAGATATTAGTCAACAAGTAGATACATTTTATTCGATTATTAGATGAAACTGCATCATCAAACGACAGTACGCACAAAGCGCATAAAATAACCTCGAAACTTGCCATGCGCTGCAAACATGCGCATTCCACGGCGCAGGTCACCAATGTCACTGGTCATCAGTTTTTGGACTTCTGGAGGGGAGTGTGTGCTAAACATGGACGGTAAGATTTATAGCATGTGTAGCATCATAGGCCTACAAACGCACTATTGAGGCGTGTTGCAAGAGTTAAACTAGAACTGGATTAAACTACAAATTTGGGTTTAAGGTCGCTTGTTATCTTGTGGACAAGAAGACGTGTTGTAGTGTTTTGTTGGCTAGTTTTACACATATATAGCGAGTAGCCAAGTATATTCTTCTGTCAGGCGTTTATAGTGCAGCCCAGGCAAATGGGCATTTAAGATTCAGTTCAGTTTAAAACCTCCATATCTAATCCTTAATTTGCCAATCAAACTGTAGATTTCAGAAATAAAGAGCATTTTGTAGAAATATTTTATTTTAAGAACACCAAACAAAATGGGTTCTGAATGATTATTAATCATTTCATTATTTTAATATTAATTGTAGTATACACAGCTACATTTTAAAATAGATTATTTTGTGATGTTTGACAGTTTATCCTGAGGCAGAAAGAAGGTTCTGCCTGTCTTATGAGTAGATTGTGTCTATAGTGAAAAACATGTTATTTGTGTTCTCTTTGATGGGCATTACATGTATTAATTAGGCAGTATGTTACTTAATGTGAAACAAAATTTGGTTCGTATCCTTGTATTAATGGGAATGTTTCAGTTCTAGTTAATTGACTATAGATCAGTTAACTTAGAATATCTACATACATAAGGGGTCCTTAGTCTGAAAAAGGCTGAAGTCATCTGGGTTAAGGTCTCATTAACATTAGTGAACCACATTCCATAATGTAGTTAGTACATTTATGTTCAGCTAAATTTGCTCACTTAACTACTTTAGTGACTATTTTTTTCTTCCACAGCTGGATGTGTAGGCCTGCAGATCTGTTATTGTACAACCTGTATGTAGACAGTGATTTCAGGTATGGATGGAGTAAACCAAGATGAACCTTAGGTAAACCAGGTCCAGTGAATTGATGTTAGTGTTACTTTTATGGAATATATACATTCATGGAGTAGGCCTATATTTTGCTCTGTGCTTTTGAATATTTAGTCAATAAAATGTAATTGTCAGAGTTGTCTACTGTGTGCTGTTATGTGTAAGCTTTTAAGTGAAACAAATGTCTTTGGAACAACTGGATGCTAGGGTTTTCATATTAATAAATATAATTTTATTTTTATGGCTAATGTAAGCAATATATGAAGTTAATAAACAATGACCTGACAGTTATAAGTAAGTAAGTATGCTTTTCAAAGTTCATAATATACTTTATTCATACTCAAAATCCATTGAGGTTTTTTTTTTTCTATAGTCATACTCTTTAATTGGCCACGATGTTTCTGTTAATATAGATGAGTAATTGATTGAATTGTCCAAACAAAAAATGTTGTCTCCATTTTAACCTTTTGTCAAGATTTAATATTCTTAAGTGAAGTAGGAAATCTACCAACAGTCCAAATGCAGCCATTACATTCAGTATCTGAGTGTAAATGTGTGTCTCTCTGCTTGTTCTAATATGGGGCTTTGTGCATGTGTGCAGATCTTATTACAAGTGTTTTGTGTCTGTGTATGTTATGTGTTTGATCTGAAACGCTCATTATGTTCCCGAGGTAATTAACACATGGCTGTCTAATTATATTCAAGCCATATGACACTGGTGCATGATTGTCCTCCTTTTGTAACTTGCCACCAATCCATGCACGCTGGAAAAACACATGTCTTCACAGGAGGTAGGGTGAATATTTTAGCATCAACAAAGGCATTAGCAGTGTCAGGGTAGTTGATGCTGTTGGGGCTTTAGAGTGCACATCTGGCAGAAGCTGTGGGCGTAGCTAGTGGCAGCTCCCTTTCCCCGTACCAGTCTCTACAAGGGAGCTGTCGCCCAGCTGATTTATGCTCTGCTAATGTCACGGGATAGCAATGTGGAAACTGTGGCATAAACACCCAAATGCCTCCAAAGTTCTGTGAATGTGATTCAGAGACTAGGGAGGAGTGTTCGGAACCTCACTCCACCACTCCGTCCTCAGCACTCCCTATGGGCCAGAGAGATAGCCCAAATCTGGCTGTGCCGCGCTGTTACAGACACAAAGAGGTGATCATTACCGAGGGGGGTGGTGTTATCTCAAAGTGACATACTGCTTGCATTTTTAAGCCAATTTTTTCCCTTTTTTGTAAAAAGCAGGGCAGCTTCAGGTAATTGTCCTTGACTGAAACCACCAACCCATCCCTCTTATCAGTTGTTATTTTACAAGTGCATTTGAAGCTTGACTCTAGCCCTTTCCAGAGAAAGCCGGGTAATGGTTTGCTGATAAATGGGCTTCAAGAAAGGCTAAGAAATAGGAAAACTCTGGCAACTCTTGTGAATGGAAAAAAAAATGTGTATATTGTGTTAGCAATCCCATCAGGCAACATAGGGGAAAAAATCAATGCTTACATTTTATAAATTTCAGGAAAAAAAAGTTTTGAAGAGCATTTTTTTCAGGAAATGTTGTTCCATTGGATAATGCTCTGATAAATTAAAACAAAATCATTTGGCTAACGACTTTCGCTTGCTCTGAGCAGGCCCATGCTTGTGTATTCTGTTTTGGAGGCAAACCAAAGGCAGTGGAGTCCTCCAAGGAGCCCCGGCACCAGGGCAGAGTAGGCAGCTCTCTGAGGCTCTGAAACATTAATGCTGAAGCAGGATTACCAATGCCATTGCAGGCATTGCGCTTGAGTGTATTGATTTTCTTTCTCCACGTCCAAAAAAAGGCGGTGGGGGTAGCAAGCAGGCAGGTCTCTTAAGAGATTTCCAACTTCTGTTTTTACTTTGAGACTTCTCCTTGTCCATGTTTGTTGGTCAATTCCACTGTCGTGGATTTCCTCTGAGATTTTTGAGGGCTTTGCTCGACTGACAATGACCTGGGGTGCTTTGGTAAACCTATTCACTTCAAATAGTCACTTACTCATTCAGAAGAGCATATGAAATGTTTTCATGTTTTGCAATGATAAGTCATATGTCAGTGTGCTTACTTGATGCAGAGCAGAATACACACACTGGTGTCATGGTTTCAGGGTCAGCCATTGCTGACCAGTTGTCAGTGTCCACATGAACACTACAGAATGGCTCAATAGATGCACATAAAATATGAGCACTCAATGCAGTGGGGAGAAATATTCAGTGGCCAACAGCTCATTGTGGTGAGTTAAATAACATCCTCCACTGTTGCCGTCTCATGAATATACACGCTGTGTAGGTGGGCACAAGTGGCTTAGTTAGTGTTCCGACCATAGCACTTTCCAGAAAGTACTACAGATCAGATACGGCAGCCTCACCACATCCAGTGAGCAGAACAGATAGCTACGTTTGCCTCCGCCATGCATCACGCTAAAGTATCTCCACAGAGATTTAATGATGTTGGGGGAATAGCACAAACCTGCGCAACAATACATTGCCTAAGGGCTCTACAGCAGCTAAGTGTTGTTGACAAAAGACGCAGCCTCATTTTTGAGGGACCCCTAATTACAGTTATCATACGCACATAGGTGACTAAGTCTAGACAAGGGAAGGGTGGGAGGAAGTCATCTGTAAAGGCAGAATATGATTGGTGACCTCAAATGGTGGCTTTCTAATTGGTGAGACTGTTGTTAGAAGGAAATACTGGCTTTTTTTGTTGTGGACAGCCACATGAGGAGAGACTTTTGGCAAGTCAGAGGAGCTGTTTATTGAACTAGCCTGGAGTGCTGTTCGTCACAGTCTTCTCACTTGGTCATTAATTACTTAGAAGAGGAGTGGTTGGGAGGACACCACTTGGAATTTGCTTGAACAAGACATGGGTGAAATCAGTTGCCCCAACAAGCAAACGTAGAGTTTATGGAAAAGAAAATATGATATTTTTTTTTCCGCCCAGAGATTCGTACCCACCTTAGTTGAGGTGTTTTCTCCTCTGTTCGGAGATGGGAGGGAGAGAGGAGAGGGAGTCAGGAGGGGGAGTGAGGAAGGGAGGAGGCTGAAGAGTATTGATGATGTGTTGGCAGCGGTGTGAGGGCCAGCCTGGCTCTCATCATCGGCACGGTGAACTGTGGGCGTGCACGGAGCCCCTCTGCTCCCGCTCATGTCAGGTAGCGTGAAACCTGATCAAGAGATAAAACTGGCATTAGACTCTGGACAGCCAGCCCTTGCCGTTTGCTGCACTATATATAATTCAAGACCATATTTTTTACCCCAAGCACAAACACAGCAGCTTGTCGGGATCATTTGAGAACTTAAATTGCAGTGTGTATTTTCCAAAGCAGCTTTTTTGATTGAGGTAACTGCAGGACCTGCATGTTAACGACGGTTGATCCTCACACCGTTAATGACATTTAATCTTTGGTCTCTGCGCAGAGATTTTTATTTATTCTCTCTTTGTAAGATGAGGTGAAATATGAGAAACTCATAACAGCAGAGAATTTTATCTGGCGTTCTTGGCTAGAAACCAGTTGCTCCTGAGACGAAGGGGAGGACAGAGCCTGAGAACTTGGCTGTTCTTCGCTGGCATGTTCCAGGAGTGTGGGGGTCGACATAAGCCTATCTGTGCAACTCGGCATTCTTTTTCAGTTTGATAGAATTGGAGGGCTTTGGCACTCCTCGCCGTGCCTCCATGCCAGTGGAGTGTGGTGCCGTTCAATTCACTGTCTTAGGAATCTGGAGGGCTAAAGTGATTTGTATTTGGTAGAGTTAAGAATCGTTTGTCTGTATTATGAAAAATGTGTTCTTGAGTTGTGTAAAGAATGTGCTTAGAGCTACTTCAAAGACATTTATTTCTTTTAATTCAGTGAAATTTTTCAATGTGCTGACACAAACATCATCAAACATGTACTACATGTTTAACGGCTCAGTGCAGCTACTATGGGAGATACATGCCCAGTGGAATAAGATTGTGAGCAAACATTTGAGCCCCGCTCTGCATTCATAGGTGGAGATTCTGCCTTCTTCCGCACAGATGGTTAAACTCTAGTCACGAAGCAAGCATTTATGGGCGGCAGGGACGTGAGACAGAAAGCCACATTAGGTGCCTGCCTGGAAACGCTGATTGATGTAACTTTGGCTTTTGCAGCCCTTTGGCATAGGTGGAACAGGTGTGACTCTGCCACAGAGTGGAGCTCAGACAAGCTCCATCACAGCACAATGAGGTCATTGTGTAACATCCACATTCTTGCAAAAGGCCCTCTACTTTTTTACAGGCTGCGTTGCTAAAGGTAGCCATCTGGGAGCTGAGGGATCCAGGTGAGGAGGATTTGAGCAAGATTTGCCATATAAAAAAGACTGTGTGCAAACCAGCTGTGTGGCGAGACTCACACCCTCTAGCCGAAGACAAGGAGGTCTGGTGATGTGTTGGCAAACTAATGTTCTCTATCCCCCACCCACCTACCCACCCACGTGTTTAAAAATAGTTTCAAGGAATTAATGCCCTAAAGTTTGTTAACACTTAGTCAGCATTGTAATGACAAATGAAAACCTGAAAATCATAACTGGAGGATGTGTTTTTTCCCTTACATATGAGAAGGCATACTGCTTACTGCTTAGTGCTTACTGCTTACGTGTCCAGACCTCTCAGATGAATGCTCCGTTTTTAGAGCCTTTGCCGTTGTTTTGATCCAGCTTTGGCCTGTTTTACCTTTTTTCCTCTTTTTTTTTTGTTAGATTTTTTTTTGGTCTGTAACAGTAAGACACGTATCTCTTTTCCTTCTGTCGTCTTTTTGCCCAGGAGAGCGTTGGAGAATTGGGACTGGGGAGTGTCGAAAAGTGACAGAGACGTGTATTTTTGTTAGCACAGGGTTGGGTGTCTGGACGAGGTCCCTTAGCTGTTTTATAGTTTAACCAGCCTTGACTTGCTCTGTGGTGACATGCATCTGCTGACTCGGAGGATCAGTGCGTTAAGCTCGGGGCTGACTGGTGGGCCATGCTTGAAAGACTTTTGGCATGTGCTGGTGCCTGCATTTTTCACCCTTGACTGAAAGCATATGCCGCGCACAATCGAGACAGTGTTAGTGTGTGGGTCCCAGGCAGCTTCCTACACATCTGGCAGCGCTTGGCCCCCCCTTCCAGGTGAATCATCTCCCCCGGGAGGGTGGCTCGCAGTGCTGTGGCATCTGTAGAGTGGCAGGAAGTGTCTGAATCTGTCGGAGAGTGATTTCTATCTCCACATGCTTTTCCAATTTCATCAGACCTCCCCCTCCCCCCAGCATAGTGCTCCCCTCCTTCAAACCTCTCCACCACTCCCCACCTCCCTCCACACACACACACACACACACACACACACACACACACACACAACCCCCTCATGCTTCCCCTGTACCCCAACCCTATCACACCCCACCTTCCTGCTCTTGGCTCCTGGTTATATGATGAAGCCAGCCACAGATGAAGGAACGGATGGCTGATTTGAGAGGGGTGGGGGCAGTGAACGGAGGAGAGAAAGAAAATGATGTGTGACCCTTAAACGGGTGTGTCACGGCCAAGATGGGTAATTATGTCCTGTAGCCTGATCTGAAACAGTAACCGCACAGGCTGTGCACCTTGTATCACGCTGATTATTTCTGACACAAACAGATGTACATGGTGTTGTCAGTGGCCAAGTGGGAGCTCCATGTTGAGACCTTTAATGGCAATGCATATCTCCTCATATTACTGCAAAAGCAATGTGACAATGACTCCGTTGTTAATTTGGTTTGACTCCCAAGCCCTAGTATTTCATTCTTTGGGACATTCCTATTTTACTTGATCAGTAATCATACAGTATCCTTGGTTGGAGATGTGTACTTTTTTCACATTTTGATGAATGTTTTGGTCAGTAGGCAGGGACACTGTGGGTAATAAAAAATGAATTATCATATTTCTGTGACATGTAAACAAGTCTTCATCGTGTCATCGTTAGCGAGGGCAGATTCCTAGAGTGGGGCACTGAGCCTCTTCAGTGAGGAATTCTGTTTGGGTTTCAGATTTCACTTCAGAGGCTGGGAGTGGGGGGTAGTGGGCACCCCAGTGGTGAGGGCTCATTTGGTGTCAGAAGATGCGATGTGTGTGAGTGTCACCCTTGTATTTGTTGAAATATTGAACAGCATTAGTGCAGCCGTGGTGCCGACAGTGGTGTGCCACGACGGGCACTTAGCAAATCATCTGGAAGCCTAATGAAGGCAGAACTTTGATTAGCTATAAGCGTCAGATGGGCCAGCTTGCTCTCTCTCTCTTTTGCCTGCAGAGGTCTGTGATTGGCAGCGGGTGATGTTTGTGCACCGCTGCCATGCAGGTTCACATCCCCATCCGACCCCCACCCATCCACCACCAACCCCAGCTCCACCACCCCGGGGGGTTGGGGGATGTTGGCAGAATGGGGGCCCTCCTGCCTGTGACCCGCTTTCCTGCTCCTCCAAGGGAGAGCGTTAGTGTCAATCTGGAACCTTCTCTGGCAGACAGGGACCTGCTGGTCACGGTCAAAACAATAACACCTCACTGGTAATTGCCATCCGATGAGGATCTCACCACATCTAAGCCTGGTCTGTTATGGGGGGAAAAAATTAGTTTTTGTGAAAATGTACCTTTCTGTTTATTCAACCTAAAGCTGCTCTTATGCCCTGCTCTGTATACAAAGGTTGGCAATGCGTGCAATTGGGAATGTGTTTGGACACATACATTTCAAATTCAGTTTGGATCTGAGCAGAAAGTGGCTTTTCACTTGTCAAAGAAATGTTACCACTGAGACTTGCGACTGTGTGTTTTGCCTGTAAACAGACGACAGAGTCATAGCCAAAGGTGCCGTTCAGACTATCACCGAGCTGCCTGTCAGCCCTGCAAGCCCAAACAGAGACCTCTCGCCCCAGGCCACAGCGTGCCTCTTTACTCCCCTCCACCGCCAAGCAGAGTGGGGACCTGATCAGAGAGATAGTGCTCTCAACACATTCTTCTCCGAGCCCAGCTCAAACGACAGGGAGTGACAGTTGTCTGCGATCAGTGCAACACCAGGCGAGCTGAAGTTCAATTTCCACATGTAGGCCTGTTTGTGCCTCCTTGGGTCAAACTAGGAGAGGCCCTGTGTCCTGTGGAGGGTTGGCTGGGTGTGGAGATAGATAGGCTTGGCT
Organism: Tenualosa ilisha; assembly: GCA_015244755.2. Taxonomy (NCBI): domain Eukaryota; kingdom Metazoa; phylum Chordata; class Actinopteri; order Clupeiformes; family Clupeidae; genus Tenualosa; species Tenualosa ilisha. The sequence continues at coordinate 1,821,355 of PYXC01000629.1, forward strand.
GTCATCTGATTTGATGGCTAATTGAAGCCCGGTGGGCTTTTTTTGTGTTCTCCCTCAGGTCAGGTGTGAGAAGGTGGAGTCTGTGGCGAAGAGACGCAAACAGACAGCGTGAGCCAAAGTCAGAACCCCACCAAACATGCCCTCGTCTTTTCCCCTTCACTCGTAATGAGACCCAAACAATATGGAGGCACGCACACGCTGAAAAACAATCTCCTGTTCCTCTCCCTGTCATACGTGTCCACAGTTATTCCCCATGGAGAGACCCCATTTGCCCTGCATCCAGCTCAGGCACCAGTCTGCGCAGGGTCAAGGTATGAGGCACCAGCACCAGCTGGAAAAAGAAATACAACTCCCAACCTTCAACAACCCAGAGCTCTTTCACCGGTGGTCAGTCTGAAAACCTCGGGTGCCAAGGAGCAGACGAGCAAGATGTTATTGTCCAACACCGGGGGCCAAAATATTTTGCTTTACACTTCACATTTCTTGATCATAGTTTTTATTTGAAAAAAAATCTGTCTAATTACTGACTTCAACATGGTGTGGCAGCACAGCATAGAGGATCTCTCCTGAGTAGAGATGGCAGTCTCCCAAAGTGACACCAAAAGGCATGGCGTGAAAAATGTATGAAAGGTGCCTTGTAAGAATTAAATTATTCTCTTTGTGCTTGGCAGGGACATTTCTGGCGTTGCTGGCCTCGTTGTGTGTGTGGTTTGATTCAGTTTTCAACAAGAGATCACATGACTGTCAGAGAGGTCTGAGCATGATGGATGTGCATGCATAGCTGGCTTCAAACGGACCCCAGAGCGCGGGGGCCTCGGTGTAGGCTACTCGCCTTGCTTTGCCACGGCTCTGCTCTGCTGTGCTCTGGGTGGGAGATGGGAATGTGCGCTCACACGCTCTGAGAATGAACACGGCTGCAGATGTCCCTCTGTGAGTCATTAGCCCTGGTGGCTGGGGGAGAGTTTGCTGGAAAAATGTGTCTATGTGGAAGGAGAGTGCAAACAGGCAGGCTGGAGGTCCAGGGGTCAGATCCAGGCTGCAGTGTAGAGGTCTCCAGTCCTCCACTCCACTCCCCTCCCCCTCTGTGGCTTTGACTCACCGTGTACAACGCATCACACCACAGGTCAAACCTGGTTATTCATGTGTGCGGTTTTACCCCATGTGACTTGGTTTCTGTAAGTCCATATCTGAGCCATGTTTTGTATCAGGACAGTAAGACTTCCAGGTCACTCAGGGTTGGAATTCCAACTGTCTGCTCTCCTTAGACTTTCATGCTGCATGTTTGTCGTTGGAAGAGCTGATTTGAGACCAGGGCTGCAGTCTACTGTAAAGTGACACCACCTTCCGCCCCCATGCAGTGAGGCAAAAACGGGCATGTTTTTACCTAATTTGCGAGCTCTGTGCAGTTGCACAACTCTGCAACAGAATTATTTCGATGTTTTTAAAGGTCATTCGAGCTTCGGGTATGAAGGCTTTACCTTCAGATTTAGCCACTGCTGTGCGTCCACCCGTTCCATGCTAGAAGTGACAAGCTCAGAGATTGTTCACACCTGCGGAGGTGGAATCCTCTTTCGTTCCAGTTGGTTCTTATCTTCACCGGTAAGGCTCTGAGCATAGTACGCATTCCATTCAAATGAAATATTGTCATTACATGCTCTTGATGTGTAACCCACTTCCTACTGGAAAGAGAGGTCTTTTTTTTTGGAGGGCATGATCTGTTTCACTGCTTACACTGACATCCTTCACTGCAAACACTTACCATTCTCACTCTTTACCTCAGATTTATTTTCGTTGTGTAGTTTCTCTGTCTGCCCTCACCACTCTAGGTTTTTTTTTTTCTTACTTGACTCATGACTGTCAGGCAACATTACGACCTCCCAGTGAAATGCAGATGTGCACTTAAGGATAATGTCATGCTGATCCAGGACCAGTGGTTGGGAACTGTTGAGTGATATTGAGTCAGTAGTTGAACTGTTGGCTGAGTGAAAGGCCACCAGGTAGCTGTGGCCCCCGGGGGCCTCCGGGACCTGTTGGCCAAGAGAGGGCGGTCCCAGTCACCGCAGTGCCAGGTTAACAGAGGGCGGGCCTGTGTCCAAGGGCCACCGGTGTCAGCCCCCTGGTAACGATCCCCCACCCCCCCTTCTGAATGCTAAGCGTTGTCCCCTGTTGAAAGATTCCAGAAACTTCACTAGCGCTCAGGGCTCCTGGGTCACTCGTTTGTCATCATGACCCCTGACCTGTGCAGGCCAGCGTGCCGGGAGGAATGTCGGAGATGTTTACCTTGGGTGAGACTGATGGTGTCCAGGTGGCTTTTTTCCTCAGTAGTCTCTCATTCTCCAGCCAGGGGTTTTCAGGCTCAACCTTTAAACCTGCCAGCCACAAATACTGCCATAAACCCCACTCAGCTCCTTTGTACTCGCAAACATAATCATTGCAGCCATCTCTTAAAAAGACAATGTCACCAGTGATAACTCAGTCTAAAAACAAGAACAAGAAATAAAACTAAAAAAATTAAAAGCATGTAAGTGGCAAGAATCACCCCATTTACCTTGTGATATGTGTGCTACCATCATGTAGGGACAGAGGACCTGGAATGTGTCCGGTGCAGAGAGGGGGGTATTGATCACTCTCCTCAGACCTCTCCCACACAGCTGTGGGGATGCACTCCTCTGTTAACTGACCCTGTGGCTGTGCGGCCCCCGAGCTTAACTGCGGGGGCAAAGAGTGGCGTCCATAATGGACAAACCAAAACAGTGTCATCTATCACTCGATCATTGGGTCTCCCAGGATGGCTTTTTGAAGTGCTCTCTCCGGCTGGAACTTCTGGAAAGTTTGTTCCGCCGCCACCACCCCCCAGCCTGGCCCCCACTAAAGAGGCCATTAAACACCGTTGTAATGCAAACAGTAATTCTAAAGAGACCAAACAGGTGTCAGATACTAAGGGATGGTGCCTCTAATGTAGCCATTACATGAAGCGAGGGCAGATTATCATAAAAGCATCGCTGGCCTAATGTGGACACGTCTGATCAATACCAGACAGGCAGAATGGAGTGCCCAGGAAGGGGGGGAGGTTGGGGGAGTGCTTGTATTAATCTTTCTCCATTCTCCAGTGACCTGATCATCACACTGTCCTCGCCAAGGCATGCAACACAAGCAGGCCAATAGGATGCAGACGGTGAGGTTTAGCAATATATCAGTTTCCTTTTGACAAACACTGTTTGCTTATAAGTCATAGAGAATGACCACACATCAAGTATAAGCTTGACTTGGGACCAGAGCCTGTCAGCTGAGTAGTGCCACTGAAAGTGACTCATTTCCTGTCTTTTATTCAGCATTATCTGCTGCGGTGCTCAGCTGAATTGCAAAATCAATACTAATCCAGTGTTGGAGTTTGAAGTGTTAATCTTTAGCACGTGTTTGCTGGCCAGCAGATACCTGCTGTCACCCAGCATGGCCTTTATGTCCAGCGCTCCATCAGAGGGATGTCACTTCTCAAGTAGGAGCCCGCTAATCACGCTAATCTAATCCACTATTCCAGCCATAATTTGCACACATCAAATCCGGGAAGCCTCTCCTTCAGTGTCTCCAGAGTATGAGCTCAAGTGAGGTGCTGTTCCCTTCTGCCATCACCTTTTGAGCTGTGCATTAGAATTCGCCAAACACCCTCACTGTGTGCGTTTCTTGTATGTGGTGCGTTTCAAAAGCCACATATCTCTGGGAATGTTCTGACCCATGGGTTCTGCAAGGCACCTCTCAGCTCAGTTGATATTTTTAGAGCCCGGACTGTGAAATTAGCCTCCCTTTTTACTTGCGTGTGGAGAGCACTCAGTGGACGGCCATGCTTTTACTCACTCGGTTTTAGATTAAACTGATCGTCATTAAAGCGCCATGAGCCCTCTCATCAGAGCTGAAGCGTGCGGGGAAGCCTTTTTAATACGCCTCGTGTCGGAGGAGTGCACTCAAACGAAAATACCATTTTCATTTCCAACGCACCACGTGAAATGATGACTTTATTGCACCAAGCACCCGTTGTGTTTTATGTCAACTTTTTTTCTGTGAGCAGTAGTGTATTTGTGGCAGAAACTGTAACCAAACCTGGCGGCTCTGATCAAACATAATCAATGACATGTGTGTCGCATCGCAATTCTTTTGGTGTTGATTTGGCTGTGTGTTGTCTCTTCTGGATCAACAACTGATTCCGGGAATTTATAGTCTAATGACTCATATTGGAATTTTTGATTTCTCCTCCACTCTGATATGATCTAAAAATGAACAGTGAACTTGCTTCCACTGAAAAATGAGCCCAACTTGCGGGCAAATTCCAGTCGTTTTGAGGAGCGGCCAGTGCTTGGTACCACTGCTGACGTTGGCCCCTGAGAATAGGCAGGAACAAGTCCTCCCCCTCGGCCTTTTTATTGTCAGTTAAAAGTGAAGGCAGACACATGGATGTCTTTACAATGTGCAGAGTGGCTTCAACGCCAGCCAGCCTTGTCTGGGCAGGTTTGCTGTGTGCACCTCCAATGACATGTCTCTGCATTTCTAACACAAACTCAGACAGAGTGCTCTCTGCCATAATCCAAGGCAGAGGTGGTGCAATTGTGAAGCTAGGTGACATTGCAAAAGTACTTTTTAAAGTGGTTTGTCTAGCCTTCAGTGCACTTCCCTGACATTAACATGTGTTTTATCACTTATTAGACATTCTATTGCAGGCAACATGGCAGTTGCCACAAAAGCTGAACTCGGATCTGTATTAAAAGAAACAGTGCTTTGCCCCTTTTTCAAATTGATTTGGTGGTGATGGACAGACTTCTGAACAAAACAAGCTTGCTATTCTCCCAAATGTGATCATCTGATGAATAGTAATCCTTTTTTTCTTCCACGACTCGCATCACCTCCTGAAGTACATAGAAACTGACTACAGCTGTGAACATGGCTGTTTCCACGAGTGGGCACATAACAAACATTCAAATAGCCACCTAGACCTGTCAGGATAAACATGCACTGATGCATTACGCCTCGCCGTGAACACTGCCCTGGAGGGAGGGACCCAGGCTTGGAGTAGTTGTGTTTAAAAACAGCAATTTTACATCCAGGAGCCTCTTAATCCCAGCAATTTCTTGGGATTGATTTTGTATGCATCCCTTGGGTGTGGAATAAATAAAATGTTTCTGGCATCTTTGCTTGACAGGACAACCACTTCAATCTTGTGCTACATGCTCGGCTGAAAAGCATCCCGAGTGTAACCTCATAAAATTTTTCTTCTGACAAAATAAAAGCTTTGATCTTCAGTAAGTGATGCAGTTTTAATTGAATATTTCAAGGTTTATTAGTTACACATTAATAGGTATCGCCTGGCCTGGGCCTGTTGATAAAACTTGAAAAGAAATGAAGATTCTGGGCCATTAGATTCCCTAACAGCCTCATGGTGGTGTTCCTCTCTCAATTACAGAACCCCTGCAGTTAGTCAAAACATACCTGTTAAAACCTGTATTGTAATTTGTGGATTAAATGCCGCGCCTAATGTGTTGGAGCCGTGGTAAAGGAGCACTCCTCTCCCTTCCTCTCCTCTCCTCTCCTCTCGTCTCCTCTCCTCCTTTGGGCGACTGCTCTCACTCTGGCCATCTCTCTTCCTCAGCGGTGATCGTCCTCCTTTTCTCTGGCTTCTAGTGTGAAACGATGTTTTTACAGCTTCTTACGCAGAGTTGAAGTGGTGGAATGGTCTGACCCCATTATGGTATCATGACAATCAGAAAATCTTCAGTTTTAGGCACAGAGCCCATTGTGGTATTGGAATTGTTTTTGACTGAGAGCATTTTTATTTGGTTCAGTTATAGAGAAAAATGGGCGAGGGTGATTTTCTTCTAAACTGAATATAAATCTTAATTTTAAAAATCATTTGTTGTTTTAGTTTTTTGACTGCGAGTGATTTTTGTCACTTATGCTTGATCACAGTAAAATATATATTTTTTTCTTTTTTCCATATTTTCCAAACTCAGTCCTCACACCTCCGTCACTTGCTAAATGTGTGCTTTGTCCAAAGTGTGATTGGAAAAATGAGCCCATCCGATACTCAAGGTTTAATGTAATTTAAATAAGAACACCCATGTATGATTGCTGTTAGTGACACTTAAGAAAATAAAATCACAGGTCACTGACCTGCACTTACATGTTTCGGGATACTGGGTCTAGACGGTGGTGAGTTCCCGTCAGCACAAGGTACAACTTGTTATCGGGACTCTTCACAGAGTGGTGTTGAGAACACACACACACGCACACACATACACACACACATCCGTAGTCAGAGCTCAACTCTAGGGTGAGCTCTGTGCAGTGCTGCATTGATTTAATGCATTACTCAAGCTGCCTTGGAGAGCAAGGCTGAAGGAGAGAGGGAGAGAGAAAGAGAGAGGGAGAGAGAAAGAGGGAGGGAGCAGAGAGGTAGAGTCTCTCCTGACTGCATTAGGAGAGCCTGGAGCCTTTGTGATTCCTTTTGATCAAATCTCTGTGAAAGATGAGTGTCATGCCCTCTTCCAGCCAGCTGTGAGGGGACTGCCCTGTGACTCGACGGGGGAGGGTGTGTGTGTCTGTGTGTGTGTGAGTGTGTGTTGGGGGGTGGAGGGTGAGCTGGAGAGGGGTGGAGGGGGGGCATGCTCCAACACACCACGCTGGGGCTCGCCGGGGAGAGAGAAGGCAGCTCCTGAGGTGAGAACGGCGAGTGGGAGGGTGGGAGGATCTCATTCCAATCCCCAGTGCCCAGTTTCAGCACACAGCACATCTTGAGCAGTTTAGAGCCAGACCACGGACAGAAAAAAATAAGGAAGAGGGGGAGAGGAGTGGAGAGAGAGAGACAGAGAAAGAGAGAGAGAGAGAGATCGAAGGCATGTGTAAGAGTGGCGCGTTTGTTGTTTTTAAAACGCGAGGTTGAGCTTGAGGAAGAATGTGTGTATGTGTGTGAGGGCAAGAGAGAGTGAGAGAGAGCGACTGTGAGTGTGTGTGTGTGTGTGTGTGTGTGTGCATGTCTGTGTGTGTGTGTTTTGTGTGAGGCTTCAGTGTTCATGTGCGACAGCCTGAGAGAAGCGGCGTGTGACGGCTCGGCTGCCGTACTACTTGTGCAGACAGGAGAGTTGGAGGCATTTCTTTTGTAGGGACTCGCAGGGAATGGCAAACACACTCAGCCTGGGAACGTCCATTTGATAAGAATGTCGCAGGTAAGGAAGGAGCTCTTCATGACATTATTTTTCCATTTCTTTTCCTCTGCTTCTTCCTCTACTTTACAGTGTCATCTAATGTCTAAAAACTTACCAGTAAAATGGCTTTACATGATCAGAACTGTAGGACTGACTTACCTAGTGGAGTTCCGTATCCAAATGTTTTTAAAACTTTTCATTGATTTTCTTGAACTTTTTTTATTTCTCTCACATGTTTCCTGAGATTGATTATGTTTTAAACTCTACAAATCTAGTAAGTCAATGCAGAAACTTCAAACTAATTGTTTTACACCTCTTCAACAATTTACAACCTATCATCAGTAATGATATGGAGAGTCACTGTTTTTGTTGGAAGGGAAAATATATATGATTTGTAGACTGTCACTGTTAAGCCTAAACACTTACTCTCATTGTGGCTGAGTAGTTATCTCTCTCTCTCCCCCTCTTTTACTCTTTCTCTCCCTCTTTCACTCTCTCTCTCTCCCTCTCTCTAAAAGACTATATTGCCATGCTTTTGCTTTTAGTCGCTCTCCGTTGGCAGCAAGCCAGGCACTATTGGAATGTAATTTAAGACCGGCGTAATGTTTTGTCGCAGCCTTAATGCAACAATTAGCTGATGTGTTGATGTGCTCGTTTGTGTAAGTGTCTCAGGCAGGCAGCTTTGTACTGTACTGTACTGTATTTGTACTGGGGACAACCACAGCCTGTCCAACCTTGGGAGGGGACCCTTAGTCATCTACAGACTCATGCCAGACATATCAGCTGTGGAGGAAGTAATGTTTCATTCATTCAGAGAGGCATTTTACCACACTCATCAGGGTCTGTGTCTGTGTGCATCTGTGTTGTTTTGACTCCTTGTGATTGGTGTGTCAACTTGCTTTTCTTATCATCTCATGTAGTTATAAACGTAGACTTACTGGGTGAGACTTTTTTTTTTTTAAATCCCACACCAAGCTCGTTCAAAGAGAATTTTCAAAGGAAAAAGAACCTGTTTAAATGAACGCTTGGCTGTGAGGGCAGAAGTAATCAGGAGGAGGGCAAAACATAGGAGAGGGGAGTTCCCTGTCTCCATTTACACCAGAGGATCTCAACATTTTTTAAGACTCTGATACATGGTTATAGAGATTTTTCAGCCCTCTGAAACCACTTGGGCAAAGCACTGGTGGCCCTGACTCACTTCAGGTTTCCTTCAAATTTCTCTCTAGCACCTTTTTAGAAAAGTCTATCAAACAGCAGCAGCAGCAGCAGCAGCTTAACAGAGAAATGGCTGTATTGTCTGTGCTGTTAGCTGTCTCTCCCTCCTCCGCTGGTGAACCTCTGGCCTCCCAGCCCCTATGAACTGTGTGGGCTGCTTGTGTGGATCCTCTCTCTCTCTCTCTCTCTCTCTCTCTCTTTCTCTTTCTCTTTCTCTCCCTGCCTCCCTGTGCTAACTGCGAGTGGTGTAGAATAGGGCCCCAGGGCGTGCTGGGTTGAGCTGCCTGGTGGTGCGCTTGTTCAGGCACCGCAGCCCCTGAGCCCCGCACTCAGCTTCATTAGTTCCATGATGGTCCATCAGCGCTGGGGCCCCTCCGCTGCAGGCCTCCGCACTGCCTCTCACTCCCGCCGCCAACACCGCTGCCACTGCCGCCACGCAACTATAGAAGCGGCTCGCGAGGATTTGTCAGCCAGATGTGACAAGATTGTCAAGAGGCTGGGTGAGGAAAAAGTAGAGAGGGAGGGTGAGAGAGAGAGAGGGGAAGAGAGAGAGAGAGAGAGAGGGGGAGAGAGAGAGAGAGAGGCAGAGAGAGGGGGAGAATCTGATATTAATCAGTGCATAGCTCGAAGCCAAACTTTCTCAGACGCAGTGTACTAACATGTTCCTCTCATTTACTGCCTGTCTTTGTGGTCTGTGAGCCGCCACTGTCTCCACACTGCGAACGGCAGAGGTGGTGGGTGGAAGCAGTTAAGGGCTTTTGTTTTTTTGTTTTGTTTGTTTGTTTACCCGTCTGCTCGTGGGATCAGTTTTCATGGTCGTAGATGTTCAACAAAAAGCTTCACATGGAGATCCAGGTAATTTCAACACTGCTTTTAATAATGTACGGATCCATGTTTTTAGTTGAACGTGACGTGGTGTTGTAGGTGAACACAGCTGCAGCAGTGTCTTAAAGATTAGCGAGTGAATGATGTATTCACAGCACCTGTCTGTCTGCTGAATGGTTCAGTTGTTTCTCATCATCATTCTTTTTGCTTTTAAAATTTTTAATAAGTCTTTCAAATTAGATTGCCATTCATAATTTTATCAGAAAAAAGTGGTAGAAGTACTGTGATGAATCACACCTATTATCCCATATAAACTGAACTTAGAGAAACATAAAGATTAATATTAGTGAAATGAGTAAGTCATGGTCCAAATAAATAATCTAGGAGAGTTAAAGGTTTTGTCATCCGTAATATGTATGTAGTATGTACTCTACCTTATTGAGATCTTGAGAAAAAAAATGGAAGCTAATCTGTGCGGTAAATACTGGAGTCAGATTAAACCAGACTGGAGTCTGGATTAAAACATGTCTTGCCAGTTTACGATAAAGTAATGAGTAAGAGGAGGCAAATATTTCCTACTGATGTCACCAGGAAAACTTTGTGCTCTTGTGGGGTCTCAGACGTCTTTATTAGGTCAGCCCTAAAAAATGTAGCGTGGTTGTTGTGTCTGGAAATTGCAATTATTTCGCTTTGTTGTTGGTTATTGCCAACATCTTAAGCCTTTGCCACTATGTGTATATTTGACCAAGCTCTCATTGTCTTCATCTGTATTCGTCTTATAGTTAGCTTCTTTTTTTTAATCGACCACCAACAAAGCTACAGTTTGTATGTGTTGTATCACCATTAGTATTTCACCGCTTAATATCCAAGCAAAAATCTTTGGAATATTTCTGTCTTGATCCGTGTTCAGATATGGTTAAGGAAGCATGTTTGTGGACAATGACAAAGAAATGAAACAAATGAATCACACAAAATCTTTTTTTTCCCCCTCCTCTTCCCCACCCTACCCCCTAAAATATTTGGAGACAGTTGTAGTTGTTATGGAGGCTGTATCTCTTTGGCACTGAATACCAGGCGTGTAGCATTTAGCTGGCAATCTGCACCAGGCATCACTTAATTGATTTGCTTTACAGTAAATTATTTCAACAAGGACACTCAATACTGTAGGCCTGCAGCTGTCCACAGTTGTTATGAATATTGCTTAGCAATTGCTGTTGAGTCTATAAACTTGCATGGCTATTATGTACATATGGCAGGATTTATTTTAAGAGCCAAAGAGAACCGTTTTAATATTTTTCCCCCTCATGAAGGATGCTATGGCCCTAGCCCAGGGGCCCAGGGGTGACTGGGAACGGAGTTCCTGAATTCCCAAAATACAAAATAACTGACATTCTGGACAATTGGACACACTCTGTCTGAGAGTGAGAGTGCAAACAGTAGCCTTGTGCAGGAAAAGTCATAGCCACTGGTGAGGTGGTGTTGTAACCACTGCTATCCGTACCAGTCTCATGATGTACCTGAGCTCAGCACGTACCTAGTACACCGCACCAGTGGCCCAGGCCAAATGTTTTTCACTCATCAAGAAGCCTACGCATGGAGCTGACAGTGATGTAATTGAAAGGCTATGTGGTGAAAGACTGCTTCATATTGTTATTTGGACTCACATTGCTAAGACGACCACAAACGATTTCCAACCGTGTGTGTGTGTGTGTGTGTGTGTTTATGTCCGTGTGTATGCTTGCGATTGCTTGTTGCTCCTGTGTTTGTACACTGTGTGAAAACGGTATCGGGGGGCATCTGCATCTGGTGCTCTGGCCTCAGTGGCCCTTTCTCTCCCTCCCTCCTTTCCTCCCTCCCTCCCTCCCACAGACAAATGTTATCACTTAGGGTCTGGGGCTTCATGGTACGCCAGCCCTCTTCCCCTCACACTCCCCACCCGAGTCCTGGCCCGCGTCCCTGGAGAGGTCCCGCTTCATTTTGACTTTGACTAAGGAGCATTTCATTGGAACAAATGAGTGCAGACGGTTGCAAGCCCACAGATTTATGACTCCTGAAGTGAACATTAGTTGCAACAAATTCAGTCGCAGTTTTTTTCTGCATAGTTCAGTGCTTGTATGAATGAGATGTGCTATTTTCAAGACTAGTTTGAAAAAGATGCAGTGTTTTATAGATATTTTTGACAAGGGACTTTTTGTGTCAGTTAAGACAAAAGTTGATCTTTGCTTACGTTAAACTACATTCAATGAATGAAGAATCATGTAATAATTATTTTTTCCTTTAAAATGTCTAAGCTAATATTGCTTGTATTATTGCAACATTTTTGTTTATTACTTACTTTTTATTGTCTTTCGTATTCAGTGTCATTAAGAATTCTAGTGTTGCATACCTGTCATCAAAATGTCTTTTTCAAGGTTTTTGTCCACTCAAATGAAATAGCTGGCATCTATAAACCATGTAATTGATTACTTTAAGTTATGTAAATCTAAATAATTGCAGAAATTATAGATGTTTTCCTCTAAGTTCACTCTTTCCAAAACCAAAATAGCAGCGATATCTCTGTCCTTCTCTCACTGTGTGGTGCAGGAGTTGAGAGAGGGCATGTAGAGGGAGGCCACAGCAACTCCTGCTGGGGAGAACACCTCTGTAGACATCTGCTTCACATTTCTCAGGCCAGCCAATGCTACAGCCAGAAGCTAAGAGACAGAATCAACACTCAAACAATGAAAAAAAAATATATTTTTATTCTCATTCCCACCTCAGAATATGACCAAATTAAAAAGGAAATTTGTTTTTATCTGGACATAAAATGTAGCTAAGTAGCTGACAAGACTTAATAGAGTTAATAGAGAGTGTCTAACAGATGGTTTGCATTGCAGTAGCTTCAGAGAAATTGTTTAACCACAAAATTTATTTGATATTTTATGTGCACATTTAAAATAGTGCATTCCATTGTGCTGTCATTGTGTGTTTACAGTACTAAAATATATTTGATAATGCAGTTAGGATTGAAAATGTTTTTTACACCGTCCACAACATATCCACACAATCCGCACTGACTGAAAACACTATTTAAACACAATATAAAGGGAAATAGACCGCAGTCCCTGGAGTGCTATTTTTCATTCTATGTGTTAACTGTTTGAACCCTGGTGTTGATACACACCTTCACTTTCACTCTTTGAAAATTGCTTACCCACTCTCGTCTTTTTTTTTAACTCAGGGATTTTATGTCCCCTACATCAAGACAACTTCACAGAGAGACTTGTGTCATTTATTGCCTTTCAAGCACATTAAATGAATAGCTAATTAAGAAAAATCGCCTCCAATGTCGAACAGTGGAATTTCCTCCTGTCACTCCCCAGCTCAACTGATTGAGATCTACATTAAACATAACAGCAGAGGAAGCGCATGCATGTAATGGGATTACATTAATTGGGCCGTGTTCACTCTGTGGCTGATAATGATGGGATTTTGCTGCTTTAAGACGAGAGGCTTTTTTTTGGCCCCCGCTTTTCTTCTTTTAAATGAAAATCAGGTGCCTCCCAGGGTCCAGAGAAGCCAGCATTAAAGTGTTTCTGGTAATTAACCTCAAGCAGGAGTCATATTTGATTAACAAAGTGAAGGGCTCCTCCTCCCTGTTGACCGAATCAGCCTGCATACTTGCTCCGTTTTAAGGATTACAAAACATGCCGCTGATGCATTATTTATCAAGTTCGAAGAGGTACAGGAAAAATCTCAAAGGATTTGCTCTCAGTCTTACCAAGTAGTTCTTTGATGGCAGTGATTTGAACAGGTCTGGTGTCAAAAATTGTATCTTTAGCTCTCGAAATTAAAATATACTGGATACAGCTTTTTATTTGAGCTCTCTTAGCTCTCGTGAATAAGTCTTTGAAATTTTGTATGGCTAACCAGAATTAAGTCCTTTGACAATAGAATAATTATGAATACCCTTAATCACAAGGGTATTCATAATGGTCTCAGTCAACAGGTTTTTTTTATTCACACATTGACATAAAGGAAACAAAAAAAGACTACTTCTCGTCAGTCCCCACTGCATTTCATTTAACTGCGGAACATGGCTGGACTTGCATGGTAAGCTCCAAGCTCAAACTCCTGCCGCTCCAGCACAAGCTGGGCTGTCATCTCAGCATCCACCCTCCCCCCTCCACCTCAGCAGTGCCGCAAGCTCCCCCGTGTCAGAGCCGCTCAAAGGGGGACCTCGCCCCCTGAGGCACGTACATCTGTGGAGGCCGAGCCGCCCCACACTAATTAATGGCCTATTTGAGTGGAGATGATTTAATGTGTCAGAACATCAAATGTTATGCATGCACTGTCACAAAAAAGTGTTTTTTTTTTGTTTTGTTTTTTTTACATTATCCAGTTTTTCCACCTGATGCCTTCAAATTTGGGCTTTGATTTTTGTATGGACTGCAGAATGAAGCTGTGAGGAGACGTGGTCCCTGGGTCAGCCCCAACCATGAGGCAACCCCTGACACGCTCCTGCCTCCCACTACTTTATACCTCTATTAACAGCAGGCAGGAAGCTCGCGGAAAATCAGCAGGCAACACGACAAACACAATATCGAGTCCACCGCCGGGGAGATAAGCCCCATTAGGTGAACCCAAGCCCTCCCGATGGACTATAAAACGTCATCTAGCTGCCAGTGGCCCTGGAGCTTTGATTTTTCTCTCTTTCCCTCTCCCTCTCTCTCCCTCTCTCTCTCTTTCTCTCTCTCTCCCCCACCCTATTCCTCCCCCCTTCAAATGGCATGGCTTGTCCAGGTGTGGCCGAGTCCTCCTTTGTTAGAGAGGATGAGCGTGGCTGCTACTGCCCCGCAGCTGTGTTGGCTACTTCTCACCCCCCTCTCTCCAACCCACCCTGGGCCCAGACACCCCCACCTCCTTTCACTAGAGGAGAGCGTCTGGTGTGACATGCCCCACAGTGCAGCGGCTAACATAATCCCCTTTGGTTCCCTACACCGCTCTTTAGAGAATAGGCTTGAGTTATTCACCAGGAAAGCCTCACTGACTGCCTCCAATCTATATTCTTTCTTGGGCACAGTGATCTGAGAAAAAAAAAAAAAAACAGGCGTGGAACTCTGGCTTGTGGCTTTTATTCATGGGGCAGATTACTCTCCATTCTGCTGTAGAATGGAGGAGCTCTCATTTTAAGGATGGGGTGGAAATTGTGAAATGAAATGCCCTGTGAAATGGAAAAGCTGCTATATCTTGGGGGGTGATTTAAGGCTGATGTTTTTCAAATGAACCATCTTACATGAGTGAGAGGAAAAAAAAGCTGAATGTTTGAATGTGATCAAGTGGACGGTGAATTTGTGTCTGTATGTAGATTGAGATTTTAGCATACATATGGCACAAGGCCAGCAATTCACTAGGACGTAATTAATAAAGATGGGTGACGCAAGGACACAATGCCAAGATCTTCACTTAAGGGTTTTGGATTTTGTTTTGTGAGCAGCTCTCTGGTAAGAGAGGTGCTCACAAAACAAGAACCTACAATGTCATCTGAGAAAATATGGCATTGTAGGCTATTTTGTTCAGGAAGTGACACTTCCTCTGTTTCTTTGAACAGGCTATTTGCTGTACCTTGGTGAACTGTAATTGTGATAGTTTCAAACCTGGGAAACTGAAGAGGCGACAATGTGAAAATTGCAAGCATGGATGGGTAGCTCACGGTAAGGCCCTTATTTGTACACCTATTTTTGCATCATTTGTGTTGTTTGTGTGTTTCAATAGTGAATGAAACAAGCATGCATTTCACATAGCCAGATTGTTTACAGGTTTTCTAATGTTCTGAAAGTAATCACGCTCTGTCATATTGTCTCCTTTTAGCACTGAGTAAATTGAAGGTGCACCACATG
The DNA here is from genome assembly GCA_015244755.2 of Tenualosa ilisha. Classification (NCBI taxonomy): domain Eukaryota; kingdom Metazoa; phylum Chordata; class Actinopteri; order Clupeiformes; family Clupeidae; genus Tenualosa; species Tenualosa ilisha. The sequence goes on from PYXC01000629.1 coordinate 1,836,461, forward strand.
TACCAGGGCAGTCAAGTGGAGATTGTCCACTCCAATGTGGTGTTTGACATCTGCAGTCTGATGCTGTACGGGACACAGGCGATCCCTGTGCGCCTCAAGATCCTCCTGGACCGCCTCTTCAGCGTCCTCAAGCAGGATGAAGTCATTCAGATCCTCAATGCACTAGACTGGACCCTCCAGGATTACATCCGGGGCTACGTTCTCCAGGTTTGTACATAGAGCAGCCACACACATCCATCCAACTGCCTCATTTGGAAGTCCCAGAGTCGTATCTATTTGTTGTTGGAGTTGTGCTGAAACCTGGTTACCTGGTTGGAGTCCCTGATTTAGGATTGAAATGTGTAAATATAATTTTCTACAAGGACTTCTTCAGAGCCCACTAGGAAACCACCAAGGAGAGTCTGCTCTGTTAGTTCGTCGTCAGGCATCGATGGTGATGTGTGATTCATGTTAGGGCCAAACCCCCCACCCTGTACTGGCAAAGCACGAAATCAGACTCCTCAGCAGGCCCTTGAAACAGCCTACGTGTGTGATAAAATATTTATCATGGTTACAGCATGAAGTTGCCATCATGACTTTCAAATGACTTTCAAAGCGTGATCGCACTCGTGTAATTACTGTGGGGTTGGGCAACCCACAGCACTTGATCAATGGGCAGGCCTCTGTCCTCTGATCTTCAGCCCCTGTCCTCTCTGCCTCTGTGAGATCCATCAGAGCTGATAGGCATAAATTGTTGCTATAATTAGACGCCATTTTGACCTTAAAATAGTCCATGTAAATGTGTATATGAAGATGGCAGGTGATGGAAGTTGCTAAACTGTGTTAGTTCAAATGATTAGGTTTTAAGACTGTGAGTCACATTTACCATATAACATTTTTTTTGCTCGTTATGTATTTGGTAGGATGTGGCAGGAAAAGTCCTGGACCGCTGGGCTATCATGACGTTTGAAGAGGAGATCGCCACACTGCAGCAATTTCTGCGCTTTGGGGAAACTAAGTCTATTGTGGAGCTGATGGCCCTCCAGGATAAAGAGAGCCAGGCCGTCATCGTGCCCAGCACTCGCACCAACTCCGACATCCGCACCTTCATTGAGAACAGCACGCCACGCAGCCCCAACCTGCCCATCAAAGTGGAGAAGCCCTCTGCGGGCAACGTGCACCACTTTGAGAACTTCATAAACAGCATGGCCTTCATGCTCCCCTTCCAGCTCCTTAGCTCGGTCCCTGCCCCTCTGCTGGGCTCCGCACCGGAGACACTCCAGCTGGATGCAGTGCAGAGGCAGGAGCAGCAGGCCCGTCTAGAGGAGCCCGGGCCCCAGGGAGAGAGCAGCCTTTTGGGTTCCAGCTCTGCCTCCTTTGCCTCTGACCTGGAGCGCACCGATAACTCGCTGGAGGCCACCGTCACCAAGAAAGAATCCGATGATTTCCCCATGAGCGACAACTACTCTGACGGCCCTGCAACACCTTGCATGTCCTCCGTGAGCTCAGAGGTCAACCAGATGTCCCCAGACAACAGGATGAGGACCCTGGAGAAAAGCGGTGGCCTGAAGAAGGGTCGCGTGTTCTGCAGCGCGTGCGAGAAGACCTTCTACGACAAGGGCACGCTGAAGATCCACTACAATGCCGTCCACCTGAAGATTAAGCATAAGTGCACCATTGAGGGCTGCAACATGGTTTTCAGTTCGCTCCGCAGCCGCAACCGTCACAGCGCCAACCCTAACCCCCGTCTGCACATGCCCATGAACCGCAACAACCGCGATAAGGACCTGCGTCACACCGCCTCTCCGACCGACGTCAAGAGTGACAAACGCACCGACTATGGTGCAATCCCTACCAGCGTGGAGAGCCGCTCGGTCACCAGCTACATGGTCAACAACGCCGACTCCAAGCTCCAAAGCAGCTTCCCCAACATTAGCCAGAGCGGCATCCTCTTTCCCAACCTGAAGACGGTGCAGCCGGTGCTACCTTTCTACCGCAGCCTGGTCACCCCAGCGGAGCTGGCCAACACCCCCGGAACCCTCCCCTCCCTGCCTCTCATCTCCTCCTCTGTCCCCATGAAGCCAGCCATCAGCGAGGCGTCCTCGGAGCCAGTACCAAAGAAGAAATCACGCAAGTCCAGCATGCCAATCAAGATCGAGAAGGAAGCGGTGGAGGACCTGGACGAGCTGGTCGACGGCAGCGACTCGGAGGACGAGGCCCCCCAAGCCGGCCGTGAAATCGAGGAGTCTGAGGTTGGGAGCCGGCCATGTGGCCGACCGATTTCCAGCGACAGTGAGGATCAAGGGCTAATTTCACCAGCAGAGAGGGAAAACCCATCTAACACTCTGAAAAGGCCATACAGCTTCACACAGAACACAAATGCCGACATGAACAGCAGTAAGGAGGAGGATGGCTCACACTTTGTTGATGCGGGGCTGAGGCACAGCATAGACGGCAGTGTGATCACCTGCACATCGCCGAAGCAGAAAGAGAACCATATTCACAGCAGCGGCACTGTGCCTGGGGCAGAGGGGGATGGCTGCATTAACAAGCAGATGCAAGAGAAGGCCTGTGACTCTATTTATGCTGACGGCAACCACAGGGTGAGCAATGGACCATCAGTTCAAAAACACTCCAGTGAAAAAGAAGACAGCGAAGTCTGCGTAGACGAGTACAGTGACCGCGACGGAGACACTGACCCTCACTCAGTGTGCATGGACGACAAGGATGACCAGCCTCACCACTGTGAGATCTGCAATAAAACCTTCAAAAACCCGTACAGCGTCAAAATGCATTACAGGAATGTGCACCTGAAGGAGATGCATTTATGCACTGTTGATGGCTGCAATGCTGCTTTTCCATCTCGGAGAAGTAGAGACAGGTGAGACAAGCTCGACATTATTATTTTAATTTAAGTAATTTTATTTAATACAAATAATTAATACAAACAATAATTTTAAAAAAATTAATTGAAAAATAATTAAATAATAAATTGAAGAATAATTCTAAGTAAAAGAGCAGCAAGAAGATATAAATTTTGCTTACATGTGGAGGTCAATATTTTTCCCATTTTACACATTTTAGGCACAGCGCCAACCTTAACCTCCACCACAAGCTGTTGACCAAAGATCACTATGGAGCGTCCAGCACAATCTATTCCACGTCCTCTCTTTGCAGGGAAATTGCCAGTGACTTCCGGCAAGATTTCCCTGCGAAAGACCATGTTGGCCAGACATCAGTGATCTTCAAGGGCCACAATCGCATGGGCCTGGTCTTCCCCATGAGTAAGACGGCCGAGAGCGCCGAGCCCTCCATGGAGGCAGCGATGGAGGACGAGGCGGTGCTGGACCTGAGCACCACGGCTGCTTCCCGCGGCAGTGGCCACTCGTCCTGGGACTCAGACGCCGGCAGCGAGGAAGGGGTCGCCCTTGAGGACAGTGATGAGAGCTGCGATGGACTGAGCCTGGGGCCAAGCGAGGGCTTGGGCCCTGAGCTGGCAGAGCGCTCCCCTGGGTGCCAAAGTGCGCAGCTGCAGGCCAGCTCCCCCATCACCTGCCAACTCTGCCAGAAGGTGTACAGCAACAAAGGTACCTTCAGGGCCCACTACAAGACAGTTCATCTCCGTCTCCTGCACAAGTGCAAGGTGCCGGGCTGTGACACCACGTTCTCTTCAGTCAGGAGCCGAAACCGGCACAGTCAGAACCCTAACTTACACAGGAACATGACTGTAAGCTCTGCTCATGAACAAGAGTAGTCTCAGTAACTGTGCTCTCAAATTGATTTTCTTTCATTGTGTTATTCTTTTGTTGTTGAATTCTCTACATTTGGGTAGAAAAAAAGAACTTGTTTACTGGCACTTTTGGGGATAAAATGCATGTAAGAATGTATCTGAGGATGGGATGTGATATCAGTGTATTACAATTCAGCATAACGTCTCTGGCAAAAGTCTTTCAGCTTCAAAATAATAGCCATTAAATAATTTTTGCATTAAAACACGCTGCATTTTTTTTCTATAGGACACCCTGTTTTTGGCAGTACATATAACTTTCAATGATACCAACAATATGTATACATCACTCTAACAGTGTATGATGTGGTCAGATGATTTTGGATTGTATTATTGCTGCATCGACAGAAACCTAATGGAAGATAAGTACCTCACTACTGATAATATTTTTGAACTGAAGAGGTCATTAGATTCAAATTAATATCATTTTTGTACTCACGGAGGGCCACTGACCAGTCATACATACATAGACTAGTTCATAAATCCTAGTATGTACCGCTTTTTGTTCTATGCACTTATTTCATAACAGAAACATTGCTGGCCTTACTCCGTTCAATTCATCAAATACAAAGTTCTAACTCTGAGGAACCAAAGTTGTTTATCAATGTCAATCTGGTGCAGGGTTCCCTATGTTGCGTCCTTTTTCAATCATTTGTATGAACTAGTCAGACATTTAAGATGTTCTTGTTATTTAGTGATGATGACTTGTCAGTTCATATCTGTGTGAGTTGAAATATTGTTCCAGCAAAATATTGTGAAGTTTTTGGTTTGTGGCAGTTGGGGTCCTTTAATCCTAAAGGTCTTTGCTGAAACCTTAATGTGTAGTGGTCCTGTTCAATAAGTTATTGTTTGGTGGTGTTTGTGTAGTATTGTTTTCCCTCTGTACTTGCTGTTGTGGTTGCTCAGAAGGCTAAAGCTAACCAAAGAGAAAAAGTCCTCATCTATGAGGTAAGCAGTATTAAACAACCCTAAGAGATGTTTTGACTTTTTTTTTTCCAACGCATCAAGCTAATATCAGTATTCAGACTTGGCTTCTGTCCAAAGCAAATCTGTGCATTATTTAAAGAATTTTATACCTTTTTTGTTTTGTAAAAGTTTTCTTATATTTTGTGGATGCTATAGTCACTGAACAGTATAAGTAAAAACATCTCTAGAAATACAATCATCGTGAATCATGAGTCTCACATTGACCAAGCCGGATCAAAAGCCTTTGAAAATGTACTGTATTTGAATGATTAAGAAAAGTCCAACACTGAGGTAAAATACTCCTGAAGTCAAACACATAACCGATCTTCTGATACATTAATGTTTATTTAATTGTATATTTTGTGAATAGTCATTTTTATTCTGAAAGGAACCAAAAATGTATAATGTACTGGAACTGTTCTGTATATTGGATGCATTGTGCATCCTGTGAAATAGTAACTACAGGTAAACGGAACCTCTCTGCATATTTCTTTGATGTTCTTAATTTTTTTTTATTCTGCATACAGTATATCTTATTTCATAATGCATTCTGGAACATGGTGGACTTTTTAAAATGAGTATTTCAGTTTCTTGAGTGATGTCACAGTTTTGTATTGAGAACAAAACATCTTGTCAATAAATGTTCATGTTTTTGATTTAATGGTTTAATATTCATTCATCTTAAATAAAAAAGCCATATTTGTTTGCAAGTTTTATAAATTATTTGCATGGTTCCTGGTACCATATAACATATAAAAAGGCCTAACTTAATCAGTTCTGCAAGACAAAGTTTGAAGTCATTTGTGTAAAAATAATACTCCTGTTTGCTCTTATTAACAAAATCAGTGAGATGAGACTAATAGTGTCAGTAAGAATTTATAGTAGTGTGGAGGGCCTGTTTGATGAGCGGCGAAACATATTTTTAGCCAGACAATTTTTTACCATTTCACGCATACTTTCACAGATACTCTTTGGCATTACAGTCTTTGACACTTGAGACTAGACTGCTTATAATTAATGTGTTGTTGAAAGTGCGACAGTCATTTGGGTAGAGCTCGTATTCAAAGAGGCCATGTCCTTAGATGCCTCCATAAATTGCAGGAAATTCTGTTGCATGGGAACACCACCATCAGCGTTCATCAGAAAATCAGGTTTACTCTCCTGGTGGTGAAGGGCTCTGAGGTCGGCGAGGTGGTCCCTAAGATATGCTGGACCATATCCTGACTAATGATTTCTGTGGTCTCCATCCCCAGCTGACCCCACCAGCTGTCTTTTCAAACTAATGCAACCAGACACACACACACATGCGCAGGCATACACACAGACGGAAAGAAAGAGATATCCCAGAAGTATTAATCAGGTAGTATCTTGAGGACCTAAACTTACTTTAGAGTAATGTACGCAAGTTCATTTATTCACTAAAAAAGAGTCCATGACTCAAGTGGTGCTATCCCATTACGAACACTTAGCATCTGACGGAAAGATGAAGTCTAAAGGTTGAGCTGGAGTGGAGGAATGAATGTTACGCAATGCAGAAAAGAGGCACTGATAAAAAAATACATCAACATTTAGGCTGAAAGCATTGCATAACTCAACAGTTTCAGTCAACCCACCATTATGATTTACATTTACAAAAGCGTTTCATTACCACTTTACATCTGAAAAGCTTGTCCTTCATGTGATCTGTGACCAGAGCACAACTATAGTAATCATCAAATACCTGTCCAGGACATGATCTACTGATATTATTGTCACATAACACCATACAATGTATGGTTTAAATATAAATAAATAACACATATTTCAGTGATGCCTAATATATGGCTTTTATTATGGGTGTGGACAGTGGTGCTGTCCCACATGATAATATTGTGTAAAATGGTCCATTGTGAGCACTTCTAGTGCTGCTCCACATGCTGTCAAGAGTCCTTGTGCTGTGCTGATATTGGATCCCACATCCCAGGCGGACACTGCGGAGGAGTGTGAGCGGAGGAGAGAATGGATTGTCCACGGGGGCTTGGGAAACTGATGGATATGGGGGGAGGGGGGGGGCACCACTGCCTGCACTCAGGACAGATGTGCGGCAGATGACTTTTGTTCCCCATAACAAGCAGTGGGCTGGAAGAGAACAAGGAAAAGTTTTGATAAGTCACTGGACTTCCGTTATACTGAGACCATGCTATGTCTAAACCCAAGCCATTACTTCCTGTCTACATCTCTGACTTAATTGCTGTTAACTCTTATGAATCCACTTGCAGATTTGTAGGGCTTGTAGAGACACTGGAGTAGGCCTATTGGTAATTCTTCAAGACTAAGAATTTGTCACTTCATGCTCTTTTCACACTTTGGTTGTGGAGACACAAATAAATAACAACAATTCCTGTATGTGTTTGCTAAGCAGTGTTGTTGGGATTCATTAGTATTACTCAAAATAATGAGATATTGTTACTTCTTTGTTGTAAGTTGTAAAGTTGTAAGAATATTTCTTTATTCATTATCACATCTGGGAGGTAACTTCACTGCTTGTCACTTTACTGTCGATTTGGCCACTTTGAAACATCAAAGTACAAAATCTATGTCCTTCCAGTGAACGAATCCAATGAATGAATTTTTGTAATGTTGAATTTCCTTTTTTTCTCAAATTTTGTCCATTCACTGAAGAGTCTAGGCTAGTCTGTGTTTTACAGACCATATCATTGTGTATCAGTGTTTCAGTGTTTTACTGCCTTGTTTAGTTATTTCAGAAAATTAACTAAATTACAGTAATCCATAACTTTGTAGCCAAATTATCCACCCCAACATTGTTGTATCAGTCTCTGCTTCTGTGCCTTGACCTGTAGTGTGAGTATGTTTGGTGGTGCTTATTCTGTGTTTAGTATTGCAAACACACTCAACATGTCATCACAGGATTCTTTCACATACTTTCATATTCAGAATTTTCATTATCAGCGCTATTCTGTGATAAATTTTAAACCTAAAAATCAGTATTTATCACTTACAGTAAACATGATTTGAGAATTGTTCTGTGGTACTTTCCCCTATTTCTTTTCCTTGAATTTCTCCAGAACCCTATGTAGGTAAGCAGGACAGTGGTTCTGATTTCTTTGATTGTTTGGAGCCACTCACTGTTAGTTCAGCCTTTATAGTCTTTAGTAGTCTACTTTCATGAAAAACACCAACAGTTTCTCTTTCAATGTTAGATAGAATTTCAATTAATTTGTTCATTTGTTCAATATTTCCCCAATCTTGCGGACAATAACATATTCCCACTTCATAATCTTACCACTGTTTCATATTTCACAATCATGATGATCATTAGGATTGACCAGAAAGCTTTGTTTTGTTTTTGTGCTTTAATGAGACAATAAAGCCATTGGCATATATTGAGCAACCCAATGCTGATGTAAATCAACATAAAAATGATTGAAATTTTAGACCCAACTCCACTAAACATGGGGTGAGGTTCAGAGTGAAAACACACATTGGGCAAATTTTGCAATGAAATGTTTTTAAAACGTTTGATACATTCCATGTTGAGGGCTACTTTAAATTATTTGCATAATATAATACATACATAATTTGCCTCTACTGGCCTATTTTAAAGCAGACATTTATTCCAAGGGATTTTCAAGAAGTGGCAGGGTGAGCACAGTTGTTATTAATGACATCCAATAAGGATCTGATTTTGCTACACTGAATCAGAATCTTATTGGCTGTCATTAATAACACCTGTGCTTGTTCTGTGATTTCCTGGAAAAATGGCTGCTGTGAAAAGGGGCATGAAGTCTTATCAAGGCACTGGACGCTGACCTGTTTTATCCCATCTGTCAGTGGCCAAGTAAACTATAAGCTATATTTAAGTGCCTTAAAAATCTCTCTCTATAGTCAGGACTGTAATAAATAAATAACCTGTTGCCTTTACAAAATAAAATCTTTCCTCTGATTTTTTTTTGTAATGGATATTTATATTAGTTAATTAAAACAACTCGACTGCCCTCTGCTGACAAATAAGTAATGCTGTTGAAGTACGTTCTCTTTTCCTTTGGCTCCCCTGTGTGTCTAAAATAAAAAGTGCAATAGGCAAAGTAAGGCTACGCAGTAACTATTGTTACATTAATCGCATTATAGTTGGTGTTTAAGGATGCAGCTGGAAATCCGTATCACTTATTTTTAAAACTGAGAAACTATAAAAGACAAGCCACGTCTCAAGAGCTGAAAAGGTTGCCCGCATCAGCATTTTCACGCATTAATTTAAATGTTTATTTAAAATAAAGGACTCCACTTTAAGGATAACTGCTCTTAAAACTGTTTAAAATGTGTCGAAAGACATAAGCATAGGCTTCTGTAAAACAAAGACAGTAATAGCAGCAATCCAGACTACTGTTATATTTCGATGAAAATGTTAGGCTACTGGCTTTAAGAAGTTATTGATCTCAAACTCTCTTGAAGATAGCCTAAACATAAAACACAGAGAACTAAGAGGGCTAAACCACATTTTAGTCTTATTTATTATCCTTAGTGACGTACTAATTCAAGAATCAGCTTAAAGTTATTGCAAAGAGCATTTAATGTCTTCATAGCTGATATCCATGTCATTGACTATGTGGGTCCCACACACTTGTTTCGTTCAACCATGCAATTCCAGGTGAGTTCTATCTGTTCAGCAGTTTTAATTAGAAAGTCAAATCAAATTAAAATGTTCAATCAAGGTGCAACAGTAAGAGTTGTTGGTGGTGTTCTGATTGCTAAACGAAATGCCGTTTTTAAACGGCATGATGTTGTCATTGGAATGTGCCATTTCCAAAGAAAATAATTTTCTTGAACAGCAGTCATTTGCACTCATTATTTTCCCCCTTAAAATTCATGAAATGTGAAAATGTAGGCCATATTGGCCAGATTTGTTATATTCAGCTTTCTGGTATTCCATCCAGTAGTCTATCCTGCATGTGCATTGCATACCATGCTCGCAAAAGTATAACCACCTTGTCCCAAATGTTTAAGCAAAAGATCTCAAAGTAACTCCTTAGTCTACATTGGGTGTAAACACTGAAGTAATAAAGCAGGCCTATGAGGTTGCAAAGGTAACATTCATGTCGCAATAAAATTAGGTCAGAGTAGGCTATGTCGCGAAGTAAACTGTAACAGTCCCTCGTCGAAGAATTGTTAAGAAAGAATCTGTATCCTCGGCGCTCGACAGTCGCGCCGCGTTTCAAATGAATCAGGAGAGAATTGGGGCAGGTTTTACTTTTGCGTTGACACGGTGGCAAAATACCAAAACTAACGAGGACCACATTATCAACATTGGGCGACGACTGGATTCAAGTTTCGTATCGTACAATTTCTGTAATCTACACACATTTTGTGTCTGGAGAACAGGAGGAAAGGACCGTGTCTAGGGCCTTTTCCTCGTATTAATTATTTATTTCCTCATAAACTGCAGTCTTGCTATCAAAACATTGATGGTCGATCATTTCCCTCTGTGTAGGGGACCAGAAGGAAAATAACTAAATTAAGATACAACCCTGGTGTACCGTTAAAATGGCTCGCCCACGGCCTCGGGAATACAAGGCTGGAGATCTGGTTTTTGCAAAAATGAAGGGATACCCACACTGGCCAGCGAGGGTGAGTATGAGATGCAGCCGAGTTGAAATGTAGGGAGGCGGGGTTGGTAAGGACAATACAACCGGTGTTGTAGGACATTTGGATGCTGCTATAGCTGACTTGTCCCATCCGTTTCCTCGCTTCTTATTTTGTTTCAGCTAAGATTTACGTTGTATACTTATAGGCTGTTGGTTACAGTGTGATAATTTGCGTGCCATTTAATGATACTTTGTTGCGCGTACAGAGAAATGCGCGGTATTTTCGACGAAAAGCATGATCTTTTGCTGGTTTCCTCTACGTAACTGAAACTAGCATAGTATTATGAAATGTTCTATTATATAGAACTCCATTAGCATTATCTGTGCTTTTACATATATATACATTTTATAATGTGAAACTTGGTATTGGTCGAGACATTTTGAATTACTTGAACGTGGGCGAATGTTGCGACGAGCTAATTAGCTTGTTAGCTATCTCGTGACGGACCGCCCTCCTCTGAGATGTGTGTTGGCCATGAAGCGTTTAGCTCAGTGTACTGTAGTCTGTCACTACTCATGAACCGGATTTGCCCGTTTGAATGAAAACCACTTTGAATGATACTTTTCAGAGCCCCACGGGAATCCTGATATTTGCAAAACCACCATTTTGCTCTGTAATGTAGCCTGTTCAGAGCATATCAGAACCCAAACCACCAAGATACCTTATCTCTAATGACATGTTTGGTTTGTAGGCTACTGTTAACTTTCTCTGATGATTGTTTACATGAAAAAGTGAAAATATCCATTTCACCCAGTGCTGCAGCTGGTTGTTTTACGCATCATTTTGGCATGTTGCAAAGCCACATGTAAACATTAGCAAAAGTAGCATACATGCCTATCGCTACTATAGCCTGTTCGTTGAATAAAATGCGTATGTTTGGTCGTTATTTAAGCAGGCTATGTAGCCCAATATAAGGGTAAACTGGGATTCCAAATTATATGGAAATGAATACAACTTGGCTAATAGGGCATCCTAATACCTAATAGCTAACTGGTAAATAGAGGGGTGGGATTCTTCTGTTTGTAGCTTACAACTAAACCGTTTTCATTCATAACTCGGGCTATTCCACACTTCCACACTTATTGTATGGAGTGAAAAACCATAGCCACACCACTCACATTAATTAGATCTGAATCCCTCACCTCCTTTCTTTTTGGGTCTTGTTGATACAGCCCCTTGCAATTCAAAAAGTTCTGACCTTGCACAACCTCGCAGAGTTCATTCTGAAATGGGTCAGTAAGATCCGTAAAGGAACTAAGCAGGATACACATGAATCACTGAAAAGTAGAAAATGAAACATAGGGTTTTTTTTGTAACATTCATTGATTGGAAAATATTTTAGAATCTAAAATAAATAAAATTCTGTGGGCATGGATATATTTATAAGGAAATGCAACTAGTTATTCAGGGTAGGTTAAGTGCAACACTGGCAATATACTTGTAAAGGTGAAATGGAAGGTAATCTAATTTCCATCAACCTGTCTCTGTGGCGACCATCTTTCAGGCCTTCCTTTACCAAAACAGTACAAACACAGGTTAGCCCTGAAGCATTTAACATCACAGGTTTGCACTAATCATGAATTAACATGTCATAACAGTTTGACTGATGTAGTACTATATTTGAAGCCCATTTTAACAAGGGAAATTTGCATGATTAAATCAGAGTGAGCATTTATGCAGTTTCATTTAATCAAGAAACATTCTTTGATCACGCACCTTTTGACACAAGACTTAACAACAAAGCATAGTTTCTTACAGGAAAATCTGTTAACAACCAAGAGCAATCTCAAAAACAGAGATATTCACTTGTCTTATAAAGATATTCACTTGTCTTATAGCCAGTATCTTCCTATACATGTGACAACAAAATGTCTGTGTATTTGTTGTATGTTTTCCCTTAAAGGACAGATAGGGACTAGGGAGCCTATATTATTCTAACAGTGGACTACAATAGTGGACAATATAATAGTGGCATGCATTATTCAAATAGTGGACTACTTTTAAGATACCCAAGTAACAATGTACCTCGTTCCCTTATGAGACTATTCTGAAATTGACTATAGGCAAAAGGACATGCAGGTTATGGGAAGCAGGCAACATATATGGCTATTGAATGACATAGGCAGGCCTCTAAATAATAATGTTAGTAAAGGAAGTTAGAACACTTTACTGTGAGGGCCAAACATTGGAGAAGTATGCTCAAACACAGGAAACTTTATCATCTAATCTTGAGGCTACTAACAGCTGTGACTGTAACACTGTTACTCAACTGTGTAACTCAACGCTAATTACATTATTTTAATTGTATCGAGTAGCAGCTGTGTTTTTTCTATCTTTTCCATACTTTTGCCACTGTTATAGTATAACTTGTACTTTTTCTTAAATCTTTATAACTTAAAGAATCTCTATGAGATACAAATGATATGCTCCCTATAGCTAAGCAACACTTTTTACAATAGTGGAATGTTAATATGAGGGGCCTCCTCTTTATACTCCTTCCTCTGTCTCTGCAGATCGATGAACTGCCAGAGGGAGCTGTCAAGCCACCTGCAAATAAATATCCCATCTTCTTCTTCGGAACCCATGAAACGTATGCACAAATTTCTCACAACCTCAGAACAGCATGCTATTTGCTATTAGCAGACTTTGTGTCCTTTTTTTTTTTACTTTACTTCACCATCTTAGTTATTCATTCAGTTATTTAAGTGCCCCTTCTTCTTAAAAGCTGGGCATTTCTTAGTAAGCATTTTGTGGTTTTTCAAGAAGTATAACTATTGGGAAACTTGGGATCTCCAAAAACTTGTTGGAGCAGGTGTATGGCTGTTTTGTCATCTTCACACTTTGGCATCATTTCTGTCTCTAACTGCAGTGCGTTCCTTGGCCCAAAAGACCTTCTGCCATACAAGGAGTACAAGGACAAATTTGGCAAGTCAAACAAGAGGAAAGGATTCAATGAGGGTCTTTGGGAGATTGAGAATAACCCTGGTGTCAAGTTCACCGGCTATCAGGTCAGTGGTGTTTGTGAGTGGGAAACAAAAGCATGGCTAAGTTCTTGACCTATTCAGTGCTGTGGCGTTAAGATAACAAATTCCTACTTCACTTTTGCTAGGTCAGTGTCAGTCTGCATTCACATCAGGGCTCATGACAGTGACAGTCTCCACAAGTAGTTTCAAAGTAACTGTTACTGCAGGTTTTATGTCAAGCCAAGACTGAAAGGACGTATTTACATAAAGTATAATTTAAGCTTCTTGAAGTCAGGTCTGCCCTGTCCTACTGTGTGTACTGAATAAGTGAAAGGCATCACCAGAAACCACTAAAGACTAGAGGCAGTAACTCTCTATCGCATAGTCTCAAAGTACAGAGGAGTTCTAAACAAGGGTGCTCAGGAATACTCAGTACCTCTGTGTTCTAACCTGTGGTTCCTAAAATTGTATGTTTACATGTGGTAGATATGGGTATTCAAATAGAGAATAGATTTTCCGGGGTAGACATTTTTTTCTTAATGACTTTAGTAACCTCAGGAATGGTTGTTCTATTTGCAGTAACAGTAGACCATGTGGTCTGAAAAAATATTTTAATTACATCAGATACATAACCAAGCATGACAACCAACAATGTCTGGAAGATAATACTGATATTCTCAGCAGTAGGTAAGCTAGGCCATCTTTAGGAGGCAGAGCTATAATTTAAGCCCATGTAGTTCATGTGAAAACATTATCTCAGTTTGAAAGACAAGCCCTTGAGCAACTGCCAGTGGAATCACCAGTGGCCATCTTGTTGTGGTGAGAGCAAATGTGTCACTATCTGCTGCTTCCAGAAGGCCATATTATAGGCTAAAAACTGTCATCTGTCCCAGTAGCCAAATATCTTCTCGAGCTGAAATATCGCTGATTAGTTCAGCACCATTCATCTTTTCCTGTATTGTCAGGAGAGATCTGCAGCATAGTAATAACAATACATTGTCATAGGGATGCTTGTCAACATGTAGTATTTTTTGAATATCCCATTCAGTAGGCTATTTTACAATGAATTATTTTTTATTATTATTCTTTTGCACATCAGGAAGATAAAAATTTTGGCAGTTGCTGTGCTCTGGGATTTAGCTAACCACATTAGTGCCATGTTTTGTACGTCATCTTTATCTTTATGATTTTCATTAAACCGTCTGAAATTATTTGTCCTCATTGTGTTACATTTTTTCAACCCCGAATAATGAACAGTGCCCTAAGATATCCCCTCATATTGTGAAACCCCCCAAAAAGCACATCTGTTGTATCCTCGTCAGTGAGTGCTGTATGGTGCAATATGGCTGGATGAGTTTAAAATTCTGTATGAGTGCCGTAGCAGACATGTTACATTTCTCTGTCCTAACACATCGCTGAGTGCCAGAGGCTGCCATAACATGGCAGAAAATGGCTGCCCTCCAGCACAAGGCAGGTGTAGGCAGGTAGAGCACCCGTGACGTGTGCTGCTTTCTGCTTGCTGTGCGCAGGCCATCCAGCAGCAGAGCTCCTCAGAAACAGAGGGAGAAGGGGGAAATGCTGCCGACGCCAGCAGCGAGGGAGAGGAGGGGGACTCCATAGAGGAGGATGCCAAAGGAGACAAAGTCGGCTCCAAGCGGAAAAAGACAGCCTCCTCCAAGGTGTGTATCTGAAGACACTCCACTGACCCCGTCTTAACATTACAGCAAAATATGTAAATTCAGTATGTGCATTTTAGACTGCAAATGTTTTGTCCTCGATGAAGTGAAATATCTAAAATGCATTGTAAATGCATTTTATTTTGCTGTTGAAAACAATTATATTCCCGCAATCAAAGATGATCCATTTTCACATTTGTAACTATAGTCCATTAACAATTTAAACAATTAGGCTGTTACGTTACAATGATATCATACAACGTTAAAATAGCAAAAACAAAATTAGTAGCAGTAATTCTTCAAATTTGCAGAAAATTGGAATTGAACAAATTGAAGAGTTGTTACCTAGCAAAATGTGGTAGGTATTTACAAACCATATCAATAGAAAAAGAAATAGTAAAATTTGGGCATAGTTGGCCATATTAAGATCAATTGTCATGATTTACTTGATGAAATATTCAATTCAGTTTGATCCATTTAAACCTTTTTTGATAAATCTCACGTTTGTCATTGAAATTACTATGCTACTATTTATTTTGGTAGTATATATGCAAATGATATGTTTCTGCTGAGGGGTTGAAATCAAGAGACATGGTTTACACAAACCAAAATATAGTATCAGTGTTTTCAGGTTGATGGATAAAAGCATCCAAGCTTTCTCTTTCTCTGGGAAAAAAATGAACCTTCCTCATACTCCTCAGTTTTCTGAGCCCTTGCTTAGCAACCACTGTTGCCTAGCAACAGGGGTCCGTCATATGCACTATATTCCCTGGAATGTAGCATTGGAAGCCCCCCTCTTACAGAAGGGGATAAGAAGGGTGAATGTTAAATTATGTTATAATTTATTTTCCTTCATCCTTTATTGCTGGGATTTGCATCCCCTCCTCCATCATTATTCAACCACCATGTGCGTGTTACACATTCACTGACACATTTCCCAAGGGTTCAGTGTTGTGACAACCTCAGCAGCACTTTACAATGGAGCTGTAGTTACACACCATTTGGTCTTCAGATGGTCCTTACTTGCTGTGTCTGTCCTAGAAGTCGTCCAAGCTGTCAAGGAAGTCCTCTGGGGAGGAGGACCTGGACAAGGACGGCAAAGAGGAGGACCACAAGAGCGGCTCTGAGGCAGGAGACCCAGACAACGACATCCAGAACACCTCAGACAGCAAGACGTGCAGTCAAGGGGTAAACTGATGATCAACAAATAGTGTACAGCCTCTGGAGTCCCAGCGTATGGTAATGTCATGTTGAGAGGGAACTCTGATCCATGCAAAGGACCATACGCACCATTGAATTTGCGTCCCATTCACAGAGGATTCTACTTTTGTTATGAAATATATTATCATAGAATTGTGTCAACTGACACTATTCCAGTCCAGTCCAGTTACATCAGAGACAAGAGGAAAAAGCCAATGTTAAGATGTTCCAATTAGTATGGTGCCTAGATGGCATGTTTTGCTTTCAAAGAGTATAGTGGAGAATCAGAGTTATTAGTTATATGGAACATGATTGGTTTTCTGGTTTGGCCTGTTTTCTTTTACACGGAAATAGAATGGCAACAAGGTAGTCCAAACCGCTCCAATAGCAGATTCCAAGAATATCACCACCAGAGGGCAGCAATGCAATAGATGTTTTGCATTGGATGCAGTCCAGAAAAAAGAACTGGAGAACATTTAGCCTATCCTTGAAACCTACGATACACTAATTCATTCATTTATAACTAGGCATTTCTACATGCCAATACAGCTACAGTATTATTTCATGTTCATATTCATACACAATATTGTAGTTCATTTCTTAGTATTAATTGAAATACTTGAACTAAATATTTGCATTTGATATTTGAAAGACAATGTTCTTGGGACAGAGAGGTGTTTAAGACAGTGTTTACAATGAAGTAAAATTGTGTTTTTGTTCCTTTGCCAGAACCAGTTGCTCCGAGAAGAACATTAAAAGTCAAGGCGGTCCCATCAGGGAGGTCACCCATCGTGGTTGTTTTGTGATTATGGAGTTGTGAAATTCTCATTGATCTTCAACACCAGGAAGCCCCACAAAGCTAGTATGGAAATCACATTTTAAGTGATTGATGCATTTATACCATCTTCTCAACCACAGTGCAACTATACTATTATCATGGGGTAAAAAACAGTCCAGTAGGGTATGCATAAAATAGTCAGCCTGTACACACATTCAACCTTGATACACTTCAGAAATAACCCTTTTTTTGAAAACTATAGGGAAAGATAACAGTAGTCATACATTGATATTAGCACTTCCTAGCTTAAGCCTTCCAATTCAATGCACCAATTTTAGCATAAAACCTGATTACTTTCTATGATTAAGTTTGCAAAGACTTCTTGATAGCTGCTCTCTCTTGCTCCTCACAAAACAGGCCATTCAGTGTGTCGCTCATAGTCGTACATGTTGTAGCTCAAGATCGCTTTCTTAAACAACAGGAAAAAGGCTGATGGACTACCTTCTGGAATATTTGTCTGTAAAAAGCATTATCCATATCGCTATATGTTACTCTTTTATGTAACCGAAAAAAAAATGAATGGAAAAAAGTAGATTAAATGTATGAAGTATTGTGCACAAAACTGGGTTACACATTGTAACTCAATATTATCTCTATATATTTTATTTTGCTGTAGAAACTAGGACCACTATCCAACCGAAATGCTCTAGGTAACTGCTCATCTTTTTTATGGCTAAGTGAAATCTTCGTTTCTGTGTGTCTGTGGAATGGATTATGTTGTTACGCTTTTTAGTGGCATGCTCAACTGTCGTACACATCATAAGATGGAGATAGTCTTGGTTGTTTTGGTTTTTGAAGGTTTCCAATTACTTGCAGTTTTACATTTGCACTTACTAAGAATGGCATAAAAAAAGACTTCCAAACCCCACCAATGAGAACAAAGCACTTCTCTATAATAACATGTCCAGGCTCTGTGCTTACAACATTAATAGTACATTACATCCAGAACATGCTTATGTCTAAAGCAATTTTTAGAACAGTAAAGGTATACATCTCTCATCAGGTCTGGTGCTCCCTGAGAATTAAACCTATGTCCTTTACATTTCCACTCATGCTCTGCCAGTCAAATTACAGGAGCACACTGAACTGTATGTTTCAATGTTGGCACTGGGTAATCCTTATCTTCTTTTAGAGATATTTCTTCCTAACCCCCATTAAAAGTTGCCTGTTTTGCTTCCCTCTTTGTTTTATATAAAGAATATATTCTATTTATTTTTTGATGAGTAAACTGAAGAAATCTGTGGTAAATGTAGTCCCATCAATTCTTTTGTTTGTTTATTCCGTCACCTTTTGACCTTTGTTATGCTTGTAATTGGAACAAGTTTTACATTTTCAATATTTGTAGTTCAATGTAAACTGTTTTTTGCTGTTTATTGACAAGAATTTTACAGAATAAACTCATTGGAATGCAAAGTGTGAAGTGAACTGCATCTCTGTATATGCACAGAGATCACTTAGTGAACTAGGATACCTAAATACAAATTAAGCAATGATGTGCTAAAGTCACTATTTATTCAGCAACTCACATGAGTAATATTGCTTTAACAAATGAAATACCAAGAAATACAAATCAATTGTACAATCAGTGTCTCCTCTACAGCCAGAAAAATATCCTGTATAGACACTGGACAAAAAATGCTGAACAACAGCATTGTTGACTGCCCACCCTAGAACCAAAGGCATCTATAGAAGAAAAAAAAATTCAAAACAATAAAATACCAAAATAGGAGAGGCACAGAGACATGTGAGTCTTTGTACTGCACAGGAATGTTAAACAATCAGACACAATGAGACTGATGACTAGTGACACAAAGACTAGTGACACACTTGAGAACCTCACAGACAAATAGTTATGCATCCAGAGCATAAGTGAATAACATCACAAGTGAATAACAAAATATATTATCCTAAATTTACCAAAATGCTCAGTACTCTAAGAGAGTGGGGTATTAGAGTTCACTCCAAGACAATGAAGTTAACATACAGTACTGGTAATCAGCAAGTCTGAAAAGGCCTGAAACTACTTAGGAAAAAATATTTGTCCATCTGTAATTGCTTTATAGACTACTGTTTAGACACCAAAAGTTCATTCAATCTTGTGCGATGGAGGCTTGAGGAAGAAGGCTCGGTACTGGAGGAGATAGTAGCAGAGCAACTGTGGCACGGCGCCATAGAAGATGTTGAGAGTGAGAAAAAGCAGCTGAGTATCTGCTGGCACTCTGTATGAGAAGGGCGTCCGTGTGTGGAGTGAGGCGCCAATATGGGAAAACTGGGCCTGACAACAGCACACAAGAACAACACATTTGCATACCAGGCAGTCATATCATATCAAAAGTTAGAAACTCTAGTTAATCCTGAATTACTCACTTTAATGCTAGCAAATGCTGTAAGGTTGAATTGAAACTTTATAGACAATTTAACGCAGTGTCAGTGCAACACACTTGGTGGTTTAATGCCACTGTTTGTGAAATGACCAGAATACATCAAAAAGGCACTACAGTTTTCAACAGCCAGCAGTGAACTAGTCAAATTAGTAAATACAATTGTTGTAACAAACTCACTTGTTTTACAATAAAGCATCAGTAAATGAAATCCACTGAATAAACTGCATAGCTCATGTGTCTCTATTCATTTTTTAAACTAATTCTTAATGCAACGTGAGCAAATTGTATTGCCAGACCAGACCAGACCAGACCAATTACATTCCTTGGACCCCACTGCATATTTATACACCCCCAATGTTTTAAGCCCTTCCACCACAAACTTAAGAAATATAGTGCAGGTTTGTACAAAAAGTTGCAATACTGGTATGGCGACTGTAGATACCTTGAGGATCCTGTTCAAGCCATTATTTTTGACATTTCTCTACAAACATTAAACTTGAAATTACATTAAACTTAAAATTGAAACATTACTGACAGTTCAACATTTTCTTAATTGGGGAATAAGTTGTAAAGCAAGGGACTTTCCCAATTCATAACATATCATTACCGTAGAGAAACACTGAAAAAAGATGGATGGGGTAGTTGCATAGCAACCCTCTGGTTCACCACTGTACAGTCCACTGCCACTATTAATAGCATGAGCAGCTGCCATTGGGAGAATACCTTCATTCTGCCATGTCTAAAGTAAGCTCCTGCTTTTGTCTCCTGCAGTATGTTCACCAGCCACTCTGGCTGGCTCCGATACAAAAGCAACAGTCATGTTGGTCTAAGATTTGTGTATGGTGTACTGACAGCTAACCCTGTGGTGCTTCCATCTTTGGAAGAGAGCAGATGAACTGGTCTCCTGCTCAGCCTGCACTGGGGTGCTGCTTTGGTCTCAGTCAGACTGACAGTGTAATTAAACCAAAGACAACTATGTTATGTATGCACCACTTACAAATATTTCATATAGCAATTTCAAGAAACAATTGTAGAAACGATCACACTATGGAAAAACAACATGTGTAGGTGATTATGTAGACCAGAATTTGTCTTAGAAGCATTTTTCAGATTGAATAAAACTATTTTTAGTGGCTATTTGAGTTTTGAGTTTGTATACTACATTTGTATACTGAGTCTACACCAAATTATTCTGATATTTAAGAGTATCTACTTAGCAAACATTAGCCTGATGGATCACACTTGTTCACTTTGTGGCTTGATAGGCTTATGTTTACATCACGGTGGTTGGGCATACTGTTTGAACTTTTTAACCTTTTGACTCTGCCTTCAATCTCTGTTCACTGATTGGTTGCAAAAATTCTAGGAATCCAAAACTGGAGAGTACCCTAACATAGTACTGTATCAAAATGCAATATTGATCAGAGGTACTACGGTGGTGCTGGCCTAGCTAAACCAACATAGGAATTAACATATGTTAGGTTTAGTCTTGTGAAGTCTAGGTTTAAAAAATTAACAGCATGTGACGTTACCCACAATATGTAAAATATTTAGAATATTTATGGCAATTACAGAGTGCCCAGTGATTAACATTCAGAGCAGTATGTTTTGACTTCAGTGTTATTTAGGTCTGCTCAGCCTCACTCCTCACCTGTGCCACTGCTCCAGCATGAATCACTGTGAGGTCAGGGATCCACTCACAGCCAGGAGTCACCAGACCATACAAAGTGATGACATAGTACGGCACAAAGTACAACATGTTCACAATCATCTGCAACACAGAGAGACCAGGGTGCTGTTTAATAACCTGTCCATGCAAGAGCCACCAAGTGCACCATTAAGTTAAAAAACAGCATGTACAAGGTCTTCAAATGTACAATCTAGTCACTGTGGTAAAATATATCAGATTAATAACAACTCACTTGGATTCTTGGGTAAGCAGAGGGGTCCTTTAAATAGGGCTCATAGTACTGAGTGTAGGCTTGGCACAATTCTGTGGGGCAGTCCAGCGCTACCTAAGTGCACAAAAACATGCTCTAACGTAAACAAGGAGGCAAAACATTCCCAGTCACAGTGAGTCGGACATTTATCGTTAGCTAGTCACAACAAAGTAGCAACAATGTCATTTTTGGTATTTCTGCTGTCAATCAGTGAAAAAAACAACTATTATGCCTTTGAGCTGTTACATCAATATGTAATAATAAAAAACAGATAAATCCTGACATCTGCACTATTTCTTTTCACATCTTCTTAGCTCCTGTGTGGTGCTTCAGACCTGATGAATACCTTTGGTGGATGAATGTTTGTAGTACTGTCTGTCTGTCACCTATGTGTGCCAAGAGAGTTTTCCTAATGGTGACTTGGCATTCAAAGGCTGGCAAGTTCACAGGTTTAGCCTAGTTACTGCCATTTACAATGGTAGAGGTCCATAAACAAATCAGGGCAATGGCTACCCAATTATCCAGCAGACCTTAATACCAGCTTAAAGGGACCAAATGAAGGGAGCGTAGCCCACCCCAGGCCAAATGAGCAACAGTGAATGAATCCAAAGCCCAAAGCAGAACAGTCAGTGTTCTGGGCACTCATTACACCAAAGGACCGTCGTCATCTGGGACAAGCTCAAGCAAGTCAGTATGAGTATGAGTCAGTGTGCCTTTGCTTCCTATCCTTTAGTTTCACAGTGTCTATCTGACAAACAGAAGGAAGAGCAGCTATCATCCCCCTGAGTAAGCATAAGGAAGAGCTCTTACCAGACCTCTGAATAGGCAGAAGGAAGTAGCAAAGAGTAGGTATATGGCAAACAGTAAATCCACAGGTCTCTGCAACAAATTCTTCTTCTGGGTATCGTGGACATCCTACATCATGAATAACATAATTGCCTGATTATTGCCAGGAGATGAGCACAGTAGCAGTACCCTTTCATCCCTTCTTCTCAATCCCATCTTCTCTTTCACCACTGTACCACATACTTTCATAAACTCATATAAGGATGCCTGTAAAAGTTAGAAGGTCACCACATGAAAACTATTCCCAAGCTTGAATGCATAGCCAATGAAAGTACTTTAAAGCATAGTTGTAAATGAGCATGCTACAGTGGAGTACATACTACATGATGGTAATGGTCATTGTCTCTTGTGTTGAGATCAGTTTAGGCCCTGGGTTGTATGAAGGCTTCTGTATACCGTATGTGTGCTTTCTTATCATTTGCAATAAGTGTTGCAAAGTGCTGCAAATTTGTACATTGTACAAAAGTACTTAGTAAGCACATCTATTCTATTTCAGTACTCTACCGGTGGAATACTGCTGCTGTGTAAGTGACTGTTATGGATAACAAAACTTCCATGTTTACATGAGAATGAACGGATAACAACTGGGCCTCACCTCTGGCAAAACCCTTGGTATTGCAGGCTGACTGAAGACCCTGAAGCAGGCCCATACGGACACCCCCACATACAGCATGTGAATGAGGAACAGGGGGCTCAGCTGAGCACCATATTTGCCTGCAATGGAGAAGAATGGTGGGAGTCTTCCATCGCTCAACAAAACACACTGTAGGAAATGGCTGCTGTCTGCAGTTTTACTTACCCACAATATTGCCAGGAATGTACACTATGACTCGCATTAAGAAGGATCCCGCCCAGTATAAGCCAATAGCCCTGTAACTCTCTCTTTGCAAAAACAGAAATCCAGTAAATTTAATACAGCATGCCATGACGATGGATGGAAGCTCATTTGTTGATAGAATAACCCCACAATAAAACAGTTAGAATCTGAATAATTAAATCTTCAGTATAATACAATGTCCATCAGCAAAGCAGATTAAACACATTAGGTCTCTTTCTCTCAAAATAAATGACTGGCAGAAGCCTCTTCCACTTTCTCTTTGGTGATACTGACAATCCCACCACAGCAACATAATGCACATATGCACACACTAACTCTGACAGTAAAACTGGCCAAGGAGTTTTCAAACCTTGGTAATTCTTACTGCTTTATTCACCCATATTTAAATTATTTTGTTGTAAACATCAGTCACAAAGTGATCAATGTGCATACCCCCAGGTTATTGCCGCTACCATCAGCAAGTACATGAGGTAGTGTACACATCCATCCCAATAGGAAATCATATGTCCATGAGCAGTGTTAATGTAGGGGTCTGCCTGAAACATGGATGAAGAACAGAGTGAAAAGAGACATATTCACCCCCTTGACAATACTCCTTGAGGTGGACTGTCTGCTTTTCTGGAATGTTGCAACAGCAGGGATAGTTACCTCTTTCAAGTAGAAGGTCATGAATCCATCTATGATGCTATCCTGTTCGAGACCGATGATAAGGTTCACAACACTCAAAAAGGCATAAGCTGCAAACACTGTGAAAGATTTAATAGGTCAAATGGAGGAAAATAATTAATTTTATTTTTTGTGGCATTGGACATTCTTCTAAAAGCATAGGAACAGCTTTGGTTATGCAGAAAGCCACAACAAACAACAACACAAGAAAGAAAATAATACCATAGAAAAGTGGATCACGGGGTGCTTTCTTTTTAAGTACAAGACGAGCTGATATTGCTGTGATGACTATGGTGGATGCTCCAGCAAAAAGTATAGCTTCAATACTTCAGAGTGGAAAGGAATAAAGAAAAAGAGTTGTTATTTGCAAAAGATTCCATCTGCTTACAGCATGTCACAAACATCATCAAGCATATTGACTAATGAACACGTCACGTTTTCACTACTTCCAAAATAATAATTATGTGGCTCACCTGTTCGAATATATGAGAAAATTAAATAAATATGAGATTGGTATAGACATCAAGGACAACACGAACACTCCCGTCCCAGCCGAGGCATTCATGGTGACAAAACAAAAGGGCAATCACGGTCGGTGCTATACGAATTTTTACACTGTACAATCATAACTGCTATAGCAATCTAGGCTACTCGCATTTGTATCAGTATTCAGTTTCCACGTGTGGACTGTGACATTCGGCCATAGGCTACTGAGAACTACAAATAGAAATGGGTGCAGTTCCGCCCTGCTGAAAGTGTTCTGACGTGCGCGCACTCAAGGATTCCTATCCTCTGTTGTCCTGTGGCTCTGCCAGGACTGTCAAGCCAAAGAGTCACTGGGATTTCAGGCATTGCATAGTTTGGGGGGTGCAAGCAATGACACAATAGCAGACGCAAATAATAGCCATAACCCTGGCACAAAATACAGTCTATGTTGCATTTCACAACAGTGATATAAAATTAAAAATAAGGCCTAACATTTTACCGTCTCACATAGCATGTGTGGTTTCATGATATTATCATCTTCATCAGCTACAGAATGACAAACATTGTGGCTAACACAAGCCTGCGCATGTAGCTACTTCTTTGGCAACGATCTGGCATAGGGCGTTCTGCTGCAGACTCCAACCACCTGGTCATATGTCTGATAGGCATCGTCTACCAATATGATTTGTTCAATAGTGTGGCACCGCCCTCTTGCGGCCAAATCTGAAAGCAAGCTCAAGCCAACCTGACCGGAAAGGGGAGGTGCGATTCACTATCGTCGTCAGAATTGTCGCAATTGTAATCAAGTCAGCAAGCAAGTTGTAAACAGCAATGTCGAGTCATGTCTGTGTACTCGGGAGACCACTCGAAAATGTTTCGTTGATACATCTGACGTTTGGAGGATAAACTGACGTAACCCGTAAACATAACATGGCTACGGGCGGCGGTGAAGGAGCACCCAGAGCCGAAGGACAAGCGTTCAATTTCAGCCAGTCTGGCGTGGGAAGGAACGCCACGGTCTCCAATGTTGCAGTCGCAGTGATCCCTGCGCCGACTCTTCCGCCGACAGTGGGCCTACACAGAGAACCTGTCTACAACTGGCAAGCTACAAAGAGCTCAGTCAAAGAACGTTTTGCATTCCTTTTCAATAACGAGCTGCTTAGTGATGTAAGGTTTGTTGTGGGAAAGGGGAGACAGGCTCAAAGAATTCCATCTCACAAATTCGTATTGGCTGCTGGAAGTGCCGTATTTGACGCCATGTTCAATGGTGGTATGGCTACAACATCTTCTGAAATTGAGCTCCCTGATGTTGAGCCAGCAGCGTTTCTCGCTTTACTAAGGTATATTGATTTTTGATGTTTTTTTGTGATATAACGTTAGTTTGATCATAAGTCTTTGTACATTGCAATGACTGTATTTGGTACATTGTTACAGTTCATGATTCACGCAACTTTCTGCATTGCTTTATTCGTATATGTTTGGAGTGTAGAATAAATATTTAGAGTTCATGACTGTTATCCAAGCAAGAGCAACTGATAACAGATGCCCTTTAATAGGAGATAATCATAAACATGATGGACGCGGCGCAAACATAGTTTTCGGAACTTATGGAACTTTCCGGAAGTATAACAATGAACTCTGAAATACTAATCAAGTTTCAGCAAGCCGTCCCAACAAGCCCGAAGAAACGTCATAGTCTCAAGGAAATATTAAAACATTGAATGAATTAGGACAAGAAAAGACAACAGTGATTTTAAAAGACCCGCATTATCCCCAAATGCAAGGAATTATGGCTTGACATGCCTCCTTTCACTTCATTGGGACCAACTGGGCACACTGTGCTGAAGGAGTTTGAAAGGAGCCATCAAAGCATTTTTTCCGAAGCAGAGAATCCGAGAATCCGATCTGCCCTTACCACTAAATATTTTTGGGCCATTTCTTTATTAAAGGAATTTTTCAAAGCAAAAAAAAAAAAATCTGAAGTGCGTAGGTGTGTGGAAAAGATAGATCCCTGACAGCCCATGGATTGGTTATTTGACCCACCACATGATGCAGGGAAAGATCCCAGTTTCCCCTCTTTTTGTTTTTTATAGCCTGCCTTAAAATTTCAGTGACATGCTATTTCTTTCCATTTATTCCCTATGGTGTGATTTGTGTTTTTAAAGGTTTCTGTACTCAGACGAGGTCCACATTGGACCAGAGACTGTCATGACCACACTCTATACAGCCAAAAAGTATGCTGTTCCTGCTTTAGAGACACACTGTGTAGAGTTCCTTACCAAGCATCTCAGGGCTGACAATGCCTTTATGCTACTCACTCAGGTAAGAGTTATGTGCCCCCATGAACTATATAAATGGTGTTTCAAATGATATATTATCAGCCTTGTGTTATGAAGTTTTGGAAAACTTGAATGTTGAAGGTTGTTACTGAGGTAGCAGACGTAGGCTTAGTAACTGCAACAGTATGGGGCTCATATGATTGATTGATATGCATATATAGGGATTGTAAAAAAAAAATGGAAATCATTAAAGCATTTTTTATTACAGGCCAGATTATTTGATGAACCTCAACTTGCTAGTCTTTGCTTGGATACCATAGATAAAAGCACTGCTGATGCCGTAAACGCAGAAGGATTTACTGACATCGATTTAGGTAAGAAGCTTATTTCCATATTTCTATCTTACATTCAATATGACATCAATATTTTTGTCATACAGTAGTTATACATATCAACAGTAGCTGTGTACATATTGCTCCATTAATGTGGAACCTACCATAGTGAACAGTCCAGTCCCTGCTAGTAAACTGATTGATTTCTTTTGGTTCTCTGTGTGTCTCTGCAATTCACACTGGTGCACCTGTGTTCCTCCCTGCAGACACATTGTGTGCAGTGCTGGAGAGAGACACACTGGGCATCAGGGAGAGCCGACTGTTTGGTGCCGTGGTCCGCTGGGCTGATGCCGAGTGCCACAGGCAGCAGCTGCCGCTCACCTCGGAGAACAAACAGAAAGTTCTAGGCAAAGCACTCTCCCTCATCCGCTTCCCTCTCATGACTGTGGAGGAGTTTGCAGCCGGTAAGGACATGCACTCCTGGCTGTGACAGAGATATTCCTGTGTGTTCCACTGCACTTACCTGACCCTGTGCTGTTCATTACTGGCTCTATGACACCTGTGTCATGGCAACAGGATGTGTTAATGGTGATGTTGTGTTTTTATAAGTTGTCATGGCAGCAGGATCTGTTAATGGTAGTGGTGTGCTTTATGTGTTGTCATGGCAGCGGGATTCATTAATGGTGGTGGCTTGCTTTTATATGTGTCTCTTAGTTTCCCTCTGATTTGTACTGCATAGATGGTGTAAGTCATGTCCAAAATATCACTGTGTTTTGAAAACCCCTTTCATGCATTTTAGTATTCTTCCATTAGGTTGAGTATATTTACTGTAACTGATTGTAGTACATGGTTTTATGCAATTATGAAAGGATGCCCACACAGCTCCATTTAAATTTTATGAGGGTGCTTCTACCCAGATTGAATCCACATATGTAATCGTCGTCATCTTTCTCACCCTCAAATGTTTATGGTCTGTGTGAAACCACGCCATCTGCTGCAGTCACAAAGACCAAGCAACCGGGTGCACCCTTCAGCTCCCTTTACATTGCTAGGCCATCAGCGCCACTTGATTTGCCTGGGAAGCCCATTGATTACTCACCCTGCAGATGGCTAATACTAAATGGCAATAAACATGTTTCTCGTTATTCTATTCTCGTTACTCTAATCCTTGTTTTACTTGATTGAACGTTCATGGTGATAAGTATCTGACCTCATATTTCCATCTTTGGTGAAATCATTTCTCATTATTCTTACTATATATATCTACTGCAGCGTTGTGGCCTTGTGTCAGCTTTGCTGTGGCTGTGTAATCTGTGTCCTGAGACAACAACCCACAGAAACCCAGTTTGATATTCTTTCTTGTGCAACAGGGCCTGCCCAGTCTGGAATAATGTGCGATCGGGAGGTGGTAAATCTCTTTTTACACTTTACAGTAAATCCCAAACCCCGCGTCGACTACATTGACCGACCAAGGTGTTGTCTCAGGGGCAAGGAATGCAGCATTAATAGGTTCCAGCAGGTTGAAAGTCGCTGGGGATACAGTGGAACCAGTGACCGAATCAGGTGGGTCTTCTACAATTGTAGATCAGCTTTCTACTTGTCTGTCATTTAGTACTGTAGGTTTTACTGCTGTATTGGCTAGATAGGTGTGCGTTTGCACGTTGGTTAGTTAAGCAACAGTTCTAGAGCTCTGTCTCTGTTCACTACAGGTTTAATGTAAATAGACGAGTGTCAGTCGTGGGGTTTGGTTTGTACGGATCAATACACGGGCCAACAGATTACCAAGTCAACATACAGGTGAGAATCTGATGTCTGCACTGCTAATTTGTCTGTCTGTTCACAGTTTTTGTGTTGTTTCATAAATGGCTGGAAATCATCTTGGTATATTGTCACTTTTGTCGCATTTGTAACATTGGTGACCTTTCACTTACAGTGCATACAGTATGATGCAAAACTGTTTGAATCTTGATCTCAGATGAGTTTTACAGAAATAGATGTTCACTAACAGTCCTGAATCCAAACAGATCATGGAGAGTGACCGGAATCACATGCTCGGACAGAATGACACAGGATTTAGCTGTGATGGAACAGCTAACACATTCAGGGTCATGTTCAAGGAGCCCATTGAAATTTTACCTAATGTTAGCTACACAGCATGCGCAACTCTGAAGGTGAGACTACTGATAGGGATTTTTTCTTTTTTTTTGCAGAGAATTGTTATAACATCTTTAAGTAATACAACTTAATATCTTTAAGCAATTAAGTTGTAATCTTGGTCTTCAAGAGTTGAGTTATTTTTAATTAATTGTTTCATTATGTTGTGTGTTTCACCTGATACCCAGGGGCCAGATTCACATTATGGAACAAAAGGAATTAAGAAAGTGATTCACGAGTCAGGCACAGGGACCAAGACCACATTTTTCTTCTGCAGTTCCCCCGGCAATAACAATGGCACCTCCATAGAGGATGGACAGATCCCTGAAATCATCTTCCACACCTAAACCGCCAGCACTAAACAGCGCCCAAGAGTCACAACCGTGTGATGATGAGAAGCGCTATAAACTGACTCGGACTCTCACCCCCCAGGGACTGCTGGTCCTGGCTGTTGGGGCATTTATCTCTTGGGAGGGTGGGGCTACCAGCATCATTGCACATGGAAACATCTCCTGAAGCTGATTTGTGTGTACATACGTCCCACGCGCTTACATCTCACCTTTAATGAGTCGCGCGTCAGCATCACCCAGGAGGGACACCTAAGCCCCTCTTCATCTAACACCAGCCGCAATGCTAATTTGCATTCTAGTTTCCTAAGGCAGCGCGAGTTGAAAATATATCTGTATTGTTATACTGGATATGTGCGCAAAGATACAACTTGACATACTGAGATTGTTGTTTTGCATAGATTGCTCGCTGGAAATGTCATCATTCAAGCTAAGGAATGGACATAAACCTCTGCTTGTTATTTACCTTACAGAGAGGAGGGTGTATTTTTAGAAATGCCATTAAAATAAATCAAAATTGCAGTCTGTGATTTTGCAGCATTAATCACAGGTTTTTTTGAGGGAGTCATGTACTTTAATGAATAATATTGCATATCATAATATTGCAAGTCACATCTCAGAGTGCGCAAATTTTTTTTGTTTGTGATATGCAATTCTCCAAAAAATATATAAGGGCTGTAACGTGGTAAAAGTGAGATGTTTGTGGATTGCTCTGCTGACATAGGCATTAGTATACATCCATAGGGCTATATCGGACATTCACATCATTAACTTATAAAGTTCACTCATCAATTTGCTGATGGTAAAGGCTGTAAGGTATGAAGCAATGTAAAGCAGTAGAACAGGTCTTGACTGGTGTGTCATGAATGGCAGCTCTGGTTTTGGATGAAGGAGAGTACTGTTCTGTCAAGTCCATCCACTACCTAAAAGCAGCTAATTTTTTTTTCTCCATTTTTTTCAAGGCTTCAAGAAATTCAGGATCAAAAGACTTCTGTCAGTTTTCTGTCTTCCACTTGTATTCAAGTTGAATTGAATCCTGACATTTCTTTGTGCCTTTGCAAGGGGGCAGTAGTGGAACACTGCTACTACTGAGCCACTGCCATGAGAACAAGCACCTCCAGTCTGTCTCATTGGTTTTAGGTCCTCAGTGATAGCAGCTGAACTCCTTGCGTGTCTGAGCATTCAGACTCTTTAATATTTATGCGTTTCTTTGGGGCTGAAGAGACAGGCACATATTTCTTCTTCATTTATTGCATTGAATATGGAAGGGGAGAGCTAACACTGGCAATGAAAACACCAACTACGTGGGCTCTAAAATAACCAAGAAATAGTAAGTACAGTAAGCATATTTAGTAGTAAGGATGGTAAGCATATTTGGTGGCAGTTTGTTAGGAGTAAATGTATCACTTCATAAAGCCATGTCAGGAACAATTTTTCCAGGATAAGAATAAGTTCCTTCCCTTGCATTGCCTCTGTCATCTCTATAAATGTGAGGACCTGCACATTGGCACAGCACAATACTGCAGCTCTGTCAAGAACATCAGCCAACAGCACACCAATCTGATGAAAATGACTCAGAAAATTAATTAAAACACCCGTTTCCATGGCAAGAGTTTTGGCCACAAACCATCAGCGAAGCTTTTGAAAGCAACATTTAATTTGAGCTGGATGTCTAGCCACAATAGAAAAAAAGATGTTCGGGGGGGGGGGGGGGTGATTAAATGAGGCCCAGTCATAAGAGATATCTGATGAAGTCTCCATGAAAAAGAGCTCTCAATGGTCACCACAACTCAGTATTTTGACTCCGATTGAGTGGACTATACAGTTGTGTTTGAACAATAGCATTTTCTAAATGAATAAAGTGAAAATAAAAGCAATTACAAAAGACATCTTCGCATTCCCAGTTTAGTGGAAGCATTGCACATTCACTTCCCAGTCAGTACATTAACAAATTTGATCAAGTCCTTGTTTTTTCTTTTTACGCAAAGCAAAGAAAGGAAAAAACACATCATATTTTTGTTTAATGATGTGAAGTGAATTAAATTAATGGAAATTATCTTCAGTTTATTGAGTAAATGCAAGGGTTGATAAACAGTCTTTGATTATTCCCACTAGCATCCAGGATATGCAGCATGCAGTTCTGGGTAGAGGGTAGGAAACCACCACTAAATAAAAGAAAAAAGCTTTACAGCATGTCAAACACCAATTTGCATCCTCTAGCATTGCCAGTAAGGCCCTGGAAAAAAGTGGAAGGTGGAAGGTGCCTTTTAGATAGCTAGTCCACTAGTTTTACACCGAAAAGTCCATAGTGTTGCTTTAATACTGCTTATTATGAACTTTCGCTTTTTTCCCCAGTGTGATGCTACTACTTCACTGGAAATGGGCAAATCTTTTGTAATGGTGTATATATTCATTTATTTCACTGTTTTAAAAAAGCACTGTTATACTGCTATAACACAGGTGTCTTTTGTATAGAATCTATTTTATTGTAGGCAAAGTTCAGATAAAGAACGCATGACTCACTTAAATCTGTGGCTCATTCAGTCATCGCTAAACAGTCAAAGATGACTAACTCAGAATCAAAATCAGAAATTACTGATTTTGGGTTATTATGATGCACAAGACTCAGCACTAACACACAGCACAGCATTAACGATGTCCTAAATATGGATGAAATAATATCTTCAAACAGAAGCAGATGTGACATTGTGCTGTAGTGACTACTGAATGTTAATATATTCTAGGCACCTTTTGAGAAGCTACTGTACAGGGCCTTTTGTCACGTTGATAATGTGTGGGCTGAGAAAATCCTCCCTCCGCACATCCTTCAGTAACCCTCTATCTGCATAGTGCTCTCACTCACAGTTGTATTCTAAAAGCCCATTTATAGCAAGTTATAGCAAGTTATATTTGCATGAGTAGCAAAATTATTTAATTTTTGTTGTCCAGCAGTGCAGCACAATCAACATAAATCCCCTCCACATTGCTTATGACTGAAATAAATAATTGCTTTTTTAATTAAGCTCAGATGAGCATGATGGATCTTTTGTGATTGGCTCAAACTGAATGCCACTAACAGGAATTGATTTAAGATGCTGATTTAAGTTCATGCACACTTAAGACTAACAGCTTTTTAGTCAGTATAAATATTTTAATGTGAAAATGGTGCTAAAAATGGCACCTCTGATATTCATGCAATCAAAATGGGACAGATTACTGACAAGTCACTTTTTTGCGGAGATTGCTGCTGTCACATTTTGGAGTGACTGTGTGCACTGTGGTTCTTCTCATTACTGTGCATCTCTTTTCACGAGGAGCTGAATAACCACTACCCTGCAGTGGAACTCCAGCCGCGCATGTTAAGGCAACACACGAAAGCCCCTGCCTGCCTGCCCACAGATGCCTGACTCAGAGTGGGAAGGAAGGGTTGTGAGGCTTGTCTCTTCCTCCTCTGCCTCCCCGCCCACGTAGGCAGAGGGATGCGCAGCACTCACTGGCCTTGGCTCTTTCTTTCGGCTCTGCAGTGACTCTCCTGTGTGCACGAGCAAACACCACACTTCCAAGAGTGGTGCAAAGTCTGCTACAAAGAGCAGTGGGATTTGTTTAGGTGACCTAATCTAACTGCTGCTGAATTCTTACATAAACTCAGTGGCACAGCAAGATTTAATTCGTAGTAATTGGCATCATGTGGAAATGTTATTTGCGTAGTAAAATTATTAAAGGCAAAATTGGCAGATGTTTTCCTAAACAGTGTCCATGTTTACAGTCTTATGTAATCCCATTTACTTTAAAGAGTCCCTCATCATGTCTGAAAGTGCTGCTGCTGTCTTACTTACTCATGTGTATAACAACCCTCTGCACACATTTCACCAACCAGAAATCTCTGGCATTCATGGATGATGGAATAACATTTTGCCACTGGCTTCTCCTTGCTCAACCCCCTGCCTGTCACAGGCACATACACACACAGACAGAGATAGAGATAGAGGTAGAGAGATAAAGAGATAGATAGAGACCTGGAACAAATGACTGTAAGTGGGTCCATTTTTGCTTTCCTTTCTTGTTGCCTTTGCCAGCTGGGTGTGATTGCATAAGCACTGTTTGTATGTTAATGATGCAGAGCTCCAGGGTATGCTGGTGCTTTGACGTTAAGATGACTCTCACATACATACCAAGCAATTTGGCCAAGTAATCAGAACATATGTCACCCAATCCACAGACCTTACAGTAAATCCCATACAGTATAGGCAATTAATTCACCCATATCAGGATTTAACAACACTGTAAGCTTAATGTGTTTCCTTCTAATTAAGTAGATGTAGTAAGTCATTTTTCAAAAGCAGTGTATTTTGTGTTTTGACTGATTCAGTGGTATGTTTTAATTTCCTCAGTGTCATCACAAAAAAATCCCAGTCACCCCCCTGCATGTATATAAAGGATCATCACATGGTTAGTTCTCAGTAACAATATGGATGATGTTATGATATGTTATGATAGAATCCCTGTAGTATCACTAACGGGAGACAGAAATTTCAGTGACAGTGAGATGTGCCAGAATACTCATGATGAGTCATTAACCTCTTTGATAGTGTGCACTTGCAATACAAGTGAACATTTATGATGCAAAAAGCACTAAACACCACCATCTTTGTTGAATATATAAGTGTTCTATGTATATATAGATATATATACAGATAGATACACTTTAATGCTATCAATAATCCTGTATTAACAAAGTTTAGAGACACAAATGACAAATGTTCACATGAAGATGTAGTCTTAAAAGCAGGAAATTAAAAAAATTATAGTGCAGCTTCAACTTACATAGACTGAAAATGCAAATCTAATTTTCAGAATGGGTGATGGTAAACAGACTTACACAAGCATTGCTAAAGGGTATGAAATATTTGGTTAGGTTATTATTCCTTACCTTTATCCACACATATATTGACAACATAGTCTAAACAGCCTCTCGGTGGAATTTGATATTTATAAATTAAACCATATACCACATTATTAATGCACAACTTTTTGTAAAAAAATACCATATTCACAAGCATCCTTTTCTCACGAGAAGAATCGTTCCTGCATTTTGCCAAGAATATACTTGACATGCAAAACTCATCGCCTGAGGGAGAAAGTGTTGCTTTGGAGGATAAAAATAGATTAGAATGGAAGCAGAGACAGACACAAACATATCACTTTATACTCAAAAGGACATCAGGGCAGACTGGATGCTCACTTTGCAGAGATAAAGCAAACTTGCATTAACACACATTCAAACCTGTCACTATCTTTGCTCTAGACATAATCAGCGAAATTAGGAATTTTGCAGATGTTGTACCGAACATTTACGTAACAGCAAGCGTTCACGTAAGGGCAGCTTAGCTCTCAGACAGCAACTACGAATGAGTCAAGGCCATTTCATGTCTTCCTTTGATTTGCACGTGGATGTCTCAGGTGAGGATCTGGCCCTCTGGCCAGCCATGGCAAGAGGTCCTCTTAGAGCCACGTGTATGGCAATAAAGGCTTCATTCAGCAAGCTGCTGCTGACTTGGGCCTGGTCACATGTGTAGCCATCTAATGTGCAAGGCAACATTTTCATGCTCAGCTGCCTCCAGAAAACCACAGCAGCCCACCCTCAATCTCTACGCCCACTAACACCAGATGTAGGTCGCTGTGTGCTGCAGGGAACACTCTCTCTCTCTCTCTCTATGTGTGTGTGTGTGCGCGCGCGCTCACGCTTGTGTGTGTGCCCTTGTACAGAATATGTGAGACAGGGCCGCCAGCACGAGTCTCCAGTCCTGTCACATTGCATCCCAACAAACATACAAGTCGAGTACTGACACATGAATGGCTCTCTCACAGGCACACGCTCTCGACGACCCCCAACCACCTCAATCTCCACAATCACAGCTCTAACAGTTTCTAAAACTAGAAAAAAAAACAAGTACACTATTCACCATTTGAAGAATGTTGAAAAGCAAAATGTTCTCTATAACACACACACATTATACATACATTTCAGAAGGAGCTAATACTTCCTGCTTAGTCAACTGAAGTCAACTTCAGGCACCAAAAAAAAACCATTACAGTTCAGTGAATGGTAGGGTCATGCAACTTTGAACACAATTCCAATATATGCATCAGTGAGTTAGTGCTCTTTCTGGCAAATGCCTCAAAAGTGAGCAACACAATAGTGTGTGCTTGGGGATGCTGATGTCTTGGACAGTTAGCTTAATGTGAACTGATTATGATGACAGCAGCATGGCTACTGTGGGCACACCCAACTCCCCAGGCCGGCCTGCCTGCCTGACAGTACAGCTGACTATGCTGCACAGCCACCTAAGCTGGGCACAGCACTTAACACATCCACCTTCAGGATGAACGATTTCTGCTTTCCAAAAATAATTATAATAATTCAAATAATAAAAAAAGCTCACACATATGCCTGGTCACATATTCATGTCTGACTAACTCTAAATAAATATATATTTTACCTCTGTAAAGTATTTTTTTTTACATTGATGGTATAGCAAACAGTAGGCCATTAACTTCCTAAAACTGTGACAGCAAAATCCAAACACATTGAGATTTAAGTAAGCTGCCCTGAATGACCTCAATCTGGACCGTATTTGGTTATGCGAGACGAGTCAGCGCTTATAATGACACGTGATTTAATTAAGTTAACTGACATGAAAAATGGATGTTGGGCACAACTCCAACTGAGCTGCTTGCTTCATTAACATGCACTTTGATTAACAATGTTTTGCTGCAACTCACTGTCCTTTACCAATGACTAACCCTTTTCTTTTCAATAACCATTTCTTGTACTTTCCAAAATAAGGTGCAGTTCTATATTAGTGATGCAAACAAAATAAACCCAAAGTTTATCAATTCATGTTATAAAGTCATTATAGCAGTTGTTGTAGTCATAGTTTTACAAACGTTCTCTGACTTTTTATGGGAGTTTTATTTATGAGAGATTTGTTGCCCTATATCTTTCACCAAAGGATGCCCCCTCTATAACACTGCAATACTGAATAGCCTCAGAAAGCACTATTTGCTTCAAATAAAAACTCATTCAATTATCATTTAACCAGCAATACAGTTGACTGTGTGTTATTCAAATAGGACCATCCTGTCTTTTTAAAGAACAAGACCAGATTGTTTTTGCCATACAAAACAGGTCCTGCAGGAGGACCCGCCACCTTTATTATGTCATGTTTCTGTGATAAGTCAGTACACATTTTCACGCTTATCCAAATAGAACAGGATAGCAAAGCAGCATTTCTTACAATCATATACCTCTGGCTATTGTTCTCTTCTGCTTTAACTTATACATACAGTGCTTGGGAAGATTTCAGGCTAGCTGAATGCAATCCACAACAGAAACCAAGATTTAAAGTAGATCTTCTTCCCAGATACATCTTAAATGCCTGAATCAAATGGACCTTAGATCAATTTAAGCAAACCTGGATGGTAGAGAAAGACTATGCAACAAATATGTCCAGTGTTGGAGAACAGAATGTTCATCTGAGTCTAAAAACAATCTATTGGAGTGAATTCAGCTTTAGGTTTTCCATCCATACAATGCCATAATCCGTTAATGATCTGCTCACTAGATTATGTCAATGTTGCCTTTCAAAGAAACTAACGTGATCCAACGATGATCCGGTCAGGGTGGTGCCAGATTAGTGCTGAACAGTGTTCCATGCGAAAGATGCCAGCTACCATCGTTGACTGGGCAACTTCAGGTGTTGAGGAGGGTCCAATTAAGTGATAGTAGCTGGTTTGATTAACTTGTGCCCCTTGTCTTCCCACTGTAATGTTTGATTTGTTGACATTGTCTAAAACACTGTGACTAAAACCGAGCACTGCCCTGTCCGGATCATCGTTGGATCACGCTACACGAAAAATAGGCTCCATCTCCACTACCTAATCAAAATTTGACAACTCCATATCAGTAACGGTCATAGCGTCTCTGATTACTTGAGTTGTAGCCCTGGTTGTAGGAGTTGTGTTGGCCCTGATAGTGTCCTCCAGAACCCCAGCGCCGGTCCTGCCACTGCTGAGGACCTTGCTGACCATGCCACCCCCAACCACGACCTCGATCCCGGCCCCGATAAGGCCTCTGATCTTGGTAACTGCAAAAGACCAGTGCAAAACCTCATATCTATAACAAATTATTACAGCCATACAATCGCTCAATACTAACGTTGTCTAAGCTTCCTTTTAATGATGCATTGGCCTACTGTTCTAATGGCACTACTTTTAAACCACTCATCTCAGATCAATCTTGTGGGGATTCACAGCATTATAAAGCATAGCCTACTCCATTACAATGGTTTACAGAGGATATGGAAGCTGACTAAACTGGCATATTAACTGGCAATTTAATCTGCCATGGAATAAGTGGCATAGGCTTACCGGTTATCCCTGCCTCTTTGGTAGCCTCCCGCACCACGACCTCTCCAGTCTTCAACAACAGGTGGTAGATTCTCAAGCTGTCGAATATATCTTTGGTATTCTTCATCCTGTGATGTGAACCTACAAGCGAACTGTTCTTCATACTTTTGGAGTGTTTCGTGACTGTCCGTCATTCTAGAGGTGTGTTGCAAGAGTAAAAGAAAACTTAATGGATTTTCAAACAGTAAAGAGATGTATAGTTACCATGCAGTTATTACTGTTAAGGAACGACAGAGTAAGAAAACTGTTACGCAGTCCTTTTATGTTATGTTATGGTGGCTAGCGTTAGCCAACATGTGATCAACACAGGAACAAAGTAAAGTCAAACGATACCTTACGCTTCCAAAAAATGCTAAACGCCTCTGTAAGCGTAGACACATTTATTAACTGTAGCATATTAGTTTAGAATAAGAAAACTTACGTCAGTCGATTTTTAGGGTATCATGCAACAGCACAAGAACACAAATACGTGCATCACCAAATTAGTTCCCAGAGTTTGATGAAATGAGGAAGTAGTTCCGCTTGGCGCGGTGACTAGGTAGGCTACCCAACTTGCATGGTTGCATGCTACATCCTTGCAAACAAATGGAACATAAAAGACCATTTAAAGTTGTTTTGTTTGTTTGTTGATTACAGTACAAATACTCTCAAAGTGGTGTTAAGTGAAGGGTGTAGGACGGGGCGCGTTTTCTTAAAAAAAAAAGGCATCTCCTAAGTGGAAGAAAAAAATGCCCATCGCGTATCGACAAATATTTGCGAAAGATTTGTATTGTAAAGTCTGCCGTGTTCTGTGCATATCAAGAATTTGCCTTTCTTGAGAGGCTTCGCCCGGTTATTTGGAGTTTTAGCTATAAAGCGTAAGCTCCCCCTCCACCTGAACTTGTCTTACTTACTTAATTGGCGAAGTCACCTGCCAAATCAGCCTTGCACACACGAAGCCATCTGATGTAGGAAGCCTACCAATTGAAATCCACCAATCAGTCCACCCATCACTTCAGGATGCTCAGCGCAGTGGGCACGGATCAAGCATAGGGTATCCAGAATATTGCAAACCCTGGATGTTTTGGAGAGACTTTCTGCTTTGGATGGGAAAACAGATTTCGGACTATCAGATGAAATGTAAGTTCACTGTATAATTTAACCTGCCAGAAGTTGATACATTTCAGAAGCCTTACAAGTGTGATTTATTTGAAATGGCATAGAACGGTTTTACTGAAACGGGTTTGGTGTTTTCCTTAATCTAATGCGATGTGTATTGTCCGGCGTTAACGTTCTGATTTTTTCGTTTCTCTTCCCCTGGGTTTGCCTGGGATATGAGTGTAGGCTACTGTCGTCTAAGAGATAGAATGTGGGTGGTTGGTAGGCTTCTGTGAGCAGGTGGAATCCACTCAGTGTCGCTGCTGTAGCTGTAGGTCTCACTCGTAATTCAACCCCACTGGGGAGCGGACTCATCGAAAACAAGTCCACTAGCAACCGCCGGTTAATGTGTGACACGGTGTGACATTGTATTTTTTAAATATTTGTAAATGCTATAGTACCGAACGGACAATCTTGAAAACAGCGGCGCCTGAAAACTTCAAATGGAAAGAGAGTCAGCTTGGCGAACGCAAGACATACCGGGGAGATCCGAGCTCTGTTCATGAGAGTGAAGACTATCACATTTCAGACTGTCAATCGCTTTCTTGCTTGAAGTGGGGTCCTCGTATGGACTTAACACGGAGCTAATGTCAATTGGACTTTCAAAATAGTTTTATCATATAGAAGACGTTATTCTACCGGGTTGTTGTTTGATACGCATTTTCTTTTCCGTGAAGATCTGTTCGAAAAGTCCGTCCGAAATGGGGTAAGTGAGGGAAATTGCTATTCGTCTTACAAGCTTTCAGAAACCCAGTACCTGTTGTGGTATGTCAATAATTAGTTTTAAACTGTTTATGTAGACTAACTAAAATGCTTCATGTTCTCAAATTCCTCGCTAGGAAAATGCAAGTAATTAATGTTATTTGGCTAAGTGGCCAAACTAACCTCACCATTCTCCATTACGCTTGGCGCTCTCGTTGGGAATTAATTAATTCTTAGTATTTTAAAGGGACAAATATTCGCTCCCCGACTTTAATTTGTTGACCAAGGTCTTAGTAATACACGACCCTTGTGCCCTCTCACTGTCAGAGGGAGACTGGAGCATTAGGTAGAATACCTACATACCCAAGCAGCCTATACAATTCACTTGAAATTTATCAGTGTTCTAGGTATATGTACACATAATTGCAGTCTTGTCACTGACAGCACTTTAACTATTGATTATGATCTAGGCTCGACATCTGAGGCTTAGTTGTCACCAGTAGTTACCGTGAGTAATTCATTGTTGGCGATAGTTTGTCAGATTGACCATGAAACAATTAGGCTTCGATACATTTGTAAAGTTTTCCTCTTGAGTAAGAATCACGAAGAAAACGGTGAGAATGTTAAGGACAGAATCAACATAACCCACGCATGAGCAAGCCTTGGCAAACAGTGCGGAGGAAGGGGATGGAGCTGGGTGAACTGGGTCTGTGGAAGGGGTCCTTTTACCCAGTTCATACGGTCTGTCGTTTGAGCACACGATCAAAGATCTGCCCTCGTTCCTTTGTTTGAACAAAAGACATGCATGTATTTTTCCCTATGTATGGCTACTGTGAGTGGAACGACTGGCCTGGAACGTTGACTAATCACATTATACAGTGTATGTGGTGCCACATATTTTATCCAGTTCATTCAGCTGTTGTTCTGGTTCATCTCTAGTGCACTAAACCCAACCTAGTGGTGGGGATCATGAGATGCCTGAAGCGATTTGCTTTGATTTTCTTTGGTCACAGAATGTTTATTAGACTGGAAGTATATAGCCTATGTATAAGTGAATATATGCAGGGTGTGTACAGTAAATCTGTTCCTCTCTGTTCTGAACATACTTGCACTTTGGTGCAAACCTGTATAACTACTAAAACAGCTCTGACATCCTTGCACCTTCTTGTCTGTCACCAAGTTGCCTGACCAGTTTCTGCTGCCTCATGAGAGTGGCCTTGCACAACTCTCAACCATTGAAAGCATTCTTTCCTCTGAGATGACTTTGTTCAAAGAGTACAGTCAGAGATTTGTTTGGTTTTCCCTTTTTTCAGGAGTTTCGGGGTGTGTGTGTGTGTGTGTGTGTATGCGCTTACTGTAAATTTTTATAATTGTATCCATGTCAGTGGGTATTTGTTTGATTTACTATTATTATTTGTTTAGTGGCTTTTTGTATTGTGTAGAGCTATCTGTACTAGCATGTTGTGATCAGATACATGAGTTACAGCAATTTATTATGACTTATGGATAAGTAACCTATTGTCGTACATCCAAAAGCATTGTAGGATATTTCAACAATAAGCTAAAGCATTTGCCATTATAAAAATGTTTTTTTTTCTTGAATTGATTTAAGACACAAAATAATCATCTGTCGCAGTTAGAATGATTGCATTACATAACCAAAGTCATGGTCAGATTTCACACAATGTGATTTCCTCAATTGTCCAATACAGTGGAGGTCATTAGCCTAAGTATATTGATTTTTGATAGTTTTGTCTGAAGCCTATTAGGCCACTGAAAGGCAGTCCAGGAGATGGTTATAGATTAACCAGTTGGTTGAGCCTACCACTTGCTGGGATTTTGTACACACCCAAACAGTGACCCTGAGGTCAAACCAGAAAAGTTGATTAGGAGTCTCCTGTTGATGGTTCAGATTGTTTTGTGATAATGAAACACTCCACCCTTCCCACTCTCAGATCAATGATCAATTGAGCCGAACGGCATCACCTATCAAACTCTCTCTTTAACTTCCTTTATGCAGTGATGTTTGGGCAGTGGCAATAAAGCACTGCTAAAGGCTTCTCTAGATTTTGAACAAATCTGTCCTCGCTGGTGACACTGGCAGCTGCATGAGACATTTGTCATACCTGGATTTGTGGGCATAGTAGTCACAGAACAACTGTTGCACAGAGTATTTAACTAAGAAACATAGAGGATAAAAACATTTCTAACTCTGCAAGAGGCTAATTGTGTGCTGCCAATCAAATGATGGGTTGAAATGTTCGGTTTCCTCTATCTGATTTGAAGGCTCAGACATCTCACTGTCTCTGAAGTAAATCTGCCCGAAAGCTACTGACTCAGACTTCACATAACCAAGCTGGTCATTTGAGTAGCCAACCTCTTTAGTCTGTCCATGGTTTAAGCTACAATAATAGAGGGTCTGTTATTATGAATAAGCCTGGCATCATGGATGCGCATCAATGCCAATTTGACATAACAATTAAAATATAGCTCCACAGCCCTGCGGGGAAAAATATTTCCAGGCTTAGCATTCAGTTAGTTAGTCTAGAACATCTTGTGCAAAGTTCTAGTAAGTGTCAGTGGCACACCTGTATCAGTGATGCTTAGTCCTTACTGCATTGTTCTGTCATGGGAGGTGAGGAAGGGAGTGGAGTACTTTTTGGGGGGTTGGGGAGCGAGGGGAGAGATCGCTATTTAAAGTAAGCCTGGGAGAGAAGGCAGCACCCAACATGGGGACTGATCCTAATCTCTTGTCAAGCAGTGTAACCGGCTTAAGTGTCATTGATTTAGCTGCGGAGATGGCACTCTGATGCCTGGCCTATGCAGCCAAGGTAAATGGTTCAGGCCATTGACTGTCATTGGCTGCGTGTCTACAGACCAACTCTAAGGATGAAATAGTCAATGTTATTGTAAATACTTAAAGGTTGGTAAATGAAAGGAACAGGCCAGTGGGGTGTTTTTTTATTTTTTTATTTTTTTTTTTGACCAGATGGTGGGGGCCATGGCCATCTGTTGTGGCGATCCACTAGGCTGCAGCCTATGCATTCTCACAGACTATGAAAATTACGCAAGCCTAGCAATTGTCTCCCCTTTCATGAACTGCATCCCACATGACCCAACAGGACAACAAATCATGCAAAATGTCTGCTTGAATCAAGTACAAAATGTAATGGTATGTGGACATCAGATATGTTATCTAATTTATGCATCAATGTTTGTGTGGTTGTGTAACCGGATCGATTGTGTTGTCACAACTGTTCCCAGGTCTCCATGCTGT
This sequence comes from Tenualosa ilisha, assembly GCA_015244755.2. Lineage (NCBI taxonomy): Eukaryota > Metazoa > Chordata > Actinopteri > Clupeiformes > Clupeidae > Tenualosa > Tenualosa ilisha. The sequence continues at coordinate 1,879,367 of PYXC01000629.1, forward strand.
TTAGGCTGCTGTAGATAGCACACTGGGGTGGGGAAGTGTGATCAGTGCAGGGAGCAGCTCTCAACTTTGCAAAGCTAATTAGGTCATTGTTTTACATAATGTGGAAAAAGTTATAGCCCACACAAAAAGAGTTGAGGTAAATGAGCAGATCTTTGTGTCTGCTCAGATTTTGTGACCTAAATATGGAAGATCTTCTCCCTTTCTTCCAGTGCAGAAACCAATGCCATTCTCTCTCTTCCTTTGTGCCTTGTTATGGTGAGGACCTCATAACCTCTGAACAATCTTAGACAAGCTTGCTGGTTGGGTCTGGTGTAATACTTAGGTACAAGCTTAAAGAAATATTTATGATGCCATTGCAATATTTTACTCACCAAAAACTGAAGGTAGAGTGTGTAATTAGAGTGATGATTCAAATCTGTTTAGTCTCTCAGTTCTACATTGGGGAAGGTTGTAGAACCTCAGAAAGCCATTGTGTTAAATCAGCTTTTGTCCCCACAGTTGTTTTGTTTTGATTTGTCTGGCCTCTTTCCCTCTCCTGTTATGTAACTACATGCTTATTTTATGATTTCTTTTTCTTTTCCAAGGACTGTAGTTAAAACCAGTTTTGCTTCAGCTTTTCTTATGGCCTGTCTAATGTATATCTGCTGTCAGACAGAGGAGCAGAAAGGAGTGGAGTTGCCACATAGCTGGGCTGTGAGCAGTGCTCGCATTGTGTTTGCTGGGAGTCGCCCACACAGAGCACTCCAATAATAATGCCTGTTTGTGAGCAAGCTCATCTTAGCTGTGTGTGTGTGTGTGTATGTGTGTTTTTGAGAGAGAGAGAGAGAGAGAGAATCAGACCCAGCTGAAATATAGGGCACAGGTGTACCATCAAATGAAGATTTAGCATTGCGCTGAAAAGAGATGTGCTACTGTTGTTTTGTGGTGGTGGTTGTTCCCCCTTTCCCATTTACAATTGAAATACAGACCTCTGTCACAGCTTTCTATCACTTCATAAAATCTGTGATTTATGAAAAGAGAACCTGGGACACCTGGTTTGGTTCACTTGTCAGAGGAGAAATTTAGTTTGAGCTCATGAGAACAGGTACAATGGCATTCTTTCTCCTCATTCCTCAAAGGAATTTTGGGAATGTGCCTGATGGCATGGTTTCAGTGTGAGCTTTTCCCTAGTACAAGGTTCTTTAGTGTCAGCAGAAGCTGTTATCACTGGACTCCATGGAGCACATTGATTTGGCTTAACAGAGGGAACCTTTCAAAGCCTAATGAGAGCATTTGTGGAAGATGGTGTCCTACCGCCTTCTAACCTTCTAACTTAAAGCGTAGGATGTGAGAGTCAGTATCCAGGCCCTTAAAGGTTACCTTTCACTTATGCATGATGGTAGTTACATGATCACGGTTGAATTGCATAAAGTTCATGGAACATGTTCAAGCGTATAACTTTCTTATAAGTGTCTTGTTACCGACCAGTTGTAGAAATAAGTAATCCTTCAGACTGATGAAATATCTGACAAAATAAGTGCAGTTTTTCATGAAACAGAATTGTCATGATGGCTGCAGCGCTAAAGCCAGATATTACGTCTAAAAGAAGACTGGTATCTTTATTTATATTTTTTGTGGCTTGCATTTGCGTCATACTCCACTGATCGGAACTCATATGAGCCAGCTATTTCCCTTCTGTTTCCATTTCTGGGGCAAGGTGAGTTTTTGGGATCCATTTATAAGCTCAGAATACTTGCCCCAGTGGACCCCAGACTTTTAGGGCTCATGTTGCCTCTCCTATCCCTCGGACTAGAATGTTATGTCATCAAGAAAATGCTTTTTAGGCAAACTGGGGAGAGAACTCAGTAAGCCTAAAAAATTTAACACATTCTGGAGATGCCAAGGTCAGTCATGCATCACATGATTTTCATACTGGTCTCCTCAGAGGTAGCAGACATCCTCTCCATATCGCTACATGCAACACGACACATAGTAAGATCTGGAAAAAAGGGAAAGGGGTCAAGAACAATAGCTATGTATTTCATGATGTCAAACATGGATGTCTTTGTTGAGCAGCAACCAGTGATGTGCGAGAGAATTCAAGAGGATCAGAGAGGACACTGGTTGACTGGCTGAGGCTCCCCAGTGTTTTATTTCCCCTCGCTGGTGAGCTGGAGGCTGGAGTCCATCAGAGCACTCCCACTCACCGGTGAATTATTCAAATCCAACAGCATCAGTTGTGAGGGGACTGAGTTTGCTTCTGGCTGTCTTCTCTCTATCAGGAGGCTTATTGTTATTTTATTGACGGACTGCAGTGTCTTTAAAAAGTGTGTAGAAAGCAAAATCTCAGCGCTTAAATACCACCTGAGATGCGGGGAAACATGGTCACTGTTGAGTTTAGCATGGCAGTTACTATTTGGTTTTGAGGGTGAATGGCAAAAATGCCCTTGCATTTGCTGTAAAAGCTTTTGCTGCCTTGGCAGAGTTTCGAAAACAAAGAACACCATGTTTCTCCCTTCAGCTGGATTGCGCATGACTTGTACATATTTTTTGAATCCTGCTGCAGCCTTCTGTTTATGTCAAGCATGAAGACCTGCTCTTGTTGCACTATGGTGAGATGTTGTCATCTGTCGCTCAAGAATCCAGGGGACCCTCTCTCAGATCACTGAACTCCCAGTACCTATAATCCAAACGACACTGAAAACCCATTTCAAAGCTCAACACCACTCCAGGCAGTTCCTTTAAGGGTGGTTGTAACAAGCTCACGGGGGCATCTGCTTTAAAGTCTTTCTTTAAAATGCTACCCTTGAGCATCAATCAAACTGCCTCCTGATTGCTGGCAAATCAACACGGCATGGGGTGGCTTGGTTGATTGGCTTTGAATGGTGACTACATGGGATGTGTGGTTGTTATAGCTCTAGTGGAGCAGGTGCTGTCAGGGAGTGAATGAACAGACTCTTGTCTGATCCTGTTTTCTTTTTTTTTTTTAACAATTTCAAGGGCATTATTGCCAATGCAGATTATGACATGAGATTATGGTTAAGTATTCATTTATTTCAGGCACGATTTAGTTTCACTAGCCTGCTGGTTTGTGGAGGAATAATTTGGGCGACTGTAAGAGTGGGTAATATACATATGTTTGTATATTACCCTCCAAACTAGTCTAAACAAGGCAATACCTAAATAAATCTTATTTTGATGGAATAGAAAGTTTAGTCTGCGCACTATCAGGAATGTGAGCCTCTTGCTTTATGTTTTGCCTGTCTCGTAAGCCTTGCGGGGGAGAAGTGAAGATGTTGTCTCTGAGCCTGTGCAACCGAGGCCCTCTTCAATCCATGTTTCCCAAAGCAGGCACAGTTGACATAAATCTTGTGTGAGGTTTGCTGGCTGGTTTGTTGGGGCTCAGTTATTCCTGCTGACTTGTAAATGAGGACTTTATGCAGAGCAGGATGTTGAGGAGGAGTCGCACGTCCACACCGATACTTTGGGCTTGGATGAGGGAAGTTTTGCATTCCCTCTAATGTGGCTCCTTGTCACTGGGATTTGGCTTGAGATGATCAAAGCCCCCTTCTAAATCAGTAAATGCTCCTTAAATGCCTGCCTACAATAATCCAGCTCCGCTTTCCAAACCCACACTATTTCCACAGGCACAGAGTTCTGAACTACATGTATGTATTAGGGATGCACTTAGAGTGTATGTATTAGGAATGCATAGAGATTGTATGTAATATTGTAAAGAAAACCTGTGTCTGTAAATGACAGTCACTGTTCTCTACTGTAAATATCATCTGCTGTAATCTACTGCTTGTTGCTGCATGTTAAAATAAATAAAATGATATAAGGTCATACTGGAAGGCTTATTTGTCAGCAGATTCATGGTATGCAGGAAATATACCCTTGTAAAGCTGTACATGTGTGCTGACCTGTGTGTGTTTTGTGGCTGTGTTTGTGAGCTCAGCCTCTGCTAGCCTGGGGGGCAGGTCTGTCCCTGGCACATGCATGCGGATGACTCTGCTCAGCCTGAGTGTTGCGTGTTGAGCCAGCATTGACTAAGAACAAAGAGTCCATCGGGACCGGAGCTGTGCTGTTGCGTGGAGCTTGTCGGAAATCAAAGGAACAATGCCAGGTGCATGGAAAGTTCGCCAGAGGCTGGTGGACCCATATGTGTTCAAAGCCAGCCTCACATAAGCAGACTGAGGCCCTTTTTTCAATTTTCTGACTGACCTCTGTTGCATTCCAATTTGTGATAATGTCTTCATTCAGCCAAACAATGCAACAATTGCTGAAGGGCATCACTGCAAATCCAATCTGACAACAAATCCCAGCACAGTTGCTGTTTGTTTGGGTGGAAACGAAAGCATTAGGTCCATTACTTTTCAATTTGCCATGTTAAGTAGCATGTGTCATTCGGATCCACCTAAGCAGTATCAAAACATCATTAGGTCTAATGGGCCCCACACTGCAAGCATTTCTATTCATGTCGACTGTAGTGTGAATCAGGGTTCAACAAACGAGTGAGTCCCACGTGATGCTTTCAGCAGCTCCATAGTTGCTCAGCCTTTAAGGGCTCATTCGCTCCTTGTCAGCAGCTGGACAAAAATATCAAGTGTGTGTTGTCAGCACAAGGGTCTCCGATGGCCTCCAAAAGATGCTTTCTTCCCCTGGAGGCCCACGGTCATCTTGTTCACTCAGAAGCCTTGACGGAGGCTACATTTGTGCACAATGACGCTGTGCCCTGTATTTAATAACCCGAGATGCCCCTGGAGTGGAGTGGTTGGCGTTATCCGTGGTCTTTTTTTTTTTTTTTTTTTTTTTTCTTTTTAAAACCATGTGCCTGAGCCCATACGGTTGACCTGAGGATAAAAAAAGGCGCTGATGTGTTAATAGCTCTGGTTTGCCGTGCAGGATTAGGAGAAGTATTATATTATCACTGGCTTGCAGACTGTGTTCTCTGGGAGGGCCTGTCATCTCACAGAAATGGATGATGTGAGGAAAGTGTAAGAAGTTGAGCACACTCGCAGTTTATCAACACAATTGTGCATCTCAGTGGGGAGATGCTCTTGAATCCAGGGAGAGGGAGAGGGAACAATAAAGGTGTTGCTTTTGCTCCTGCTGTTTGCTATTTGCCTGCAATCTTTCAGCTCACTTTCAGCTCATTCTAGGTTTCTGTGTTCTTGTTTGTCATCCTGTTGATGCACAGGGAGCAGCCGATCTTCACCACCAGGGCTCATGTCTTCCAGATCGACCCCACCACCAAGAAGAACTGGGTCCCTGCCAGCAAGCAGGCCGTCACCGTCTCCTACTTCTACGACAGCACGCGGAACAGCTACCGCATCATCAGCGTGGACGGGTCAAAGGTGAGTGCCTGAGGGAGCCAAATGGAGCCGAATTAAACAGTGCTTGATCTCCATCTCGCCAACTCCACATGACGTCAGCCAGCTGATGGGAAGCACATCACTGATACCCTCAGATGCAGTTAGTCAGAGAGGAGCAGGGAATATTGATTAGCATCCAACATATTCCCAGGGCTATGGGTTGCCCAAGTCTTTGCTCTGCAGTCATAAAGGCGTCTCGTATAATTTCTGCTGCAACTGACCACACAGTAAAAGGGGGATCGGTGTCTGTTTTGTTTTGTGCTGCCCGTGGTAAAGTGGTAACCTGCAAATTGGACTGTAAAGTCAGGCATCAATGCTTAATAGTCCTCTAAAGACCCCCGCCTCCACGCCCTCTTCGCCAGCTTAGTGAAGTGTCTGACGATGTGTCAGCTACTTTTGTTTGTGGAATGCAGGACAAGTCTTTCTGTGTCCCCACTGCCTGACTTGAGTGGCATCACCAACCCCCCCCCCCCTCACTGAGAGAGGCCCTTTAAAGGGCATGTGGAGCAGGCACTCTAGCGTGACCTACAGCAGCCTCGCCCCGCTGGCTAAATTAAGACCAGTTCCCATTTCCTCACCACTGTGTGAATACCAGTGGGTGAACCAGGCTGCAGTGGCCTGGCCACTCCATTGTCTGAGACGCAAACCCAGGCCCGATCCATAAAATAAGCACAGCGAGCAAATAGAAGCGCTGTCAGTGCTATTCATTCCCACATTCTCAAAGGATTGCCCACATATTACAGTGCTGGACACCCACATGCCCCTCCCCCTCTGTCTTTTCCTCCTCCTCCTCCTCCTCCTCCGTCACCCTCTCCTAGGCTTTTGCCTATTTCTCCCACTCACCACTCGCCAGCGCTTTATGTTGTGCGTTTCCATGGAGATTAGTGGCCTCCCGGCTGCAGGGCTGTTTGATTACGCCGAGATCCTCGTGTCACAGTCTGTCGGCATGACTGATAGTGGGGCTCAGAGTTCAGAGCCATCCCAGCGGGCCTGTGTGCGTGTTTGCGCGTGCGCGTGCGCGCGTGTGTGTGTGTGTGTGTGTGTGTCTGTGTCTGTGTGTGTGTGTGTGACATTGTCAGGGCGAGACAGAGAGGAGAGATGGACATCAAATGCTGTGTCTGCTTAAAGCCTTCTCAGCGACTGGCTTTGTGTTCCTGTATGTCCCTGTCTCAGAGCCAGCACAGATGGGTGACAATTTAACTCCCATTATTATGCATAAAGAAGAATACTGACAATAATGATGTGTGTCACTGATGAATCTGCTGCTTTGCTTGATCTAAATAGTTTAGGTGCTGCAAATATCTGCCTGTTTGCAGCCGTTGTAGACTTGCATTCCTGTCATTCATAACTCCAGTGCACCTGCCGCACATCAATAATACTCTTGTCCAAAGGTGACTTGGCACTAAAAGGCAGCAATCACACATGGCTTGTCGAATTACTTTGCATTTTATTATGGTGTTGTGGCTCTTATTCTAGGGGGCTGTGATCAGGGAGCTGCCACTTAAGTGCTCCTAACATTTTTGTACATATAGAGCCAACATGTGAGCACCCTCACAGGTGAGACACTGAGTCACTGATGCAGGCTAAAGGTTAGCTGTTTATCAGTGCCGTTTCTTTTTCTCTGTCACCTTTAATGTTTTCTATTGCATTGCAACAATCTGAGACAATCAAGCATGTAGAGAATATTGAAGTGTAAACTAAGCATTAAGGGGCGGTGGGTCTTAGCACTGAAAGGAAGTGCTTGTCATTGGGCTTGTGTTGAGGCAGTTTGGGTGTCTTGCCCCTCCTGAGGAGGAGTTGGCCAATTGCGTTAATAGCAGTAAGCTGAGACATCTGCATTACATCAGGCATTTTTCAGCGCAGTGTGGAGGTCTGGAAATGGCATTGTAATACTGAGAGGTGTGTGTGTGTGTGTGTGTGTGTTACTGATATATTTTATGGCTCTAAATGCTCTGTGTGGGGTAGGTTAATCATCCATTGTAAGATGCTCTCACAGTTTGTACTTTCTCAAAGAAATTAATGTTTAAAGAATAATCAGATTGTTGCCATAGGGATCAATTTTTCTATGAATGTGAAGAGGTCTGTTTTTTGGTATTTATATATATATATATATATATATATATATATATATATACACACACACACACACACACACACACACACACATATATACACACACACACACACACACACACACACACACACATATACATATGTCAAGTGACTCAAGGTAGACTGGAGTAATATGTTCACAAAACATTTTAACAAAATAAAAAAATACCACAATACTGCACAGGCCTCATAACTGTGCTAAACTGCAGAGAAGTGTGCCTTTCCAAACATTAAGTAGAGTGACAGAGAATGATATCATGGCGTATGTTTTCTGTCAGCCCATGGCTTGTCTGTCTACTCCGCCAGGCTGGCATCTGGCAGGCAAGAGAAGAGGGCCTCTCGCTGTGCGTGTAATCTTTCACAACTTGGAAGCCAGCCTGCTCTAGATAATCCTGCCTTGGGTTCCACTGACACCAAGAAACACCTGTTTGTGCTGTACTTCCACTTCAGATCTACAGCTTTTAATTTTGCCAAGCCAAGGGGACAAGTGTTAGAATGTTTAAACCAGTCGGATAAGTGGCCGGTTTGGCTTTAATGGAGTAGAAACTTACACTCAATTACTGTCCTCAGTTTGACATCTGGTCTCAAATTACACATCGTACATTCTAGCCATTCAACCCAAAAGTGTGTATACATGTAGGTGTAGGTGTGGGGGTGTGTGTGTGTGTGTTTGTGGACACGAAAATATTTTAATAGGATGTAGTGCCTTCAACTGGCCATTAAATTTAATGGTCACATTAGCCCTTTGTATTAACAAAGCTCTCATCCAAGCACATTGTTGCTCTGTTGTTTTGTTTGTGTGTGTGGTGATTGTGTCAGGTGTGGCTATGGCTGATTCTCTGAGTCAGCTGACAGGCCTGTACTGGGAGGATGTCTGGGCCGCTGCTTATGTGTGACCCTGCAGCCTGGGCTATCTGATCCCAGTTCCGTCCCTCTGGGCAGTGGTGTATGCCGTCCTACAGCTGGCCCTGTCAATAACTCGCATTGACGTTGGGTAATACCAACAGAGCATTCACACACTATGCCCCACCACAACACACCACACCACACCACACCACCCCATGGCCCACTTACATGATGGGACATGTTTCCACAGCCCCCACCAACACTCTTTACAAGGCTTAAATTCAACTTGTGTAGTTAAAGAAGGAAACCCCAACATATTAGCACCAAGATAAAATATGCAATATTACTGGCTTGTGTTAAATGGGTAACTCTTGTGACGCTTGTCAGACTAAAAACCCTGGTTCAGTAAAAAGAATAAATATATAATGTTATCGGTGTCAGGTCCTGATGGTTTTGTCAAAGTAAAGGAGGCTTCAGTAACGCTTCTGATGTTGCAGCCTTTAGCACCGCATGTTTCCGTGCAGTCATGTGATCCTCTCAGCTGCTGTCATGGCGAGGGTGATGAGGCGTTGAGTCATCCGGGCTGAGTGGCGGTTCGCACCGCGCCTGCGAGCTGAAGACATAAGCACGACTGCAGTGGGTGGCACTTTGCAAAGACTTCCACCAGTGCCCTTGTGTGATGGTGCTAAGCTAATTTCTGTCTCCACGCTCAGTCCTCACAGGAGAAACATTAGTGGCATTGACACCAGCCATAATTCTTACATTTATGACACGTATTTTGTACAGCTCAAAGTGCTTGTGTAAACATCCTTCATTCTTCCAGACCCCCGTCCCCATTGCGCGCACACACACACACACACAAAATGTCTAATAATGTTATATTATTAGAGCGCTACTGATTTTTGGAACAGATTTATTTTACATTTTTATTTTACTTTTTTTACCAGCAGTATCTGTGCGCGCACACACACACACACACACACACACACACACACACACACACACACACACACACACACACACACACACACACACACACACACTTGCAGCTGCATCCCAGAAGCTTTTAAAAGATTATAGTGGAGAGAGCTGAGCACGAGTCGGAGTGTGTGGAGAAAGCGGATAAGGATATCGAGGCTTTGGTGGTCGTGCTGGTGCGGAGTGGATTATAGCCCAGACTCCAAGTCGGCCCTGTTGATTATCCTATTATACACCACAGGATGGGGAGATGCCATCAGGATAAACGGAAGAATCATCTCCAATTGCTCTTCCTGTTTGTGCTCTGGTTTTGTGTGTGTGTGCATGCACAGCTGTTATCAGCACTGATGCATCTCATGATTGTGTGTTGATAACCACAACCACAGCTATGATGATCATGATATTGGCACACAGATGTAACCTAAGCTGCCCAGATGAATGAGAATGTATACACAGATGTACATAAGCCAGCATCATCCAGCACATCATCCAGGATGCATACATCACATCAGGGAACATCTTGCCAGTTAATTTTCATCCTGTGTCTAACAAAAGGGCCCAAATGACATCAGACACATTTTAGGAACAGCCCTAGGGTTTGCTTGGCCATTATCTCTCAACAACAACTTGTTCAGAGAGAGAAAAAAAGATCCTGATGCTTTTTTGCACTGCTGGATTTCCTGCCGTTTTCTGTGTGCCCGTGAGGACCTCCCCTCTCTCCTAGCCTTGTGTAAGGGGTGAATCATCTAGTTGAGAGCGGGGCTGCAGCCATGCCAAACAGTGACAGCCTCCCATTTGCTGGAGCGGGGAGACGCCGTGACACGCCACTGCTGATGGAGGAGTTCTGGAGGAGCTGGCACTAATTTGTACCCTCAAATCCTCATTTCACATGCAAACCTAATGTTGCCATGACACAAAGGATGCGGCATAATTAAACCACTTAATTTGCGACTATTCAAGGCAGTGTGTGTGTGTGTGTGTGTGTATACGTTTGTTTGCGTGCACATGCTTGTGTGCTGTCAGTAGCATAAAGTATAGTCTGTTCATATGGCTCATGGGAAGAGGTCTTTCTGAATATCTGAGATAGGTGGTGTGGATATCTTTCAAGGACCCTCAAACTGTTCTCTCAATGGCTGCAGATTGAAGTGACTCCAGAGTTTGTTTGTGATGAGGCATACATACATACATGCATGCATAAGGAACTTCAGTAACAGCCACTCAGACATATGAGCCATTTTTATTGTCATCATGGCATGGACATATTGTATAATATTTCTCATTGCATTATATTCATACCAGTTATATATGATATTCAATTCCATTACCTTGTTCACACAAAGGTAACTACTGTGTTAAAGCCATTCTAAGTGTGTTGAATTATCAGCTATGGATTGTTGAAATTTGTATTTACATGTATTGTGGTTAGCCAGACATAGTCAGCACAGTTCATCTTGTGGCTACAGGTCTAGATTTATCAGAGCTACTAAGTCATGTTTGCTTATTCGTGATCTAATCAAATATTTGAGATTAAACAGCTTCTGTAAGGCTTTGGAGAGATGTCATTTTACTTGAGAGGGAGTCAAAGCCGTGAAGGAGGTTCTTGGAGAAATGCTCAAGCTTAGTCTGTTTTTATGCATGAGCTTGAACATCAAAGTCCCTGTTCTTTGTGGGGTTAAAGAAAAGGATACATGGACATATCCAGTCAGTATATACACATGCGTCTATCTTGTGCCGTCATCCCCATCTCTGTTAAATGATTGGTTTAATTATCATTACTAGCAATCAGTCCAGTATAGTATGGAAAACAAATAGCTACGTATTCCTAATACTTTTGCGGACTTCTTTTACCTTGGTTGTAATGAGTTTTTTTTTGTTTTTTTTTTTTTGTTTTTTTTTTCTATTGTTCTGTTATGGAGCCCACTGACTCAAAAAGTTGTGTGCTGAAGTTTTGTCAGTTAAATAATATATTGTAGTGAAGCCCTAATGCTAGAGATGTCTGAAGATAGAGGCAGCCTCTGAGCTGGCCTGATTCATCACTTCCTGTGAGCAGAGTCATGATTAGACAGTAGCAGTGGAGTCTGCTGCTTTAAATTACTGAGGAGAAATCGCATTTGACAGACATTACCGGGCGGCCTCTTGTCTCCAGTTTAGCCACGGTTGTGATGGACCAGGCAGGGGGAAGGGGTGGTGGTGGTGGCGGTGGCGGTGGCAGTGGTGGCGTAGGTCAGTGTTGAGTGTTGGGCTCAGTGCAGTCGGATCAGGCAAACACAGGGCTGGAGGGCACAAAAGCAGATTGTTCCCCTGTCAGATGAATGTGGCCATTCAGGCGGGGCCACAGTGGAGTCAGTCTGCCTGCTCTATCGTCACTGCACCATCACATCAGATGGATGACGTGGGTTGCACCCAACTTGTTAGACCAGCCTCAAAGGTTAGCAATGCACCTGTATAGGGGTAAGGTGAAGGACAGACAGTTCCATGAAAACCAAATCGGTCCGCTAGCATTCTTGGAATACCACATGTTTGGTTAAAAAAAAAAAACTAAAAAAAAACAAAACTTAAAAAACACAGAGGTTTAAAGCAGTCGGTGCACTTTCATCACCTTTTAAATGTTTTCCTCCTGAAATATGAAGGTTGACAAGTTGCCTTACCTGCTTCTCCTGCTCCTGCATCCCTGCACTGCCTGCTTTATCTTTTGCACATATCCAACTATTATGGGACTTTGGGCTCAGAATTTATGAAGGCTTTTTAGATAACCAGTTTGTCAAATCTGAGCAACATTTAGGCAATCATAGTGTAGCTCTTCACTATGGACTGTCCACACACATGAAGTTAAGGCAACACATTTGTGTTCTTTCCAACAGGTGATAATTAACAGCACAATCACACCCAACATGACCTTCACAAAGACCTCCCAGAAGTTTGGCCAGTGGGCAGATAGCAGAGCCAACACTGTGTTTGGCCTGGGATTTGCATCAGAACAACAACTCACAAAGGTCAGTTCAAGTCCCAGTGCCATTTTTATTGCATCAGGGTCAAATCCCTCGCAGGAATTTCAATATGCTATCTAACAGTACTGATTGTACCATCAGTAGAGAAGAAGACTTGTTGGAATGAGGAACTGAAGTGTCTTATATTTATTTATTTATTTTTTGGTCAACAGTTTGCCGAGAAGTTTCAAGAGGTAAAAGAAGCTGCCAAACTTGCCAGAGACAAGTCTCAGGAAAAGATGGAGACCTCCAGTAACCATTCCCAGGTCAGTGTCTCCCAGCAGCCCTCATGTGTGCAGGACGCTCGCAGCTCCAGGGTTGTGTAATAGAACACACTTCACCTTCTCATTATATCTAACAATGGATTTTTCCAAGTGGCGTGTGATTCAGTGAAAATGTAATCAAAGCATTGACGGACCCTTTAGCTGCACATGCGCACATACGCTAACGCACTGTACACACATACAAATAACACAAGCAGTGTGTGTAAGGCATGCCAGTGAAAATGGGCTCCAATTCCCACCATGACATAACAACTCTGATGTGCCACGTGCATCTGGTCTGTGAGTGCTGACACGAGCAGGGTTACAGAGGAATTGGTGCTGGGTGACACTGTTCAGTGAGACCCAAGGGTGACGGGTCCCTCTTCACAGACCAGGAGCTGTCATGCATATTAATTGCTCAGACCTGAAAACAGCTAGGTGTAAATATGAATAATTTGTCAGCCTTGGTGCGAGACCAGCGCTGTCGCCCAGTTGATGAGTTGACTTGAGGATGGCTGGGCTCTAATTAGAGTCCAGTGTAGCTGGCACATTAGAGATGTTTTGTCTGATATCTCACAGCTCTGGCAGAAATAAAGAAATAATTCTGAAGCCAGTGTCCTCTTCATTCGTACCGTATATCTTAGGACAACCAAAAACGTGCATTTGCCTTTCATTATTTAACAGCTATCCCAAATCTTGAGATTTATACTAGTCAAACACGGTTCTGTTGCTACATGTGGGAATATTGAGTTTGTAATGTAGATTTTTGGCCTTGAGTGCATTAAATAACTGGTGTACTACAAATTGAATTTATTTATTCAAAATGTATTGTCAATCCATATATTGTAGGGCACTGTGATGATATGTTACACATATTTCAGACCTGTGCAACCTACTGGACTAGTTTTGGCTTTGCAGTGAGACCGCACCAATGCTTTTTTGACACCCAGAAAACCACTCACGCTTGTGGTGTAACCTACTTATGCCGAGTCGGATTGCTTCACATTCATCATTGAAAATGTTCATGCCAAAGAAATAAGAACCATGGTTGTCAAGTCTTGAATGTTTGAGTGAAGGCATCTCTCTCAGGCATGGACTCTTTGATTCTCTCAAAAAGCAGCTCCTATATAGTATAACAGTGGTGCCATAATCCTATTCCTTCTGTCTCTCTGTTGCTCTCTCTCTCTCTTTCTGATGTGAGATGAATGTTTTTGTGCTTTTGTCACCCATCTCCCTCTCTGCTCTGACAGGAGTCTGGCAGGGAGACTCCCTCCTCCACGCAGGCTTCCAGTATCAATGGCACTGACGACGAGAAGATCTCTCACGTGGGCCCAGAGGCTGCGCTGCTCAAGAGCGAGAATGACCGGCTAAAGACAGCTGTGGAGCAAAGGTACTGACATGTCCCACGGTGTCAGACGTGACCACTTGGTGTTGGCCTCTGTCGGCTTTTTGTGTCCATCAACACTTTGACAAACACATGTTGTTTCATGTGGCAGCCTAGTGCAGCTCCATGGGCAACCCTCCACAGGGAGCTCACAGACACCACTGTTTACTACCCTGTCCCTGTTTACTACTCTTTCTTTTTCAGCCATGGGCTCCTTGGAGAAAAATAAGTTTGCCCTTGCGTGTGTGTGTGTGTGTGTGTGTGTGTGTGTGTGTGTGTGTATCTGTGTGTGTATGGAGGAAGGATCTGGTAGGATCTTTAGCCTGTAGTGTGTGTGAATTGATAAGTCAATCCCTATGCCATAGTCATGATGATGTTCTCTTTTAGTAATACTAATGCCAAGAAGTGGGAGACGGAACTGCAGACCTTGAAGGAAAGCAATGCCCGACTGGTTGATGCCCTGCAAGAGTCTAATGCTAACGTTGAGACATGGAAAAAACAGCTGGCCACCTGCAAGGATGAGAGTGACCAGCTCAGGAGCAAGGTAGTGCAACATACTGTCCTAATATAGTCATAGTAATATATCAGGAGCAAGGTAGTGCAACATACTGTACTAATATAGTCATAGTAATATTTGTATTACAAATTTAAAAAAAGCCAGTAACTCTTTAAGTTTGCAATATTTCTTAACCATTCTGTCATTTGAACTCTGTCCCCCAATATAAACATAAACTATCAGTTACAGTGTGTGTGTGTGTGGTGTGTGTGTGGTGTGTGTGTGTGTGTGTGCGCACGCTCATGTACTGTTATGATGTCACATGAGGGGTACCCAGAGGTCCCTTGGGGCATAAAGTCCCATGGAGAACACATGAACAGCACAAGTCATCTTGTGACTTTAGAGGCCACTTCTTTTCTGCATAGAATAATATTGGTTGGAGCTTGCTGGCTGTGATTAATGTGGTGAATGGCTATATGCTCCCAGATCACAGAGCTGGAGGCCCAGTGCAATGAGGCCAACCAGGAGAAGGAGAGGAATGCCCAGCTCACAGTCCGAATCAAGGAACTGGAAGCTGAACTGCAGGACAAAGAACAGGTGAGATCACACCCAACCAACCAAACACACACACACACACACACACACACACACACACACACACACACACACACACACACACACACACACACACTCACTAAAGCCCACACACACAGGCTCACACAAGCCCACACACAATTTGACTGACACACTCGCTGGTCAACAGAAGACTCTAGCTTCCTGTTTCCTTGGTACACTTATGGCCACTTTGCATTGGAGTCCGGAACAGAGATAACAGATACCCAGATACCCAGGCACTTCCTATGGATACCACCGTCACCTGTTTACCCATGAAGGCTTGTGCTGAGCTGCATCCTGAGCCTGAAGTTTGCATCTGGGTGGAATTAGGCCCGCTGTTGGCCAGATCAGACAGAATGATCACCACTGACTCCCCACACCCGCCCCCCACGCCCCGGCAGAGGTTCACCCAGGGAACAGCGGGCGGCTGAGGCCAGGGAGCGATGAGGGGCCAGTGGGGAGGTGGCAGCGGCCCCACATGTCTCCCCAGGGCCCTGCCGCAGTGTTCACTCCGAAAATGATACTCACTCAAGCCATTGCCTTGCCATTGTTTTCCAGATTAGCTGATTTTCTTTGTTCAGCAATAAAAATATATGCTGATGTTTACTTTACAAGTGACATAATGGCACTGCTTTTTATTTTCCATTTATTTATTATTTATTTATTTATTATTATTATTATTATATATTATATAATAATAATTTTCTACCAATTGCCTCTGCAAAGCTTTTATGGGCTGTGCTTATTAAAAGGTGATGCTGGACATTTACTCAGGTGATAGGATCACAGGGATTTTAAAATAATCACAGCCAGCTTGGCATTTTTGGATCACTGCATGTTCATATTTTGTTTCCGTAGTAGAGGAGAAACAAAGAGAGTGTGTGTGTGTGTGTGTGTGTGTGTGGGTGGGTGGGTGTGTGCTGATGAGTTTGGTCCCATAGCAGCTCGGTGTTACTCCCATACCGCCCCAGCTAGAGGGACACGGAGGGTTGGGGTGGGGAGGAGGGCAGCACAGCTCATGGTAATTAAGACTGAGGACATTATGGAAGGACCAGATCCTGACCTGTGCTTGTTAATGGCTAACCGCTCTCCTGCCTGCAGACAAGTATTTCATTAGCATTGACGTCCGCGCTTAGTGCTGTTGTCTTTTCCTGCCTGCCCTCTCCCCTCCCTGCCGGCGTGTCAGTGAGGGTCCCCTCGGCAGGGGCCAGCGGGCGGCTAATGTGCCATTCAGCAGCCGTGGATCAGATGGAGGCAGCTGCTGCCCGCCTGGCACACAGCTTGGGTCCTGATACACACGCGCACACACACACACACACACACTGTCTTCATTGCAGTGCCTCAGACTGCACCAGCATAGCCCAGTGATGGTGAAAAGAGGATTTAGATCAGCATCCAAACAAGTGGAGCTGCCTCTTGAAGCTCCACTTGACTGAAGAAAAAGATAGCACCCAGACAAATACAACAAAAAAAAGAAAAAACCCTCCTAGAATTTCTTGGAAGACATTTGAGGTGGGGACTTGTTTTACCAGCACAGCGTGTCCAGCCATGTTGCCGTGGGCCTTGAGTGACGGCGTCTCGCTGGGTTCATGTCAGCCTCAGCCCCTGGGCTGGGTCTCAGTGGTTTCCCCCTCCCACACTCTACTCCCCCCACTCGCCTGCCTCATAAAAGTTTCATGGCGGCGTGGCACGCAGTCACCGTGAGTGACGCGCGCTTTACTGCGCGCAGCCCCTACCCGCCGACATGCTGTGCAAGCATCACCCAACTGCAACCTCTTCTTTGACTACATGAAAATTTGATGGCTCGGTTCTTATTGGTGCTACTGCTCACCCGTGTCCACAGCTTCACAGTTATTTATCTCGTTGCGTTTCATGTCTTCCGTGTTTGGAAACTTCTCGAGGTACGCTCTTGGAGTACCTGATGTAATGCTTGTGTGATGCCGCGTGTTCACAGGTGTGTGTGTGTGTGTCTCTTTCAGGAGCTGGAAAACCTGAGGAAGCAAGCTGAGATTATCCCCCAGCTCATGGGCGAATGTGAGAGCATCACTGGAAAATTACAGGTATGCGTCATCAAGCCAGTAAAACGGTCCTAACATGTGCTATGTAGGAGATGACCATGGAGATCACATGACAAGGGAGTGATGTTGGTGGAAATCACTGCTGGTGTATTATGTAAACAAACCACATTCCTCCAGCAGATACGTATGCTGTCATGTATCCTGAGTGACGAACTTTTCATTGTGGTGTAGTGGAAACTGGTTCCCCATGCCTGGGAGTGGAGCTCCACCGGTCATGATGACTGTTAATTACTAAAGACATTAGTATTTCTGTCACACCTACTTCGGGCTGTCTTTCATTTAGTTCCTGTCATCTTTGGTAACACAGTGGAAATTGTCAGTCTACCATCATGTCATGACATTTTGTCTCATTCTCAGTACTCTATAGATGTTCATGTTATACATGCATGCAAAAGCAACTTAAATCACAGGGTGAGAGGTGATGAGTATCAGAGATGGCTTTCCAGATAGTGGCTCTCCTAGCTCCAGCCCTGGCCCTGAGTGTGATAACAGAGCCGGCGATCTGCATCAGATCAATGTAACATTCTGTCGGCAGGATTGCGGTGTGGCAGGAGGCTGGCTTACCCCCACCCTTTCACCCACACAGTAGGAGCACCTGTTTATGCGGCCCGCAGCACATGCTCATCTTATTTGGATGAGTGCATGTAGCACAGCAGACGTGTGCGCTATGAATTCCATTGGCATCTTGAGTTTTGACATGTTTTGAGTTACAACAAATGTCACTAGATTCCAATTATGATACTGGAAGCAGGTCTGTGATTTGACTGTAGGCAAAAAGGCTGGCTTCAGAATGTCAGAACAGTGGACGGCTTTCCGACATTTGCATTCTGTCATGCGTTGTTGCCATTAGTTCAGCTCCACCCGCTATATCTAGTTTCCGTACAGATTAGAGGAACACAGGGATTGCCTGTTTGGGAGGATGTAAACTTAATGCAGGTTGACTCACTGAATTAGACAAGCGACAAAGCATGTTGGTCCAGCTATATTGAATATGGACACTCACTCGGTGTATTGAAGTGTGGTATGCATGTCAAGGTTTAGAACATTCAGTGAAACTGAATGCAGGGAGGGTCCTTGTTTCTGTAGATCCATTATGACTAGAGGCCTGAGGCTATTAGCAGCTGCTCCACTCTGACGCTGCTGTTGTGATAAGGGTGTGGAGCTACTCAGTCACGGCCCAGAGACGATGGCGTCATGCAGGCACCACACACACACACACACACACACACACACACACACACACACAGACTGCACCCTGTTCAAACATAGCGAAACCCAGCCACTTTAGCTGGAGT
This sequence comes from Tenualosa ilisha, assembly GCA_015244755.2. Lineage (NCBI taxonomy): Eukaryota > Metazoa > Chordata > Actinopteri > Clupeiformes > Clupeidae > Tenualosa > Tenualosa ilisha. The sequence goes on from PYXC01000629.1 coordinate 1,897,775, forward strand.
CACTTGAGCCTATTTAAAGGAGGAATCCTGTGAGCAAGCTCAAGTTTCAGGGGTCAGCTGTGGAGATTCCGCAGGGCGCTAGACAAGTTGAGTATTCCTATTGGTGTCTCCAGGACCAGAATAAACGTCAAGATGGACCCTGTGACCATATTCTGACCCTATTTTTTGCCAGGGAGGCAGTGTGAACTTTCACTTGAGTGCTCTACATTCTGGCACAGCTGGCCAACAGTACTAACGGATGTATTACTTTTCTGCTCTCTCTTCCCAGGCTGCTGAAACGGCAAATAAAGAGCTGTCCGAGAAGATGACCGGCCTTCAGAGCGACGTTGACGAAAGCCACCAAAAGCAAGGGCACATGAAGGTTGAGCTGAAGAAGTTCATGGACGTGCTGGAAGGCAAGATTGACGAGCTGCACGAGGTCAGGCAGGGACTGTCCAAACTGGGCCTTGACAACTAGGGAGAGATCTGCATCATGGCAAGGCCACTGTGGGGAAACACCTTGAGATTGGAAGTTGTCAGCCTAGGTCACCACGGTACCACATCCCAAGTGGATTGCACTTTTAATGGAGAAAAATCACAATAATAAATGACAAAGTAACAGCTATAAAACCAGCCATGGGGAAGACAGAGGCCACCACGACCCAGAAAGCTCCTGCTGACAGGTGTGCATTGCGTCTCTATTCTGAACCGTGGCGCAGTCCTACAATACGGCTCCAATGCCATATCTTCTAGAGTTAGAAAACATGGAGGGGTGGAGGGTTCTGTCGGTCTGTTGATCTATCTGTCTGCCTGTCTGCCTGTCTGCTGTCTGTCTGTCTGTCTGTCAGTCAGTGAGTCTGCCTGTCTGCTGTCTGTCTGTCTGTCTGTCTGTCTGTCTTGCTGTGTTGTCTGTGCGCGTGTGCCGCAGTTCACGCCCATGGAATGGATGTGGTGGTGCAAAGGGTTTCTCAAGGGCTAATGGTGATATAGAGTATATACCTACTAGCTTCATTCATACAAGTAATAATAGATCACAGTTACACTGGAGACCTCGGGTACGTCTGAAGGGTGAAACCGCACAAGTCGGCTTCACAAACGATCTCAGGTTGTTTTTTGGGGGGACAGTCCGGTCATTCGATATGCACATACATGAACGGCAGTGTCACAAAAGTGCCTCAGCTTGGAGTTCTTCTAAGCTGGCAAGCTCTCTGGGGCTTACCAAAGCCAGAGTGTCGAGGATTAGATTAATAACCACTTTGATTTTTCTATGAAAGCAGAATCGAATGGGCTGCTGGGTAGTCTAGCCCCAAAACCAGGCTCTGTTCGCGAAGGCTCTAGCTCCTAGGGAATCCTGTGTAGACCCAGTGAGACAGGAGAGCAGTTTGATAAAAGCTGAGCACATCCTATGGATGTTATGGCATGCACAACACTTGCCCAAGATCAGCTTCAGTGAGATCAGACAGTACATTTAGAAATGCAGGTGCCTGCTTGGCAAACGTGTATGTGCATAATAATCAAGGGGGGCTCTTGTTCATTCTCAGTAGACTTGAGAAAGGTGCGATACCTACCAGTTACCCCAGAACTATGCTAGGAAACCCATTTGTTTTGAATGCTACATTCAAAGGATTGCATGTGGTGGTGCCGATTTCGTCTTTTTTCAGAGAAAATGTGCATTTTTCACTTTGTGGTTTATGTAATGGATGTGCTTTCCATACACTCTCTCTCTCCCTCTCCCTCTCCCCCTCTCTCTCTCTCTCTCTCTCTTTCTCTCTCTCTCTCTCTCTCATATGATGGTGAGTTTGGGTTCAAGGGATGTGCTATTGCTGCTAGACTTTGGGAATTACATGGAAAGTGTACTTCTTCAACAGGAGTTGGCTCTGGCCTGTGATACAGTCCAGTGCTGCAACTCAGTTTCCAAACTTTGTGCTGGTGCCTATAGATTCAGTTTGACTCTTTCTAGCAGCAAACTAGCATATGAAAACAATTACCTTATTGATATGTTGATGAGATGTTTGATTTTTTTTGTTTTTGTTTTTTTGTGTGTGTGCCGACTTTATATTATATGTTTCCAAGGAATGGTGATGTCACATGTTCTCCATGTTTGTTTTTTCCACTTAAAATGTGAAATTTGCCTTTCTAACAACAGCCACATCCTTTGGTTTGCTAGCTGTGACTGTTGGGAATGGAATAAACATCTCATACAGACTCACTGTAGGGAGGTAATGTTGTACATGTTACATTGTAAGTCACTGTTAGAGTTCACCTCACACAGGGTGTCCTCTCCACCATGGACTCCTGCCACAGGCAGGGAGCCGTCTGGCCCAGATCTGCTCCTGGGGCCTCTCAGCCCTGTGGGACGCCATACCAACTACCAACTCCACACACTGAAAAGTGACCTCCGAAGTGAGGGTATCCTTGCTAAATATAATACTGAAAACACTTGACCTTTTTTTTTTCTCCTCCTGAGACAATTGACTCCTTTTCACTTTTTGTGATTTTCTGAATGAAGTTGTACCATATAGAGTTGATAACTGTTCAAATATAGTTTAACTACAAACGGGGTGTTCATGTGTGTTTTCCTTGAAAGAATCATTTGAAACCACTCATCTCATGTTGTCTTTGTACACATCCAACCAGTAACCCACAGTACACAGTAACCCAAACCTTCAGTTCATTTTTACTCATGCAATAGCTTTATTTGTACTATGCTGTACTGCAAAGCATTGTGGGGTGTACCACTGCCAGAGATGCTGGATGCGGTGCTGGAGGTTTGCACAGGGTGGTAGGTTGAGCGTAGGTAACAGGGTTGCAGGAGGAGTGGGAGTGAAGTCAGCGCCAGTCTCCCACATCACTTCATCCCTCGGTGCGAGCGGCTGCGGCAGCCACACGGGAGGACACGTTGCCGTGGCAACTCAATCCCACACACTGCTCGTATTGATTCAGCCATCATTGTGAGGGGGCTATTGTAAACGGCTGGGAATGAGGGAGTGAGTGAGCTTGACGTGTGAGTGAGCGAGTTTGTGCGTGTGTAATCCTGGCACGTGACACTCAAGTGATGTGATGCCTCCACCTAGTCATAACAGCATGATGAGAATGATGAAAAACAGCAAATACCTGTGAACTTCCAAGAGACCAGCTACATGCATTTGGGTGAGAATACCTTCACACACAGGGACAACTATTTCTGCAATAAGAAAGGCTGAACCACTTCATGTTGTAAAATGTCCCTCGTGGAAATTGGCACAGAACAAAGAAAAGGTTTTGCCATTTTGTCATCCTGTTTTTTTCTTTTCTTCCTTTGTCTCGTCCTCGTCGGAGACATCCACCAGCGACTCCTCTCCCTGTCTCCTGTAGTATCTGAGACTGCAGTGCGATCGGCGATGAGTGGGCGAGTTGGGGGAAACATATTAAGAGTGTTGCTGCGATATAACTGTAGGCTACCACTCTGGAGCCATCCTGTTGCCATAGTAACGCCATTTGCCAAGAATTGGCACTGCCCTGGCGTTTTTTCCCGGCGCCTGCAGTGCTCTCCTCCCCAGGTGTCCCCTTCCTGTCCCCCCAGGCACAGGTCTGTCACAGACACACGCAGCTGACAGGTGAAAGTGTGCCTGTGGGCTAGAGGCAAGACGCCCTCCTATGCACAGGTACTAGCATCTTTGTGGGTCATGTCTAGAGAAAAGCCACAGCTTGAGCCAAATCAGCTCAGAGGTTGTAGCGCGGCTTTTCCCAGCACTCAGGTGTTTGTCCTCGGTCGTACCCCAGCGATGTCAAATATCAAATGGGCGAGGATGCTTGCAGAGAGCTTGAGAATCAAATTGAGAACAAGATGAAGACATCAGCTTTTACCACTTTTAGCAATGTTGACTTGCTCATACTTTGCTCAAAGCGGTCATATACAGCCTTGTCCATTGCACTGGGGACCGTCAGTATGAAAGCCATGCCTTTGAAGACATCTTCCTGTGATGCTGGAAAGACACAAAGACCTACTGAATAGCAGCTAAGAATTCTCCTGCAGTAAAGCAGCTCTCCCACACTTCCATTTTATATTTGAAGTCATAAAGTTCGGGAGGCAGCATCTGATTGTAGGGAAGCACTGGAGCAGTAGGCCCCTGGAGCTGTGGCAGGAGGGAGGGAACTTTAATGAGGCCACTAGATGGCACTGACATGAAATGCACTCAGGCTCATGGCATTCCAGTTCCAGTTGTGATGTGTCAAAGGAGGAATTAGAAATGCTTGCTACATTTAGAAAATACACAATCAAAAAAGCTCCAGCCCTTTCCTTTAGACCTCCCACACCTCCTAATCACACAAACCCAGAATGTTTGTTTACATCAACAGACCGATCACTGTGTGACGGGATGGGATCTTTACAGCCCTGCCCATTTCACAGGTAGTTTTTATTTTCATGTCTGAACATTTAATTAAATGAATGTCACTGGAATGGGTTCAGAAAATAATGGGCTCATAAAAGCGTCTTATACCCTTCCTTTATAGAGTTTGCTGGTTTTGTTGTTCCACACCTTCACCTATCAACAAAAAACAGATGGCTTTCAAATAGACTCCACATTTACAGTTATTTTTCCCTCCTGTGGGCTATACACGTTTAATTATGCTAATCAATTATTCCAGAGCTTATTTGTAGAGTAATAAAATGTGTAAATAAAAAAAATCTGTCTTGGTGGAAAAGCTATGGTCCTATCTGGCATTAAGTATGTCACACTTGAATCCAAACCCTCACAGACACACAACACAGGTTTGATTCTGCCCCACAGTCAGTTTGCCAATCCCAACTCATTTGTCTCTCAATCACTTCTTGTATCTCTTTGCTGTCCTATCCCATCTTGGTAATGAACAACTCAATCCTCAAGGCACTTTTGTATATTTATTTTTTTTTTACAAACTGTAATTCCATAAAAACTGATTAAGTGTTTAAGCAACAAAGAGAAGAAAACTGAACTGAGGAAAAAGACGAAGGCAAAGTAAAATATCAGTGCATGACATCACACCTTCAATTTCTGATAACATAGTCAGGTTAAATCAAGTGCAACACAGGGCTGTAAATCAAAGATTACATACTAACACGTTTAAGCTTGAGCAACAGTCTGCTTTGAGACAAAGGTCAAGGTCTATTGGATTTCTGTGGTTATGGCAGACTGCTTCCAAATTAAGTCACCTTTAGAAGTAAACGCATGAATCCCCCTACTTCATGTCAGCACACCTTAAACATCGCCTCTCTGCACTATCAAACAGTTAGCCTGGGTAAACCGGCATGCACTGCAAGCAGTTTCATTGTAGCCTGATTCTGAGTCACTAAAAACACAGGAACCAATCACAATCACTTATCCAGCATCTGTGTGTTAATATCTATGGTTAAACTATGACCATATGTGGATTTTCAGTCAAAAAGTAAACAACTGCAACTGAACTGCTGACATGAAAGATGCATTTGCTGTACTTCTGAAGCATCTTGGTTTAATGCTCTGATTTAACTTGAAATTTCATGCTGGTTCAATGTCTGAAAATGGGAAGTCAATTGTCTGTCTCCGTGTCCACTCTCAATCTCCACTGAGGTGCATTGTGGGCTTACCCAGGCAACTAAATATTGCCATGTTTAGGAAAAAATACACACACACACACACACACACACACAAACAAACAGTAAAATGCACAGTGCCATCATAATGATGCACCATGTCGACATGCAACACGCTATTCCTTTCAAGGAACTCCCACAAACATAAAACAAGACATTTTAGAAGGCTACAAGGTTGTGTTTCTGGGCATTAAAGTGCAGCCAGAGTCTGTGCCCATCAAAGTGCAAAGGCTGCCACTTCCTGCTCACTGTTGTTCATATCTGTATAGTCATGATCCTTTATATACTTTCACAACACAGTTTATGTGTTTTCTAATGCCTTTCTCTGCCTTCAACTCTTTAGTTCTGCCATCAAAATGATAACCACTAGAAATGTATTCTAAACCCCACTGGTACTGCCCTGAGATCACAGATCACAGCAGACTTCATGGATTACATCACTTTTCATAGCAACACATGGTGCTGGACAAGTATAGTGTCATATTTGAATTCTCTATCAAGCTGCCTTACCATCAAAATTGTAAAGCAGGAACTTTTGATAGATTGACAGACCTGTATTAAGGAAACCATAATATAGTGTTTACATTTTTAGGAAGCATTTATGTATTCTCTCACTGTCCGATAAAAAAACACTACTGATCAGATAACTGTTTGGAGAAAGCTAGCATGTGAATGCGTACAATTGGCCTTGCACAATACTTGGGATTTTTAGTTTTTTTGGTTCTGGCGCCAAGAGGAGCTCAAAACATCTTCAGCTGGCCCACTCTTCGGACTTGGTGTCGCCGTGGTCGTCCGACTCGTCCTCTTCGTCATCCGAGTCTGAGGACACCCTCTTCATCCTCTGCATGGCCGCCTTGATGCTGCGCTCCAGCTCTGTGTCTCTGCTCCCCGGAGACGGTCCCGCCGGGTCCGGCCTCTCCACCTTCTTGAGCTTCACCCCCTGCCGGATGGCGGACAGGATGCTGTCCCTCACATTCTCTGACGGGCTGCCCACAGGCCTGGGGCACGGTGGTGGCACCTTCCGTAACTGGATCTGCCCTCTCTGTAAGGATGCCAACACCTCATCCATGGAACCTATGGATTCAACAAACAACCAATTCTTAATGAAAACAATCTGTGGAGTAAATGGCTTGGATGGTTTAAATGGTTTCTATTCAAATGAATTTAACAGACAAAAATGACAGCACAGCTAATGAGAGTCGTCTGAATTGAAGCCGTTATAGCAGAGGAAAAGTTCTTTGGCTTAGAACTCCCTTCCCTCTAGCAAACGACCTCACCTAAGTGACCATGCTTAGAGTGGCACAGGATGACCCAGCAATGTAAACATTTATCAATGCAGCCATTAGCAGTACACCGGAGGGAAGCCGATGACACAGTAAAGCAGTAATATCCTGTTGGAGCGCCCATTCCAAAACCCTCATTCACCATCAACCTGGAGGCCAGACACTACACCACTATTCTGCTCTGGAGCAGAAGTCCACATCTACCTGTTTGCTGAGCACAATCTTTTGCAGTTAGTCAGAGTTTCACTGTCCAATATGAAACCACACTAAAACAGGAGCTGTCTTTTCTGTCTACCCAGATGGGCCCAATTCCCAGAATGCAATTAGGATTAGGCTTAGACCATGCTTGGCTTTCAGAGGAGCATCTTCAAATGGAGCAAATTCACCTCAGGCCAGATACTTATTTATGCTTGTTTAAGAGTGCCGCCTGCCATGTTTGACTAGCAATGTAGTTAAAGAAGAAAAATCTTAATTTGGGATGTATGTATCTTACCTATGTTTTGCTTGAGGGTGTTTTTGGCAGGAAAGGGAGGCATTTCTTTCTCATCAAGGGGCTTCGGGGAATCCAGCGTTTTTGGCTGGTTTGTGGGGAAGCTCGGAAGGGGAGGCGGGGGAGGCGGCGGAGGAAGAGGAGGTGGCGGAGGAGGTGGAGGAGGGGGTGGGCTTGAGGCCTGTGGAGGAGGAGAAGACGGTGGATTGGAGGGCTGTTGAGGAGCGGCAGCTCCCGGTCCGGGAGAAACGAAGATCTGGACAGGGATGTCCCTGGGCTTTGGTTGCTTCTTCTTGGGGGAGGCTAAGGATGAGGATGAGGATGGCGAAGATGCAACACCACTCCCGGCTAACGGCGGTAAACTGATGATGGACAGTGGCTGGGAGGTATCTGCACAGAGACTAGAGGCCTTTGGGACAGCCCTGGTTCGAGGTGTTTTCAAGACAAACTGGCCTTGTCGCCTCTGCAAAAACAAACAATCTATAATCACTGGCTGCAAATGAAATCACATTGTTAACTTCACAGAATACCTAATAATGGCATGACATATCTAGTAATCATTTCTTTCAGATTCATACAAGTCAACAACAGGGAAATGGACATGAATCTGATATGAATGTGTTTAAAAGATGGCTGAAGATTCTCAGTGTGCTGTGATCCTGTTCAAATGACAAGCTGACACAGAGGGGCATCATGAGGGGTAGGGGAAACTGATTAGACTACCTGGGGAATTCTTCATCAAGTCTGCCTATGTGTGTGTGTGTGTGTATGTGTGTGTGTGTGTGTGTGTGTGTGTGTGTGTGTGTTTGTGTGTGATGGTGGGGACTGTGCTTGCCTCTCTAAAAGAGCGCAGTCTGCTAAGGGTCTTCTCCCGCTCCTGGTCAACCCACTCCCTCCTCTGCTGCTCCTCCTCTTTCCGTCGGTCTCGTTTCTGCAATCAGACAACAAGGCTAATGGCTAATGGGGGAATGGTGTTTGAGCTAATGCATGCAAATGAGCCCCCAACCCCAGAAGAGCTGGCTTTGCGGAAGAGCTCATTATATTAGGTTGCTTCTCAGTCTTTCATACTGCGCTGCCAATCAAAGAACTGTGAGGTAAACACATTTCTCATCCTATAACAGACTTTGTTTTTTTTTAACTAGACCGGTGAAGTCAAGGATGGCCTAGGTAGGCTATATACTCACCAACTGGACCGCATGGTGCTGAAAGAACTGCGCAGTTCTTTCCTGAGCCAAGCGGTTCTTCTGTTCATGAGCCTCCACACACTCATCCTAATGAGGACAGAACATTTGAAACTGTCTGCGTTGACAGAAATGGAGATTAATCTACAGCTACCAACCAATTTACCAGCATGATTTAGAAAATGAGTACAGCACAAGGTAACTTAAGAGGCTCCTCAGGGGGGAGTTAGTGAGTGGGGACTTTTATCTCCCAGCTCTGTTCCACAACTTATAGTGCTGAGGGTGTTTTTCTGTGAGGCGCGGGTGAGAAAAGAGAGAGAGAGAAAGAGAGATTATGCAGACCTTCTTATTGCGTAGGTAAGCCCTTCTGGCACAGATGGTTCCTCTCTTCATTTCCAGCTGCTGCAGTCTCTTCCTCAGACTCCTGACAGCATGGCTGGGCTCAGGAGCGCAGGAGGTCTGCACGATGCTGTGCAGCTCCTCTGGGTCCTCACATGTGTCGTAATACACCACCTCCTCTTTCAGCTCTGTGTGCACAGACACGTTTGTCACACACTCTCCATTCCATGCCCTGCTCTGTGTGTTCTGGTTCTGGTTAGTTATGTGTCTAGACATCATCCTGTGGATGTGTTAAGCGAATATTTCAATCATTTACTAGACAGCTAATCATACATTCACTCATTCCAAATGGATACACTTCAGTTGATTGAGCAGTACATCAAAGGCATAGTAGCACATGTATAATTGGTGTATCAAGCTGACAGTTTATCAATCACATACCTATGATCCTAACTCTTGTCTAAAGTTATTAGTAATGTCCACATCCATTCATTTATTCATTCATTCACGCGTTCCAGTTCACATCACACACAGGACTCATGAGTGCTTGTCATGTTTTATAAATAAATACAAAGCCAACTGCGAGCTGGTCCCAAAACTGCACACAGAAACAAACAAACTATTCCCCCGGAGCTGCAATTAGGGTCCATTTGCATGAATAAATCATCTCTGGTAAATATGCTTTTGTGGCACTGTTTCAAGCATGGTCTTGTGGAAATAAATATGTGGGTCTGTCTGCTGCCATCCTCTTCCTCTCGGTGCTCAGCCCAAGACGGCCGCGCGCACACAACTGACAAGTGTGTGAAAATCAGGCTATTTTGGCGGATTATCCTTGATCCGTGACTCAGTCGGCAGATGCCTAATGCGAGTCTTTGCATAGCATGTCCAGATGCATGCGTGAGTGTGTGAGTGTGTGTGTGTGTGTGTGTGTGTGTGTGTGTGTGTAGTGCATTTTTTGACATTAATACCTTTCATCTGCCGACGCACAGTGTCGACCTGTGCCACCAGAAGCAGCTCCTCATTCTTCAGGATCTCAAACTTAATGTCATACAGCTCCAACTGAGCCTCATAATACTGGAGCTCCAGCTGGTCCACTGCCTGGATGTCGCCCTTCTGATCAGCCAGGCTGCCCATCTGCAGGGAGTGGAGGGGCAAAGGAACAGAGGGGTTAAGTCCACTGGGCCTCATCTCTACTAGTACAGGAATGAAGATAATCTGGAGGAGAGAAATGATGAGCCACACGGGCTACAGCTGTGCCCTTCAATTCAGTGGCTGGGAGGAGGACAACTGCTGCCTTAGCAGTGTGCCAGGTTATACCAGAGACTGACTATCACTGGAGGTGGAGAACAAACTGTGAAGTGTTTAAGACATTATGCAAGGCTGTCTCTGGAGATTTACTTTGTAGGCGTGTCACGGGGGCAGAAATATGAAGTCGTGCTAGCTGGCAAGCCTGATGCAGGTTTCTGGAGGCAGGGGAAGACACTTAAAATGCAAATAGGCCCAGGTGGTGTGTGTGTGTGTGCGTGTGTGTGTGTAAGCATGCATTGTTTTAAGTACCAACAAGGCTTACACACCCCCCCCCCTGCATTGCACAATCCTCTCCCAACACCTTGGACACAGGCCTACAGCAGATTCTGCAAAGATGTGGATACAGTAGAGCAGGGCAGCAGTATTTCCATGCTGCTAGCTGACCTGTCATGCCACTGCCACTGAACTTGAGCAGATCTTAGCATGCAAGAGGCTCTGGGCAAAGCTGAATGAGGGAGCTCACATGGGTGGGTGCCTGTCTGGTGAGCCAGACCAAGCCACCAACTTTTTGAATTGAATGTTGCAGCTCCAAGGAGCCAAAGGGAAGAAATGATAGTGGTGTGATGTGCTCTGTTTTGGCTGATGAAAAACAGGACGTGCTGCTGCATTCTGATTTGTCTGAAAGGGTTTAAGCGTACACCTCGCTGTAGTCTAGACATGAAATGAAAAGAGGACATTTTTATGTGTAGCGTGCACACACGCACACGCACGCGCACACACACACACATTTAGGATCTAATCTTCCTTTTGTGGTGCAAGGTGAATCATCAAATGATGAAATAAAGCTGGTGAGGGTTAGTAAGTCATCCATCACGATGCAGCATCAATACTCATCAATCCCCACCCCCTTCCTCCAAACTAAAATGACTGTGAGAAATAGAAAACTGAGATTATTGAAGCTGTTAAGAGTTTTGAAAGGAATGACAAACCAAATGTTAGCAATGATGTAAAAATAATGCAGGCTGACGACTGGGCCAAACAGGTCTGCTGGGGAGGAGAGAGGCTGCGGCTGAAATGGCAGAGACTAGGACACTTGCTCTTACTATGCTATGCTGAAGGACTGCCCTAAGAGACAGAAGCCACGGCAACAACGACCACAGATGCCTATATCATAAGGACATTGAGACTAGGAGATCAACAGTCTGAAGGGTTTCCAAACCGACCCAAACACCATAAAAGAAAATGAACAATTCTTGACAAGTACATTGGCTTTGATCAATTAGACAAACAGTCTTTAGTCTTTACTTCAGCACAAAAGAAGAGCTTTTGGAGAGATTTTTATCTTGTATGTGATGAGACATGGGTGCACGTGACAGTTGGTGCAAGATGGCTATAGTGTCAATTAAAGGGGAGAGCATTGCAATGTAAGCCTAAGATCATGGAGTTGGCACACTCCATTTTATCAGTCAATAAAAGATGGCAAAGTCATCAGCAGCAAGGTGTAAGTGCAAGAGTCAGATCATTTCCTAGAACCCCTCTCAGACAGACCAGGTCATGGCAGTGTTCCATTTCTGGTGGCTGTAATAAGATATAAGGAGCAGGCACCACAAAGCAGCCAGATGGGTTTTTTCGATCGCAAGTGCTTGTGACTTACAACATTTGCTCTGCTGACCGGAATGTGAACGTGAATGCACTGGTCATGGACAGCACTGGTGATTCAAATAACAAAAGGGGTTCTTTGAGCAGGTTTTCAGGACAATAACATGAGGCCGTTTCACACAAGAAAAGTGTATGCCATAGAGCACATCTCTGGCCTTATCAATATCAAGCAATGGGAGAGGACTTGGAGGGGTTGTAGATGACAAAACCGAGGACAAAAACATGTTCAATTCAATTCAAGGATGCCATATGTTCAGTAAACTGACTATTCTCTCAGGTCAAAAGGATCTAATGTGAGTGCAGGTCCAAGATTTTATATCCAAGATAATTTGTTCAAAGAAATATTCAGAGCTGGGCCATGACAGGAAGGCCAGATAACACATGGTGGGAATGACATGATTTTGCAACTATTATTCACCATCATTGCTGACTTTTTTGTGTACTCCATTTCATTCATTCACTTAGTGCCTTAATGGGTAAAATGTGCAGTTATGTCTAAATTTAATAGTGTAATATGTTTTCTAATGTAACAGTCTGATGTTACAGTCACATACTGTGATTCAGAGTGGCACTCAAGCACACTGTATCTCCACTACACCAGGTTTTCGATAAACTACATCTGTGCATTCAGAATAACACCAAACGAAAGAAAGAAAAAAGAAAATTGAGAATAAAAGAATAAAATTAAGTGGCAAATGGGTATGCTTGCCACCATCTGTCAACAGCAAACCTCTCTTTTGTGTACAAAGTTTAAGACCTGGTATTGAAATGCATGTTTCTTGTGTTGGTCTGAGGCCCATTTTGACCAAGGATCAGTGCATTTGCATGTCACAATTTTCTGGGTTATTTCAGTCGAAATTGCACACAGGATAAAGATGGACCACTCACCTTTTCCTTGATCTCTGTCTTCTTACGGTTAAAGCACATCTCCTTTGCCCGCATGTGCTGGAGTGTCTCTTTGGCCAGCAGGAACTTCAGCCTCTCCAGGCGAGGGGAGGCAGAGGCCCAGGACGCCTGACCAAACCTCCTCTTATCCTCTCCATCTGCTTCAGCATCCCTGTTAACACAATTCCTATCACTTGTTGTATTGGCTGCTCAAAGCTCTTACGCAAACCCCCACCCGCGTGGAGATGGAGAGAGAGAGAGACACAGACAGACAGACACACACACACACACACACACACACACACACACACACACACACACACACACACACACACACACACACACACACACACACACAAACACAATGAAGAACTGCTGTTGTTGCGCACTACAGTTGATAGGAGATGAGCGACGCTGATATAAAATGGACTGGAGAGCAGAAAATATGTGCTAGTGTGATTGCAAGGCAGATGATGTTTTCTTCAGCTGAGATGGCACATGACTCAGTGCTTTTGGGCTTTTTGACAGCACACAGGCTGTTTGGGAGCAAACAAAGTAGTCAGCACGATGTCATGACAATTCACTCAATTATACACTCGCTAGTCAAATTGTAATTGACAGTGAAAACAACCGCATTCCCTGTAAAGCTATTTCTGAGAGATCTGTATATCGTCAATATTCGTGCCAATTGTAATTCAGGACACAGAGCTCACACACAGCAACACTCGGTGAGAAACTAGGTAGGCCGAGTTGCAAACAGCAGTGCAGTACCTCTCAGAGCTTTTGATGTCTCCACAAAGTAGCTGACGGTGATATCCTGGATGGAGCTCACTGCATCCTCCGCTCTCCTCCTCCAGTCCTCGGCCTCCTTCTGCAGAGCCGCAATCCTTTTGGGGCCCAACTCCTCATACTCCAAAGATTTCTGTACATTTCAACGGCAGCAAACAGAGAAAAGAACAGCACTGATATTACTCTGAAAAACAGTCAGGAGAGTTGGTGAATATGGTGTTCAGATTTCTAAATGTCTTATTGAAGACTATTAGAGTGCAATAACATCACAGTACACTGACGGCTAAACCCATTCTCTTGACTTGGATGAATGGACAATGGGAGAGTACACGCTGATGAACACAGAACCGCTATTCTGCTTCTATGGTCAAAATTACACTCTGATATTATGGTATCTGCAGCAGCACATGAATGGGAATGCCCTAATATTTTCATATGCCATTAGCTTCGTCTGTTTGTTCTGAGCCATATTAAAATATAGCTGGGGGTGATGGAAATAGCGATGGCCTTTGCTAAGTCTAATGGGTCTCTTTTGTCAGGGTGACCTGGTATCCACTGAAGCCGATGATTGCATTAGGCAATCACTACAATCTTATTTTTTTTAGGTAAAAAAAAAAAGTTAGGTTGGGGGGGGCACCATTCAGTGTGCTGAAATACCATTAATGAGGGACAACAATACATTCTGAGATCTGGCTAGATCATTAACAACGTGATTTGACAATACAATTGAGGGCATTGTGCTCAAGGAAAAATGATAGCCATTTTAACCTGTTCTATTCCCACAAGTCTCCCTTCATCATTAAATTATCATTTAAAGCTGCAGCTGGAGGTACTTGTTGTCCAAAGCATGCTTCCAGACCAACAATAACATTTATTAGGAGGAAAATGGGTGAACTGTAGAAACTGTTCCTATGTACCCTGTTCATATTAATCTTTCAGCTGTTTACATTTGTTTAACAAATTAGATAGCTGAAAAATTAAAACAAACCTACAAGAAGGGCTTACACAGAGAACCTAAAGGTGTTAATGTAACACTAATATTAAGCCTTTTTAATGTACATTTTATTTTCCAATTTGCATTAGCAATGTAAATTGAAAGATATTTTCTTTTTTTGACATAAGAAACACTACGCCTTTGGGGAAAAAGCATTGTCTTTTGAAAACTCTCAGAATATAGTTTTTTTTTTTTGAGTATTGTAGTAAAATACACAGCAAACACCTGCTTTTAGGGGAAAAAGCACACACACACACACACAATTTCATTAACAGGTGTTTATAATGCTCTGACAGAAGGAGGGGTAAACTGTACCAGAATCTCCATCTTGTACAGCATAGCCAGCTCTCTCATATCTCGAAAGGGTTGAAGCAGGTACTGGTAGAAGAGCGTTGCCACGGTAACTAATTCCTTGTAAGCTTCATCTTCCTCTTCATAAATCTTTAAAAGTCGGACCAAACTGTCGGCACCTTTGTGCTGTTGGAACATCTGAAAGACATATTTGTCGGAGCACTGTTACATCATGCAATAATTCACACATCAGCTTGGGAAGAGGGGTATTTATTCTTCAATTTGCTTGGTGAAGAATATTGTATGTGACATAATTATGAGACAAAATAGTGTACACAATCCCTACATTAAATAAATAATAATATATAAATACATACAAATGATCCTAAGAAGCCAACAACATTATATTGCAAATAATATTGCCACTGGGTAAATTTGAAATAATAAAACAAAAAGGCCAAGTAGCCACAGCACACTATATTTTCAGCTGCAAAATCTGACATGTTCAGATCAATATGACTGACGGATAAAGAGTTGTATGTAGAATCTGACATGTTCAGATCAGTACGTCTGACTGATAAAGAGTTGTATGTAGGTGAGAGTGACTGCATGCTTGTACTCCACAAAAGCCCTCGTCTTAAAAATAGATGGCCTCCACCACTGGCACTTTGAGTGATGCACATTCCAATGTCTTCTTACACCATTATCATCATCGCCACCACAATTCTCTAGCAAGCGCAAACACTGTTCCATCACACGAGTGCTTGGCTCCAAATCCCACGAGCTGTCAATAGGACACAGTCGGGATGAACAGCAGCACACGCCAGCAGAGGTGGCAGCGATGCAGGGCTCTGTTTGAGAGCCTTGGCAAGGGAAGCACACAATGTCTGTGTGAGTCATTAGGAGAGGAATTTTACAGACGACTTTCTCTAGAGCACTCTGGGCTGCCTACTCTTGCTGGCCTGTAATTGACTCAGACCACAGAGAGGGGACCTGCTGGTGAGAACCCACACAACTCCCACTCACGTGGACATCCTAATCCACCTCCACAGAACATCTGCCAAAACAGGACCACTAACTACAGACACACATACACACACACACACGGGCAAGCGCACCCCCACCCCCACACACACACCTCCTGACAGGAATTACGGATGGTTAAAACGGGGGAACAAAAGCAGGCAACAGTCTGCTGTGACCTTTACCTGATTTTCTCTCAGGTATCCTGTGAAGTTCCAAAGCTATAGTTGGTTATTTGAAATTTGCAAATGGAGCAGATGGGCAATGGGATCACGATAAATGCCATTAAAAAAAGTCTACAGTCTGTTGTAGACATGTTTTGTAAAAATGTGGTGAGCCATGATAAGACCAGTCTTTTTCAAAGTAAAGTATATCTGTTCATGCATGTGATAAATGACATTACATGATATGATATGATATATGATATGACATGATATAGGCCTAGCCTTTGATATGATAACCATCCTTATGGGTAGACAACAGGATACATGAAGGAGGTCAAACCATTGTAGCCCATTACCTGAGAATAATATTTTTATAAGGCTTTATCAATTTATCAAGAGAATGTCTGTCCACAGACAGCTTCAATGTAAAAGCTTTAAATTAAAAACATTTAATATTCAAGGAATCCCATGTGCAGACCTTTTTACCTTTTTTCTTTTTTCCTAATACCTAGCACACTTTAAGGATGAGGGCATGGGCCAACTTGCTTCATTTTCTAATACATTTATGCTACGGCTGCAGTAAGTACAGCATGTTTGTCAACAATAGATTGGAAAAACTTGTCTTCATTTCTCACCGTAGTGACGTTGGTCATTACGAGGAAAAGTCTTTATGGTCATTTAATCATGGTTATTTAATGGTCGCCATTTAATTAGACTGTTATTAATAATCAATAGGCTACACATTCGGCAAATCATGAAAATTAGACCAGTTGGTTGATCTTTTCATGTCTCATAGTTTATAGACTACAACCAGCACGATTGATTAGGCTTAAGCCATAGCTTACTACTTCTACAACGTTACAATACAATACAAGCAGACAGCCATCAGGTGTTAAGCATTTCTCATCCAGACACAGACGATAATATAAATTGCATTGGTTATACATAAAGTAAAAAGCATTACAGTGAATAGGCGAGGCCTAAGCTACAACAGTAGCATAAATAATGTTAACCCTAATCCTATCCAATGAGCATCACCCTGCCTATGTAGGCCCAAAGGCTGGAGCCACAGGGAAACACCAGGAGACCACATTCCGAACTGTTCGGCAACATTACAATGTAACAGCTTCCAATTTCTTGAAGCCTTTGTAGACATCCTGGCCATTAACTTTACCGCTCGACCACCATCTGTGGTAAGCCACCTGTCATGTTTGGCCCAGCTCACCTTTCGCAGAAGATCTTTAGACCTAGCAACTTCATCCTCCATGGTTTTTCTCTTGAACTCTTGAAGATTTTCAAAATATTCTTCCACATCTCGCTCATCGTTGTTAAATAAAGAATCTAAAACAATTTTTCGTCCACATACGTCAATTGCAGTGCTAAAGTATTTTTCGAGCAGACGACAGGGGGTATCCAAATCTTTCTCTTGTTCCTCTTGGTTCCCTGTCCGGCTGAAAAATATGAGGTCCCATATATTGCCCTCCTCGAAGTCTGCCAAATCTGGGAAATATGGGGCCAATACATCACCAACGCACGTGAACTGCCGGTGGACATTTTTTAGATCATTAACGGAGAACAATCCGGCCCAGCTTGTTTGTGTATCTCCGACTGCTAGTTCTTCTTTTCGTTTTTGTCGTTGTAGTGTTCTGTTGTGACAAGTGACAGCGAACTTACATTCGATTACATTCCACTGAACGATAAAGCCCAATTTATATGTCTCGTTCTCATCAAACAAATTACTTTTAATTGCGACCCAGCCATCTAGACTATCCAGGCGATCGAAGTCTACACTATTCATTTTTGGTAAACACACACAACTCCAGTTTAGCGCTAGCTGCTGTGTTTACACCGTCCGCCATATGCATGACGTAGTCATCCTTTTACCTTCAACTTTGACCTTTTGATCACATGCTCGAAGGGAAATTCCATGTCTGTGTGATGTGAAAATGATGCAGACTGCATCCAGTATTTTGTAACCAAAATATTTCCGTTTAGAAATGTATTTATAAGTTAAAAAAAGATCCACACTGTAACAATTTAATCTGCGCAAAGATGAACGCAGCACCAAAAGGAATGAGGGTGAAATATGAGCAGCTGACTTGGCTGTTGACTTCGTCTATATTTGTCACAAAGTTGCAAGTCGTTTAGCCACTTTGCCGTGGTTATCCCAAGCCCATCCTAAAATAGTTTAGTACAAAGGACACTGACATGAAGATTTTGGCGGATTGAAAATCCTTTGAAAATCTGTAAGTGTGCAAAGTAAAGTACTTTTACTTGCCTGTTTTACAATACTAAAACAGAGGGCGCGCTTTAGCACACGTGTTTGCCATGTCTGTAAGTGAGAACATAGCTTGACACTACTCTGCCTACTCATTTTTCTGCCAGTGCAGTATACTTGGCGACATGGATCTGTATGGGGGTACATTGGATGTCATCGCCGAGGAGATGACAGTCAGTGATGATGAAGACCAAGTTGAAGATCGTTCCAGAGCATTTATGGACATGTACAGTATAGAAACTGGAACTCCAGTGCATGCTGCAGAAGCACAGACTACACCGCAGGTGTCCTCTTTTCAACGATTTTCTGTGGGCACAAATGAATCACTTCACTTCGAGCCCTATATACCTGAGGAAGACGAGACAGGGCTTGCACTGGGCAATGATGACGTATTTCTGACAGGAAATCAAAGTGCATTTGATGAATCAAAGGAATTGATGGAGGGCCGCACAGCTCAGAGTGAAAGCGACCCTCCAGATGCTTACTGCGCCGACTGCCAGACATCCACTTATGCGTTTCAAAAGCTTTCCGGATCTCACAAGAACCACAGGGTCATTTTAATGAAGAATGCAGCGCAGGAAATTAAGGTATCAGCTGTATCAGCCGTGTTCAGTAGCCCTAATATCTCTTCCATACTGTTCAATTTGTATAATGAAATGTTACTTTACCTCAACAGAGTGACATTAATAAAACAAGAAGCAAGTTGAAAGAAAAGATTACACAAATGGAGAATTTTGCCAGCAACCTTGAGGAGATATTTATAACTGTAGAGGTAAAAAGTTTTTTTCTCGCTCTCACAAGCTCTCTCATTTATGAATAAAAAAAATGCTAGTACACAGACTATCAGGCCATTTTGCATCTCTGCAGGAAAACTTTGGCCGTCAAGAACAGAACCTGGAGCACCACTACAATGATGTTCTCCAGACACTGGCCCATCGGTATGATGAGGGGGCCTCAGCATTGGAGGATGAAAAGAAAACCAAGCTGGAGTCTCTTTACAGTCAGCTGATTGACTGTGGGAAAATGCTGGACACTTCCAAAGAGCTGATTGAGCAAGCCCAAGCACTCCACAGAAATGAAAACAAGTATTCTTTCCTTCAGGTCAGTGCACTTGCTGGCATTTAATTTTAATACATTTAAATACTTAATTGCTTTGATGGATTGCTTTTATGATTTTGTATTACATTTGACAGAGAGTAATGCCCATCATGAAGAGGTGAGAAGTGTCAGTGAGTTGGATGTGCTCCTATGCTTTGTAAATATGGGTCTAAATTAATCTGGACAGTGTCATTCTTCTGCATGACCTCTGGCATTTACAATGTTTGATTGTTGTGCTGATCTTAATCGGAAACCATATCTAACCCAAACCATACCTAACCCAACATCCAGCCCAACATGCAACCCACCTTATACAGACCTTATCTCTCGTTATCTCTCGTCTTGACTATTGCAATGCCTATTATGCAAGTCTTCCAGCCTGTGCTGTTAGACCACTACAGATGATCCAAAATGCAGCTACACATCTGGTCTTCAACCAGCCAAAAAGAACACGTTACCCTTAGCTGCTTGCATCAAATTCAAAGCACTAATGTTGGCCACGGGGTTATTGATGTTTCTACTCCCATCTACCTTAATACCCTCTTAAAGCCCTATGTTACCCACTTGCCACTTCATTCCTCCAAGGAACGTTGTCTAGCACTGTCAACACCTCACACAGGTCAATCCACACTATTCCATGCTGGTTGAATGACCTCAAAGTGCTACCAGAGCAACGGATACCTTCTCCACCTTCAAGAAATTCTTAAAAACCCAGCTCTTCTAAAAGTATCTCTTGGCTTAACTACCTGAAATGCACTTGCATTGTACCCCCCACTCTCTGTCAGCTGCACTTTCATCGCACTCCTGCACTTTCATCTCCTGCCAATTTCTTGTTAGCAAGTTGCACTTTTAGTTGTTAGTTAGGCGTTTAATTGTGTTGTAGCTTGAACGTTAATCCTCTTTCTGTCGCTTTGGATAAAAGCATCTGCTAAATGCACAAATGGAAATGGAAATCAACTTGCAAATGCTAGATGTGCTGTGTTGATATTTAAGGCATCAGATTGTTTCACACGTTATTCCATCGTTTGCTTCTTCTAGCAGTGCAGACTGACCACAGAGTATTTGATATTAATATTTGTACAATGCACCACACCTTAAGGGTGATCAACAGGGCCCAGTGTATATGTAGAATATAGGTTTTGGTTTTGTGCATTTACTGTAACAGTTCCTGCATGTCTGGGCTTGAGTGAGCATTTCCTCTAACGTGTGGTTTTGCAAAATCTGTGCTGTTGTGCAAGGTGTAAGCAGTATTTGGTTTGGTCTTAATAGTTTTATGTTTGATCTCAAACAGATTTAAGGAACTTGCTAAAGAGGAGCCAGATCTCAAGATCTCTACATCTTTGGAGTTTGACACCCAAACAGCTGATTTGTCTGACGTCAAACAAATGATGGACTCAATCAATGCTGTCCCAGGTTTGGACTATCTTTGTGCCCTCATGCATACACAATGCCACCCCAGGATTGCTGGACACATGAAATCACACCTTTTATCTTTGCGAAAAATGGATATCATTCATGTTACACATTTTTGTCACATTCACATTCATGTTACACGTATCAGTTCCATTGTCTGAACTCTGTAATTATTCTCATTAGCATCATGATAGGTAACCATGAATACTAACTGTAGAGCTTTGAGTGCCACCCCTTCACTAATCTTTCTATTATCAATAATTCTGTAAGATGTTTTTGTATGGTATGCATATGTGTTTTCATATTAATCCTGTTGTTATCAATAGGGATGATATGCTCTGGACAATCTCTGTGCGGTAGTCAGGCATTAAAGATCCCTAAATGAGAAATACAATGAATGTTATTTGAAATGAGTCAGTCATATCACTTTTAATGTGATGTATGATGCTTTCATAGTTTTCCTCTAGATTAGGTTACTCTCTCAATTATTCAGAAACAGATTGAAGGAAAGGGAAGATGGGGAAGTAACTAGGTGACTTTGATGTTTGGCGTTTCTTTGTGAACTATGTTGCAGCTCCCTCGGCTCCAGTCATGAACCCCCAGATTCCCAACTCTGCCACCTGCACATCTCTGCGCGTGTGCTGGAGCCTGTTCTCTGATGACACGGTGGAGTACTATGAGCTCTACAGCAGACCGGTCTTTGAGGACATCACTGTGGAGTCCGACCTGGAAGGTAACCACAGGAAAGCTGCGTTCTTCACTCAGCATCTCAGACTCCAGCATTAAGAATTAATAACAGTTGACAGAACAGGGCTGTGACACATGGGATAGAGGTACTCGCAGTTTTTTACTTGCCCTGACTTCTAATGTGAAGTGACAAGCCTTTTTTTACGCTGTGAAATTATTCTGGCACCATGCTCACATGCATTCTTTCAGTCACAGACTGTTGATTATTTATAACTGTTCCCTGTGTTCCATATGAATCTTTTTTTATCGCTGTTGATTATGTCCATTATGCTTCTGAGTGTTGTGATGGTTCATTACGTTTTCAATCCCTGTTTAGCTTCCAAGGTGAGGGTGAAGGAGACTCACTACACTGTTTGTGATTTACTGCCCAACGCGCAGTATGAGTTTTGGGTCACTGCAACCAATACCACAGGAATCAGCCCAGCCAGTGAGAAAGCGGTGTACATGACAGGTAAAAACATTTGTCTGCCATGGTACAGACACAACAGATCTGTCTTTTGGGCCGAGTGCCTGGGCGCTAAACACCCCTCATTCCTCCTGTTCTCTGCAGTGCCTTCTCCTCCCGTCATCAAGCCACGAGAGTGCACAAGTTGCCCGGATGCGGCCCTCGTCCGCTGGGATTCGGGGAACACCAACCCTGTGGATTCCTATACACTGGAGCTGATTGAGATGGGTGCAGAATCAGCTAAAAGCAGTGTGACAGAGTAAGCTAATCCAGCCCTCTCTGGAGTGGCTACACTGAAGTGTACTGCAGGTTATAATCATGACTGAGCATTTTGTACATTTAGATAAGATCTCGGCATGTCTGTGTGTCATTGCATAAATAGTGAGTGGAAAATTGCTTTCATTTGTTTCTTTTAAAGGTTAGACGGAAAAATGGTTCTACTAGCTTGTATGTTATTAGTAGCGGGTAGCTGCTGTGTGCAAGCTAATTTGTTTTTTAGTCAGCGTTTCAGTTCTCTAGTGAACATAATAGCCTAGTTAGTGAACCAGTGTCCTAGAAAGCTTTATTTTGCCAAATTACTGCTTCCTGTTACAAAACGTCTCAAGCTTTAATAACCTTACTATTACTTTTTCTTTTTATCTCTGATCAGATCCATTGTGGCTATTCCCACTTGTGAGTGCTTAATTCAGCTTCAACCCGGAAAGAACTACCTGATTTATGTCAGGGCCGTAAATATTGGTGGCCCTAGTGAGAGAAGTGAGTCCTTCACTGTCTCAACAACAGGTGAGAGGCCTATACCACTGAGTCATCATCACGGGTAAATATCTACATAGTGAGATGTAATTATGTCCAAAAGGCCTGTTGTAACACTCATTTTTACAAAATAATTTAGGTTTTTTTTCAGGGTCTAAAGTTAATAGATATCATGCTAGAATTCTGGCATGGGAATGGTTGTGGCCAATTTGAAAATGCTATTATACTTCAGGTGTACTGTATGTGTTTTGTGAGCGTTAAGCCCATCTTCATATATTGTGACTCACAATTATTGTGAAGGATGTTTTGTTATCAGAGGTTAATGAATGCATCCCTGTAAACAATGTGTGCTAATGAAATCCTATTAATATTTTCAGGAACATTCTTTCACCTTCTGGAGGACACTGCCCATCCATGCCTGAGTGTGTCAGAGGACGGTTTTACTATGTTTTACTCAGAGGAGGAACTGCCTTTGAGTGAAATGGTTTTCAGCGACAATACCTTTGCAAGGTGGGCCAATTTGCATGGTCATTTCACATCAGTCATCAATAAAGACAGCCATCTCTTAAGTGATGTGATAAGTGATACACATGCCCTTTTGAGCCAGTTTAAACTGTTAAGATGCTGGTAGTTTTCAGAAAGTGTAAATCAGAAAACACCCCATCATAAAACCCATACTCTTAACTTTAAATATTAGGTATTCATGTTCTAAGTCATTGTTCCACATCAAATGCAGTGGTACAGTTTCTAAAGGATTCTAAAAGGCTCCTTGTTATTTGGTAAGATGTGTGGCAGTGCTGGGTGATTTGATACCAGTGCGATCCAAGCATTACTGGGAGGTGAAGGTGGACCCCCACACTGAGTACAGGATTGGAGTGGCGTATGAAGACACCCAGAGAAATTCCTACCTTGGAGGGAACAACTCTTCATGGTGCATGAGGCATGTCCTCACTCCATCCAGGTGAGATACCCAGGAGACACATGTGTATATATATCATGAACCCGTGATGAGCAGAGGTGGCGTCTGAACTGCGTCTTGAAATGAGGTTATTTTGGGCAACTGTAATTAGTAGACTACTAACAGGGATAGCGGGATGGATGACAAAAGTATAGAGTAGAAATAGGAGTCATTTCCCTTTTGGTCTGGCAACACACATGACGGCAGCAGACAACCAACAAGAGCCTCCATACACCCACCAGGCCTACAGTAAACACGAACCACCTTGAACATTTTAGTCTGCTTAGACGAGGGATACATACAGAGCTTTGCCATCAAAGGCGAGAGTAAATCTCCTCAATTCTTTCTTTAGTGCATTTAGCTTTACAACAGGCAAAGAAATGTAATTGTAAAATGCCCATAGAGTAGCATTACGTATTTCTGTTGCTATGGAAACACCTATTTTCAGCACCAACCAGGGCAGCTCCTGACTTGGGCAAGGCGTTTGCCAAGTCCTCATAAGCCACTGCAGCACACTGCACATCACAATGCACCGCTGTGTAGGCAAGCATTAGCTCTCTGCTGTATAGGTTGGAAGTCATTTACCCAGCATTCTGTTTGTTTCTTCAGGCACAAGTACGAGTTTCTGCACAGTGGCTGGTCACCAGACATCAGAATAACCAGCCATCCCCTGAGGATTGGTATGGCGTTGGATTACGACCAAGGGAAGCTGTCTTTCTTCAACGCAGATTTAGCACAGCACCTCTATACCTTTGACTGTCAGTTCCTGCATTATGTTCATCCCTGCTTTGCCCTGGACAACCCAGGAGCTCTTACACTCAGAAATGGTGTTGCAACACCTCACTATATTAGCATGATCTAGCACAGTAAGGGAGTCTGGGGATGAAACAGTTTCCACAGTACGAAGAGATTGTTGGACATGTAGAGATTTTCAGTTAGCTGAAGTACTGTTCTAGTTAATAAAGATATACAGTGCCCAGCATAAATGAGTACACCCCCTTTAAAAAAAAACAGTTTAAACAATATGTCCATGCAAACAAAAAATATTCCCAAAAATTTTGCAGACTAAGTTTAATATCACACCTGTGTAACATCCAACATAAACGTTTGCTTAATAATATAACTTAGATTACATATTTTTCAGTTTTACTCAAATTAGGGGAGAGCAAAAATGAGTACACCCCCAACAAAACTACTGCATCTAGTATTTTGTATGGCCTCCTTGATTTTTAATGACGGCACCAAGTCTTCTGGGCATGGAATGAACAAGTTAGCAACATTTTGTAACATCAGTCTTTTTCCATTCTTCAATAATGACCTGTTTTAGAGACTGGATGTTGGCTGGAGAGTGATGCTCCACATGTCTCTTCAGAATTCCCCATAGGTGTTCGATTGGGTTCAGATCAGGTGACATGCTTGGCCACTGAATCACTCTCACCCTGTTCCTCTTCTGAAAGCCGACAGTGGCCTTAGATGTGTGTTTAGGATCACTGTCATGTTGGAAAAGTGCACCACGACCAAGTGCATGGAGTGATGGTAGCATTTTATTTTTCAATATAGAGCAACACATCTCTGAATTCATGATGCCATCAATGAAATGCAGCTCCCCAACACCAGCAGCACTCATGCAGCCCCACGTAAGGACACTGCCACCACCATGCTTCATTGTAGGCACCATGCATTTTTCTTTGTATTCCTTGCCTTTGTGACACCATAGTTTTGAAGCCATCAGTTCCAAAAATATTAATTTTGGTCTCATCACTCCACAATACAGAGTCCCAGTAGTCTTCATCTTTCACAGCATGAGCCCTGGCAAACTCTAGGCAGGCTTTTTTGTGCCTGGGCTTTAGGAGAGGCTTCTTTTATGGACGGGGGTGACTGTTTCATGGATATGCATGCCATTCCTCTGCAGTGTGCAGCGTATTGTGTCACGGGAAACAGTCACCCCCGTTTGGCTACTACTGATTTAGCTAACTGTAGTGAACTTGTGTGCCAATTTTCTTCAACCCTTCTCATCAGAAGACTTTCCTGTCGAGGCGTTAACTTCCGTGGACGACCAGGACATCTCTGTGACATGGTCGCAGTTCCATTTTTCTTAAATCTTTGTACCACTTTTGCGACAGTATTCTGACTAATAAGTAAAGCTTGCCTGATCTTGTAGCCTTTACCTTTCTGGTGTAAGGAAATAATTTTCTTTCTCAGGTCTTGTCATTTCTCTTCCATGTGGTGCCATTGCTGACAGCAGGGAATGGGGAGGGGTTCTTAGAGTAACACCCTTTTATAGTCAACTATCTGCTGGACTAATTGAATAATTACTCACCTGTGATTGAATTCTTGGTAAAATCAGCCATTTGTAGTGTAAGATCTTGCTTTGCCCTGAGACTTTCAGTGGGGTGTACTCATTTTTGCCCCCTAATTTGAGAAAAACTGAAAAATATGTCTAAGTTACATTATTATGCAAACTTGTGTTGTATGTTACGCAGATGTGATATTAAACTTAGTTAATTTTGGAAATATTTTTTTGTTTTCATGGATATATTGTTTAGCTGTTACTTTTCAAAGGGGGTGTACTCATTTTATGCTGGGCACTGTATATGAAGTGATGAAGTCAGGACCCCAACCCAAAATAAAAATAAATAAATGTAAATTGTTTCAAATACTTTTATTACAGTATTCCATGGGAACAGACTTGCACCATTTTCCAAATAAGAAAAGTTTTCACTGAAATTTACAGCATACATCAGTTATTGGTGCAGAGCAATTAAGAAATCAGGAAGGGTGTCAAAGGCATAAGCTTACTTTTTCTTTTAAAATTACCCTTCAAAAACAAAAACAAAACATAAATGGCAAAATGTAGCAGTCTCTTTTCCTGGTGGACTTACTGAAAGGGACATGTGTGTTATGCGGGGGGAGGGGGGTAAAGATCTGGTAATTTTGTATGAATGTGCTTGAACTTTGGCCAGGCGTTGCTGTGAGCAAGGCCCTGTGGGAACGGTGGGGTTTGAGTAAGTTTAGGAGTTAGCCTTCTTACTGCAGCGAGTCCGCTCCTCTTCCTCGTCAGAGGAGTCCCCTCCGTAGGGCACTAGCCCTGAGCTATCCTCCAGCAGCTTCAGCTTCTTAGGTATCTCTACCTCAACTGGGCCTGCAAGAGATCACAACACGCAGAGAGACAGACAAAGAAAGAAAAGGGGAAGGGGAGGGAGGAGAAATATAGAGGAGATGAGAGGAGAGGGGAGGGGGGGGTCAGGCAAGGTCGAGCCCCATGTGAGCCGTAGAACAAGTCAGATCCAGAACGAGGGAGGAGGGTAGAGGGGAGTAGATCAGTCGCCAGAACAAGGCAGGCACCCACACATTCCACAGCAGCCACATCCAAGGCAACATGTAAAAGAGAAGAGACAAGGGAGAAACAGAGAAAAAGAACATATACAAGAACAACAAGTTAGTGGTGTTCCATCCAGTGAGTGGGCCATCCAGGTCTCCTTTACTCTGGGGGAGAAAGAGGATCGCAGTGTTTGGATTTGTTGTGTTTAAGCCCTCTGCTGCACAGAGCAGGCTGAGGCGTGGCTGGACTCCGCAGAGGAGAGCCATCATGCATTAGAGCGGAGATGGGCCGCGTTTGAAAGCATAGCGCCTACCCGCAGCAGGACTCGGCTCCTCCTTGGGCGGGCTCTCCCTCTGTCTCTTGCGAGCGACCGGTGGCACAGGTAGGGGCGGCGGAGGCATCAGGAACCTGCAAGAGAGGTTTTAGACACCTCCATCAATCAGGACTATATCCACCATCCATCCTACCACAGCACCTAATAGCTACCTATTTCTGCCTCCCAATCAGGGGGGCACAAATTGGTCACAGACACCTCCCCAACTAGAGAGCCCTTCCTACACATAGTTGTTGTGCAGTCACAAAAGTGGAGTGATGGCTTAAAAAAAAACAAAAAAAAACCAAGTAAACAAACCTTTCTGAAGTTTTTCCCTCTTCTGAGGAAGCCGATGTTGGAGACGTTTGTTCTTCATGCCTCACATCTGCACTGGATTCAGACTGCTGACAAGAACAAAACAAAAAGGCTTCAGTGTTTGAGACTCCAACAAAAATACTTCAGTTTGATAAAGCACAACTTCCGGTAGTGTGAGTGTACCTCAGGCTCTTTTGCAGTTTCAATGTCTTCCACAAACTGGCGCTTGGGGCTGGCAGGCCGTGGGGGGCTGGTTGATGGACTGCTAGTGGCATCACTCGAACCCGTTCCCTGGTCCTTCAACAGAGCAAAATGATAGACTACTGTTGTCTTCACGTGTGTAGCATCGTGACTTCAGAAACTCACTTATTTAAAGATTAGTTTATCATCATTTATGTGTTTCTCCACAAATCGTTAGAATGTCTAAATTAAATACACCACTGAGACAGGTGTTCAAAATACTGATACACCTCACAAACCCATCAGGAACAAACACAGACTCTAAACTGAGAGAACATACCTGTACTAAATAGGGTGGGGGTTTCCTAGGACACACTGGATACTGAACCATAGCCTGGGAAGATTGAGGGGTTGTCGACAGGTTAGAATGACTGGGGTGACCATTTGCACTACTCCAGTAACCAGTGGCTCCTGGGTATGCTGAATAGCCTCCCGGGTACCCATTTGCTGGGTAGTTATACCAGGACCCCTGGCTACTGTAATTGCTATTAGCTGGGTATCCATGACCTGGGTATGCTGAAATGAAAGTATAGAGATAATGTTAATATCGCCATTAGCCATCAACCCCTCCCAGGTTTTGACACTGACCCCCCAAGTCCTGCCACTACAAAAGAGACCAACAATCAAAGCTGCTATATTGTGCACCTCAACTAGTACCTGGGGGTGGAGGAAAAAGTACACACCTTGAGTGGACCCAGTCGCTGTGTAAATGGACACCATCCGTTGATGCTCTGCTCTGACCTGGGGGAGCACACAAGGACTGTTTTAACGCACAAACATTTAGGACTATCTGAACCCCACATCCTGGTTTTCAGCTCTAACATGTGAGTGAATAGAACCCGTTCTGACCTATTCCTGGAGGTCAGGCAGTTCAAGTCACTGTTACTATAGGAGGTGGGTATCAGTGAGTGCTATAAAGCTTACAATAGCTTCACCTTCTTAACCTCCACTCTTCTAACATGCAATGCTTAGGAAACCTGATTCACTCACTGTTTCAAGGAGACTCTCAGTTAACTTCTTTGCCGCTTCCAGTCCGGTCTGGTTTGGGTGACTGCAATGATAGCAAGATCATCAATAGAACATAATACACTAGCATAAAGCCTGCATCCTTAAAATACTGCTTTGTTAGCACAATGCTGAGCAGCAGTACCTGATGTACACATAAAGGGGCTCAAACGATTCCCGCCGTGACGCCTGCTCGATGTACCCGGAACCTTTCCCCCGCAGGAAGACACGGGCACCCGTCTCTGTCTGGATGTGGCCCAGATAGGTGCCCCCTGGGCCCTCCACTTTCTCATTCACATTAAACGAGGGCAGCGCTTGATCGAGACCGACAAATATCTTGGTATGGACAAAATTCTGAACAAAAAATCAAACACACCACAAGGATATCAACAAACAAAATTAATAAACATTTAAACCATCTTGTTCATGAGACAGAGCATTTAGTGGTCAAACACTGTCAGCAGAAGCAGTAGACCATGGACTCTGTCTGAAGGTCACAGTCGTTCTCACTGCTTGTATTTTTTTTTAGGAGGTGGGTATCAGCAAGAACCACATAGTCTTAAATGGCCCTGCCTTCATCGACCTCCAGTCATTGCCCAAACAATCCCAGGCTCTAAAAGTGGACAACAGATACAGACGTACAGGGCTGAATCACTAGTCATTCCTAGTCTGGCAGGGATCTGTCTTATTAATTAAAATGTGGACACATTAGCAGAGAAAGCAACAATTCAACGAAGCGTACCCCTGAATGTCCACCATGCGAGGGTGTGGGCCTTTGGTTCTGCTGTGCATTGGGCGGCCGGGGCATGGGGAGCCTGGGAGGCTGCTGTGGGACGGCAGGGCGCGGCGGCTGTGGGTACACAGGGAGCGTGGGCATCACAGGCCGCTGCTGCCCTCCAGACGCCGCGGCTGCTCTTATCAGGTCCTCCGAAATGATCTCCTTTATCCTCTGGACAGCCTCTGAGGAAGGAACAGACACTTGGTTGTGGATTTGGTCCTTTTTTTTTTTAAGGACAATGAGCCAATACAAAGTCTTTCTGACAAGCCAATGTCTTCTACTTACTGTTGACCTCCTCCTGACTCCGTCCTTGAACATGGAGATATAAAGGTCTCTCACTACATAAAAAGAGGGTCAATTAGGACAAGCCTTGAACAGCAGGGTAGTCATTTTATCAGTACATGCTATAAGGTGAATACATGCCCTTTTGCAGTAGACTTGTCCGCATTGGTCATGTACAGGCCTTTTGTTGAAACCACAGCTCCACTGTACTGACGGATCTGCAATTAAGAGCCCAACCATCATTAGAATTTATAATAACTTCGGAAAGATGGAACAATGCTCACATTAAGGGATCAAACAAGTTACCTCTTCCTGAGTTTTCCCTTTTGTGAGAAGGTTTCTGCAATTTATGGGCACATCGTTGATATCTACCTCAGTCACAACAACTTCATCGGTAGTACTTGAGACGGGCACACATGGTGCAATCTAAGAGCAGAAACAGTTGTCATTGTATCACCATAGCTATCAAGTAAAGCACTGACAAATACAGCCAAGAGTAAAGGACTCTTTAAAAAGACTTAACACACCTTACTGGGTAAAGGTTCAAGTGTCTTCAATTTCCCTTTAGCCATAAGCATTGCATTTATTTTAGCAGCCATAGCTGCAGCCATCTCAACACCACCCTGAGGAGCATCTTCTGGACCCCCAGATGTGGGAGGCATGTTGGGGTCAGCTGGGGGAACACCACATGTTTGAGATGCACCGGTATTCGCAATACTGTTGTTGGCTCCAGTGTGAGTTGGAGTTGATGAGGGTTGTGATGCAGGCTGAGGGACATTGCAGCCTTGAAGCATGTCAGTTTTGGATTTGGGTTGGTCCCATCTACTTAGGCATCTGTGGACAGTGGAGAAAGACCCATTTGAATTTAATGCTCTGTGTAGCCCTTAGAATTCAAGACATCTTTTAGTTGTGCAAACATACTGCAGAACAGCAAATAATGTCTGTAGTATAAGTAGGCCTTAACCACACACTAGAGCGGTGGCCTGTTCAAACTACATTTTCTATAGGAGGATAGTATCGACAGAACTCTACGTCTTTAAAAGTCTGCCTTCTTGTCCTCCAGAAAGAATCTAAAAATATAGTCAAGAGATCTATCAAACTGCTATGTCAAATAATCGTAAAACTTGTTCATGTTAATGCTGGCAACATTTTCGTTTGGGGAAAGTGAGGAATTTGAACGTGCTATGTACCTAAGCCACCATTGATGAAAATCATCAATTCAGAATCATTGTTTTACAACACTGAGGGTCTAATAAAAAAATAGTTTCACTAAAAGACTACTAATGTTAGCGCCGTCTGAAAGGTGGTGGCTTGCAGGCCCAACTATGGATGAGAGGCCTACCTTGTTTGTTAGCTACTGACGGGAATAACGCAGCCTGGCTCATGCTACACACAGCTAGGCTAGCAACATTTTAGCAAACGAAAAACTTTTGCGTTGTTAGCTTCACAACAGAGCTAGAACACAGCAAATTGGATAATTCCAATGATACCCGGAGCCTCTTAAACCCCGGGGCTATCACATTAACAAAACGACCTATTCTCGTAGTCTTAACGTTAACTGGTTTACATTAATCAGGCAACATTAGCAGGTCTAACGTTAGCTGGGAACTGGAGCCATGATAGATATACAACCACAGCATTACCAGTTATTAAACTAGCAAGCTAACGTGTTTGCTAAATGAGCGCTATCTACGAACGGTTACAACATTTGCTACATTTGCTCTGGATATTGTGCCGTTCTAGTGTTGGACTGCGATCCATAACGACCAAAGCTAACGTTATGCTGGCGACCTAACACGGGGAATAACGTGTTAGGAATAACAGCTGATTAGCTAACTTCAGAGTACTAAACGTAACTTAACATTATGCACAGTGTTCAACAAGCAAGCTAGCGATAGCTTGCATGGTATGGTAACTTCATCGATTTACTCAAATATTTGGTGTAAAAGACATGAGGTCATCAACTATGAAATATTAATCTAAACTAAAAACTTACGGTGTACCCGACGCCATCTCAGGTAAAAATATCCCCCACGTCAGCTAAATGCCTCGCTTGAATTTTCTCATCGAGTGCATACGTTCAAATTTACATGAAAGGCACAAAAGGCCACTGGTAAGTGGAACACCAGCGGAAATACGTCACAGATTTATGCAACGCCATCGTGCACTCCTCTCCTGTCGAATGCAAGATGGGGATTCTTCCTACTAGAGAATGTGGTTTTGAATGCGCTAATATAAGGAAAAAATGGGAACTCTTATATAGCTATTAAATCAGGTATTTTAAATACACGATGTTCACCATTATTAATCTGATACGGAATTTGTTTATAGTCTCTGGAAGACAAGGTTAGTTGAACGTAATAACTACGATGAACTAATGCACAACGGAGAGAAAGGACCACGATTTCAGAGTGGGGTGGTGCTTTGGTCCCATGGGAGTTTGGGCTCATCTTTCCCATCTGTCCAGAATAGCCTATCCTCATATGGAGCAAGCCATCTCTAAATAAATAGGCCACAACAAAACCAACTATAGTTTGCCATTCTCAGAAAATAAACAGCCTAATATGTTATTTCGTGAGGCCCCACCTCAAGCATCAGCCAGCCTGTGCAGACTCCGATGTGATTTGTTGATATTACCGCTCATTCCATCTTCAGATTCATTTTGATTAACCCTTTATTAGTCTCCATACAGGAAAGTGCACAGGAAAGTAACTTGTCCAAGAATTCAGATGGAGTTGACTCTAAGACCAAAGTCTAACGGAGGAGTTTTTGCCAAATTGCACTTGCACTGAAATGTGGAAAGATAGGCCTTGAACAGATGAACAGGTCGGTGCATTGACTTCTCACTTTACCTTTTGATTCAACATGCTTTTGGGATACGCGACTATGAAGGGGGTGGGGAGAGAGATTAGGATGATTCCAAGGACCTGGCACTGACAAGAGAACATTGTAATCTTATAATAAATCTTTAGAGGGCCCAAAGTAATTTTTTGTCATAGGGTCCAAAATTTCTAGTAGTGCCCCACTAGGATAAGTTCTTATGTTTAGATAAATGTTGTATACATTGGCCAAATTGTTATGCTATGCATTGTTGTTTGTTGCACTGCTTAATGAGCTATGCACTGATTTTACGAGACATTAACATTTTGGAACTGTTTAAATCACAACCTATAGGCCCACTGAAGAGATTGATACTTTATCTGCCCTAACGTCTTAACAGCAAATCATGTTTACTACACACTCAAGATTGCTGCTTTTTTTCTTTACACGTGGTAGCCTATTACATGCATGTTTCCCATACAATCCTGGCCCGAAGAACACTACTAAACTGGTAAAAGTAGCATATCTGTGATGTGTTGGTCTTTGTTTTCATTTAAAAAGCAAGCATGTCACTGTACATTTGTACTGGTCTTTCACTTAACATAAAAATGATTCTAAATAAAAAAAATGACATGTCATCTATCAACATTTTCTGCTCGCTTAATTACACTCTTAAAAAAAAGCAGTAGGCCTACAATCATCTCCTTTTATTAACTAAAGGATGTTTGCCTGTCTCCATGCACTGGTGGTCCTATAGTGTGAGAATTGTATTTATGCAGGATAATACAATATTAAGAATGGTCAAGTCAAACACATTGTGATGAATTCATACCAAAGGGAAAGATACACAGAATCCTGGAACACAATTCATTGAAATATATATATATGTCTGGATGTTAGCCACAGTCTTTGCAATGACATTCTTTTCACCTAAAGGCTGGTCATGCACAGCAGGCTACCATTTTAATGACCAGAATGGGCTGGTCTACTGACTGGAAAGTATTTTACTGATTCCCACATTAAACATCAGTATTTAGGCATAACCCTTTTGATGTACTCTAATTAGATGGCAGATCATAGACATCAGCATCAAAACAGAAGACAACACCAGATCTTCCACATCATGTGGTGTAGTTTGTTCTTCTTTGATTCCACTGCACATCATATTTCCACACAACATTTGCAACCAAGGAGATGGATGTCCTCTGCAAACCATTTCCTTTGAAGTTACAGCCTGAGATAAAAAGGACTAGGACTACCACTGAACTGAAACTATTATTTAAGTTTACTTACTGGAGGTTACTATTGTGCCTGAAACTAAGCAAGTGCCTGTGGAATTTCATAAATTTAGGGTTAATACAGAGTACCTCAGCGGTTGGCTGCTTATTGGCAAGTGTGCTAACCTTTTAAGGGCAAGGAATGATCATGATGAGGTCATCTACTCATACTCAAAACTGTGCAAAGGCCAATATGATGCAACACACACATGATGAAGAATAAACCTGATCAAAGGCAAGGTGGTTGCCTGAACATAGAAAAGAACCTTGCTTCATAGAGCGAGTGAGTGAGGGACTGACCTTAACCCATCTCACAGACTTGTGAGAGAACACTCATTTCGTCAGCCAGACTTATTGTCCCCTCTTTTTCCAGTCAACAAGACTACAGAAACAAACGTTGCTGGAACAGTCTAAGATGGGTCATAGAAGTGTCGGTTTTGGCCTGCAGTCTCAACCATCTAGTGATAGTTTCTTTTTATCGAAACATTAAAATGCTACAATAGGCCCAGACATAACAGCAGTAAAACTCTGTGGCTTTTGCCATTCCTGTGGTTGTAGCTCTGAGTAAATTCCTACAGGAAGTCACCAAAATCTAATGTCAAGCCAACAGCTGTGCCACAAGTCAGAGGGCTTTACATCTGTGCGTAGATGTGAGAGATGTCACAGCCGGACATACTTCTTACAGGGCACAACAGATATGGTACATGCATGACTGGACTATGGGCCTTGAGGAACTTTTTTTCTATCAAGTAACGTGAGCATTTCGGAAACATAATACAACATAATAATTACTTTATTATCCATTGAACATTTTCTATTTTTTTCCATTTTTTTCTGGTGCTGTCAGACCTGAAGTTATGGTGAATCAGAATTTCAAAAAAAAAAAAAAAAAAATCCCCTGATTTATATAACATTTCTGCTTTGACAAAGAGAAACAGAGTTTGATCAAAATATTGTGTTGACCAGTGTTTGCTTGGTAGTATGGCATTTTATATATTTGAAGTAGGAAATTCTCTTAATAAGGAAAGTTCTTAAACATGTATTAGTATGCTAATTGGAAGCCCAACAGAGGCTCAAGTATCATCCTGTTGTTTTGTGTAAAGTTGATGGAACTGCCAATACTTCCTACCCCTCCAAGTAGGCAATCTGCAAAGAGAGGAAATGGTACCAGTGACTGACCATTCTGGATCTCACAATGCTGCAAACTTCCCAAGGATTTCATTGTTTCCATGCCAAATGTAATGCCATTGTGGTGGGCAAACATTTTCACAAATGCAAGAGGGCTAATAGCGGCTTCATTGTTTTGATGCTCCAGTGTAAAATTCATAGTCTATAAAAATATTGAGATTTACGTGAACATAACTTTCTTACTATGTTATTAAAAACTCCAGAATGTCCTTTGTGGTTCCACAGTGGGATGTACTGTATAAATATTGTAGAAAATAAGGCAGTCTTTTCAGTAGGATAAACCAGATACAAAAAAATTCTGGGAGAAAAATCATTTCAAGTCCAAAATATTTTTTTCTTTTCTTTTCACAGATTTCTGCTGTTGCCGAGTGCCGTGTGATTTACAGCATCAAGGAGTTACGCATCTCGCAGTTGTGTATCTGCACACACACAACCAGACACCCAAGTGAACAACTTAAGAGCTTATTCCCAAATTCAGTATCCCAGCCTTGGACAAAGATGAGAGAATATTACATATCCATCATTGTTTACAGTGCAATATAAATGTGTCATTCAAACTAGTATTTGTAATAAGAAAATAAAAATGTCTTTATGTGAATGATTTTTTTTTTTTGCTCTACGGATATTAAATATGGACAAGACTTACTGGATTATAATTTCTGTTAATCAGCTTTGGCTTTCTTTGTTTTTTAACTTTGTTCTTTCTTCCATTTCATTAGCTAATTAATAATTTCATTTATTTATTTTAGTATAGAAAATAATGAACATCTAAAAAAACAAAATAAATAGATCAATGTCAATCTGTAATGGTGACCTTTGTTCCAGGTGGTTACATTTGTTTTCTCTTCAGTCAGCTTCCTAAAAAAGCATGGTTTTTGCTCGTTAGGATTGCCAATGGACTGTGGAATTTGCCACGTATCCTTTTAAAGTCAAGGATTTTCATACTAGATACATCTTTAAAGGGAAATCAAATGACCCAAAACAAAGAAGAGAAATCCAACAGCAAAGACTAGTACAGGTGGAGTGTGGTTCTACAGTCTTCAGAAAGGATGAGCATGAGCAGTCCTGTAGCAGTGCCAGGGTCACACACACACACATACACACACAGACACACAGACACAGACACACATATACTTTCACCCTAGTTTTTCACGCTACTACCCAATCCCTCCCTTCGCCCTTCATGTAAGATGCTTCTCCAACGGTCTCTGAGCATCTTTTGTTTCAGGGTTGGTTTGTTTTCTTCGTCCCTGTCCTTCTGCTACAGCTGTGCAGTCTAACCAACGTCATCAACGTCTGCACTGGAAGGAGCAGGCCAGACCCCGTTTGTACTGCAGAGTCACCAACCATCACCAGTCCAGCTGAGCCACCACTGGTAGCGTGCAGAGGACAAGTATGTCTTTTTCTTTGTTTTATCTCCTGTGTCTCCAGTTTCATGCGTGTCCATCACGTCACCTGTCTGTTCATGGTGAAGGAGGCTGATTGCTTGCAGTCTGTGTTTTGAACTGGACTAAAGCTTACGAAGGCAGGTGGGCTGGGGCGTGCCAGGCTAGGCAGGACCCGGCCAAGGACCACGGTTCCCGGGGCGTGCACTGTGGTAGAGGTGAATGGGTGTGGAGGGGGCGATGCGCAGACTCCGGGGAGATGCTGCCTGGAGGCCTGCTGGGGAGTGGCTGGAGCAGGCGATGGGGCAGCAGAACTGTGGCAAAGGGGTTGGGGGCGACTGAGCGCTGAAGGCTCTACTCCGGCGGAGGACGCAGGCTGTGGAGCTTTCGCTCATCAAGGCCTTTCCAATACTTATAGTTGTTGTCCAGGTGCTGCATGAGGTT
Source organism: Tenualosa ilisha (assembly GCA_015244755.2). Lineage (NCBI taxonomy): Eukaryota > Metazoa > Chordata > Actinopteri > Clupeiformes > Clupeidae > Tenualosa > Tenualosa ilisha. The sequence goes on from PYXC01000629.1 coordinate 1,934,754, forward strand.
GGGGAGGTCTGCGAATGCTGTGGAGTGCAAAACCAAAGATAAAAATTCAGTGAGAGAAGAAAACTGTGAGCAGGAACTCTAAGAGCGAACACTGGGATCAAAATGGAAGTTATCCTACATGTAGGGATGCCAAAGTAGGTGGGCCACCACACTGGATAAGGGTGAAGAAACAAAACCTAACAAAGAACTTGACCAATCAAGCACAGGCCAATTTGCGTCTCTAATTACTCTTATGACAAAAGAAGTCAATAAGAAAACAATTACAGTCCACTTTGTACTTAAAGCATACTATTTTAGGGACTACGTTTTCCACTTATTATTATTAATGCAACAAGCTAAATTTAAAAATGTAACTAATTTGATATTTAATCAGATTTACAGTGGGGCACTGTAAAATACTTCAGAAGCTGTTGTTTTATAGGACTTATGAGCAGTTTTCTACATTTTTGGAAATGGAAAATAAAAAAAAAAAGAAACGTTCAAAGTGATTGTAGTTGTAGTGATTGTAGAAACAGTGCAAAATTTACCATCCCAGGCATCAAACATATCTGTGATGAAGTAGTCAATGAAGGAGATTTGGGATTTGGGAATGCTACAGGTGTTCCTGTCAAACACGGGCATGACCACTGGGAGGCCCTGTCTCTTCTCCTCATCCGTCTGTGCAGACAGGAGAGAGGGATAGAGTCAAACAGTGAGAGTGAAAGATTTGATTTATCTCAATAAAAAAAATCAGTGACACTGCGTTCAACATTTCCAAATGTTACTCACATTTGTCTTACAAACTGTTCAGTGTTATACTGACAAATGAATTTAAATACTGTCCTACGTCTTTGACAAGGAGTTTGACATAAACCAAATATGTAAAGTTACTGTAGGGTACAACATGAATCAAATCATGCTAAGGCTCTTAGCTAAATATGCTGTATATGCAGCATAGATCTCCTCATTATTATTCCTAATGCTCCTTACCTGTGCAAAATATTCTTCTGAAATGCGTCCAGCCCACTCAATACACAGCTCCAACGGTCGGCAGGGATTTGAGATATCGGCACACTTAATGAGCATGCGTTTCACAAGAATCCGATTCTCCGGAGATGTCAAAACGCCTTTGACAGACTCCTCATCCCCGTTCCCCTGGGGAAGGTGAAGAGGGAGACAGAGAGGAAGAAAACGAGCATGAGAATGAGACAGCACTGCAAAATCAACAGAATTAGCATTTGTGTTATAACAGCATTACAGAGCTTTAATGAGAACAATCTGGGGCCCAGCAGCACCATTTCAGCCTAACAGGCCTCCAAAAGAAACTCACGTTCGTTGATTTCTCTCCAGCAAATCACTTGGCTTGGACTGACTTGCATTCAATGTCTAAATTCAATTCAATTTATTACTTGAAAAGGATGAAATCCATTCAGCTTCACCAGCACACACAAATGCTTTCACTGTTAGCTGGTCGACCAGTTTGGGGAGTGAAGACATTTAAGGAGGCAAGGTAGGCAGATCCCACCATTTTCCTTAAAAAGCTCTAGGATCCTTTAAAATGGCTCTGTAGGGCATTCCACACTGGGTTGAGAAAGCTGGTACCAGCCTGTCAAATTTTCACCCTACGCAGCTGTCTTTGGCGGCTGTCTCGTGGGCCAAAGCTACATCCAGGCAGTGGCTCTCCCTTTAACCCACATCCCAGTCACTTGTGGAAGAACATAAATGGACTTTAAGTTTTCAGTTTTATACAGGCTGCTGTTACAGCTTGAGGCCTTGGGATAGATGTTACCGAATGTACTGCTGCTTAACCTGGCAATAAGTTATGTGGGGAAAGTTTTAGGCACAAAGACCCATGATAGACACAGTCACTCTGATAATACGCTTTGATGGTATTTCTCAACACTATGTAGAGATCTTAGGGATTGAGTGAAGCATGAGCACTGTGATTGTGAGTGTTGCCAGATAAACACCCTTACCCCATTCTCCTCCAAGGCTGCCAGGGGCTTATTGATGCTGTTGACGAACTTGTTGACGTGCTCAAAGTGTTTGGTCATCTCGGTGGCCAGGACCATGTCAATGATGGCTTGCCGGAGTGTGCGGTACTCGTTTCTGAACAGAGCAGAGAGGGACAACACAGGATGGGTTCAGATGTGATGAGTCTGCTATGCATTGTGGTCCCCAGCCCAATGAATGGGCAGCATTGTTCAGGCTTCCCCCCTTAGAGGGGATGGTTGCATGTGAAGGGCACTGCCCTGGGACTGAAATCACATTTAAATAAGACCCCTGTCAAGGACATGCAACAGCAAACAGGCCCAGCATGCAGGCATAAGCTTCTGGCCAGTCCCCTATCCCATGTCTGCATGCTGCGCCGAGTGGTCATGAGGGTGGGACACTATTATGAAAACAAAGCCGTGCATTAGTGCTGTCTACACAAGTTTGCATGCAGTGATCCAAATAAGGATAGACCTAAAGCTAGTAAAGTCAATTAAGTATGTACTGTGCTGTCTTAGTCTTACATGTAGCAATACATCAGCTGCTATTTCACAAACAGCATCCAATAATTAAAGAAAACAAAACAGATATTGTGTTTGACATGCGAAAGCAGACCAATGTCCTACCTCTCCATGTTCTTGAAGATGTTGCACTTGTCGTCCCTGGTGGTGATCTGGAAGGCGAGGGCGGCATGGTGGCTTTCCAGGACAGCCGTGTCGTTGTACAGGATGGCCAGCTCACTACCCGCGTTGCACAGGAAGGAGTTTGTCCGGCCTGGGTGGTCCACGTCATGCACTGTGGCAGCGATCAGGGCTGCAACCTCATCTATGGGGTCCAGGCTTTGCTGTTGACATATACATGTGACGTAGAACATGTGACATATGTATATGTATATGTGTGTGTGTGTGTGTGTGTGTATATATATATATATATATATACACACATACATATACACACACACACACACACATATACATATACATCCATATACACACACACACACACACACATATATATATATATATATATATATATATATATATATATAAATAAATGTTATATATAAAATGGTTATATATAAAACTTTACAGACATATATTACTTACATATATATGTGTGTGTGTGTGTGTGTGTGTGTGTGTGTGTGTGTCTGTACACACAGCCTTCAACTCAAGTCTAGTCCCCGCCTAATCGTCTCAGGGTAAGTTGTACAAACAAATGACCTTTAAGTGAGGCATCACCGCTTCATTTATGCCATAACTACACCTTCATGCCTGGCTACTGGTAATTCAATAAAGAGCACTTTTTCAGACAAACAGTCCACAAAACAAACAGTCCCCCCCTCCAGCAGTATGTAAGAGTCAGTGCATAGCCTATTTACTGCTGTCTATTGGCTAAGCTAATAGCGCAGCGCTGCCACGGGGGTTGAAAATAGAACGTTTCATAATCAGCTTACATTCCACAGCACACATGCATAACCAGCTAATGAGGCAGAGCTTCATTTAGGCTAAAAGAAACCTTCCCTCTGGTGATGACACCGGTGCTCCCCTGTGCTGTGCTGCGCTGCGCTTGCTCAGTGCATCCCGAGCGGGCCGGCCCAGGCTTACCTTAACTCTCTCCTTGCAGAGGAAGTAGGCAGTGGCGTGCAGCACGTCTGCCGCATGGCTGGAGTTGTGGTAGGAGTTACTGGAGTGGTAGTTGGCCTCAATCACCTGAAGCCAGGACCGGAGCGTGGCCTCGGGGCAGCTCAGGAACTCACAAACGCCGAAGCGCGAGAAGATCTTTAAACCCAAGTAGGTCAAAGGCCTGCCAAGGGAACAGTGCCCTGTATTACTTGACCAGATCTCTTACACGCCTCTTCTCTTACATTGAAATACATTCTACATTGGACAGTATTAATGTGCACCAAAATAAAAAAAATGGATTGTGCACTTTAAGACAAAATAATGGCTCTGAAAAGATAGAAAATAAAGTCTTCACTCCTGAGGTGTATGAAGTGAATCTATCAAATTATTTATGCATTACTGGCAAGACTTACAAAGAGTGTGGAGAGACCTTTCAAAAAGTGACATTGTTAAACTGGCTGCACGAAGTTTCGAATAGGCCAACAATGAGATTAAGCATGGCGGCTCGCTTTCTCGGAAAGAGCATCAGTGAACAGTAAATCTGAGGTCTCAAGGCAGGAGAGACAGGAAAGCCACAGAAGCATCTAGCACTTCTGTGCTGTGAGCTGGAGCACACTGAAGACATGGCCCACTTCCCCCAGCCCAGCCCAGCCCATCCCAACCCCCCCTCCTACCGCTTCATAGTGGCTGCCTCTAGGTTGAAGATGTCAAAGTCCCATGAGTCTTCATTTTCCATGGTCTGGGCCACCCGAGGGGGGATGTCGTTGAGTGAGAGCGGCGTGGTCAGGTGACTGGGGATGTGATGAGGCTCTGAGGACACAAAGAGGCATGTCAGCTCGCATCAAATGCAGCAGGCTTGGGAACAGGCAGCTGGAAATGGATTAGCCTGGAAGGTAAACATGACGCAGGCCCGGGACAACTACAGAAGCACAGAGACCCCCTCTGCGATCGCGCCTGTATTACTCAGAGCTGTGCTGCCATAAATTCTTACTTGTCTTGAAAGCACAACATGAAATGTGAGTGTTGACTGTACTCACGTTTTGTTGAAAATATGTATTCATTTCCAGATAGTCTCCGTAAGCCATCCTGTGGAAAAACAGACCATACTCAGTCAACCGGCACTCACTTCAAGGAATTATGAGGTTAAAAATATTTTTAAGATAAGGGACCTTAGTCTTGATCATTGCACTGACGTCAAATCTGAAATTTGTTTTTCAGCACTTTGCATGAAAAACAGCACAGGCATGTATGGCGACAGAATGGAGTGGAGCGGCAATGCACTGGTGATTAACGTGTAAACACATGCAAACACATGAAAACAAACTCGCAAACCCACACTCACACTCTCCCATGGGACAAAAGGCTTTAGTCCTGCCCCTTGTGTCTCTGTGTGTGTGTGTGTGTGTGTGTGTGTGTGTGTGTGTGTGTGTGTGTGTGTGTGTGTGTGTGTGTGTGTGTGTGTGTTTCTGAACAACTGGAGTGAATGTTTACCTCAGGAGTGAGAAAGGAAAGCGAGCAAGACTCATCTTTGACCTGCACATTGTCTAATGGCGCATCAGCTTCAGTACACACGCATGCTATTTTAAGCCTTTCTCTCTGCGACACAGAGTCTCAGAGCCTCAGAGTCAACCCAGGGACAGAAAACCCACTTGGAACACATCATTTCTGCCAAAAAGCCCAGACAAGATATACTGAGAACCACATTATTTCTAAAGCCCAGGCAAAAAAAAAACAGAGTGACATGGTAATGCCAAAACTGACGAGGGCCCCTTTTAAAAGATACTGATCAAGAATTTCAGAGAAGAATTTCCTCTAGCCTGTCCTAGCTAAAACGAGGCAAACACAGGCAGACTGCTAGCCAGGTGTCTGTTGTGTGGCAGAGAGTATAGGCACGTGAGCACATGTCATGGCTCCTCATCGAATTCTCCAAGAACAGGATGTTTCCAGGCCACTCGGCCCAAGAGGAAAAGTTCACTGGAGAGGGTGTTGTGGTGCCGAGCGGAGCGGAGCGGCCGGCTTTTCCTCTGCAGCCTACGGGAGCACAAAGGAGGACAATCTAACACTTCCTCTGGGCCACGGCCAAGACTGCCAACTTGGCACTCTCTCTCTCTCGCTCTCTCTTCTGCTCTCCACATCTCTCTGTCCCTCCCTCCCAAGCTCTCGCTCTCTCCCTCCCGTCAACCAGGCCAGACTGCAGTTCATATATATGAACATAAATGCACACACACACACACACACACACACACACACACACACACACACAATCACATGCATAGAGACAAACATACACACACACACACACACACACACACACACACACACACACACACACACACACACAGACAGTCCTCTAAACACTGCATTCTTGTCCCTCATCAAGATCTGACACTGCCAGAAAAGAAATGACCAATGTATTTAAAACATTACTTTTACAAAATAAATAAGCAATCAAGTAAATTAGCACTCAGTGGGGAGATGTGTACTGCGACTACCTCAGATTTTTTTTTTTTAGGGACTTCATAACTCTGCATGCAACAACTACTTTCTCTTTTCATTTTCTTTCTTTGGAAGTCACCAGCACGAGTCCAATTCATGGGGGGAATAAGACACTAAGAGCGGGCATGGTGCCATCTGTTGTAATTCATGAATAATTAAATAAGGCCTGTAATGTTTCAATCATCCAGTAATCACATTGCAGAGAAGCGTTTAATTAAATCAATCAGAGGCTTCCCAGCAATGACGCCATTTCACCTGAGGTCTGACTTACTGCCACCTACGTCTCTATTCGACATCTTTGGCTTCCTTATAAAAGCAGCTTTATAAAGGCTTCACTGTCTTCACGCAATCCTTTTCAGTCTTCAAAGGCAACAGCTAGACATGCAGCGGCAAACAGTGGGAAAGGACAAGTCTATAAATATCTTTTTTTTTCTGCTCTTATTCATTCCATTCCATGCCCCATCCTGGGCCGAAACGTCAGTGATCAAATGCAATGGCAAAGCTGAGCGAGAAAAGAACTCTTGTACCTAAAGCAGTTTCATATACATAGGATGTGTGCGGGAGCTGCTACACTGGGCCTTTATGCTGGGCAGACCTATGGACACCAACCGTCATGAGCCCCCCCACAAGGTCGTTGGTGTGGGGGTCCTCCTCCTTGGTGCCCAGCTGTGGGGAGTAGAGTTCAGTGGTTCTCAGGATCTCCAGCACGCGGTCCAGGGCCTCTGCCACGGGCATGGGGCTGCTCTCTTGCGCTGCGTTGATGATGTTTATCACCTGGGTGTGCACAGACACACAGGAGACCACCTCAGCACTGGGGAGCAAGAGCCGCGGCACACAGCCAGACAAATACCAGCCAATGCGGGTGGGGTGGGGAGGGAGGAGGAGCAGGAGCTACGGTACCTTGGTTATTGGCGCTTCTATGGTCATGGAGTGGATCCGGGCCATAGAGGAGTGTCTTCTCTGCGAGCTTCCTGTGACAGATAAAACAAACACACAGAGACAACATAAGGCAGAGTTGCTTTCTCAGATGGCTTGGCTGAGATTCCCTAGGGTTCAAGGAGCATGTGTGTGTGAGAGAGAGTGTGTGTGTGTGTGTGTGTGTGTGTGTGTGTGTGTGTGTGTGTGTGTGCGCATGTGTGTGTGTGTGCCCGTCTTACCGTCACTTCCTCGTGATGTAGTGGAGCGGACATCCAGGGAGCCTTTCCTCCTGTCCTTGTGTTTGCAAGACTGGATATCTATGAAAAAGACAAAACCACTGAGCACCACGGACACATGCACACATATATTATGTAGGTCATTTCAGCAATGGGATCTGGGGATATCTATACACTATTGATGGGGTTTAACTCATTTTCAAATGTCATCTGTTCTTTGAACAACTTATTTTGTTGAAACATTCTTTAGGTAGGCACATTGAATATTTCAATACTTTCTGCTCCATATTAATAGGTGCCTCTGGAATGAGGGTGTGTAGATGATAAAAGTGTGCTCTATTGTTAAAAATACGACAGCTTGTCTTACCTGTCTGAGATTCAGCTTGTACACGATCACTGGACTTCTCAGTCTTAAAGGCAAACAGAAAACTTATCGGTATTACAAGACTCACATTAAACATAGCATAATCCCTGTGCATACAAATCAGCTTTCTGAGCATCTATGAATAGTAATATGAATAGTTCCGTACCTTATTATTATCATTTAAAGGCCTGTTAATAGACACATAGTGTCTAATTTTTCTGGAAAAGAGTGAAGAGAGGCATGGAAATTTGAGAACTTGAGAGAATCTGCCTTCATTCCCAGAGAGAGATAAGGCACATAATTGAGTTAAAAAAAGGAATGAAATTAATGAAAGCTGCACACTCACCCTCCCTGTCCAATAACAGGTGTAATTTTCACATTTTGTTGGACACTGTCTCCGTTCTTCTTTTTGGCATAATAAATCCCTTGCCACTCCTAAAATACAAATATGGATTAAAAATAAATACCATATTGACAGAGGCTACTGTCGCTATTCAGTAACGTTATCAAACAGAAACCAACATAGTTCTTCATTTTACAGCCTGAAGCATGTCTAATTGATAAGACAAGCAAGAACTGAATCACGTTCAGGCATGAAATATTTCATATATATTCTATAACACACAGGGATAAATCCACACAGAAATTTTCTGCTTTTGCACTTTTTTACCAAGCACTGGACTGATAAAAGAAGACAAAAATGAAATGGTTGTAAGAAAAAGAATGCATTTGCAAAACATATCAAAGTGGCCAGCGACCAAAAAAAAAGAAAAAGAGAGAGAGAGAGATGGGGGGTTACACAGAGCCATGTCCAGTCGAATCCTTTTCATGTGGGCCACCCCTCGTCTGCTCAGCCTGGTTCAAAAGCACCTTCCTACTGTTACCCTGAGTGCAGCTGACCTTCGTCCTCTCTGAAGTAAGCGCTAGGCGCACAGCCAGCCCCCACTGATCTGTCCCCTTCTCAAAGAAATAAATAAATACAGCCCCTTTGTTGTGTCTGATGCCTTGAGCCGCCATGGGCTATGGGCAGGTATTCAGGCAGGCACCTCACCACAGAGGGAGGCCCCGACTCCTCAGGTCTATAACCAGCAGCCCTCACTTCAGCCTGCTAGCCATAGAGGGTCCTGATCATACTGGGGGCCCAGGTTCCACACGTAGAATCACAATGGTTGGTTTGACTTGGCTAGCTGGCAATACATTCTGGGGGCATTAAGGCTTTTTTGGGGGGCAAGTCTGTGATGTCTGGTGATGTGGGCTACAGGATGGGCCTTTGCCAAAAGAAAAAAAAAAAGTCCCGCCCAGTTAGTCCCAGCTGCCACCATTGTACCCTTGAGCAATGCACTTAACCCCAAGTTGCTCTAGGGGAGACTGGCCCTGACGTAATTGATAGTTTGCAAAATGTAAGTCACTTGGATGAAAGTGTCTGTTAAATGCATAAATGTAAATGCAAATGTTACAAGCTGACTTTCATGGCGCAGTCAGTGTCACTCGCAGGGTCTAGAGATTCAACTACAATTTGATAAGCAGATACCATACTTCAAGATCAGGAGGAAAATATGTGTAGATACTTTACTCACCTTTCCTTTCCGTATGCAAGAATTTATCGTTTCAAGGAGATCAGGCTTATTCTTCTCGCTTTTAGGCACTTCTATGATTTCCTTCCCTAGGAGTTCACCTCTCTGGTATCCCATGATAGACTCATATGCTGGGTTTACATACTGCAGACAGACCAAAAAAATGGTTTATGCTTAAAGGCTATAGATCTTCATGCCAAAAATGCCCATGCAGTCCTAAAAAAGCCCAACAGTGGACATCACTGAATACAATGATGAGCTTGCATTTCTCCTCACAATTTGAAGACATGAGATGATGAACCAAGTGATTAAATCGCTGTTTAAACAAGGTGTGGCAACTCGGGGGCCAATGGTTTGCAGAAATATTCAAAAATAACAACAGCAAAAACAACAACATCCACAATAGTGCATAATATCAACAGCATCAGGTGATGTATTGATAACACAGAACAGAGTGTAGGCCTTGATTTCAGCTAGGCCCTAGAGCTTTGCCAAAACAATGCGTTTTCAGTACCGTTAGCAAATTCGTCACTCATGCTGGCCCTCCGTGGCCAACACAAACGCTCCTTTTATATGAAAAAGAACATGATAAAAATACTTCAACCGCCCCGTGACAAAAGAAGCCATTCAACCAAGGGAGAACACAGATATCATCATTGATATCATCGGTCACAAGACTTTCTAAACAAGCCTCTAAAGAAGGGGTGAAGCCTATCACACTATCCTATGGGTAAGTGGACGGACACATACACACACTACACATACACACTACAGGAGAGCTCTGTTGAGTGCTTTTTCTTAAATGGGTGCACTACGGAATGCCAACATAATGACCAGTCCTTTTGGAGTGACTGAGTTCCATTGAGGAAAAGAGCAGGATTCTCTCCAAACCAACCTGAATCACTTGATCTTCACTTGTGATCTCAATGGCCTCTTGACTCTGCTCCAGAGCAGTGAAAATAGCATTGCAGGCTCTGGGAAAGGGAAACATGGACGTTGACACAAATAAATCTCATGGCGGGTGACGTTGGTGAGACATACACAAACGAGACAGGGTAGAGCAGAATGACAGATCAGAACCAAATAACACAACACTGGTCATGGACACTTTTCTGGCCACTTTTATCCAAAAAGCTGGGCCAAATTTCAGATATCTACAGAGAGCCTTCAGCTCTGTTGTGGGTGAGCGGTTATAACGCAAAGGCAGACACCAGACTTTTTATCAGTTTACCTTCCAGACTTTAAATACATCTGACCAGTGAGTCAGCTGCAGAGGTAGACATGATTCAGTGTGCACACACACCATTGTTTGAGAGTATGGCACAGATTTAGAGCTGATAAAACGACAGTTCTCTTTTTGCATTCCTCATTACAATTTCCTATAACCACAGATGAAAAGATGTTGGCTATGTTGAAAAAGAAAAAGAATGCATTTCAGGAATTTGCCCCTATCAATAACAAATTCTCATCTCCACATCAAGCCTGCCCATACGCCCATACTCCTATACACACTGTGCCACTCCCCTTGGGTCACAGAACCAGTTGGGCACCTGCAGTCCAGTCTGACGACTGCACCAAAACACCAAGCCACACTGATCACAGAGACAGTCAACTGTCTAACATTAGTTAAAGATGGAAATCCAACCATTCATGAATGAATGTTTGTTTGAATATTTGTTTGGTATGTTGCTTGGGGAAATTTGTGTGACTTTGTATGGGTTTCTGACAGGCTAGTGGAGTTTTAATGTAGAGCTCACCTCAGCTTGAACTGGGCCCGCACTTCTCCATGCTCCAGCTGGATAAGCTCATTGTAACAGGCCATCATGTTGGCATTCTCCACATATCGCTAATGGGAATAAAACACACACACACACACACACACACACACACACACACACACACAAAAAAAAACAAGCCAAACAAGTGTTTTAGTGTTTCCTACTAATCTCACAAATATGTCTGCATCAATCAAGGGTTAAACACTGACGCAAGCAAGAGGGCATGTAAACGTGATTTATGCTTTTTTTTCCTCCTCTGGTGGATAGCTCAAACAAAGGATTACATCAGGTATATATTGCACAATTGGTCAGGTTTGTCGAGCGCATGCCGCAGTCCAGCAGCTGCCAATAAAACCCAACTGAGAGGATTTGCTTTCGAGTGGTGCAGTTAAAGTATAATGTAGTGCATGTAGGATAGAAGTGATTTTCTCATTCAGTCATTTTTATGATTAGTCAAATATTTTGACTTCATAATGACATAAATATATGGCAGTCAATACAGAACCTGCAAATACAGGGTATTTCACACAATTGGGTACAAAAGGTACAACTATGAATTGTACACACTATTATAGAATGTCTGCACCCAAAAGCCTGCATTTCAAAAACCATATGACAAAAATGACAGTCATAAACATGTAAGTAAGAGTCATTAATGTTCATGATACATGTCTGCCATGTTTATAACAGGCTCCTGTCTCCCTAATGTAGACCCCTTCAAATAAAATGGTACCAAAAAGGGTTACTCACTCTGTTAAATCCTGCAGCTATCAGAGACATCACAGTGGCTTCTTCACGGTCCGGCCTTCAAAGATAGTTTGAAAAAGCCATCAGGAAAGAATGTATCTCTAAGTGGCACACACTGTGCATGTAAAAAAGTGCACCTCCCCACACCACGAGCATGTGCGCGCACGCACACACACACACACACACACACACACACACACACACACACACACACACACACACACACACACACACACACACACACACACACACACACACACACACACACACACACAGCTCACGACTGCTCCAGACAACTTTTTTTTTTTGTAAAAGTATTGCAGATTGATAAGTGAAGGCAAATGCTCCAAGCTGGCAAACGTGCATGAGTGCAATACTTACCTTTTCACAACAGCAACAATCACAGTGTTTTCTGAGGAGTTCACCGCTCTAATTGACCTGTATTTAAACAGAGAGAGCTATTTAGCATGTGCTCCACTGGCCAGCGCGGTGGCATCAAATCAATGTTGGTTTAGTTATTCATGGTCCGATTCGCAGAGGCAGATCCCAGTTGTGCAGCTCACTGTAAATAAATACGCTTTTGAAAGAATGCACTGTACATGGGCAGTCATCAGCTAGCAGTTAGCCCAAGCATTTCGCCATAAAGCCTCTTTGGTTCTTTCTCCGGCCGTACTGCATGTACACTGAGAGTATAGACTGGCCAAAATGAATAGGGTTAACATACAGGGAAGGCAAGCTAAATGAATGTTTATAAAGGTGTTTTGGTTTAGGGCTGAGCTAAAGATAGCATGAAGGGGGGTGTGCATTTCTCATTTAAACGGGACATGACTTCACCAGCACCTGACAGAAGTTAAGCTGGAGAAATCCCTCGTTTGGCTATGCAGGGAAATCCAGAAGGCAAGACTTATGTGACTTGTATCTCCTGAGATGTTTCATGCACATCAGACACAGCAGTGATCCTCTCTTCTCATGACACATGTTCTTCTACTGTACACTGTTGGGTCTATTTAGACTCAGGAGTGAAATAGATCTAACAGAAAATGTTCATTTTTAATTATCTAAAAATATAAAAAAAGGATACAAATAATACAAGCTTCACAAAGAAATACCTTTTATTTGTAGTACAAAAAATAGGAGTGCTATACCTCATAGAGAAAAAAGGCAAAACTAAAAGCTATTTTTTTGGAATTGGACATCAGTGTATTGTAATTTTGCAGACTATAACATATTTTATAGGTAGATTTTTTGTTTTCAGTACAGTATTTTAAGTATTTTAATTGGATTGTTATTACAGTTCACTTGTCAAAAGTTGCAGGAAGTTTGAGGAAAGCATGACACTTGATCTCTCCACCCAGAGTTCTGAAACTTGAGTATGGTGTCAAGATGAGCAGTCCTGACCATGAGCTTCCTTCATGGCAAATTATTCAGTTTAATACTAATACAAATACAATATAGGACATGTAGAGTCACTGAAGGATAACAGCATGGAATCTGGGTCATGTAATATGAAACATAGTTCATTATCGCAAGGACAAAGCAAGAAACTTCATAAAAGAGGACCTACCGACATAGTGCTTCAGCATCAAAGTATCTGGAATGTCTGTGATCGATGATAATGAGGTCATGATGCTTTTCTAGGAAGCACTCGAGTGCAGATTCAGGCGTTCGGGCTATGCTGCACTTGAAGTTGGCTTTCTCACAGGCCCAACAGAAGCCATTGCTCTGGCTGTCTTCTTTGGCAAACACTAAAAGTACCTATTGAGAAAAAGGAACAAACAAACAAAAAAAAAAAACTTTCTGTTTTTACAAAGCAATCACAGCTTTTCAAAGATCATGTAATTAAACATACAAAATGAATTAGGTACATTTATTTTTTATATGTTTATGAAATAAAATAAATTCTAAATAAAAAGGGGACAGCATAGCTGCAAAGGACAGCAGTAAAAATAAACAGGGCACAAGCAGTCACAGAGCGTCACACTGCATGTCTGGAGATTGATTGCGGCTGCTTTTCGGCTGCGCGTCACGTCTCGTGCGTCAGTCGCTCTTTAGTCCGGCACTGTGATTTACACTGTTGGTCACACTGGCATCAGCTCCCCTCGGCTGAACCACCACAGCCGGGCAACAAGGTGCTGCAGCCCCAGGCCAAATCAGCCATTTAGAGCGCAGGGCCTGCCAAAGGCATTTTAATGTAACTCCTGTGCTTGCGTAAATAAGAGCCGAGGACTGAGGCCCCCCTCTAGAATTTGCAACACTAAGACCAAATCCATGAGTCATTCATACTCTCACAGACGTCATCTTGAATCCGGTCAGCGGTGCAGACAGTGAACATTAAGAATGAGCAGTTTGTTCAGCAGAATATAAGCTTTTTTTCCCCTCTCTGTCTTTTTTTTTCACATGCAACACAACAGCCAGAAAAGGTACAAAAGAAAAGCTGTGTTTCGGAACAACCCTCCAGACAGACCCTCTGGGGTTAAGTTTTGTGGGGGGATAATTATGGTTTGAATTCTCTTGAAAGTGTCAGCCCCTCTTTTTTTCCAAAAGCATTACCTCATCGACCAATCACAGTCCAGTAAAGGCATCTGGACTGCTGTGAGCTAACAGAAACCATGAACCTAAAGCTCTCTGAGATACTGATAGGAGTTGCACACATTATAAATACACAAGTCACTCACACAAGTATGTGCAGCGCTTGTACAGAATTATGTCAGAATTCCACATTGACATGCTGTTGAAGTCCACATTCTTTCTGATCATGTACTTCCCAGTAGGATTGAGCATACAAAAAGCATGTTAAATTCTCACTGTAACCGAGTACCAGATTGCCACGTGAATATATAAGCACAACATTAGGAACCGGATTCTAAACTGCACTACAATGTAAAAATCAATTCAGGACTGCGAGTTGAATAAAAACAGTGGAAATGGCTAAAAAAGGCTTGGGAAACATAGCGAAGGAGGAGAGGACACTGCAGTTTGATGAGGTAATTTTACACAGGAGGATTACTTTGGCAGTTTGAAACTGAATGTCTAGAAAACATCATTGTTAAAAACATGCGGCCAAGTCCCGTGAGCAAGGAAGGAATGGCAGGATCAGCTGTGAGTCCAGAGTGACAAAAACAGGAAAGGGAAATCTCTTGGTTTCATTTTCCTACTGTGATTAAACTGAAGAACATTAATGAAAAACTGACAGGTATTGGTAAATATTCAACATCAAGCAAGAGCTTTACATTTCACTACTTGGGAGGGAAATGCATGACTTATTAAAATGCACAAGTAAAATGTATGATTCATCTACAGTCAAGCTACAAGACATGAACTTATGAACTATATGTACTAATATGAATCAGATCTTTTGCTGATTGTTGTCCAAACAAAACCAAAACATCAGCTATAGCCTACTCCTCACTTTTACTGGAACTGTTGGTACAACAACACGTGAACATGAACCAAACACAACCCACTTTCTGTACAGGACAAAACAAACCAGCCAATGAATGAGACCATCACTATCTTGCACACTGTCAATCCTTCAGCTCACGTAACAAAGGAAAAAATGCCAAGTGCTGTGCTGCCTCCTTCTAATGACCCATTCAATGTCTGAGACTGCCAGACATGTGGATCCAAGGCCTTTCTGTGTAACCCCCTCATATGAGATGGATTGTCTCTTATGGTATGCTCATTGTTGGACATGGGCAACGCTGTCGCCATAGCAACCTTAGGGTATGGCGCTCACAATCCTCCCATTAACACATCGCTCTTTCGGGAACTGAATGGAGAATTGTTGCCTTTTGTCTTCAAGCTATCAGACTAATAGTGTGCTCAATGAGGTCGCATCCAGATGTGTACGTGCCGAAGTGACAGTGCAAATAATCCATAAAGGCAGCTCTTGTTTTAACACACAGTAGACACAAACTGTATTTTGGCAAGAACATTCCGGTTCTCCAAGAATGACCTCAACCCATTGCTCCACTGCAGAGAAACAAATGCTTAGTTGTTGCGCTTCGGAGGAAGGTGCCTTTTGGGATACTTATTTGTCCATTGTGCTTTAAAAACAGAGACAATGCTGGACGTTACCTGAAGCTGATCTTCGTATAACTTCATTGGTCCAAACTGCACTTCTGTTAATGTGGTCTGAAACAGAAATGGCACAAAACAGTTAGAGCAATGTTAGTTTTTCCAACTGTGAGACCATTTGCAGTCAGTAGAGGTAACAAGATTTTATCCAATATGGACAATGATTCATTGTAGCGTTCTGAAATGTTATAACCAAGGGAGATCACATAAATACATGATCTGCTTCAGACAGTTAATGTGTGCAAGGGGTCACTGTGGCTCCAAGGTGGATTTCAAAGATACTAATAAGAAAACATCTTCTTATACAAAGAATGGAAGTGTGAACAAAGCAAATTCAAACTTTCCTCCAAACGAGAGGAGAGTTCTCTCTGCAAATCATTCTGCTTCCTGCCTCCTAATGGAGCTCCACACAGGGGTTAGTATCTATGGCAACCAATCCCTCTATGGACAGCCACCCCTCCAGAATTCCACTTCTCAGTAAACAATCCGTGCACGTGAGACGCGCCATAAGTGGAATTTGAAATTAAGGCCCGATTTGAAAACGCTTCTTGCAAAAAAAAAAAAAGAGTAACCCCTTTCACAAGTTGCTTAGCACAGTTGTAATCCAGCCATGCCATGTCAACAGGCCTCACTACAGTAGGTGGGCAATAAAAAAAAAAAAAAAGTGATTCTAATGTGCTTAGAAAAGTTGGGTCATCCACAAAAATCTTTTAAAAACACTGTTTTAGAGGGAAAGCATTATGATTGTATCTCCATACTGCTTACAGAACATTAACAACAATAAAATTAACAAACACTGGATGCTTAAACATAGAAATTGTAAATTGGCATTGTAAAAATGTGTGGACACGTAATATGCAGTAGGCTATAGTTAAGGCTATAGTAAGATGTACATCCGATATAAAGCATACTACACAAAATAAAATACTTTTCTGTATCAAGACAACCAAGAGTCAACATTCGGTGTGTTTGTGTTCTTTGTGTTTATTACTTTGTTTATTTATGAATCTAACATTACTGCTGTGGTCAAAATTGTAATGTATTGAGTTTTGCCACAGGCCAGGCCCAGCCAAGCAGAACAGCAAGCTCTGGTTGAGTGGAGTGATTTTTTCCTGCTTAATTGATGCTGACAGAGGAAGTGAAACTGCCTCATATGTTAGGGCTGTGTTACTCTGCATAGATGCAGCCCGCCATGCAAATGTCGTACATGCCCCTCCTTACCAGTACAACTCAAAACCAGGCAGCGATCACAAAACATACAGAAGTGTCCAAACACCAGTATTGGCACTGCACAGAACCCAGGGTACTGGTGTACGCTCACATAAACCCTTTTGTCCACACATACAATCCAGAACCAGTTACTCTTTCACAGGCATGCACGCACACACGCACGCACGCACGCACGCACACACACACGCACGCGCGCGCGCGCACACACACACACGCGCGCACACACACACGCGCACACACAAAGTGTTCGCGCTCATGCTCACACACGCTCATGTAAACGTACACAGGCAGCAACATCTTGACCTAATTTACAACGGCCTCACGATGAGCTAACAGTAACTGACGGGTCCTCTGCTGTCAGTGTTAACCCTAGACAGGCCTGTACCATTGAAAATATACAGTATGCATGGTCCTCATGTTGCATTCTCCCAGTGCAGTGCTGTAACCAAGGCCACCCTCGCTATTTGAAGTCACTGAATCCAGCATGAGCCATCTGTGCAACACTCGATCGAATGATGACAGAATTACGAGGAGATATCCAAAGGTTGCATGTTTTGGATCAAATCTATGCTTGTGTGTTCTATCGTCTCATGTCACTGTGAAGCAGCAAGAAGGAAAAAGCAACAGAGAACCTCTGAGGCCTCGAAAAAAAAAAAAAAAAAAAATCAAATCAAATCAAATCAAACAACACAAGGCAATGGCCCGCACCGAAAACATTTTCACACGGCATGTTTCTGTTTGGCCCACATCTCATCCAGTGACATGTGTATGCACATGGCTGTGTCCATGAAGTAAGCACTCAGTCCTGAGCACATAAACAAAAGGAAAAATGATCAGAGTGCTGGCAAAATGTCCAAGCAGCCACTGCTGCTAACTCCACGCGGCTCACCCCTCTCTCCCAAAACACTTTCCACAGTCGTGTGACGTGCCAGGCCTACTCATTCTGGTGACAAATGGGGGACTTGCATGAAGCGTTGCTGGATGCAGATGGCAGAGTTCAGCTCCATACACCTACTGTATTTACCTAGCAATGCTGCCTTTAACCCAGCATCCTGTCTACTGGGTGCATCCGGTCCTATGGATCTCCTCACCACAAAAGCCCTTCATATAAACTGGGAGAGTGGCTTTCCACCAAAGTGAAAAACAGGAAATTGGATGACATTGTTCAGTGAGCAGACGTCAGCAGAGACAGATATAAAAGGGTAAACAGTTTCCTCGCCGTGGCAGAGGGAGCGGCACGTTTGGAATCTTGGGACGACGGCCGCTGCTCTCTCCCGCACGGGGCAGCGCGGGCTAACCCCTGTTGGGTGGAGGGGACATGCATGGCTGGGCGCAAAATGCCAATCACCTGCAGGCTTGCTGGCAAGCTGCTCTCACACACTGACGTATGCTGGTATGTGTTAGCTGAAAGGGAGGAGCGCGCTCCACATTGGCCCCACTTAAGCCAGCCAGCAAATTATTCTCTGATTTTTTATTGTTCGGTGGTTTTTGTAAAATTCGGGCGTGCAGTTTCACAGCCTAGAGTAATTTAGCTTTAAACGAGATGAGATCCATCTATAGCCAAATGGAGAAGCCACAGAACAGACTCAGCTGGACAAAACATACACACTGGATGTGAACGGACATGAATCAATATTCAGCTGTTTGTTTTTCCTTGTTTGGAAAAGCAGAGGGGGGAAAGTCACATGCATGTGATGAGGACACCACTAATGGATAAACTGAGACAGTTTTTGACTTTGCCACCAATGTTGACCAATGTCAGGACACTCACAATATTCACAGCAAACACAACTGTCAGCATGAGCAAATTAATAAATACATTTATTTACACCCCTCATCATCTAAACTGTTCAGATGAGCAATTCAAATTAGCCCACAAACAAAGGTGTGGGAGTCCTGATTACCAGCTCATGTAGCAAAGCTTTCAGAGAGCCCTAGAGGGATCAAGCATCACTACAGCCAATGCCCTACCTGTTACACCAAACATGAAGGCTCAAAGGAGTGGGCTGGACAATACCCTGTCCATCCTGTACTCAGAACTGTACTTCTGCTTATCTGTTTGGTCTTGTGTTTGCTTTGCACCCAGTGGGAAAGCATACATGATTTGAAACACCAACCAAGACCAGCTCTGACATGTCTTAGCTGACCATCTGAAAACCACCAATAAGGGAAAGACACACCATAAACATGGAAAGAAAACCTTTGGTTGTGTACGTGCCCTCCGTCCACGCGCATTACATACACTGACCAAGTATGTCGCCCATGGAGCAGAAGACTTTAGGTGAGTCACTGCTTCCGTAAGTAGGCCACCATGGATTGGTGTCCTAAATACTGCAGAAAATGTCAAACCGACAAGTGCTATATAGTCAACATTCAGCAGTGAAGGTATTAGAAAGGGAAAGGGCAGCCTTCTCACTACACACACGTCCTTTGCCGACAGAGCTGAGTCGAAGTCATGTGATATGACTATTGTATGCCAAAGAATGGTTTAAGCATTTATATAGCATTAGCAAGTCTACAAATAGGCTATTCACCCCAGCATAAATGAAGCACTACTGTAACAATTGACTGTTGACACATTTACTCAGATCAAGGATTAGGTGTAGTACTGAGTTGTAGACTTTCTATTGAGAGCGCAGTCTGGTCCAGGATGATCTAATCCTTATCCAGGATAACACCATTCTTGCAAAAGCACTTTCATCGTTCACTTCCATGCACACTTACCAGCATCTAGCTATTTAACAAACTATGCAGAAAGAGAAATGTCAGGGGGAAAATGTGTTTACACTGTAATACGGCAAAAAAGTCTATGCACACATTCATTCCTCACATTTAACAATCACAAAAAGAGGCTTCAGTTCCCAGAGACATTTTCAGATATGGAGGATTGTTTTAAAATGGCAGAAGCACAGGCTTTTGTTTTCTAATGTGCTCAGTTACAGTACGCTAAGCTCACAGCAAGAACACCCTGACCCCAAATATGTCTGCCCGTTTATCTTTCACTTCACAAGATAAACTATAGGCCTACGCAAACATATTGTGTTGATGCACATTACATGCAGTCAGCAGACACAACATCATTCCAAGACAAGGCTAAAAGTGTCAACCAATTTGTGATCTGTATTTAGCCAGAATCTGACTCCAATAACAAATACCTATAAAACAGCACAATTATTATTAAACACCAAAAGCCTCCCACCTCTGCTTTAACAATGCAATGCAAATATATCCACAAAATTGTGAACTTTACTTGTCGTATAGAACTAAAATGGAACTTGGACACAGCTACTAAAATGTGATGTGTCCCACAGAAGAATCTTCTTGGACAAGCCTTTGCCTCCTAGCACACAAAGTAGTGGTACACTTATAGTAAGCTTCCTCATTTTAAAGAATTGCACCATTATGTCACTGCTTATGGACATCAGGAAGAAATTGGTTATTTTTTGAGTACCATCCGGTCGTCATGGGAAAATCTACTGATGCATTCCAATATGACACCAGCCCTGCATTCTATAACATAAGAAGAATTAGACACCAAGTTGGAAATCTTCAGACAACATTCCATTTGCAGTCCAAACAAAGACAAACTTTTGCAAACACTTTTGCTACACAGTCTTCTGGTTGCCCAAGCCAACCAATGGAATGATGCTTTCTGATGTTGCAACTGACAGTTTGACACTCTGTAATTTACACTACAGAGAATGAATGACATAATGGGGTGAGGGGTAATCCACCTTAAGAAAGAGTGGATCAGGTGACTGGGATTGCACAACACTGTCCAACAAGCCTGCTTCAGCTAACAGAGTAAACTGCATAGCCATAACACGGTCAACAAGCCAACTGCACACCGACAACATGGGCCAACCCGCTCCAGTATCGTGGCCTCTTCCTCAAAATCTAGAACTACAACCCTCCATTCAATGGCTTCAAGAAATACAACTGTAGGCTACAGGGTAAATGGCGTGTATAGGACCAAAAGAGAAATTTGGGGTGAATTCTACAAGAAAGTGGAACTAGTCTGTGTATGTATGTATGTATGTAAGTCTGAGTATGAGTATGTATACCAAAATTTACAGTCACTATCAGTGATTTCTTGAGCTTCTAGTAATTATGAAGCATATATCGAAGTGTGCCCATCAACCCGCACAATTAAACAACACTAAAACGCTTAAATTAATGAAATTATTTGCAAACAAATCCCTTGAATGCCCCACTCGGACTTGCGTGGTCTTCTTCAAGGTATTTTTGGCCTTATCCAGATTATGCATCAATCCGCCCTAATACCAACCCAAGCCTAAGCTTCCTCACACAGTTCAGGTGAAACGGTGCTCTGAGCACAACCACTTTCAAAGAAAAGACGTGGCTTGTGTGCCTAGTAAATAAACACCAACAAGAAATGACTATGCTTAGATGCATCCTTGATGTAGGCCTATAAATTGCATAACGTGTATGTAAATCTTCATTGGTTAATTAGGCCTAGTACTGTAATAAATGAAAGACATCTCTATATCATCAATTAATATGTGTCATTTTGTTGAAACACCAGGTTATGATCCGACCACAACTACATTTACGTTTACACTGTGATCATGCTGCCCCAACAAAAAGCCAGGGGCTTTTTTTGCCTCCCTGACCAAATATGGTAAACATGCAACAGAACTACTTTACTATTGTGTCCTTGGAACTGTACCTAGTCAAGGGAAAATCTACACTAAATCAAAGCAACACAATAGTAGATGGCTGGAAGAAGGCCTATGGCATGCTGCAGCTGTGTAATTACACTTCTACCAATCAATCCTGAATCACGTCATTCAAATACTGACATTTCACCATTAACACTTTTTCAAGTAACATCAGCTTTTCTAATGGAAACACATTCCAAACTGGTGCATGAAATACATCTCAGATGACTATGATATGGGAATAGGGTGATATTGGTTATTATTTCAGACACACATTCCTGCCTGCTTAGAAAAACCAACACAGGCTGTACTGGTGAATGAACACTTATGGTGCCTTGTTTTGGAACAATGCTGGTTTTGACAATCTAAAGAAGCCATCACATGCCCTCCCATGATTCAAACCTTCAAACCTTCAGGGAGAACTCCGTGAATACACCCTTATTTCAGATGACTAGCTCAACCACAATGGGAAGGTCTGTTCCTGGATTGCACTCACCTTAACTGACTCTGGCAATTAAACCAATATGTTAAAAGCCAAAAGGTACGGTCTTTTAAGACATGAAGGCAATTAATGTTGAATCGATCTACTACTCTCTGACTGCTTTAATCAAATGTGGGAAGATACATTTCAAGCAATATGTGACACATTAATTAGGGATGCTGTAGATCACATCATCTTCTGTTCCAGGATTCTCAGCAATTTTATTGAGGGTCAAAATCAACACCCTTCTGTCTTGGTATGTGACATACTTTGTTCAATGACGGCAAACTTAATAAAACCACAGAAATGCTAACTAAATTAGCATAGAGGAAAAAGAAGTTTGACAGAAGAATCCACACTGAAGTGACACATGTATGTGTCAACATCATTATGTGAGACATCCTTTCATTTGATGACATTTAGGTCCATTAATTTTCATTTCACTCAACAGCTACCCAGCAAACCCCAGTGTTCAATAAGGCACTGTGCTCTGTGACGTTGCACTATTGAAACTTGGCCAGTGTAACTGGAATAGCATCTAAGTGAATCTCTGAACGAGGGACAGCCAGGGCCTCACAGCCTTGTCAAGAGCCAAACAAGTGGAATTGCAAATACACTCAGTGGTACACAGACGCATAGAATCCTACTGAAAGGCCATAAAGACACAGGTACAGAAGCATATTTCCTGGAGATGACAACTGAGTGCAGAATGCATAGTTTAAAGAATTATGTCATTTGATTCGCTTTAGCACACACTTTTCATGGGTATATTGGGTTATTTCTATTAAATAAATTGGCCAAAATGTAGCAAAAATGTGTACACCATGTTATACATATACATGTATGACATTACAACTGTTATGACAAACTTAACCAGTCCAGGTTTGATTCTGCAATGTTGTTGTAGGATACCTGATGATTCAAATACTGTTTATGAATAGCCCATCAAGAAAGCTAATAAAGCATATTTATAATATTATTGGACAGCCACAAAGATGTCAAGGAAACAGATTTTTTTTGTAGGTGCTCTTCTTAAATACTATAACTGGATTGAAACAAGGCATAAGAGCTCCCAGAGAGAAAAAAAAACAACATGCTCACACTTTAGAAACCATTCAAACGAAGCAAGCACTTTGTGGTGCTGTACACAATGTTTCACTTGAGCATTTGTCATAGTTGGAAGAGCAGGAAAAAATGGCACAGAGTCAAATCATTGATCTCAATGATCTCATTCATTTTAACGGCAATGTGGTTTTATATATATGCAATTGTCTAAATGCTGTACAATTCCTCTGAGAACTGTATGTTTCAAGACCATATCAAGATGGAAGCTAAAGTTACAATTTGTAGACAAACAAGTCCAAAAAAAAAAATGAGCATCAATGGCGAAGTCATCTTGCCTAATTAAACTTTAATGTAATGTTCGTTTATAGCACTGCCAGCCACAGTTGCAGCTGAACACCACAGAGTGCTTGTGAGGTTCCGCAGCAAATGTGTCTCACCAAATTCCCCTGCATGAGGAACTTTGTCAGAACTTTGGACAGGATCCAAGACAGACATTACAACGTATGCCCCATAACGTCTAAATAGTCCTCTCTACAATGTGGATTGCACAGTTTGTTTCTCTACAGTCTCTCACCCTTGTGCCTGTGCTATCCTTTCATTTATGCTTGGCTTAACTTTCATCAAATTTAGAGCTCAAACTCATTTGAACACCATGCCCAATTGACTGTGGAGGGGTCACCAAGCGACGCTTCTTTCAGCTCGGCCGCAAAGCTTCCTTTCCTCACGTCCTTCGACCCCACTGCCAGCAGAGATAAAACTTTGAGAATGACATGGCAAAACTGTACCACACTCCCCCTTCCGTCACAGTGGGGCCTCTAGCACTCCCACACACAGCACATGTGAAGTACCTAAAGCAGACGTCATCTCAAATACTCATAAACAACAGCACTGAGGAGATTAATAATCCTTAACATGTTTTTTTTTTTTTTTTTTTAAGAGCAAAGAAAAATTTTTTTAGAACAACTGCACGTACTATTCAAAGAACAAAGTCCCTGAAAATTTTTTTTTCATTTTCCCTCAGAATATCTTATGGTTATGAAAAGGTTGGACTGTCTTTGTAAGACTACAGGACTTTCTCCAGATTATCAAGGACAGTGAGTACAATACAAACAGAAGCGTGATCCAAAAATAGGTTCAACACCCTACTTTCCCCTCTCTTCTTAATTAGCGTTTTGGGCCTGGGTTGCTCAACATAGCAGCTGATTAAAGAGTTAAGAAATTCAACATGTGATGATCAGTTGTGCATTGTTGTGAACCTTGTTTATATATTAAAAATTAATAAGGAGACCCAGCTTTAGATCCATAGATATGTTCAACTCATGTACCATACATAATCATTACAAATCCCAAATAATAAAATGGTAATTGATTATTAATTGACCAAAGGCAAATTTGGGGATCTGAGGGCCATCTGACACTTTGCAAATAAAAGCACTTTTGAGCTACAAATGCAAATTGTTCAAAAGGACATTTTGAGAAACAAAACTATTTCAAAACTAGAAGGTCACTTCTAGAGTGCACACCTCCACCAAGCACAAGTGCCTATCTTCAAATATTAAGGCAAATAATTATTAGATCTGTCCTGTGTTCCCAAGCTGCTCCTTAATTTAACAGGTTATTACTTGACCCGTGCTCCATCCCTCAATCAAGTTTCATGAAAATCAGGCCTGCAATTTGACCTTAATCCTGCACATGAACAGGCAAATCCTGCACTAAACATGTAACCTCCTTTGCAGAGGTAGACACTCAAAGTACTGTAAATGCACCTCATTGGCAAACAATTCCTATGTTATGGCTATGGTTACAACAGCAGGCAGATAGAGAGAGCCTCCTGAAAAAAAGAGAGTGGGGGGCGGTGTGAGGGGTAGAAAGAGATAAACTGAGGGAACACTGGTAGGAGGACGAAAGAAGGCGAGAGAAAGTGAGAGGGCAAGTGGTGGGGCATGGTGGCCTCTCCTCTTACTTCCCTTTCGCTCTGAAAGCAGCAACACAGTAGATTAATTCATCAGCCAACTAAGACTGTGCCCTACTCTGGAATAAATTATCCAATGAGTCTCAACTTAGACTTTCACAAAGGCATTCATCACAGTGTTCGGCTCGACCAGGCAGCACACGAGGGCCCACAAGAGCAAGGAGCAGGAATTAATTGGAAGGAGCTCCCTACTGCCCTGACCAGGTCTGTCAATTGAATTAGTGTAAAGCTCAGAGCCGCAGACCAACATCTTCTGAAAATCAATCTCATGCATCAATCACTGGGTGCAGAGGTACAAAGGTAAACGCCAATGCTCTTGGCATGATCTCCTCAAATTTTGTTGGATCTCCAAAATAACCCAAAAGATAAGGGTAGAGGACACTCAAAGGGAATGAGCTATGAGGGATACTGGACATCAAGGCTAGATAAACTCGTGTCTGTTTAGAGGAAGCACTAGACCATCCCCACACAGAGTTCTGCCCACTGGCAGGAATGCACTCAGACAGACTAAGCAAACCCATAGCCAGACCTTGTACTTGACTCTTATCGCCGTCCAATGGTGCTGTGCCCTTGACACAGACTTTCAACTGCTAAGACTTCTCTGGTTTCAGGCATTTAGGCGAGTAAACGTAGACCTGTGACTAGAGAGAGCCCCGCATTCAACTGAAATAACTGCCTGTGCAAACCAACTGTCAAAACAAAGGCTATTGCTCTGGCCAAAACACACACCACCAAAGACTGATAAGAACAATCCTGACACATACTGCAGAGAAAACCACGTGAGGAAGCAGTCAGACCCTTACACACTTAAGACTAGCAGATGGGGAAAAAAAGAACACTCTATTTAAGAACAATATGTTGTATTTAACGCGGGGAGGTAGTCACACAGCTCTGCCAATGGCAGAGGAAGCCTCCAGTTGTGAGGCTAAAGTAAGCCTTGACAGCAGCATTTGAAATGTCATATGTTCTAAAGGGAGCCTAGATTGGCCTGGTCACACAATGTGGCCCATGCTGACAGTGAGCAGGGAACTTTAACCCAATGACACATTTGCGCCTATACGACACAAACCATCACTGAACCACAGAGTACTAGATAAGGTAAATAAACACTTTGCATCTCGACCAAGCTATTTTTCCTTAATCATTACTGAGATTCATTTCCAAGGCAGTAAGCGGGATTTAATCAACCATAAAATTCTTATTGATTACATGAGCACTATCAGGATGTGCAGTCCTTGAAAGGAATAAAAAGACACAAAATGACTTTTAAGGTAGGCTCAGTAGTCCACATCCAAAAGCTAAGACAATGAGACACACGGGACCAAAAACTTAAACCTGAGGCCATACACCTGAATTTTGTTTCTACACAATAAGACATCAGTACCAACAATAAAAGCACAGAAGGCTAAGCAGTTACATAGGTTGACTTTTCTTCAAGCACACTGTGCATACATTTTGGAGAAGTGTTGAGAGGAGTCACAAATATTTGGGTTTATTTTATCTACTTACAATGACAACGAATGGGACAACAAGACTGAACATATCACTGGCTACAAAAGGAGACACTAAAGAGCCAATACTGCTGCTCTTTCATTTAAGAAATGTCACAACCAAATTTACACAAGTGAAAGTTAATTAATTTAACATATTACGTCAATGTGCTTCTTCATCTCCAGAAAAGTTCGGCAGTGCCACAAACCATTATAGGCTTGGACACTGCCTGCCAGCCTGGGGCTAGGAGTGACTCTGTGACTTTGGTGTAGGTGTTCTTGCTGAAATAAACAAACAAAACATGGGACATGGTTCTACCAGCAGGTCTTTTTGTGTGCTACAATGCAGCCATTTTAAATGCCTCTTTAGTTAAAAGTACAAAATGCAATGGATATGTGCCCTCAATTTTTAAAACAAATCTGGGAAATTCTGAAAAACCCTTAAATTATGCAATGAAACACAAATGCAATAACAGTATACTGATATAATGTCCTAGACAGATATTTAAACAAAAAGAGAGCAGTATCATGAAAAAAAGAATCAAGTTCACTCACAATACTGAAATATAACCATAATTTGCATCTCTTGCTACCTTAGGCAAGTTGGTGAAATATAAATTTGATGATTTTCCAGCATCTGCTTAGGTAGTCACCTCATTGTTTTACCAGGATGTGATTCAATAGTACATCCAAAAATAAATACAAAAGCCCTCCCTGTTAATTTTTTATTCTATCATTTAAGTAGTACTGAATAATACAAGACCATCTGTAAAAGACACATGGCATTAAGTGTCTGACTGCGTTTCAGATAGTAATGTTACAGAGTACCCTGTTCTTGCAACCCAACCAGGAATACAGCAGCTGGGCTTTTGCACAGAATGCAGGGCCTTTAGAGTAGGGAAGGATAAAATTATTTTAACATGTCATAAATGCTACAAATATGCACAAATATTTTAGAATGTGTATTTTAGAGAAAATGCAAGTGCAAGTATTGACATATATATGTTCACTTCAAATTAAATAGGCCTATATCCTCAACCTCATTTCTGAACAGACAGTCAAACCAATCTCAAGCTAAGAATGCCCATATTTATGTAAGACAACAGGGCTCAACACGATCACCTGGATAAATATATTGACATTAACTATATCATTTCTGTGGATAACTAGCATTAAACTCATGTGTTCACAAACAGTATGGGAAAATATAGGACATAAGGCAGATATCACAGCCATTTTTTGATTCACTCATTTTACACCATATTGGAAGAATTTAAAAAGATATACCAAAGATTCTTGATCATTGTCTCTGCTCGTCTCCAGATATTCTGCACAAAATCATGTTTTTCATTTGGCTTGTTCCGTGCTGTGCTGTACATCTGCTGCGAGATTTCAAACGCCATAACGGAATGATTATGACCTCACTCGCCGTTTATGATTGTGAACTGTAAAGTGAAGTCATGATGGTTTTTAATTAATTGTTTACACTGTAACAGTTGGATAAGTCGTCGATTTTCTGTCATCAGAATGTGAACACCTCATAGATATTTTGTATAGAACCTTCAGGAGGTAGAGAGATATAATAGCTGACAAACAAAAAAAAAAAGTGTGAACACTGTTGCACTACAGCTGTTCATCCCCCCAGCATGTATTATGAACAAACAACTTAAATTCACTAGGCATCACTACAATGACCTAACACATACTAACACTCCACAGGGGAAAAATTCCCATCAGAATATGCGGGGCCTTGACCGTGTTGGAATGTATGCCCTGAACAAAAATACAAATAAATCTCTCCCCTAACACATACAAATTAACATGGTCATCTGATACCATTTGTTCCTGCCCCCTCTTAGCACTAACGGCAATGTCTAACCTAAGACCACCATGTCACAAGGTCTCTCACAGTACAGGAGCTCAGCCCACAGTTTATGCCAAAAGGCCAATCACAAACAGCCCAATACAGCCTAGGTTTGTGATGTTTGTACTCAGCTCATTATGTTGTTCTAAAGATCATCTGTGCAATTTGATTACTGAGAATAGCCACATGTAGAGGAAATGTGCAAAGGCACTCACATTTGTCACAGCTATGACATCAAGACAGCATTGTTCCACTAATGAAAATCAGTGGACTAGGGCCTACTCAAGCCTACACCTCCCATATATGTCTGACGGTGAGGGTACAACTGTGGGCCTGTACATCTGTGTTCCTGAAAGATGGCATTACCCAAATTGTAACAACAATTACATGTTTTCAACACAGAAAAGTAACAATTCTCACCTATCTAGCCCTGATGTGTTGTCAGATGAGCAAGTAGGCCTACTTTTCCAAGGCATCCTATCCTGGGGTACTTTTCTTTTGTACATGTTGAACAATTATCTGAACACAAATAAATAAACAAATTCCCTGAATGGCATTCCCAGGATGGCATTCCAATAAGAAGCCTCCAACTTAGCAAGGAGACTGACACAAAGATGGTTTTGATAGTCAGTAAATGTAGAAATATGACAGCACTACAGTTCCCTTCTCTTTAGCCTAATATCATTGACATTTCATGAGACTAATAGCCTACATAGGCCTAGAGTAAAAATAAGTCACTGAGAAGCTTGAACAATCAATAAGAGGTGGAGTTATGAAATTCATTTCCTAAAACCATGACCTCCATAGAAGTGACCTTTGAAGTGATCTTCAAAAACACTGACTGTACGGTATTTTCAGATAAATGTACAAAGATTGGCATCAGCAACACCCACACGAAACTGAAAAGGATGCTTAATGATGATGTCAAGATCTTGTGGACCAACTCGGCTGTGAACTATTTGATAGGTGGAGACGAACCATGCGTCACAATGTCGCCAAACTCAGGGAGATACAGCAAACAATTACCAACCCCATGTGGGGAGGGGTATGGTAGAGTGGTTCATAATTTGGACAGCTTGCTGTTTGAGCTCGGTAGGTCATACTTGTCTATAAAATCGAAAAAATTCAAGGGATTTGTTATTTGGACAGACTACACTGTGGGGCCGCTAATGGTCGATAACAATAAGATATTGCTGAGTGCAAATTTTACAGATGGAAAAGACGGAGGGAGAGAAAGACAGGGATTTAACATGTTCACCAGTAGAAGCAGCGTTGTGTTAGTCTCACCTTGTAACTTGAGGGTTTAATTGGTAATCCTTGGGCTGGATTTCCCTGCTGCTGGGATTGTTGAGTGGTGTTGGTCTGCTGGGGCGAGTGGGACTCCTCGGACTCTTTTCCACTGTGATAGACCACCCTATCAGAGATATGAATGCTTGAAGCACAGCCCATGCTTCAACGCCACTTTAACCAATTTCTTTAGCTTAAATGCTCTGCTTTTGCCCTCCAATTATTCGTTTTCTCCTTGACGTCTTCTTTTTTTCCTTTTTAATCTTTATGCAAAATTCTCTCCACCGCTTCCCTCACTGAGACCATGAATAATATATCTTCCTTCCCCCCACCCCCCAACCAGGAAACAGATTTCCTTTCTGCCTTTTACATGAAGTAAATTATAGACAGTATATTTTGTTTCAAAGTGGCGATTTCTTCCTCGCGATCATGAATCCTGTTACACTTTAATTCGACAACTCAATCCCATATGCTATTTATCTCTCACACTCCCAGCCCTCCTCTTCGTACCACATCATTTACACATTCTTAACTTTGCTCTTTAAAAGTGAATGCCAGTCCTCCTCGATTTATGTAATAGTTTTATCCATTTTCGTCCGTGCCTTTGGGTTATGTCGCCTTCTCCACCCAAAAACATCCAATTTAGTGGGATGTCCTCCTTTCCTTTCACAATCTGGTTACCCTCTTCAATTCAAGACATTAGGCACAAACCGGTTCTCACGACAGTTTGCTCCACTTCTGTGCCATTCATCATCAACGGGCTCAAATATTCACCAAGCATAGTGTTCCTCCGGCATTCGCTCCGACTTGAAAGCTCCCCCGTGCAACAAAATGCGTGTAGTCCAATAAAACATTCCATTTATCTGCCAAAAAAATAACTATTACGAAAAATATAAATCATTGCGGAAAACCCCATTCAAGCAACCATTGTCAACGTGGAAAGAAAAAATCCTCAGTGGGTTGAAGCATTAAAATGGGCAGCAGGGAATCAAAGGCCCACAATTTTTCCTCTTTTAGAAAAAAAGATGTAGAGGCTGTCAAATTATCTGTGGTACCACCTCTGCCTAATGCAATCGCACAAAACCAGAAAATAATACACGGCGTTAAGTTTCAGGTTCCCCAAAAGGAAATCTTATGTCGGTCATTTTTAGACGTAAAGGTAGAAATCAACCACATAATTGTGTTTTCTGTTAGTCTTTCTCTGCCTTACTCGCGTTTGCCCTTCCAATTCTTCAGCACTGCTTGACAGCAGCAGATCCAATAAAAGCACCCGCAAGGATTGACCTCCAGCCTTTACTGACGTTAATGCAAATGAGCTGAACAGAGCTAATCAGCGACTGCAAGCCCACAGCTGGGAGGTACCAATTTTCCGAGGGAACTTTGAAAATGTTCTGCAATTGCTAACGTTTGAGGTACTGTCACTGCCTTTAATCGACACATATCATCTAACTAAGACAGTTTTTCTTTCCATCGGGAAGTAATGGGTGCATCGAGGTTTGCGTTTCAGTCGTTCAGTGTTGTGTGTTAGAGCAAATATGGCGGGATCGTGTCTTTTCACGTGACATTTTTCATTTTTGTCAGTAACCATATGGTTTGTCCCTTTAAATAACAAAACACATTTATATGCCTCTACAGTTGTGTCTCCAAGTATATTACACATAATAGCCTATGTCGCTAAATTACGCACAATAGCCTATGTATGACGCACCGCCGATAAGGGAGGAAGGTCTGTTTATGAAATCCAGACACAACCATCAGAAGAGGATACACACTCGTAACGTTTCTCTCTCTCTCTCTCTCTCTCTCTCTCTCCTCTGTTATTCACACTTTCTTGTTTCTGCCAATGTTCAGAGCGGATCATGACGGTACAACACCCGATGAAAAAAATGAGCCAACCCCAACCCTCCACTGCACTAATACCTGACCAACGTCATGTCGACTACTTATGACTGGGGTCACATATGTATTTCACATTGCTCAAAATAAAAACTAATTAAATATGTCGTTTGGTTTATTAGATTAGGTCAACATTTTTGCTATAGCATATAGGAAACAATTCAGCACAACCTTAGCACTTGATTTGACCATGGAAGTAGGATTCTTGTGCCTTCAGTAATAGATAACCCCACAACATTTTCTCAGATGATTATTTACATTAGGGCAACATTTTTTGTTTTGTCAATTTTTCTGAAATGTCATGTCTAAATATGTAAATAAGGCATCATACACTTAAACGTATGCAATAATTAGCAAAAAATCTTTGTGCTGAATATTTTAATATTCCATTTTATTTAGACTCATACACTTGACTGGTGTGTTAAACAGATGTGATATAACATTTATTGAAACCTGTGAACTCTTCCTCCATAACATTCATAGACTTCATTCCTGTATAGGCTACTCTAGGCCTATTGGTGAATCAAGTGGACGCTGGTACCATTTGGCCTGTACCGTAAAGGGTAAACAATTTAACAGCCTAATCTATAGATTCCCAAAAAGCCTGTATAAGCCTGTGGTTTATAATTGGCATAAAGAGAGTAGTAGTACATCAAAAATCTACCACCAGTGCAATGCTGTTATTTATTTTTGAACTGTTGGGTGTTATACCATTCCAAAAATCACAAGCGCATCTGGTTTGTTGTGACATTATATGATGGACATTGCATACTGAACATGCATTTCTGCAGTGCACATTTTTCAATGATGACACATCTACATGGGGCAGCCATAAGTTTTATTTGGTGTATTGGTATAGTAAAGTTTTACTGGGCATTTACCAATTCCTAATTAATCATTTTCTGATTTACTGGTGTAAG
Source organism: Tenualosa ilisha (assembly GCA_015244755.2). Classification (NCBI taxonomy): domain Eukaryota; kingdom Metazoa; phylum Chordata; class Actinopteri; order Clupeiformes; family Clupeidae; genus Tenualosa; species Tenualosa ilisha. The sequence continues at coordinate 1,967,427 of PYXC01000629.1, forward strand.
CTATCAGCTATCAGTGCGTGTTCCTCTTTTTCTTCCCACACATGGTGTGTTAAATTCACCAGTAGATGGGAGTGCTGTGCCAACTGGAACAGCTACTGCATACTCCAATTTGAAAGGTTTAATCTTTGTTAGCTTTATAGCTGGGCATGTCCCAGTTTGACACAAGGTGATTATAATAGTCAGTCATATGATCTAAGGGGTTTGGGCTCAATGTATATGCATCACCATCTTTCAGCTGAAGTTCAGATGTGTAACTTTCAGAATGACATTGGTTGCCATTTATTTATTAATCCAATAAAACTGTGTTGAAAATGCTTAAGCAAGCAATTCATATAATATGTGGGCCTACAAATATCTACATTTATGGGGGTTAGGAAGGATTTCATGAACACTAGCGTAAGCCAACTGTAGAGAGAATGAGCTTATTTCCCATCCACTCCACTGTTAGAGAACCTAGAGGACACATGATTCTCATCTTTGTACTGCAATACCTACCACCGTTCAACTGACTTCACTGGACAATGGGTTACACCAAGGCAAGGCAAGTTTATTTACACAGTACCTTTAAGACACAGTGGCAGTTTAATGTGCTTACATAAATAAAAGCAAAGAATATTTTCTCTTTTTTTTTCTATTTTGTCACAGCCTATCAGTTGTAACCTATTTCCAGTTAATAATGCTAAACTAGGATAATGGGGGGAGGGGTTGTTGCTCATGGAGAGCATAATCCCCTAGGTCTGAAAATGATTTTCCTGATAGAAATCAATATTTAGGATTTTAACACTAAATTCAACTTGGTGACCTCGTGCTGAAATCATATTGGTCATTGCAGGTTATGTTGATAACATTACCTATGCAATGCAAATATATTAGTCAGCACTTGGTGGTTTAGGCACGCCATATTTGTGAATGATTAACAGACATTTGCAGCTATCTAAAACCTGTTACCTGACGAGGAGAACGTGCAACAAATATTAGATGGAGTGATCTACTCTGTAGCCATTGTTTTTTTCTGCTGTACAGCCATTCTGTTAATTCTTTTATGTGAAAAAACTGAGAAATTCAGAACTGAGTAACTGTATAAGACTGGACGTCATATTTTCTTCAGGTTAATTAGCATCTCAAGTATATCTCAAGTACACTAGAGACAGACAGGCAATACTGTCAGAGGCCTGCTAAACAGGAGACAGTGACCACATGGAACCACATGTAAAGATTGTCCTGAGTGAACTTTTACTCCCATTTTTTACTATTGACGTGAAGGATAGTAAAAGTGTGGTCAGTGATGACTAAGCTTTTTTTAAATAAAACTTCCAGTTAATACCTCCAGCTGTTCTTTTTCTTCATAGTACATACACTATAATCTTTTTATGCTAGGCTGACAAAGAAAAGTGGGTAGCCTTCCCCCCTAATAATTCCAGAACACTAAGAAGTTTGACAGAGAGCACTGAATGGAGGGCTGAACTTACATGAATGTTCATCATATTACAAGATTTGTCTGCACTCTTTGTCTTTTTCCCCAGAAAAACACAGATAACAATTTCATAATTTTTTTATTTGGTTGTTTAGAAAACATAAAGCAACCTAAAGCTGTTGTAATCCCATTCCCTCCTTTTAACAAAATCTCTTCTAAAAAACACTGTATAACCTTCTGATTGATTGTGTGAGAAAATGAAATTACAGCATTACCCTAGATGCAAATATGAAATCCACTATATTGAAGAAAATATTCCTAATAAGCACATGCAGATTTAAGTAGTCCCTATGCACATAACTGCAGCAAAGCATATGGTTAGATTAACTATACCTGGCTCAGACTCATTATTGCAGATGACCATTGAGGCAAAAGGTATATTTGATATGAACCTTCAATTCTTAGCACAAATGTATAAAAAAGTACTTTTTGGGATATATATGCCAATAACATAGTATAAAATATTTACATTAGTGTTGTCTTCTTTTTCAAATACCTAAGGTTACAGTGGAAATTATGACCTGCAATGGCAACATTAAATAATACTTTAGAAAATAGATACAAAATTTAAAAAAAAAGAGGTTCGCTGTATAATCTTTAAGACATTCGTTAATATATTTGCTGGATTCTGAAAGGGAGGTAGAAAATGACCCCCATATTTACTTTTCCTTATAGTCATACCAAAAATTTGCCCTGCCTTGTTTACTAATGACTGAAGTCACTCTTACAATGAATGTTAAACCATAGCTGGCCAGAAATGCAGTAATTATTGAGATGATAATGCTAATGTTGTGGATGTCTCATTGATGCTGTTTGTTACTTGCGATACTTTGTTATTTGCAAAAGCTTCAACACACACACAGCCTTGTGAAATCAACATACAGTAGTTCAGGCCTTTTAGCTTGAGCAGACAAAAACTTATCATTGATTGTTTTAACGATGAGATTAAAGCTCAATAAGAACTGCTGCTTTCTGGCATGGCTAATGGAAGTAAGACTGCAGGATACCACGGCGACGAACATCAGTTGTCCAGCAGTGGAAGCCACCTCCAAGGGAGTTGGCATGACGGATGCTCACCTTGATGGGTTGAATGCCTTTGGTAGAAAAATTGGTTGAAAATGATTAGAATCGTAGAAAAGCTTCACTGCTCTTCAGTGTGTTTGTTACCTTTGGTAAAAGTCTGCCTCAAATAGAAGTGGTTTTAACTTACCAAGACTCTCAAACATTTTATGGATGGTGGTCTCATTGGCATCAACCATGACTCGCTTCTCATCCAGCATCAGGACATTCATGGACAGCCACTTTGAGGACATCCACAGTGGGTGATCTGCCAAGTGAGTGACAATACTCATTACCAATGACATCTAGAATACCATGCATTGGAAATCAACTCCACACTCAATGTGGAATTTCAGACAATCTAGATTGCAAATGATAAATCATTTATAATCACAATCTAAACCCACCATCTGGAATCAGAGGTGTTGGAGGCTTCACCACTGTCCAGCCTGCCTTCTCAAACATCTCAATCTAAAAGAGAAATTTCAGTCAGTCAATGTTTTGCTGTTTTCCTCCACAAGAGGGCAGCACATACGCATGTCTAGTTCCTACGTGACTGGTGAGGTAAAGGCTAGGTTACACCTCAGAGATCTCAGCTCACCACATGATGCTAGGAGTACTTCATTTACATATAATCTCAGTGTCCCCACTGGCTGTCAAAGACTGGGTATTCATGTATAGCACTAGGAATGCATGATAATATCTATAGCCTGCGACAAAGGTATCAGCAAACAAAAACTTTAGAAGTTAACAATCTGCAAATATGAACAAAGGCTTCAGTTAGGCATTATACAACCCTGTTCAAGTAGAATGAGATTTTACATTTTAATTTGAAAATAAGATTATAAATATATATATATATATATATGGTATATATTGGATTTCTTCATCATTCATGAAAAAATGGCTGCATTTTTGAAAGGATAGGTCTAGATTTAGCATGGAATCTAAGGAAATGTTTTAAGCTCCCATCTACAACAAGAAAACCTATGGCTTATAGTAGAAGTAATTAGGCTGACAGCAAAGATGTAGCATTCCCCTCATAAAAGGCCAATGTCTGTTCTCCACTGGCAGTCAGCCAAAATGACCTCCAACATGCCTTATTAGAGTGAAGCACAAAGTCTCATGCCACGTCTGAATGGGTAACACTTTGATAAATGCCATCTACTGGTACACACCTGACGACATGGGCGATCTGGGTTAGATAGCACCAGGCCAGGGCCGATGATGTTAAATGTGGCATCAATGTGCATGGGATTGGGGTCCTTAAAGGAAATTATGTGCACCTTGTAGGTGGGAGCAAGGTGTCGACGCATCCACTCAATACCCATGTAATTTGTAACCTGTTGAAAGAGTGCAAAACAACACAATATCCCAATATGTAGATGTCAAAGCCATTAACACTACTGATTAGGGCACTTGTTCATTGTTGAAAATAAGTTAGGAATACAAACCTGACTCCTTTGCACAAAGATATCTGTCCCAGCCCTGATGAAATCAGCAGCATCAAAGCAGGGCTCATACTCAGTTGTCACAAACTTGCCTTGGGCTGCAAGTTTGTGCCTGTCCTCCACAGTGCGGATAGGGTAGTCCTGATGATGACAGAGAGAGAGAGAGGTATCATTTCTGTGCTATGCCCACCACAACCACTTCTTTTCCTACTTACAGTGGCAAAAATAAGAATGTTCGTAACATTACTAGATCTTTCAATTAACTCAGTCTGAATTAGGGTTAAAATTAGGGATGCATCAATCCGACTTTTTTAGTTCCGATACTGATTCCATGGGTTTTACGTATCGGTCAAAGCCTGATATCGATTCGAGGAGATAGACATCATCTTGAGCTTTTACTGCCCTACTCTCATAACTGGGCATTACTTTCCAAGCCAAGAGAAAACAGAACAAAATAGCACAGACATAAATATAATACATTGTTATTTAGAATGTCTAAAAAAGAAGTGTGTGCCAGTGTCATTACATTGTATTATATGTTTGTAGGCCTAGGTCTGATTAGTATTATATGTTTGTAGGCCTAGGTCTGATTAGTATTATATGTTTGTAGGCCTAGGTCTGATTAGGCGCCTGCAACTTTAAATTTCTTGCTTACAGGCAACTTACAGGGTGAAACAAACTTTGTTTCTTTGCAATGTGCTAGTGGAAATCAGTAGGCTGCTGATGATGTTGATTATGTTTTCTATTGCATCAGTTTAAATAAATATTCAGAATCTTCATTGGATTTTAGGAGAGATTTGTCTTGCAATATAAATTTTTGTTATCCTTTTGGTGAGTAACGTTAGGCTGCTACATTACTCAACTCAAGTAGACTCAACATGAGCCAACAGGAAACATTAAGGGTAAATATTTGCAGTTTCTTAATTATAACGTATAGTAAATGACCTTACCTTTATGATCATATTTTAAAAAGCACTTATAGTAGCTATAGAAAATCTGTGTGTTCATACTTTACAGCTGCACCTCTCTGACATGCTATACCATGTATCCCAAATATCGGATCGGTGCATCCCTAGTAAAAATATTATATCTCTTTCATCATTATGTAATCTTTGCATTGAAACCTCCATACCTGATCGTACAGTTCATCGGACATGGTAGGTTTTGGAGCAGTGGTCCACTTTGCCCCTCTCCTGAAGTAATCCTTGATGAGAGGCCTGTATGCTCTGTACTCAAAGAACCGGGCTCTCCATGCCATTGGAGCCTCAATAATCTCATTTCCAATGACAATGAGGATGTCCCTGGGCATGGCAGCATACATTCCTGCAGAAAACTGAGTAGTCAGAACATGTGTAACAGGTAGCCTATTTTACACTTTCTACATAACAAGAAGTTACAACTTTACCAGTAGATGTAAAATCTGGGGTTTTGTATTCAAGAGACCAGTCAATGGGTTCTGGCCTTGTCACAGTAACACCCTCATGGCGAAGAATATTGCACATTTCCTCAATTTCAGCAACAGCTTTCTTCAAGTGGTCCTTAGGGAAAGGCTGGCCCCCAAATTGCTGGTAGAAGGGCCAGTACTTCTCATAGGTGTTGGCCTGTCAAAATATGCCCAAAACTTAACAGGTTTGTTTAAGGAAATTTTGAAACAATGTAAAAACCAAGCCTGCTAGTGTTAAACTTTGTAAAGTCAGGCACTTTTTTGGCAGCTGCCAAAGTTTGCGCGATTTACCTTGACCTCCACAGTGAATGGAGGGACACATGCATTCTCAGCTCGTCCAACAATTACTTCCTCCAGTGGGTCCCATTCATTGTAGGCGCACACCGGGCTCCCTTGGGGTTCGGAATCAGTAACAGGTTCCTCCACTGCAACACGGGGCTGAGCAGCTGCAGCTGCAGCTGAGCTGGAAGTGCTCTGGAAAGCTCTCTGCACCCAGCCGGACACGGTGCGACCAATCTGGACAGAGCACAGGCATGTGTTTTGTGTGCTCTCATAATCTTCAACCCATGAAACTTGGACATGCTTTCTATCTTCAACTTCGTCCATCGCATAAGAAAGAATTGCCCAGCTTGAATACTACGCATGCCGAGGACTTTGGTTGCATCAAATCGACTAATAACTGATAACAACTAATAACTGTTCTAGTCTTGTAAACGAATTAACGTATTGTAAGGAATTGTACGGTGTTGGAATATTTGAAGTTAAACGGTAAGATGTCAACAATGATTCCAAGGAGTAAATTCCTTCATAGCGCACATCCGTGCGTAAAACGCAGCTGTCTCTGCCAGCTGTTCACTGTCAGTCACCGGCATTGGTAACGGGGCGTGACGCTGATTTAACAACTTTAATCAATCAAAATAGAGCCTAGTTGGTCAAAATCGATTGAATCACCAAATGAAACAAATCAGAATGAAGGTAGGCTATACATTAGATACATGATTGCTTTAAATCGTGTTTAATGGTTCAGCGATGTAAATTTCCTACCATTGATACATTTCTGTAAAGTGATTAAATAAACCCAACCAAAAATAAACAAACAAATAAAAGATGGTGTTGTGTATACTAACCATGGCTCCAATCAGATGGGCTGCTTCAGCCCCTCTGCTACCACCTCTGAGACACCTGACTCGCAGCATTGTCCACGGAACTGATTTTGGCAAATATTCTGCAAATTAAAAAACAGTCTCTTCTCTGGCTCTGGGAGTGGATTTCAAGTTGCGTGGATGTGCTTTTATACCCTCTTGGCTCCTGGTATTGGCCGGTATAAGGAGTTCCGTGGGCAACGTGACTTGGGGAAAAATGCACGGTGCAAGCTGACACCTTTTGGCAGCACATTCTTATCAGTTACATATCCTATGCTTAGAGTTCTACCGAAGTGACGTGACGCAATTGAAGCACTCCGTGTGCTTGACATAGATTATGGTTACAACTTGTTATTAATCCAGTTTTCACTAGTTTTATCGGGAGAAAATCCATAATCAGTCATATCGCATGCCTTGAGTTTGCATAAAGTTGTTCATCCAGCTTTTACTCATTTTGTATCTTAAAGGTGCCATTTTGTTTAGTGCCTTGTGATTAAAGCTTCTCATTTATGTCTTGAAGGATGCATCATACTCATCCACATTGTCCCGCCCATTATGATAGTATCCCATCAATAAAGTAAATCAAATTCTGTTGGCCAAGAATGTTAAGGCACACAAGGAGTTGACAGTTCATCATACTCTCATGTATATACTGATGTTATAGGCTACTCTGGGGTTTTTTCCCTGGTTATAATGCTCTTAGCGTCTCACACACCTAACATGAATTCCCCTGCATTGGCTTGGTATGAAGATTTGTCTAACTCATGTACAGAAATATAAATGTTATTATTTGTTTCAACAGAGGACCCCCACAGCAATTTTCTTTGTGCCAGATCTCTTGAATCACCAAATCCACTTAGCAGTCAGACCCGATACCAGCCTCAGCACCAGAATTGCACCAAACTTGTACTGAACATTTACCAGTATCTCCATATTGCGGACTTGTGCTGGACCTCCATTGGATTTGCAGAACAATATTCTTTGCAAAAAAATAGATACACTTCAGTAATTTACTAGGTAGGCTATATATGCAAAAGATTTGGAGAAATGGCGTAATAGACAGTAGACTTTGTTGAGCCGTCACTTGCATTAGGAGCACAAATAGAAAACAGTTTCTCAGTGCTCTCCATACTTCAATCAAGTGAAGTAGGCTAACGTTGGAATATTTGGAAAATAACAGGCCACCTCAATCCACAAAATAGAGGTAAATAATCTGCACAACACTCACTTTTGTATTAGCATTTTTAAAGAATGTGATGTATTGAATTGGATGAAATTATTTTAGTAAGGGATTTTAATGAAAATTGGCAAGACAAAACACAAAGGAAAGTGTTCAAGGGTTTAAAAAGCAAGTTTGATCGTCAACAAGTTATTGAAGGACCAATTAGGATAACTGCTTCCTCAGAAACACTTACTGGCTTAGTCTTTACCAGTAGACCATGGAGAATAAAGAACTCTTATAACCTAGTTATACTGTCTCTTATAACCTTGTTACACTGACAATTGATCTTGGTTCTAAGAAAGCTCACTAAAAAGCAGTTTCACACATCATGTAGTGGTAGATTACATCAGTATAAAATACCAAATAGTAAACTGGGGGACCTTAAAAATTTAATTGATGAAATAAACTTACACCTTAAACAACAAAATATGGATTGCAATTGTAATACATTCATGACTAAGCTGTACATATTTATAAACAGATTTGTGAGACAAGTAAAATGAAAACCTAGCGAAAGAAACCCCAGAAACCACCGTGGCTAAATGAAAAGCTTTGATCACTTATGAAACAAAGGGACTAGGCTCTTAAAATGGCCCTCAAAAATAAGGCAGTAAATGAGAGGCGATTATTCATCACACTGAGAAATACAGTAGTACAAGAGCTTAGACAGGCTATGGCAACCTTCTTTATTAATACCATTACTGAAGCCAAGGTAAATTTTAGGGAAATTTGTAAAAAAAAATAAATAAAGAAACTACCAGGTAAATCTAGTAATGTTAACAAAACAATTGATTTGAATGTTGAGGGAGACGTTAGCAGCGACCCAAGTACAGTGGCATTCAATACTGATTTTATTGACTCCATAAATGCACTGACAGAGAATCAGTCTGCATCAAGTTACATCGAATCCCCTGTAGGTACTGATGCACCCATGCTGAATTTTAGAGAAATAGACTAAACAAATTTACACAATTATTCTATCTAGAACAAAGGATTCCCTTGAGATGAATACAGTGTTCCTTAAGACTCATGAGGAGGCTCTGACCCTCCCTGTTTCAAACATAGTTAATCAGTCTAGTAGGGAAGTATTGAAAACAGCAATAATTGCACCAGTGTTCAAATCAGGTAATCTGTTGGATATTAATAACTATAGACCTATTAGTATCCTGCCAGCTGTATCAAATATAGCTCAAAATGGATTTCTGAACTAATCATGACACACCTGAACACCTCTCACAGTGGATCCTATACTGTTTGGTTTCCATAAACTCACTCAACCAAAACAGCTCAATGTTTTCTTTTGGAAAACATCAAGGCTAAATTGGACCGGGGAGATGTGATGGGGGCTGTCTACCTTGATCTAAGAAAAGCCTTTGATACTGTCAATCATGACATTCTAATAGCAGACATATCAAAAATTTTATTTCTCATTTGATGCTTTAAATTGGATTAAATCATGTTTCACAGAAAGGAAACAATGTGTACTAATAGGGAATAAAACTTACAACTGTTCATAACTGGTGTCCCACAGGGGTTTACACTGGGCCCGTTGCTGTTTAGCCTGTATATAAATGGTTTACCTAATTCCTGTCCTTTCACTTATAACCTAGTTACACTGTCTGATGATAGTTTTGTGAGACAAGTAAAATGAAAACCTAGCAAAAGAAACCATTTACCATCACTGTAACTTGGCAGATGTATGCTGACGTTAGTTATTTATTTACAGAATAAGAAAGAAGCTGCGAAAGATCTGTCAGCTGCTAATCAATATTTCCAACTAGCTGTCAAGCTCTTGTTTACATCACAATATTAGTAAATCAGTGTTTTTTTAAAGTCTGCAAATAAAGATCTTGAGCCTGATGTTAGTGGCAGGAAGGAGGTTATTGGTGGTAAATGAGTATAAATACTTAAGAATACTTAAGAACAGTATATTAACAATTTACCTTTACAACACGTCAAAAAAGTTGTGAACAGAATTAAATTAAATCTAGCTAACTTTGCACATATCTAGGCTATCTATTAATGCAAGGAACGTCTGTCTGTGTGTCACTAACGTATATGCTATATCATAACGTATATGCGTATCAACTGGTTGGATGAAAACTTGTCTCTGTTCCACGCATAACTCTTGAACCACCCATCCGACTGACCTCAAATTTGGTTTGTGTCTTGCCCGAGGCCCGAGTGAGTGCAGTGCCAAGTTTGGTGGTTTTTGGACCAAAAATGCTAAGGATATCGTTAAGAGAAGCATAGTTGCCATCTGCAAGCCACTCCCCCTGTCACACTCCTGGGCTCATACTCTCGGTGTAGTAGGCTGCTGAACTAGCATGGATAAAAAACATTCATCTCTTACCATTCATTGAATTAACGATGTCCCACTCCAACGACATATACATTAAGTTCGCTGATCTTGGAACAACGTGGCGACACACGCAACCCACGTGAGTAAGCATGCTGTTAAATACAACAACCGCTGTTGCGTACCGACCTCGCGGTTCTGTTGCCTCATCTGTCTGGATGTCAATTGTGATAAATAACATTAGCCTAAAAATTTACTTCCCGGCTCTATCTGTTGCCTCATGTGTCTGCAAGTCAACTGACAAATAACATCAGCATACAATTTAACTTCTCGGCTGTATCACACAGACATGGCCTCTGCAGCATCTGCGCTTAATGTGCACATAATCATTTCGCAACAAGGAAAGCCAACGCAGTGCATCTTTCTTTACCTGCAACTCAATCATGCTTGACTATTTCAGCTCTCGCTACTTTTGGACGTCTTTGTAGCCTTTAATAAACAAGTGCCTTCTCTAACTGGACGGGCCTGAGTCCAGCCCATATAATCATAGATTCAAACTGGACCTACTACACACATATAAAGCGCTACCCGTTTACTGAAAACATTGTTTGTACGGGCACTGCACTAGTAAGGACTAATTTAACAGCTGAGGCTTCTAAATTGTATTTACATGCAATGTAATGCAATAAATGCAATTTACATGCAATCCTCTCCCATATAAATTACTGCCTTGTTAGCTGGACACAAGCAGTTAGGACCACACTGCAGCCAGTAGAAAGACTCTACAAGCTCTGAAAATGTTACATAAAAAAACAAACAAATGCTTGCCACTGAGATATGATCAAAATATGGATTCTTAAATTGGGAAAATATGATCAAGCTTGCTTGATATTATACTTGTGTTTAAATTTTTTTTATGGTTTAGCCTCTCCGCTACTCAAAGAGTGCAAGGAACAGAATTAAAAATTTAATTCTGCAAAGCCTGCATTCAGAACAGAGAAGATGTGGACAAATGAAGCGAAGGAGGAGCTGCAGGACTGTTTTGACTGTACAGACTGGAGTTTTTGAGGATGCCACAGGGGACCTGGACAAACCTACTGACACTGTGACATACAGAACACAGAAAAGGAGACACACTCTGTACCAAACACTCAGAAACGCATTGACTAGGGTAATCAAAGCTGCTAAAAGAGGCTATTCAGAAAAGTTGTAACCACGGTTTTCAGCTAATGACTCTGCAACACTGTAGAGAGGCATTCAGGACGTCACCAGCTATAAGAGACCATCCCTCACTGTTGAGGCTAACAATGGCCTTGCTGATGACCTGAATGCCTTATACTGTAGGTTTGAGAGGTAGACAGTCACACCCCTCCCCCACCCCAGACCAACTGCAGTCCCCACCACTCACCTGGCTACCCCTCCCCTCCCCCCGACACTCAATCCCTGCTCGTCATATATGAACAGGATGTCTGCCGCCTCTTCAGATGCAAAATGTCTGTAGAGCACCAGGGCCAGATGGCATAACACCTTCCTGTCTCAGGGCCTGTGCTGTCCAGCTAGCACCAATCTTCACAGGATCCTGTTTGTGGACTTCAGTTCAGTATTCAACACTATCATACCTGAAATCCTCACCGCCAAACTCTCTCAGCTCACTGTATCTTCTGCCATATATCAGTGGATCTCCAGCTTCCTGACTGACAGGAATCAGCATGTGTCTGAGAGATGTCACATCTGGTAAATGGACAGTTTACTCCACTGCAACAGCAAAACACAACAAAATAGAACAAGCAGCAAAACCTGAGGTTTCAACCAACATAACATGTTTGCCTTGTCAGTTTCCAAAAAGAAAAAACATGTGTTGTAGGTCTCTCATTCCCCTAGGTTACGTTTGTTGTAAATGTATGTTGCATGTTGCCTGTATGTCATAGTGTCGTGTAATGTGGTTGCAAGTCTCAAATGGAATGCCCGTCAGTGATGAGACTATAATAAGAAAAATGTATGACAATATAACAGTGTCAGTGGATGTGTTGTTAGTAAGCCTGTGTCTGTTATCCAACTACTCTTATTTAGTCTCCTCCTTTTAATCTCTAACATAGGTGTAAGATTATTTCCTTATCTCTCTGTGGATTATTTCCTTATCTCTTAGTGGTATAGGCAGGTATACATTGTTAGCAGCATTGGGATATTTTCCCCACTTTTATCATATGGGCCCAAGTAATGCTGCAGACCATGTGTGGTTGCCACAGGCAGGCAAAGTTACCCAGCCAACTAATTTCCTTTAAATAACACCAGTTAGATATGAATTTCCTTCAGACTCAAATAGCCTTAACGACTTCAAACTAAATATGCCAAATAGCAGTAGAAGCAAGGACAAGCTGCTACTCAGACATGTTAGTGTCAGACAGAGAGCAGCATGACACAAGTAGACAGACAGACAACCTCATTTTCCTGCGACAGTGTTTTAGGTGACTGGTCTCCGCAATGATTTTGAATTTTAGCATAAGGATTTTCCAGATTCAGAATTTGTATCTACAAACATGATCCTATACACCCAGCAAACAGTAGCACTCCCAGATATTCCTGAAGTAGTCCTGCATGCACAATATTCTTTGGGCAGATGGGAGTAGTTAGTGAAAGGTACGGGATGACCTAAACTCTCTAAACTAATGACAATTAGCAGACCAGAGGCTGTGAGTTGACCAAGGGCATAAAAATGCAATTGTGGTTTTCAAATGAGAAGGGTAGAGCTTGATTTCTCATAAATGCCCGTCCATCTGCCATGTGGGCAAAACTATGCAATGGGGGCAACTACTTCATTGATATCCTTTAGATGTGCAGGGTCCCCTTTAAGCTTTCAACTGGGGCACAGCTGAAAAACAGGAAGTAATAATACCCACCCAATGAGTGCTCTGTTAACTAGAGTGTAGGATCTTACCTTGACCTGCTGAATCCTGGCAAAAATCAGATGGGAAAAAAAAACAAATCTGATGAATCCATATAATCCTTGTCAAGTGAGTGCAGGATGGCAGGGAGGTGGTCATCAGTAGGCTGGATCCCTTGTGGTGTAACTGTGTGATCCTTTAAGTGTTGCATCCTCAAAGGGATGATAAAAGCAGAAGCATTTTTAAAAGCAGACAGGGCTGAAGCTAACCTGTATGGAACTTTGCAAAATCTGAACAGCCCATCATGAGTGACAAAAGCTGTCAGGTCTCAGCTCTATTTGTGTAAGGGCAATTGGAAGTACGTGGTATAGTAGATGACAAGTTCCTTTGTAAAGAACTTTACCATTACCGTTGGGCGGTCCTGTTTAACCCATACGTGATTGGTTGTGTTCTCCAAGGACGCAAAATACTTAAATTTGATTAGGTTATCAACTAGAGAATTCCTTGGATTTGCCTGAGAAAATTAGCTATTAAAACTAAGTTTTTGAAGATATTTTGATCAAACCAGAGCTGCTGTAGGGAAAATTATAATATCCTAGAAATGAATCTTAAGGTGATACAAATGTATGCCTTGTGTGATACAAAGGTATGCCATGTGTAACCTGCGTCTAAAGGGTTAAGACAACAAACCAGAGCAGATTAGGGTTAGGAACGGGGGAAACAGAGGGTGCTGGTGAAAACCAAATAAACATCTATCTTCATCAGGACAGGGAATAGATATCTATCTTCACCAGGACAGGAAACCTCAACAAGCTAAAACAATAGGAGGGTGAGAAATCAAAGGTCATTGTGAGGGCAGGGAGGTCTGACATTTGGTTTACATGTGATGTCTGCTCTGGGGGGTATAAAAGGGAATCCTAGTCTTCAGGAAGACAGGCTTGTTACTATACATTCCTTGAGTAGGTTTATGTGGGTAACTTGTCTCCGGCGTCGTGATTAAAGACTGCAGTGATCCACCAAGTTGCCTGCCTAGTATTTTTGACCACACTGCCAACAACTTTTGTCAGACTTAATATAATTCGTCTATAACGTAAATAAAACCTTTTTTCCTCTCTTGATGTTTTTTTTTATTAAACAACATGAAAAATACGTTTGAACCACCATCTAGGTGTGTTGTGTCCTTTGACAAGACGTGGCTTTGCACGGACAGTAGGTGTGTAGAATGTGCAGGAGAGTGTTATGGTAACGGTGCAAAAGTGTCAGTGCAAGTACATTTTCAGTGCAAATTCTGTTCCAGACAGAGTATACGTAGGCTACATATTATTAAACACAGCCAAAAAAAACAAAACAATATATGGAGTTAAGACAGCAGTGCAAAAGCCTAGTCCAGTCCTTGATATATAGAAATGTGTAAAAACTGAAAAGATGTTGTAATAGAATGGGGTTAGGTGGTGGGGAGTTTGTCCAGTCCAGTCTTGGCTTGGGTAGGGTAGGGTTAGTAAAAAAGAAAGTAAAGAATAGACCAGGTGAGGTCAAGGCATAGGACATGGGGTCACTGTGTGATGTAGAACCAAGCACACCAGCCTATCTCACTCCTCCTTTATGTGGCGATGCAGAGCTGTATGGCCTATGGGACAAAGGACCTTCTCAGCCTGTCAGTTGAGCATGTCAGGGACAGCAGTCTGCCACTGAACGTTTCTTATGGTTCAGGACCGTTCTTATGGTTTGCCATATGTTTGTCAGAGCCTCGTCTGTAGTCTGAATGCAAAGACACAGTGGCAGCAGCACATTCTGAGTTGAGCAGCAGAGAAACAGAGGTTTCTTGTACAGCATGTGTCTTACATGCAAAATGATCAAACGTAAAGTATGTACAAAATGTCCCTACAGTGCTGAAGAGTTGGCCATCTCTTCACTCATATTTCCACCAAACTCTTCAAATGTTTGTTGGACGTTTGTGGTTGAGCATCTAGCATCTTTGGTTTAGCCACAAATGCTTATTTTTTGTTCTTAGCCTATACCACCAGGCTAGTACAAATGCAGGAGTATATTGCCACCTACTTTTGTGGAGTCAAATGCGGTTCAGTCAATAATTCGATTTTCTTCCTGTGCATGTATGCTTGGATTTGGCTCCAAGTCCAGTTTAAACATTAGCTTGATTATTGCCTATAGCTCAGTTTAGATGTGCATGTATACATACTAAATACATTGTCTGCTTGCAGTAATTTTTACAGACAGAGGGACATCATAGGCTTACTAAAGGGCAGGGTACCCAATTCCCAGCTCTTAGATATGAGAGAAGGATGATTAAAGCACAGTGAGAATATTGTTAGTTACAGAGCTAGGCTAGGCTATAACAAAAGCCACATGTGCACAAACCTGAAATTAGTGATTGCGCTTCCCATTATGCAAGTCAGCCTGTAGTGTGCATTGTCATGTAGCCTATGAAATATAGAATGATTCATTTGGAATGATGCAATGAATTATTTATTTTTTAGTCTCAGAAAATGACATCAACATGTTCCTAAAGTGCTACCAACATATTTTCATGCTGGAAATGTAGCTCCATAATTATGCATAATAAAAAAACAATTGGTCTGTTATTTTGGCATCAAAGGAACAGGGAACCTTCACAGCTTTGGGTTGTGCTTATGAAACGCTATACGGGAAGACAATATTGGCCAGGTAGCTTCATGTATATTCCTCCTCATAACAACAGATAACTGAATGAGTTATGCTAAGCATCATATACATCGATGTACCCGGATTAAAAGTTAAAAACACGTTAAAAACAAATTGACAGTTTGTCTTTGTATGCTCAGTCAATGGTAGATTAATAATTATGATAAAATATAACTTAAGGAACACTCAAGTAAAAGTATATCATATAGATTAACAGGTGTGGACATCCTTTCAACCTACCCTGAAAATGTATATCACAGACTGGGAAGAGTATAAGGGGCGTTACTCCCCAGGTCTGTGGGGCAAGGTCTCGTGCTTAGAACAGAGAAACAATGGATATCAAGTGGAACCATGTTAATCAGTTACACTAGCTCTCCCTCTAGGTTATGTGTGGCTGCCACCGTGAATGAACTCTAGCTATTTGATCTTTTATTGAAGAGAACTGCATACTAAGTGCAAATATTATGTTGTAATTATATCCCATGTGAGATGGACCACTGCTTCACACAATAGGCTACTCCTTAAATACTTTTGCATGCATTTCATTTTATTTTTTAGAAGTCATGAGATGAGATGAGAAAACAAATCTTTTAGATTTTGTTAGACTTGTGATATTGGACTATACACTTTCAATTCAAATTACATAAATCTGCCTCTCATTTTCACCCACATTTTCTCTTTCTCTACAGATCAGTGGTCATCAACGTATTAGCAATGGCCCAGTATCGAGGCAAGCCTTGGATGCACTTTGAAGCTCTGTATAGAGGCCAGTATAAAGGCAAAACTAGAATGAAGCTCTGCACTTGCTGCAGCCCTGTACTGGCTTCCCGGGCTGATTCTTCTTGTAAACATTACAGCTCAAGCACTGCACTGGCGCACTTGCAAATGCATGCTTGATGTTTGATAACATGGACTTTTTCATGTGGTATTTTGGAGAGTATATTGTATGTACCCTTATGTTGTATTCAATTATTTTACTGTAAGACTATTCTGAAATATACTGCTGTTAACTGTTGCTGTTATCTCATCTGTTTGCAAGTATCGTCATACACTACATCACATTCTTGAAAAAGTGTACATAAATTAAAATGTCAAAGAATAATTTTAGAAAATATTGCAATGTCATTTAACTGGAATTTGTTAGACAATAGGCTAAATAGGATGTAGGATATTTGTATTCGATGTGTGTAATTTAAAATTAGTATATTAAGCTGCAGTATGTATACTGGACTATAACATTACAGCAAGGGCATAATACTGTACAACAAAATTGTGGTAGAGTTGCAGTACTGGAAAACACATTTACAGTTTGGCTACTGTAGAGGGCTAGTTACAGTAAGTCTCTAGCAACAGTGTTGCCTTTGAGTTACTGTAAAAATGTGTTGAAAAGTCTCACAGTGATTGTTATCTGTTAGAAAAGCACTTCTATTCTTAGTTATGAATTCAAGTGCACTAAATGTAAGGAAGGTGCACTAGAGTAGTAGGTTAACAGCAGTTTCACAAGCTGACCTAATAAAGTGTATGAATGACTGCTATCTACTGCCAAGTCCAACATCGTGATATTACATAATAGTGAACCTGGTAACCTGGGTGCTACTGTAGATCACACACAAAAACGTGTCAAGAAAAGATGATGTAATCAAGAAAAGGTGGTGGTGTTTTTTACTGAAGACAAAGCAAGTGCCCTTGTCACTAAGCGTAGATCATTAAGTACAGTGAAGGGGGAGGGTGTAACATATTTTACTTTACTTTTAGCCCAAGTAATAAGGTTAATATTTGTGTAGAAATATTAAAATAAGTTAAATGTTCATCTAGCAATTATTTGTACAGAAATCCAAAGCAATAGACAGAAATAAACGGTATCCAAATGTTGTTCCTTCTCCATTCTCTAGGGTCACATGAACATGTTGGCCACAAGCAAAGTTGCCATGTTTGGTCAAAGGCCTAGAACCTTCACCCGAGTCTAAAAAAAAAGTTGCAGGGGGTTTCAGTTTAGAGCTATACTGGGGAATGGAATTTACAAAAGATTAAAATTAACATGTTTAATTTGTAAATATGAATTCATAGTGTTGTTCATTATTGCATAACCTGGCATTCTGCCAAGTCCAGAACAGGGCAATTTTGGACAGATTAGGTAAAGATTAGGTCACTAGCGAAATTTAATCAAGGTGCAGTAATCAAGTTTTTGCTGCACATAGACACCATCAATGTCAACCAGGTGATGCCACATTTTACACAGAAAACATTGAGATGTAAACACAATGGCAGCTTACATACTCTGCAAACAAAGGGCTTTTCTAAAAGTTTTAACAAAAAAGAAAGAGTAACACTTCCAGTCCAGTATTCATAAAGCATATGAACACATTCATGAAAGGTTGTAATGCATTCATAAAGACTTACAACTAATGTCATTGGTGCTCATAACTGTATATATGTTTATGACCGTACTTATGAGGCATTATAATGTTAT
This sequence comes from Tenualosa ilisha, assembly GCA_015244755.2. Lineage (NCBI taxonomy): Eukaryota > Metazoa > Chordata > Actinopteri > Clupeiformes > Clupeidae > Tenualosa > Tenualosa ilisha. The sequence goes on from PYXC01000629.1 coordinate 1,985,549, forward strand.
CTTATAAGCGTTTACAACTTTTAGTGACACAAAACAGCTTCAAAGCTTCAATTTGTTAATTGTCTTTTCATAAGTCCAAATAATGAAGAGTTACAAGTGCTCAATGCTCTAAGTAAAGTGAGATGAATTATTACTCATGAAATCAATAAGGTACATGACAGACAATAATTAAAGTGTACTTCTCTGGTATCAAAGGCCAAAAAGGTTATAAGACTTTGTGACACTTCAAGTTGTAAAAACCTTATATGGTAACAAAATGCCTTATGGGTACAGTCATGAGAATGTATAAACAGTTATGAATACCAATGACATTAGTGATACAGCATTAAGAATGCATTACAAATGCATTTATAAAGCTTTAATACTGGGTTCATAGAAAGTGTTACTAAAAAAACATTTTGAGTGTTTTTAAATCCCGATAAAGCTGATTCTAACATCAGACTTACAAGTCAAACATGTCTTACCAGTCAGGGATTCTTTTAACATAATGGAGTTTGAGAAATTCTGTAATTTAGGTGCCAGACTGGGAGTTGAGCCACGTTCGACCTCGAGGCGATTAAATCCCAATTGCCCCGCCTCCGTTGAAAAACTTTGATTTTCCAAACACTCTGTAAGGAAAATCACTACCATAAACGGATAAGGGATTCTATTAACAGAAGAAAACAAAGAAAACAACAACTGGAAGGAATGTACATTTTAACCGTCACTTTGGCCACTTTGGTCATCATCCCAGGTTTACTGAAAATATTTTCGCCCTACTTCTGGGAAGATGTTCTCTACCTCAAGGATTTGCTTCGGATTTTATTCACGTTCGTTTTACGCAGAAAGAGAAGGCCTTTATTTTTAGCCGTGGATCGATTTATAGAACAGTCAGCTCTACATCCTAATAGGACATTCATCATATTTGAAAACAAATCATACTCTTATCAAGATGCGAACAAAGAAAGCAACAAAATTGCGAATGCTCTACGAATGCATGCTTGCTTACAAGCCGGGGAAACAGTGGCACTTTTAATGGGTAACGAACCGACGTTTATGTTTACCTGGCTGGCGCTGGCAAAACTCGGATGCTCGGCTGCTTTTCTAAACCACAACATCAGATCGAAGTCCTTGCTTCACTGTTTTAGCTGCTGTGATGCAAAAGTTATCATCGCGTCTTTAGGTAAGGAGTTATAAACAGCTAACGGGAGCATTCAGGGGTCATGTAGACTTACAACAGTGTAACTGCAATAAAGGTATGTTGTGGCCTGTATTTGCAGATACTTGAGTTCTCCTTGAAGTATCCATCTCATCTGGAAATACTGTTTCTATGCGACCTGGCAGTGTATGGCCCTCCTGTTGTGTTCTGGTCAAATCACATTTTTTCCCACTAAAAATGTACTTAATCTAATTGAATGGTCATAGAGCTCCCTGATATTGTTCACATTTTGGGTGTTTTATTCAACTTTGTTACACCTGTGGTGTTCTGGTCAAAAATGACCGTACTGTACGGAAATTTAATGGTGAGACCATAGTAAATGTACAAAAATTGCTTTCAGGCACATGCAGTCTTACCCCCAGATCAGATGGACAGTGTAAGTGTGTTTGTGTTCACTGACACAAACATAAACCCACCTATCACTCTCCTTATTTTTGAATCCAGTGACAGCCTCCACCAAAAACCTATTTCCAATAAAATCTCTCCCTCACTGAATTACATAGGCTTGGTTCCGTGTTGCCTATAGACCATAATTACTAAAGTTTTAAATTTGTAATATTTAAGAGAGCATACGTTAAAATAGAGGTCTATCATAAAATTTCATGATAATCATTGATAATATGTGTATTATCTCAAGATAAAAATGCTCTGGTCATTTTTGACTGGAACACCAATGTTGTAACCATAAAATGAACACAACAGGAGAGTTAGGGAGGTCATGAAAGCATCGTTCTGAGCTTTGGTCTTGGGCAGTGTTCCTGAGGTTTACTGATATTGTTATTAGGCAAAAAAATCTGGAAAACTTCCATCTTCATAATCATCAGTTGGGAAATTATGGTTACCCAAGCAGAATACATGTAACTCATTATGAGGCTTGCCTATCCCTGGTGATAAAATGAATGTTTAATCTGTTATTCTTTTCTGTTCTATTCTGTTCTTTCCTTTTTCCACTGACCTTAATGAATTACTGCTGAACCTTGATAATGTCCATGGACAGCACAAACTGTGTATGATATGTGGTATATTTCTGTAGAACTTGAGCATGCTCTGAAAGAAATCCAACCAGCACTTGAGGAGAAGGGAGTTTGTGTGTTCATCATGGCAAAAGAGTGCTCTGCGTTTACAAGCTTTACAGAGAAAGTAGAATCTGCCTCAGATTCCCCCATTTCTCGTTCCTGCCGCTCACAGATCACCTTCAAAAGCCCTGCTGTGTATATTTATACTTCTGGCACAACAGGTAGGTTCCAATAAAGAATGACAGTAAACTTTATTTTACAGTATTTGACCTCTAAAATATTCCACCTCACATGCCTACAATACTTTCTGCTAAAACATTCTGTTCTTTTAGCCTAAAGAATGTCTAATCCGACCTATACTGTATAACTTTAGCATGAGATTGAATTTGTGGTCTTGCCATGCACTAAACATATGGTCCTCATGTTTCTGTGTACCCTTAGGCCTTCCCAAAGCAGCCATGGTTAGCCAGACTCGTCTGCTGGCTGCGCTTGCAGTGTTGGCCTCTAATGGTGTCACTGCAAGGGATACCATCTACCTCAACCTGCCTTTGTACCATACTGCAGGTTTCCTCATTGGGTTCATAGGAACCATTGAAACAGGTAATTCATCATAGGCTGTTTTGCTTTTAGGTTGTGTATGTTTGATAACGTTTCTGATTTTTTAAAAATTCAGTTTATTAGCATAGACTTCTGAAGAAGTCCTGCCTGGCTACTTCATGTACTGGTTTTTGAATTTAGTGCATTCACGGTGCGTTCCCCTCTGGCAATGAAAGAGCCCTTTGTGGAGCTCAGCTGTTTGGTTTAAGTAATCACATAAAAGCAATCCACAGGAAAGGAAAAGAACCTTAATAGGTCTCACCTCAGGTCAGTTTTTACCAAGTGGGTTAAAGTTCAAACCACTTTATTATTATTTACAGACCTTCAGTCAGTCACAGTAGTGACATGCTTTACTCACTTGCTTTACATAGGACACACAGTTGTCTGTTTTAAAGTTGCTTATGTGTAGGTGTTGTGTTTGTTGTGACTTACATTAGCTCTTGTTTAGGTGTGTTCCTCATGTGTTATAATTAGGCTATGTCTAATAACATGGTTTTTATTGTGCATTTTTATATAGTCTTAGAGGAGAATATAAAACATTTATAATATGCTGTTATCAATATATTTAAGGTTACACACACAGACAGACACACATCACACACACACACACACACACACACACACACACACGAGTAGAAAAAGTTAGACAGTAGATTTATTTGGTGATAGATATGTTGTGAATCAAACCAAGTTCACAAATATATCATCTCCAGTGGTTAATTTATATTGACACCATTTGTTATGGTGTTATGTGGTATTTATGCTGCTGTTTAATCCTCCAGCTTTCCACATTCAATATCAAATTCAAGTGCTATCTTAGGTTCTAAGTGTATAAATGATTCCAAGCCTCTGGAGTAACAACCATAGTGCAAGGGATGGAATTAGATTGGACAAACAACAAACAAGATATTTGTGAGAGCATACATTAAAACAGAGGTCTGTCATAAAATTTCATGATAATCATTGATAATATGTGCATTATCTCAAGATAAAAATGCTCCGGTCATTTTTGACTGGAACACCAATGTTGTAACCATAAAATGAACACAACAGGAGGGTTAGGGAGGTCATGAAAGCATCGTTCTGAGCTTTGGTCTTGGCCAGTGTTCTTGCGGTTTATTGATATTGTTATTAGGCCAAAAATCTGGAAAGCTTCCATCGTCATAATCATGAGTTGGGAAATTATGGTTAGACACACACAAACAACAAATAATGTTGTTGCCGTGCAAATGAAAATAAAGATCTTTTCATATCCCAAACTTCTTTTATAGGTTCCACTATCGTTTTGCGAAGGAAGTTTTCAGCTTCACATTTCTGGGATGAATGCAGAAAGTACAACATCACAGTTATCCAGTACATAGGAGAGGTGCTACGCTATCTTTGCAACACACCGAAGGTGAGAGCTTGCTCACTAGAATACCAGAATAAAACCAGATAAATTGGAAACAGGAAAAAACAGGATTGCAAGAGAAAGGTTTAGTGTCTAATTACATGTTGTGTTAAATTTGGACCCACATACAGTATCAGCTGAATGTGCAACCAGTTCTGTCTGGTTTTATGGACTTTAAGAGGGGGGTCGTGTGCGTGAGTGAGACCATCCCTGTGATGTCTTCAGCAGTGAGACAGTCATTAGGACTGTATGCTACATGGGGTCTTCTTGGGCACAGCCCACATGTACTCCTGACGTGTTCATTCAAATTTACATAGAGCACAGCTGGTGGACAGAAATAGAAATAACCTTGAGAATATGATTTTTTCATAGAATATTGCATAAAGACAAGTGCCACTGACTTTTCAGTGACATACATTTTTATGAACATATATTGTTGTTAAGTTAAGTAATAATCCTTACTTTTGGCCATTGTATATAAGGCATCTATGTGCAAAATCATGTTTCATAGTCTCTTAAATTTATGGGGGGGTTATATTTTGGTGCCACTTGGGTGTGGTTGGGAGCAAAGTAAACATTCTTTCTTTGGCCACTGAAACTGTATCTAGCAGCAGCAGTGTAGCGGCTCAGATCACAGATGATCATGTGCCTACACCCTTAGACTAAGAATGTAGAGTTTAAAGGCCCAGGCCTTCACTAGGAATAGCTATTGGCCTTTACTTGAGGATACCAGGTTGAGTTCGTATGAAATGGAATATATTGAATACATTATGGAGTGACTTTAGTAGAATGTTGAGATGGCCATGTTTAATATTTGTAAATATTACATTTATATTTGAATGAGAAATAAGTTGAAACACTCCACTGTCCATCCACTAACAGAAAAAAATCACCTGTTGACATATTTAGCTCTTTTTCACTGTGTAGAATATAGTAGACTACAGAATATATCCTATTCTGAAGAATACATCATCTGCAGTACTTTATGTAAGCTAGTATCCCAGCCTGATTCCAGTCCACACTGCAACATTTACAGTTTTATTACAGTATGGTACAGTGTGACTGAAATTCAGCACAAATGACATTTGTGAAAGTCGCATGCCACCCTAGAGCTGAATTACTGTATCAAATTCAAGGCAGTGGGTGCATGCACTCCAGGACATTTCCACTTGGCTGGTCCACAGTGCTTGTAAAAATAGACTTCAGTCTTATTTCTGCTGCTCACTTGACAGGCTGGGCTATCATGTTTTTGAGCTTTCAATCACTGTGAAGGGACAGCTTCTTTCATTTCACACACAAGTTGTGAAAAATGCTCACGTGTGTTCACGTGTGCTGTGTTTAAAGGCTATAGGTTACACCAAATGTGTAAAACACAATATAAAGAAATATTCAATTATGACCATACATTCTTCCAGCTCACCCTTTTGGTTTTGTATGGAGTTCAAGGGACAGTAATGATCAAGGTGGAGGCTTTCTTTTTTTTGTTCAAATAAAGCACTGTTGTGTTGATCTGGAGATATGGTTTGGATTGGCATTGTCCTGTTAACACTCCAGTCATCCTGCTTTTAGTGTTGAATCAATTGAAAGTATGGTATTTTGTTGAGTTTAGGTGATATCTAAAGCATTGTAAAATAGGCCCACAACATTCCAAACCCTCCACCGCAGGCACAGGTTCTTTTTATTAATGAAATTTACATTGACACTGAATTAAATACTCAAACAAATATGCTGGTGTGAACTCCAGCACAAATCCTGTGATCACTGAAATAATTCACAGCAGAATCAAAACTTGTGAAACACTGTTTACTAGGACCAAAGGTAGTGTGTTGAAAGGCAACATTTTATGCCGTTTTTAGGTTCTCTTACCAGCTTTGTAGTCACTTGTGGTGGTTAAATGGCTCATTATAGGGTGAATGCAGGCACTCTCGGATGCCCCTGATGCTGCTAAGCATAGTTACAAGCAGTTAGAGTTTGAAAATGCGACCTAGTGTTCCACAAAACCGAAACTGAATGAAACAGATATTGTGTTTATTACCTTGTCAGTGAACAAAACTCATGAATGATCATAGCTTGTTCCTATTCTTTGGTTTGCAACCAAATCCACATGGATTGGTGAGAATGTACAATGTTGTCCTCTGTTATCTATTTTTCCCTCTAGAAAGACAATGACATACATCATAAAGTAAGACTTGCCATCGGCAACGGACTTCGCCCAGACATATGGAGAGAGTTTCTGAATCGTTTTGGCAACATTCAAATAAGAGAGTTTTACGCATCTACTGAGGGAAATGTGGGATTCGTCAACTACATTGGCAAAGTTGGTGCAGTTGGCCGGGTCAACCTTTTTCATAAGGTATCTGCTGAAAAATCATCATGATAATGTCACTTAAGTGTAACAGCTTCTAAAACTATTGTTATATTTTTACATCATGATACTCCATACCATACATTTCTGATTCTCCCAAAAGACTGCAATTATTTTCTTTGCTTCTCCTCCTTGTAGTCACTTTTTCCTTATGCACTGATAAAATACGACACTGAGAAAGATGAACCAGTGAGGAACTCTAAGGGCTTCTGTATCAACGCTCCCAAGGGTGAGTACATCACTGTTAAGGCATTTACAGTATCCATGGTGCTGCTGTTGATGTGGATTGGATCAGGCTTCACACATGTGTGTGTTCTAGGAGAGACTGGGCTGCTGGTTTCCAAGATCACAGACATTGCTCCTTTCGTAGGATACGCTAACAATCAACAACAGACTGAGAAGAAGAGGCTGCGAAATGTATTTAAAAGGGGGGACTTATACTTTAACAGTGGAGATCTTTTGAGAATTGATCAAGAAAACTTCATCTATTTCCAGGATCGTGTTGGAGACACTTTTAGGTTCAGTATCTTACTCCTTAAATATGCATATACTGTATTGACAGATGGCCCCATAAGACAGATATTGATTCAATTGTTTCTCCATTTACTTTATGCTGATTGTTTATTTTAGCATGTTAAGAAGCCCACTGATACAACAGATTCCATTTCTTGCTTAAAAAAAGGTTATGTGAGGTTACTTATCTTCTGTTTACTTGCATCATGCTCTGTGGTGGGAAAAAAACTATCCTGTCTCAGAGTTGAGAGTGATAAACTGTTCAAATGCCTACGCAGAACCATAATAAGTGACTGATGAGCTTTAATTTAGGTTACCTTGCTTGCTTGCTGATTGTGTTTCTGGTTATGCAGTGACAATCTGCACAGGCTAACAGGCCACATGCAATTGGTGCCACTTAAAGGATGATACAGTGAATGTCTTCAGTCCAAAATAAGTTCAAATTTCCTGTTTACAATCTCACAAACATGTATAAACATGCTCTTTTTGTATGAAAGTACATAAATCAACTTGAATGAAACCATAGCCAAGGTTAAAGACGTAAGGATGACTTTATTCTGTATTTTGTTTGAAAGGTGGAAGGGAGAAAATGTGGCAACGACTGAAGTCTCGGATATCATCACAATGATCGACTTTATAGAAGAGGCCAATGTGTATGGAGTTCAAGTTCCAGGTATGAAGTTCCAGGTAGTTTAAAATACATTTAGGGTATATCTAGCATTACAGATACCTTATAGATACCTATGTAAAATATTATGAATGCATTCATTGGGCATTATAAATACAGCCTTAATAGAAAGTGTTGCATTGTTTTTTAAAGGCCACGAAGGGAAGATTGGAATGGCTGCAATAACCATAAAGAAAGGGGAAGACCTACATTGTAAAAAACTGTTCAGCCATGTTGCTAGATATCTTCCTGCATATGCCCAACCACGTTTCATCAGAATACAGGTAGCCCTTTTGACCTTGTGTTCAGAATTTGATAGGATGCATGACATTATCTGTTGTACACTTAGAGAATGAAAATACAGCACTGAGGTTCTAAGAAATCTAGTGCTGACCTATGTGACTTCTTTCGCAGAATTGTGTTGAGGTTACCGGAACATTCAAGCAAATGAAGAAGACATTAGTAGAAGAGGGCTTCAACCCCATCTTGATGACAGATCCTCTTTTGTTCCTGGATGAAAAAGAGAAAAGCTATATACATATGACTGAGGATATTTATAAGGCAGTTGTGTCAGGAAGTATCAAGCTGTAGTCAGACTTGACCTATATTATTCCTTTACATTAGATTCTTGAAGGCATTGCTTTCGCTCTGGATCTGTACTACTTTGTTCATATTTTCATAATGAGCATAGAGTCATGAAAATTCCCAATACATTGCTTTCAATATTTTTTTGTTTCTTTGATTATTTTTTTAAAACATATCCCTCAGGACAAAAGTAGGGCATTTCTTAGTGACAAAAGGAATTAATTATGAATTATTTACATTTACACATTTACATTTACATTTGCATTTACAATTATGACGATGAATCTTTGAATGGAAGTTTAACGTTCAAATTAAAAAAAAAAAAAACATGCTACGTGCAAATATCCACAGATATCCATGGAGAGTTACTGACCACATTGGGTTACCTTTTAAGATTCAAGGACAATTCCAACTTCCTGATAATGTATCTTAGAACTTTGCCGATAAAGAGGTTAAACATTGATACACGGAAAGGAACCTTGTAGGCCTACTTCTATTAAGTACAGCCAACATGAATGGTATGTATGTGCCAGATATTGTGATTCAGGCAGCATGACATGTAATATAGAATTTGGCATATTGGTCATATGCAAAACACTAGCATAATATCAGATCAGTGGCGGTATAATGCCAATTGTTAATTGTAAGAAACCGTTTTTTAATATTGAAAAGGGCTGAAGATGTTTATTGTTAGTTGAGCAGAATTGTTTTCCAAAATAGACCAAAAAGAATGATTTCTCTCCATGCGAGTAATGTCATGTAAATAACATTTAAATAAATTCAACTGATAGTTTGTGTTCATGCTGTTTGTGCAGTTGCTTTTCTATGTCCGTAGGTCCCATTCTTCAAACGCAAACGCACGCGGTGGACATATGGTGTGCAGCAAACACTACTCTAGTTCTACTACTTTACTACAACCTGCTTTGATAGCTGCTGTGTTTGATTTTTTGCAGTGCACAATACATTTTTGTAGAAAAATTAATGATTATGAACCCATTGTATTAGCATTTTGTGTACGTGTAAGAAGTTTGCAATAAATAAATAAAAAACTGCTAAATGTAGACTATGAGGCTGCAAAATTTGAATTGTAGCCTACTGCTACTGTCACTGTAACTTTCTGTTGTTCATGATACATTAAATGCCTGTGTTTCAGACTGCCATATATGCTGTATAAGCAGCTTAGGCAAATGCCAGACCTGATCACTCCTCACTTCCCCTGTCCTTCTCCATGTAGTGGGTGATGCCAGACTCCTCTATGAACATGCTCACCCACTCTGCCCACATGCAGATAGATCATCCTTTCTTTTCTCCTCCCATAATCCCTTGTTCCACTCTCTATTTAGCTGTTATACTACTTCTTGCCACAAGGTGGTCACAAAGCCTAATAATGACTCCTATTAGACTTGCTATTTTAGGAGATGTGAACATATAAAAAACAGGGATTAAAAGAAGAAAAAACAGCTTGGTGCTCTGTAAATAATTTCATACATCTGTTGTATTTTAACAGAGGTGCACGGCCAGGCCTACATTCTTTTTGTTTTTGAAAGTGGGAGAAGTTGTTTGGAATAGTCAACATATTAACTTTGATCGTATTTGACTGGATGTACGTTCTGAAACTTTTAACATTTAAGTCAAGAAGAATTTAGGCAGAAAAAGCCTTTCTACACCATCCTGGACTGATTTTTGGATGCTGACAACCAGACAAGCCATTCATTCTTTTCAAGGGTCTTGTGTACCTCTGTAAGGCCATTGACAAGCGGAGCAACAGAATGGCGCAGACTTTGAGGACCCAGGCCAGACTGTGAGAGGGGGACACTGTAGCTCTGTTCCTGGCTAATGAGCCTTCCTTTGTGTGGCTATGGCCTGGCTTGTTTAAACTTGCATGTGCAGCCTCCCTGATGAACTGCAATATGAGATCAAGATCTCTGCTGCACTGCTTTTCCTGTTTTTTTGTGTTCTCATTGCCACTGAAGGTAAATGATCTGTCGCCAGCTTCTCATCTTCATCAGCCGATTAATTTTTCAGGAATTGATATGTAATTAATTTCCAAGTTATTGTAAGTAATTTCCAAGAAATACTTTATGTAGGCCCACATTCCTAGTCTTTGAAATCCAGTCCAGTGCAGTCTGGACAGTGTCTAGACTTATCTGACTACGGCTTTGTAACTGTCTTCTCCAGATCTGAAGGATACCGTTGTGGAAGTGCCTCCCACACTACAGGGGAAGAATGTCTCTGTATTCATCCTTAGTAAAGAATGAGACAAGAGGGGACTAAAGCCCTCTTAGATAACATGGAGATGACCTCTGCCTCTCAGTCGGCACCTGCACTGAGGTCAAATGTCACCATGGAAACCCCAGCTATGTACATTTACTTTACATTGACCTCATGATGAACACAATGAAACATAGGCTATATATTTGCTATGGTGATGGTGCCGCACGATGGCAGCCTGATCCCGGAGCTCCCACTCTTGTTTTCACCTTTTCCGCTTTTTAAAACCTTTCTTTCCATCTTTTAATTAGGATTGTGTTAGTTCATGCCTTTTAATTATCTGTTACTTTTTGTTAAGTCACTTGCACTAGAATAACTAAAGTGAAAAGTCACTTTAGTTATTCTAGTGCAAGGTCCAGCACAGGTACAACATGTACTGTGAACACATTCAAAGTTCAGAGCACTTGCAAGTTAATCATTCACTTACTACATAGGTATAGCTGCTGTATTTTTTAGGTGCAGTCGGTGTTGTTGGATATTTGTTTTCTTTATGTTTCTTAGTAGATGCTTCTGTTCAGCACAACTCTCAAATTTGAACCAAACAAAACATGTAAGAGAGGTAGCTGAGCCTGCCTCTGTTGATGGTGCCCCTCTTTGTTCGTTTCCAGTTTTCATAGCAAGGGCATTGTAAGGGCATACTAGTTTATTTGTTCATTTTAAAAGAAATGTAAACCAAATGTCATCAAAAATGTCAGGCCTACATGTTTACAAACTGCATGATAAGTGCAATACTCCATTTCAACATATATCTTTCGATAGTATTTTTTGCAAGGATAAAATACAGGTTTATTAACCAAATTTTATATCCTGTACCAATACAATGGTTTCAACTCTTTGAACAAACTCTATTCTTCTGTATTTTTCAGATATTTGATGTGTGCCAAGGTTAATGGCACAATCCCAGACAATGTAACATAGAGATCTAGAAATGTGTAGGTGCAGGACATTTTGTTGAAAGGAAACAAAATTGTGCCCACCTGGCTATTTAAGGTGTGTTTGATGCCAGAATGCACACAATGGCAAAGACACTTAAGCATTTCAAGTAAACCTCTCTGAGTACTTCAAATAGTGAATAAAATTCTTAGTGCAGTGTCTTTCTTGTGCACAGGTATAACAGTTGTCCTTAGACGAAAGTTCTCTGCCTCACAGTTTTGGGATGACTGCAGAAGTGCACTGTGACTGCTATTCAGTACATAGATGAAACATTCCGTTACCTCTGCAGCTCACCAAAGGTATCATGACTATCCTTAGATATTGACAGTGTGGTTTTGAATGCAATATATTTTACTTTTTCACCTTTACCAATGGGGTTATTTGTGCAGAATCAAAAAATATTGTTACACACTTTTCCTGGACGGTTTAGTTCTGATTCTGATTCTAACTGCACTCGTAGAAAAAGAACAGTGTGCAGCACGCCATAGGTACTTTGAGCTGATGTATGAAGCAATTTCATCAATCGTTTTGCTGAAAAATTTGGTGCAGTAGGCAGACTTTCACAAGGTCAGTCATTACATGTATTAGTTTTTAGTTGTGATATTTAACACTCAACTTTGTGTCTGTTATTGCAGAGACTGTCACCTATGGTATACCTATGGTATAATAAAATTTGATGCAGAGCGAGAGGAATCTGTGAGAGACTCCAATGGCTTGTGTTTAGCCATGCCTCAAGGTCCGGTATCAAAATGGTTGTTTTTAGAGTCCAATCAGTAAACAGAAGTCAGTACCAGTAGTTTAAAAGTTCAAACAATGTGCCCTCCCACTGCAATGTAAAGGCATGCATGTCTTTGTAATATCATATGTCATATCATATAATAACATCTGTATATTTCAGTGCAATGCATCACCATCATAATAATCTGTAGTTTTTTTAAGAATAAATAATGAAAGTAAGGTGTAGTATATCAATTTATGATCAAGAAAGCTGCACACTTCTTAGTAAGTAATAATTTAGAACTGTAGATTATTCACTAGATTATCTAAAGTCATATCATGAAGAGCACATATTGTGTGTGCACATATTGTGTCATCATGTTATAGTAATTTTAATGTGTCAGTGGGCCCTCTGCTGTTGTTCATGCTGTGCAACTATCCAGACAAGTATTTAACAGCCATGTTTTCTTAGATCATTTAGATGGAAAGAAGAGAATGTTGCTACAACTGAGGTTGAGGATGTCCTGCCGTTGCATTACATGGAGAATGCCACTGTCCATGGTGTCTAAATGCCAGGTAAAATGTCCTTTTTCTAAGATGTACCCAATCACTCCAGGTCATGAAGGGAGGAAAGGCATGGTGGTCGTGACAATAAAATAAGTAGAGAATTTGACTTTTCTGAGGCTTTCACACATGTGGCCAATTATTTACCATCTTATGCTCGACCAAGATTCATCCGGATAAAGCAGCACTATGGTGTATTGTGTTTCAGTTGATGTTTAAAATGAACAAAATAAGTCTAAAACAATTAAGTATGCATTTGTGTCCATCAGTGTATGATTAATTGGTATTTTCGTTTAAAAGTTCTTTGGAAGTCACAGGGACTTACAAGCACATGAGGTCAAGTTAGTCAACCCATCAGTTATCCAAGACCCACTGTATGTTCTTAATGAAAGAAAACATTGCTATGAACATTTAACTAGTTATTACCATGCATTTATGCATTACCATGCAAGTGCATTTATAACACATGTAGCCTACAAATGTGTGTGTGAGTGTGTAAGTGTGTGTGTGTGGGGGGATTCTGATCTTATGTTTTTTTTCACACCGGTTGGTCCATCAGAGCATATATGTAGAAAAGTGTGTAAATAGTTTAGAAGTAAACACTATGCACGTCTTGCGCATAATAAATATCCCGCAGCCAACAAAATATGATTGTTTCTAGTCTGTTTCTGTCAAAAATATTCAAATGACACTGTAACATTGAAAGAGTGTGTAAAGTTGTCAATAGTCTCAAGTGTGTAAAGTTGTCAAAGTACAGTCTGAGTTCACATAAGTCCTTATGTCTGCAATCTGTTATAATCATTAGCAAAATATAGGTGGAAGAGTGATTAGCCCACCTCACCTATGGAAAACCCACAGCCCATAAGGCTTCAGAGATGGAGGTGGAACCTCCCAGAGAGCAGGTTCACCGTAGACAAGGACCAAACCACAAAAAAAGCAGTGGGTCAAGGTGAGAGGCAACACAACACCTGTTCATTCTACAACCTTTGTTCTTAGCAACTCCACTGTGAGAAAGGATGATTATATGCTGCCTTCAACTGCATCTATCTCATCTAACAACAAAGAGGCTTTCAGGGACAGTGTCAAAACACAGAACTATCGAACAAATCATTGTGTATGTTGGAGCGAATTACATTTTCGAGGAACAACTCAATGCGCAACGTGATTTAAGGGAAATGTTTTTTTTGCCCTAAATTTGCTGGGGATATAAACCTTTATCGGCCTTAATCATTGACTGATCAGTCTAAACACATGACTGGCAAAGGCATGTTTTCCCTTGGAATAAACTTCATAGACAATTTCAAGCTTTTTTGAAATCACAGAGGATTCTTCAGACCAAATAGTACAAAACTCAGCTGGCTAGGGGCCAAAGTTTTAGTCGACTACTTTAGCCTTCCCATGCAACCTTCTATCTGCCGACTATGGGTCAATGCCCTGATAAGCACTCTCTAATGACACACAGAACCTTAGTCGACTACTTTAGCCTCTCCCATGCAACCTTCTATCTGCCGACTATGGGTCAATTCCCTGATAAGCATTCTCTAATGACACACAGAACCTGTTGTGATTAAAAATAACTCTGATAAGCAATCTGAAGCTGCGCATACTGATTCACTCATGGTCATCAACAATCGCTGTACCTAAGCACCAACCATCTCCGTCAGATGGTCATGGTGGAACTACTGGAATAACGCAAGACCAAACATCTACGCCAGGCTTTCCAGGACCCCAGCCCTCAAATGAAGATTAAAGACACCCTAGGCAATGTCTTTAGAGTAATTTATCAGTTTATCAGCAATTTATTTGTAGTCACTTTGATGATTAAATTGCTCATTACAGGGTAAATGAAGGCTCTTTCGCCCGCCTCTAGCGTAGGTTCCACGGTTCGCAGTGTTCGAAACACCAGGTCGAAACGAAACTGAAAGTAAAACAAAGTGAAATCACATTTGTTACTGGCTTGTCAGTCATTGTAACACAAAAAATAATCATCCCTAGTTCCTATTCTTTGGTTTGCAAGTAAATTCAGATGGATTGGTGAGAATGTACAATGTTGTTGCTATCTTTTTAAAAAATCGGTGACTGTAGGGGGAGCTCAAGAGATATAAAAAATTGCAGCCTTGCCTGGTATGCCTTTAAGTACACATAGCATCAGATAACAACAGATCACTGTACCATCCATTCTGACTGACGACAGACCATCAAATGAGCAGGAACAGTGGACATGTCAGATCCAACAACACAGAATTAGAGAGATTCACTTATATCCTCTGATTTGGTTTTACCATCCCCATCACCACCGCACTTGAAATTCTGTGCAAGTTTGCAGAGGATGCTGCTGATTGCTAGGCTGTCCTTCTCCAGCCCAAGACACTCAAAAGAAGTAATGTACACAACTCTTCCTCACCAAATGGATGTGCCAGTCTTTACCAGCCCACAAACTCCAGCTTTTACAGCACGCAAAAAGCGCAGGGCACCACAGCCTCCTATGCCCAAAGAATCTGTTTACCAAACACATGGCATGGAACGTACACAACTGCATAACAATGATAGCAGCAGCAGGGTAGACCTTGACTTTATTGTCTGATATGCTGTGGGTCCCTGTACTGAGAGTGGTTTTGAAAACAAGGAGTGATCCAGTATGCCCATGTCATTCTCAATTCATGTGCTTACAAGAAAAGAAGAAACCGTGTGCATCCAGCCAATGGGATAAACCAATCTAATCTCCTGCCTGTGTACAAAACAATCTCAGAGTGCTCCAGTGGATAAGACCCCCAAACTTGCTGTAAAACTAGATTGTCTTAATATCAGATCACTTTTAAACAATTCATTTTAATTATCTTATCTGTACACAAACTTGACTTCTTGCTTCTAACTGAAACCTGGCTGGAACAAGCAAACAGTTGTACTACCCTGACTGAAAACTTCACTGGATAATGCAGAAAACACCTAGGCCAAGGAACTACTCACATTAATTGACACTTTTGACCTAACACAACACATACAGGTTCCGACACACTCTATTGATCATACTCTCGACCTTGTCATCAAAGGGGGTTTATTGTCTCCACAGCTGACTTGGCCTTATCTGATCATTTCTGTATTTTTTTTTTTTTTTGATGTTTGAATATGCCTTCACATTCAGAACAAGGCTATGACGGTAGGAAGGAGAATTATAAATGCAGGTCTTCTCTTTGAGCGAGCACTCTCACAGACCTTAAGTCAACCATCAGACTCTGTAGATGACTTACTGACCAATTTCAATTCAAAGACGACAAATTATGGATGATATCGGCGTGCATACATATGCATTATGCTTGTGTGTATACTTGTGGTTTTGGCACCCATGCACTTATGCTCATTTCCATGCCTTGGCCACCCCCTCGCCACCCTTTATACAAAAGTCTAGCTCCGCCACTGGCCATATAAACTTGCCTAGCCTTGTCTTGATGCTGACGTATAAAGCCCGGTCTGTTTTGATGCCAAGCGTCCGCCTACTGGCCTGATTGGTTGCTCTTTTGTTTAAAGCTACAGTCTCACTGTTAAGTACACTAAGGTAGGTTGTATTTAGAAATTATTTTAGATCTCGTTAATCTTGTTTACTAAACGCACATCATGCACGTGATTTTCACCGTCTTAGCTGGGTTGATTATTGTACCATTTTTGCTTTACGCTCGATTTCCATATTTCCTACAAGACTTGCGGTACATAATAACTGGTATCAGTGTTAAAAATCGTGTTAAAAGGTATGCTTCCAGCAAACCATGTTACACAATTCTGGACCGTTTTCTTGAAAAGGTTGAGGCACATCCACATAAAACTTTAATTATTTTTGAGAATGAAACATACTCTTACCAAGATGCCGACAGACTAAGCAACAAAACTGCCAGGACTTTGTCGCAGCATTCCAAACTTCAAGAAGGGGACGCAGTTGCTCTGTTCTTAGGAAACGAGGCGGCGTACGTATGGCTCTGTCTGGGGTTATTCAAACTTGGATGTGTTCCTGCACTTATAAACTCCAACATAAGGACGAAATCCTTGTTGCACTGTTTCTCTTGTTGTGACGCAAAAGTGCTCATTGCAGCTGCAGGTGGGTACCAATGGGTAATTTGTACTTTTTACTTTTACAGTACATTTTGACCCGAGTATTTTACTATTTTGGGAAAAAATACCTTCGGCCTGAACTGAAAGGGCATATGTGGGCGGAATTTCCACTGTTTTAATGTAGTCTTTCGTTGAATGATAGTTAGTGCCGAGCAAGAGATAGAGGTCATGGAGGGCATTTAATTTCCGTGCGAGAGATTAATCAGAAACAGAAGTCCTTGGCCATATCAGCTACCTCTTTGTGTTGAATCTAGGGTTGCCAACCGTTCCGTACGAATTTCTTCTGGATTTGAGTGAAAAGGACGTGGTGTGTATTGAACTAATGGAATTTTGTTCCGTATTTTTGATTCTATTAGAAATTTAATTTAATAAGACTGAATATTGCGTATTGAATACTGCGTGATTTTGACCTTGATGAATGATGTAACTAATAAATATAAATGAATGTAAGTATGGCCAAAATGTTTCATTGTAATTCATCAGACTATTGAATAGGCTAGGCTATAATAACTTGTTTTGTAGGCCTCTGAAATAGTCTATAGCAGGCCTATTCAATTAGCAGCCCATGGGCCACATGCGGCACAGAGACCATCCCCTTGCGGCCCTTTTCCTCACACAGAAAAGCAAAACACTCAGACCTTCCTTTGTCATCACTATTCTGATTAACTTAATTGACGTAATTGTTATATTTAATTGCCTAGACAAAATAGCAAATAACAAAGCTCAACTTTCTCACTGATGTAGCTGATGTCTGAACTCACAGGCTTACTGCAAAGAGATGGCAAACTCATCACTGAAGTCTGTGGCTGTGGCAGTGAAGGCGAAATATAGTACTGAACGCTAAAATATGTCAGAGATGGAAGAATTTACAATTTTCATGAACAGTAAATTATCACTGATCTGAATCTGAACTTACACACCACATGTAAATATAAAACATTAAGTGCTTTTATCAAATAATAAGATGCAATTAATTGAATTATTCAGATTAATTAGGCCTATTCACAAATACACTTCTGTCAATCAAACAGTACTCAATTCAAAGTGGACATCTTTAACTCTCTCTCTCCCTCTCATTGTGATGTTATCCTTACCATAATATTTTGTGAGTGTAATGGCAGACTTCCTGCCCCGGCCCCAACCCCCTCCACGCATTTCCACAGTGAAAGTATTCGGCACAGCTTTGATCCTTGGTTTTAAAATCGGGCCGAATGAATTTCTAATTGAATACCCCTGACCTATAGGCTACTGTAATGTGTAGTGGGCTATCTTTATCAACCAAGTAAGTAGATGTATGGCCGACCAAAATGTTCAGAATTGTATATAATAACTTCTATTTTGTAATGAGTATAGGCCTCTTTGTAGCGTACTGGCATCTGTAATGTAGTAATGTAGGTGTTTAATTTTTTTGGACATTTGTCCCCACCCCCCAACCCCGTCCCTTATTTTGATTTCTCAAAGTTGGCAACCTATGCACATTAGACTTGTTACTGGGACTAAAAGTTGATTAAAAACAACTAGCGCTGGATTGGATTTATGACCCTTTGTCCTTTTTTATGTCAAGTAATTGAAAATTACTAAGTAACTTTTACTCAAAGTAAATTTTAAATTAAGTACTTTTTTTACTTTTGTAGAATTTAAGCAAAGTAAAGATACTTTTACTTACTTTTTCCACCTCTGTTGTTGAGCCATAGTTTGAAATGAAAAAGTGAAATCACAGTTATTACAGCTGAGCTTTTTGAATGGCATCTGCTCTCTTTTTTAGAACTGAAGGATGCTGTAGTGGAAGTTCTCCCAACACTGCTTGAACAGAATGTCTCAGTGTTCATCCTCAGTAAAGAGTGCGACACAGGGGGAATAGAACCACTGTTGGACAAGATAGATAAGCCTCAGATGAGCCTGTGTCATTAGCATTGAAGTCAAACCTGACAATTAAGAGTCCTGCTGTGTATATATATACCTCTGGAACCACAGGTATTTCACATTAGAAGTAACCTTTTAAGGTCCATGTTTGGATATTTCTTAGTTTCGTATTTATTATTTATGCCTAATTTTGTTTCATGGTACAACCCTAAAGGTCTCCCTAAGGCAGCAGTGATAAACCATGAACGACTGTGGCTGGCCTCTTTCATGCAGACAGTATCAGGTGTACGGGCAGATGACATCATCTATGTTTACCTCCCTCTGTATCACAGTTCTGGGTTTCTTATGGGACTAACAGGAGCTATAGACCAAGGTCAGTGTCACTTGATTTGCATTCCAAACTCCAAGACATGTTGGTTACCTATTCAAGTATCTTTTCTGTTTGTTTGTTTGTTTGTTTGAGTATAGGCATAACAGTAGTCCTCAGGCGCAAGTTTTCAGCATCACAGTTCTGGAATGACTGCAGGAAGTATAATGTGACAGTTATTCAGTATATTGGGGAAATAATGCGCTACCTCTGCAACACACCAAAGGTGAACATTAGCAAATCTGTGCTTAATTCATGTTGTGTGTTTCATACAACAGTGCAACATAATGTCACTCTTTTAACAGTGACAGCTGAAAAAGATTGTTTGCTTCTACATCCCTGCAGAAAGACAGTGATCGGACCCACATGGTCAGATTAGCCATTGGCAATGGAATTAGGGCTGACACTTGGGCAGAGTTTCTGCTGCGCTTTGGAGACATCCACATTGTTGAGTGCTATGGTGCCACAGAGGGAAACATAGGCTTTGTGAACTATGTGGGCAAAGTTGGGGCAACTGGACGGGTGCTTGCAATACAGAAGGTGAGGAGAGAAGACTAAGAGAGAATGCGGGTGACATTCTAGGTCCCATATAACCACTCATTTATGTCTAATTTTTGTTTTGTTTCTTTACTTTGTCAATAAGAAATCCCAGCCATTTGCCCTGATCAAATATGACACAGAGAAGGGAGAACCAGTGAGAGACTCCAGAGGCTTCTGTGTAGAAGTGCCAACAGGTAATCACAGTGAAGATCACATATCCACCCCCCTGCCCAACCCTTAATTTATGCATGGTATGGGCTTACAAACATTTACGTAAACGTTACATTTACACTTAATTTCATACACCCAGTAACTATATGCATGTGGCAATAACATTTCCTCGCATCCTTCCATGTCATAGTGTCTCTGCATTGTATATTAGCAGCACTAACTTCCCTTGAAAGTCAATGCCATCTTGTGTTTTGCAATTTTATGTAATTGAAGACACTGAAAGTGGAAGATAGCTTTTGAAAGAAAAAGAACATTGTATTGTTTTTTACAGGGGAGGCTGGCCTTCTGGTGGGAAAAATCACCAAAATGGCTCCTTTCACTGGCTATGCCAATAATGCACAGCAAACAGAGAAGAAGAGACTGGCGGATGTCTTTGAGAAAGGGGACCTGTACTTCAACAGTGGCGATCTCCTTAGAATGGATGAGGAAGGCTTCATCTACTTTCAGGATCGGATCGGAGATACCTTCAGGTCAGTTGAGCCTAGTTGCTTGAGCTCTGTAGTTTGCAGTGCAGGTGCAGATGCAACGGAAAACTATGTACAGCTCTAAAGTTTCTTCTAAAGCTTTCAAAACCTCTCAGGTGTGAAATTCTATAATTACTCGAAATGTGTATGAGGGATGAATGAAGAGCATTCTTTCAAATGGAAGACCTGCACCTGCAGCTTCAAAGAGAATGTTTTAAATGTGAAGGAAAGTTTTCAGTCAACTCATACAATGTAGGTGTATTACAGAAAGCTACTTTTTAAAATATGGAGGTATAATATACATACACTACCTCTGTAGGCTACTATGCATATATTTCCTTCGCATCTGCATTTGCATGGGCCACTGTGACACGAAGGCGGCTGCAACATTTTCTTAGTCATGGCCTCACATCTATGGACTGCACATTAGATGTGGAGGAATATTGCTATTCAATGTCTTTAATCTACAGTATTTGCAATACATTGCTCAGATGTTTCATCAATACTCCTTTACTCAGTCATAGCAAACCTCAGAAGCTTAGTGCAGTGTAAAAGTAATTAGTTTGTAGTAAGAATTGTAGACTGGTGGCCAACTTCAGGAAACAGGTTTGGCGCACGTCAAGGGAGACACAAGGGTTTCAGCCCAAAAGCATCCACCATTAAATCTAATTTAAACAATGAAAGTGTTCCACTTAAATACACCTAACTGAGGGGAGTTGCATACAGTCAGCATACAGTTGAAGCGTACAATGAAAGGTTCTTTACCTGGCGCCATTGTGTCTAATGGCCCAAGGACACACCTATGGCAATTAGCATTGTTAAATGGCTATCCAGTTGTATGTATACACCAAGATTCAGAAATATTCCTTATGAATTGTTCTGACGAGTCATATACTTTCACTATTGCACTCCTTGTACAGAGACAATAAAGATGATACCGAACATGAAAAGATTCACATTTAATAACATACAGAAATACATTCCAAATCTATCTGAGGTAAGTTTGTCTTTGCAATGTAAATATCAACAAAAGGTTCTACCCAGCCACAGGGGTATCAGCAATTAATTTACATTGATCACCGGGGGAAGATGATTCCTATTGTTTCTGTGCCATGCCAAATGGTGGCGGCTCCTGGCTGTTATTGCTATCAAGTGGTGGCCAAAAACAAGGGTGTGTTTTAAAAAAGCTAGCATTCTCTGGTCATATAGGCTAGTGTTTTTCTCAACTGATATTTGGTTGACTAGTCCTGGGACAGTGAAACACAAGGGAATATAAAAACTAGGTATGTAGGCAGTTCCCCCATTGAATTTCAAGAATCGTCGAACAACCAAAAGCAGAGGATTGAACACTTTTGGTTTAGAAGGAGTTACAAGGATAGAGATAAGTAGCAAAGCAATATTGATTTTCTTCAGACAATGCAGCACTGTGCAGCAGTTATGTTATACCAATTGCCAAACATCTTGGCTTATCACTTTCTGTCAATGCCCCAGAGTGCACACACATTTTGACGTTATGAACATGCATAGTAAATTTCTGGTACATCTTCCCATGCTGCTCAGGAAAGCAAGGTCTGTAAAGTGTATGGGTTCAAGTCCAAGGGTCCCAACTTTATTGCACTATTGTTGGAATGATAACTTAATTGGACCCATTGTGTCAGTGGCAAGTGACAATAATCTAGCTCTCTGGTTAGATAGTTTTAGGCTTTATACTGTATGCTTGGTCATCCAGTCATATCATGCATTCTGAGTTTTATTATGAATCCTGATACCGTATAAAATTTTGATACCATGGTGATGACTCTGACTACAGGATGATAAAGATAGATAACAATAACATAATCTTGCAGCTTTGGCAAATGCAAAACGCCTGTTAGGATGATTTTTTAGGATGAGGAGAGTTTAAATTGTGTGTTTGTTGTTGATTTGAGTTGACCAGAGAGGTTTTGTTATCACATGCAAAGGATATGTGTCCAAAATGTTAAGAATGGTTATTGGAGAGACTTAAGACCTAGTGTTAATTTTGCATTTAATCATATTTGTATCTGCAGTAGATTTGTAGGTTGTGTTTAGTAGGTATTTCAGTTTCAACAGCAGCAGCAGTCTATGGTGGGGACAGTAAAGGACACCTCATAAAGCTCATTGTATAGACAGACATAGGCCTAGGTTTCCCTCTTTTTGCCCCTGTGAATCTTCCTTTACTCGCACATTTGGAACACATTTGGCCACCATCACCGCTTCTCTGAATGACTCCATTGTGTCCTTGTTTTTTCATTTTACCAGATGGAAGGGGGAGAATGTTGCAACCACTGAAGTCACTGATGTTCTTGTTGTCCTGGATTTTATAGAGGAAGCCAATGTGTATGGTGTAAAGGTTCCAGGTAATTAATGGCAAATTTATATCAATGAAATACTGTTCAGATGTGTGGAGTATAGCTTCTGATTTAGTGCTAAAGTTTATGTAAATGTTGAGATATTGATTTTACCCCACTGATTTCAATAGAACTTAATTTTAGTTCAGTTTGCGTATGTAAGTTTTGAGGTTTTAATTCTCAATCAGGCCACGAAGGAAGGATTGGAATGGCATCACTAAAAATCACTGAGGGAATGGAGTTTAACTGCACAGCCACCTATGACCATGTGAAGGCCTACTTACCCAGCTATGCAAGACCTCGATTTATCAGGATCCAGGTAAACCATGACCTCTTTTAACCCTTAATAAGTTTGAACAAGTGGTCAGTTTTAATCATGTAAGGCTTCATTCACACAGCAATCAGCATTTTTGTAGATCAAAGAATAGGAACCAGAGATGATTATTTCCGTAGAGTTATGTTGGCTGACAAGGTCATTTTCAGTTTCATTCAGTTTCCGTTTCATTGGCTTTTCAGATCGCAGGTGTAGAAATTGCAGAACATAGGTAGATGCGACCAAGAGAGCCTTCCCCGTAATGAGGCATTTAACTATCAAAATGGCAATGAAGCTGGTAAATTTACCTAGAAATGTTGCCTGGTTTACCTTTAACATGCATTCTAAATGAAAACAGACCAGAAACATGTCCGCACTGCATTTGATTGCGGACCAAATTGCGTTGTCAATGACATTTTACATATGCTCATTTTAGTTTTCAGACAGGAGTTTGTACTGTGAATGTGATAAATCAGCTTTGGTCCTCAATTTAAGGGATGTTTAAACTAAAAGATCTCTTTATGTATTAAAAATTAGGGTTCCTTTGATTTGACTGGCACCTTCAAACAAATCAAGGGAAAGCTTACCGAAGAGGGATTTAACCCATCTGTTATAGACGAGGACATGTATTTCCTGGAGGAGAGCAAGGGCTACATACCTATGACCAAGGACGTTTACAACGCCATCAATGATGGAAGTATGAGGTTGTGAGAAGCCTCTGTATTCTCTGATTTTCTTGATTATGATGACAAATATACTGCACATTTGTATGTTTTTTGCACTGTGATGATGATGCACCACTCTTGTTCCCCTCAACACCAGAAGTATTGTTAAAATTGAGTCTGTCTATGTGTGTGACCTGTACAGATCCAGTTTTCTCACACACAGACATACTCAATTTTAACAAGGTGGAGGAACATAGACTGACCATAGAAAGACCATTTATAAGAGTAAGTAACTGCCTAGTTGTCAGTAAGTGACTGCCTAGTTGTAAATATGTTTCTTGGATAAATAATGAAAACAAGTCTGTTAATAAGCACTGATAAAAAGAATGTGTTTATAATATACAATTTTATTTTTTGTTTTGTTTTTTTACTTAATTTTGTATATTTTTCAAGGAAAGGCCACCTGGTATAGGAATGTTGTGCATCAAATGCTGTAATGAAAAAAATAAACTAAGAACTCATAATGTTAATGAGAGTGTGACTAAATGATGCCATTTTCTATTTAGTCTGCAGTGCATAGGTGTCCATTTGGGACATGTTAAAGCAGTTGAAGCAGTTGACTCGGCTGCTAATCATCCAAGGCTTGGGGCATGCCTGAAAGCTCTTGCTGGGGCAGTACACCTGCTGCATGCCACACTGCATCCATGTCTGGGCAAAGCTGGGCACACTGTAAAACTTGGTCAGCTTCTTCAGCACCTTTCTACTCAGGATGCTGTCAGCTTGTTCAGGAATGTTGGACAGGGTCCCACCAGCGTGGGGTGCTGACCCATCCTTGGGGATCACAGGGTCTCTTGGGCTGGGTGGCAGCGCACTGCTGCAGCTTAGGGAGCGTGCAGTCCTCTTTGCACTTGTTGTCACTGGGATTTGAGCCTTCACTGTCTCTTGTCTTCCAGCTGCATCCTTCAGCTGATTTGAAAAATAAACACACACCTTGATGAATAAGGGGCACATTGTCTAGCAGTAGGCTACATACCATAGCAAGCATGTAAGGAGATTTAACAATTATCAGCACACACAAATGATCTTACATGATATAGTTTATGAAAACACCCCTAATGTGGAGGGAGTGTGGAAACATTCCTTGTATTCCACTTTAATCCACATTCAGATGTGAGACATTAAGGGAATGCCTGCTACACTGTGCATCTTGCATCTTTTGTGCATGTTGCATCTCCATTTCTCTGTGACAGACTATGAGAATTACCCCACCTCAGGTGTGCTGCTGGAGAGCCTGCAAGGCTCCCTGTTCACAATGGAGGAAGCTGTCTGGCGGATGATGGCCCAGTCCCTTAGAATGTCCTCTGGGGTGGTGAATTGTGAGGTCACGGTGAAACGGATGATCAGCTTGTTGTGAATGGCCGCAGGGATGACAAACATGGCACCTGACTTTGTAAGTCGTTTCAGCAGCTCCTGTGTTGGGCTATTACCGCCCTGTTTTAGGGTGAAATGTCGTTTACTTTTGAACTCTGGTTGTCCACAGAATTCAACTTTAGCCATTAAAATAGCAGTCATTACCCTAGGAAATGGATTTTATCTTCAGAGATTATAAAATCAAGGTTGCCTTGACCCATGCTCAAGCTTTTTCCACCAATCCTATTTAATGGCAGGGGCAAAGGCTAACACTATGGGCCATGAATGTGTTTTACACACAGTACCTTCAAGCAGAAAACCACCAGGCCCAGGTGTCGTTTAGCAGGCATCTCAAAGTTCGGATCACTTCTTACAAGAGATTCAAAAAGCTTAGCCATGTCTACACCCTGAAATATATAGAGGAACTGTTAGCATATCTATAGCAACTTTTTAGTTAATGTAGACATGAACAAGTCATGATTTTTTCCATTGCAACTGTGTTTGTGGGCTAAATCCTTAAAAGGAGAATGGCCCATGAGAGAAATCTTACATGTCTGATATGTGCCTGCAAGTTCTTCAGTCCAAAGGCGCGCATAACAAACCACAGCTTCAGTGAACGGAATCGGCGGCTAAGTGGAATCTGCCAGTGCTGTGAAAATAAGTTAAAACTTTTTTTACTCAAGTTTTACTATGTATGAACTGTTAATAAGAATGTACAAGCACATAATTTGTACATGTAAATGTAATAAATAGCAGTGCTTCACTGATTTTACAGTCAAACTTAGGTAAATAGGTAAAAGGCAAGAAGGGTGCGACAAAGTAACATTCTGTCAGAAATGCTGCTATGGGATGTGTGTGTACCATAAAATCAGTGGCTCCTGAGTTATCATGCCTGAGATAGATGGGGTTGACACTAAAGGTCTGCTGGAGTTTGTACTTCTCCTTCACCCTAGACAAGAAAAGCAAGGGCAATACATTATTTCACAATACCTCACTGTAAATGTGTAATCCCCAGACTTTAAATACATTCTTGCCGTCCGTTTCTCAAAAGCTTAGTGCTAGCAAATAAGTTGGCTGGCAGAGGGCAATTGCACTGCAACCAACAAACCTACTTGGTTAGCAGCTTGGTTCATTTTGGGAAACGGACCCCTCATCTCTGAAAGTCCATGAGACAGCTATCTAGACTGGTTCTTTTGCTTACCAGAAGGCAGTACAGTCAAAGTGAACCATCATCCATTTGGAAGGGTTGAAAACAAATGAGTCTGCAAACTCAATGCCCTCAAGAGGCCCTCGTAACTCTGGGCACAGGAAAGCCGAGCCAGCGTACGCTGCATCCACATGCAGCCACAGCCCCTCTCTGGCACCTGGCAGAGGTCAGCACACATAACACATGGCTGTCAGTCAAAGAACCAAAGACTCGCACTGAACAAAACAACAGCTGAACACTACAGTGATTTACAAACAACAGCATTCAAGCGTTTGGACACACCTACCAATAGGGTTTTATTTATTTTGATACTATGTTCTACATTTCAGAACAATTATGGGAAAACAATAGTGTAAAAAATACATTTCATATTCTAGATGGTTTAAAACAGCCTCTTTTTCCCTTTAAGATCGTTTTTTCCCCTTTAAGATCACTACTGGAATAAATACAGTTGCAATAGTGGATCACCTGGAAGTGAAACTACAACTACAGACTATAAGTGAAAAAAGAGCAGCCAACAAGTGCTCATGTATGGGATCTTCAGGACTGGTGCAAACCTGCTGCTGCAATGCCCATGGTGCAGTGAGGGGCACTTCAGCCGTGGACATGGTTGTTCAGTCACTCCCCCACCCACATTTTCCTACTGGTCAGGGATCGAACTGTCGACCTTTCAGGTACAACTCCCTAACCAGCAGGCCACGACTACCCCAAATTTGGTAAAGTATTGGTAAAATTGAACAAGTTGAGCACTTACACACTGGTCCAAGCTCTGCTAAGTAATCAAATGAGCACACTCCTGTAGTGCCTAAGGTGGCACAGAGCTGGCAGGAAACACAACAAACATACTCGTTAGCCAGGCACATGCATCAGAACTCAGTCCTGATTAACTCTTTTTTAAATTAACGATGCTGGTTTTATATTAATCCATACATTTATCAACTCATACAAAGTGTCTCCATCAGATCACAGAACCCTCAACATCATGATTGTCAAATTTTCATGATGTTAGTAGAGGGTGCTACAGTAAATGTGAAGAAGTACACAGGACAGGCCAAGACAGGACAAGACTCATGCCTGGCAGTCTGTCACAATATCAGCATCAGCTATATTCAGTCCAATAGTGCCCTCTTCAGGAGGGTGATCAGTTACTGTGGTGCATTTGGAAACACCAGGACCGAAGTGTCAGCTAGTATACTGAAGAAACAGAAACATAACATATTTTTTCATTTCAACACTAAACTAGCCTGTTGTTATTTATTAGACTGTTTAGACTGATGATGCCTCACCATAACTGGGATAAGGCCATTCTTTCGATCCTCCTCTATAGCTGTCTGGAGGGTGCTCCCACGCAGGCCAAAGTTCTCATCGGTGGGAAGGAACCTGACTTTCACCAGGGAGATCAGCCCAGCTTTCTCCACCGATGAGTGAGCCTTCAAAGTCATAAACCAGTGCTTTATTAGTCTCACGGTTTCAGTACATGTCAGTGATGTAACGGTTATGCTGTATTCAGGTTTCTGTGTAGCTCTCCTGACCTGGTCAGATGCATAAGCAATAAGCTTGGAGTTGATTACTGAGTCGTCAGTGTCTGCTTCCACCTTCTTCTGCTGTAATATTTTGTCTTTTCTGGCTGCAAGCAACGAAATCAGGGTACACTCGCTGACAGTGCTCTAAAGACACGTGAGAACATTGCACGGACACACAAATAATGGGAAAAAATCAGGACAGCTGTTTGTTTCAACGAAAGATATAATTTGATGAAATGATCATTGTGTCTATTTTGGGAAAACTATATACTAATACTGCTACCACGAATCCACAGATGCCTGCAGATGTACCTGCAATATGCCCCCTCCTCTGCTGTCGGGGTGGTGGTGAAGGAAATGTGCCGGAAGCCCCAGAGCCTTACACAGCCAGTCAAGCACATTCATCTCCAGCTCTGTGCACGCAGGGCTGGATGCCTGTGAACATTAACAATTCAGAAATAAACAAAAACATACTTTCATCACTTTAGATGCCAAAAACCAAAACATCTGGGGGGATTTGTGCCATTGTATGGGTTCAGATAACATGTGAAATTAGAATCACAGTGGATAGATTACCCAGGTGAATCCTACACAGTTGATGGCATCAGCAAGCATGTCTCCCAGGAGAGAGGGCCAGGAAGTCAAGGCTGGGAAGTAAGCATGCATGTGTGGGCTCTGCCAGTGCACCACCTGGAGGAAGCAAACACACATTGTCTTAGCCTAGATCATGGTGTTGCTCACAGCAAATATGTGTTGCTTTTTCAAATGAGTGCCATTTGTTGGTGTTATTTATCAATAATATATGAGAAATTGTTAATATCAAAAAGAAAGAATGGGACATCTGCTCATCTTCCAATTATTTTATTCAGTTTCCTACAAAGTAATATTTTGAGGTACTGCTCTTCCTCAGACATTCTCCCACTCTTTCTTTTGGGTATTTCAGTTTTTTGGTCCAGCGCCTTCCTTTGATGGCTGTGTAACTTTATAGAAATTGTTTGTATCAAATCATGCTATTTGTTAGTGCTAAAATATTATCAGTAATTTGCTAATATTGCACATATCTAGCAAGTTGCTTAAAATCATACTAGTAATTGCAGTCTATCTCAATCTATATTTCTTTCACTTCAACTTCAATTTTACATCAAATCTGTCACATCACATTTCTCTAAAATTCTTCTGGAAAAAAAACAAAAAAACATAATGGGTGATCTTACCCCAGGCATTATTATTTTTTCCACATCTTGGAAAATAGAATCCCAATTTTCTCCATCCAAGGGAGGATTTTCTGGTAGCAGCTCTCTCATGTATCCAGGCTGGACATCTGGAGTGACTCGTCTGTCCCTGATCTTCGTTAGGTATTCTGTGATGTAGTCCACCAGCTCCTTCCCTACACATGAGAGAACAGTTATTGAAAGTATATCTTGTCAGCAAAGCATTTGTAATAGCTGTAATCATTCTGACCCTCAAGTTCTTCACCCCTACCACAGCTCTATGTATTACTGTTTATGACTGCGATTTAACATTGCTTGATCAAGTATCTTCATATCATGTCATCTTTTTTTTTTCCTCACCTCTGCGGTTGTACTCCTCTGCTTGCATGGTCAAAAGCCCTTTCTCAACTTTGACAGGGATGACAAGTAATTCCTACTAGTGCTGATGTTGCTCTTGAGGCGAAACAGAGAATATATACAGAGCTACACAGAGAACACACCCCTTTCTTGACGTACTCAACAAACAGGGAAATTGTGTGATGCAGAGGGAAAAATGTCAATAAAAATGTACCTGTTGAATATTGTATTTTTCTGCAATGATTCCATATGGAATGCATGCTTTCTTTCTTCTTTACAAGGACAAAAACCTGGAAAAACCCATACTGGTACAACTGTTTGGATTTGGTGAGAATTGAAATCCCAGCCCATAGCACTATAAACATATCCAGTAAATGACCAAGCTTTTTGTTGAAGACTGATGGTTAGAGGTATGGTGTGAAATAAAGTCTGAGTTTACCCTCATTTAGTTGCAAAAGGCATCGGGGTCATTCTAAAGGTTATGGCAATATAATATAGATACTACATGAAATCATTCTTCATGGTTCCTTTGTTACCATGCATTTCAATCTACCCCCAGCATGTTTGAAGAGGGGTAGATGTTAGGACAGTAAATATAGACAGACCACATATCCCAGTGCTGTGTGTTTGTTTTGAATTGGAAATTTCAGCGGGTAAATGTGATTTAGTAACAGTCCAGGAAACAGCACTAATAGAGTAGCCTACAGTAGCCGACTGACTCAATCACAGCACAGACTTCATTTGCATTAGACTGCATACAGAGAGGGAGTACATGTGGGCAAGTTGGGAACATTCAACACATACAGTAAGCTACCTGTTTCTACTTTAACAACCCCCTCATACAGTACAGTACCCGTTTCTGCTGTAACAAACCCCAAAGCCTCTTTCAATCAACCACTGACAAAAAGACTTTTACACATTTC
This sequence comes from Tenualosa ilisha, assembly GCA_015244755.2. Taxonomy (NCBI): domain Eukaryota; kingdom Metazoa; phylum Chordata; class Actinopteri; order Clupeiformes; family Clupeidae; genus Tenualosa; species Tenualosa ilisha. Next base: position 2,015,909 of record PYXC01000629.1, read on the forward strand.
AATATAAAAAGGTTTATACAGAATTATTTACAGTTTAGTATCACTTTTTACAGTTTAGTATTATGTTTATGCATATAAATATGACACCATAGTACACATAAAATCATGTAGACAGCATAACAAAATGGATGACACATTGATTAACATGTCGATATTCACATTCTGATGCCTCCTATTTAAAATGGCGTCCTTTTTTGTACCAGTTATAGCTCATAACAGGATACGCATAAGGCCACTTTTCACAGTCAAGGCCATGAACTGATCATACTCCCACATAATTCTTGTCGGAATACTACTACTTTTTTGTAGCTATACATGCATAAAAACAGACTCTAGATTTAAAACATGTGATGCTAAGTTACTAAGTTTGGTAACGTGTCAAGCATTCCAAACATTCAAACATCAGGAAAACTCATGAAAAGTTGGTAACTGCCATGTCAAACTGTGCTCTATCCCTTTTGGACAGTGAAAGGTGGGGATCATCTCCCACATTTATGCAAATTGTAGTTGCATGCCTCGCTTTAAGGTTAAAGATATGAGGAAGACCATACCTATAAAAGACCAGCCAAAAATACATTAAAAATCTTATTTCGAAAATTGTCAAGGTTGAGAAAATATATAATATACTGTTGGGACCTGGAGACATAAAAACTATAAGCCATCATATTTACTGATATACTAACAAAATGTCTAATAGATTATTATTTACAACATATGCAGGCGACCACGCCTCGGTAAAAGATGATGAATTAAGCCAATTTCATTCATCAGCAGAGCAGTATAACTGCTTCAGTTTACAATCAGATTCAGTTAAAATTTCATATTCATTCAAATTCAAAGTTTTGTTCTAAGAATTGTTACTGAAGTTTGGTTGAAGAACAGTGGCCATCTAGAAAGTCATGGTCTGAGCGGTGGAGATGTGGCTTCTGTTCTTCTATTGGGATATCAGCTTTGTGTCCAACAGCAGTCACTCATGAGCCTCAGACAGATGAATGCAATGAATATGACCCAAATACCTCAGTGACTTTCCTCAACACTGTCACTTCCATCTCAGATGAGCACAATATTTCACAAATGGGCCAACTACACATGTTTATGTGTGTTCTGCATTGGTTTCAACGCTGAGGATGTGTCTTCCTTCACAGAGTTCCTCATATCATCCCTCATGTGAGCCTCACACTGCTTTCTTGCCACCTTGCCGAGTGATGGCCTCCAGCTTTTGTCTGTAGGCCTCAGCTTCCTGTTCCTTCTTCAAGAGCTGCTGTCTATATTTTTGCGCCTCACGATTGGCTTCTTCTAACTGCTTCTGAAGGGCTTCCTTCTCCTGTTGGACCAGAAAGATTCTGTGAATTCCTGTCTGTTCTTAAAGAGTACCACTGCCATTTAACCTAACTGTGCCACATTTCAACAACAACAAAAAAAAACATGCTCACGCTCAAAAACATGCTACACGCTAGCATTTTATTCATTCACAAAATGACCTTACATTTAAAATGACTGCTGAAGCTCTCTGAAAACTAAAGCTAAAAGATCATTGATCATAAAAATCAAGTCATGCTCTCTCTAACACAAACAGTTTGTGTGACACCATGAAAGGGATGAGACATGATGTTACTATGTTATGACTACCTCTGTTTCCTGGCTTATGGTGTTCTCTTCCACCACCTCAAACCGCTGACGTTTTGCTGAGGGCTCCTCACTGATGACCGTCTCCTCTGCGATGTCTGTGGCAGGCACTGTCAACACTGAATGTTACAATTAGCTTACGTTACTCGCTGTGTATCATTAATGAAGATACAAAAAGCATTATGTCTTAATAGAAAGTTTCACCTATTCCAAGAGCTAGGGACTTTTTACTGATCATTACATCATATATTTATGGTGGTGTGAGTGGTTAATATTCTAATATATACAATCAATACATCCAAAAGGCTTGGTAAAACAGGTCATGCAGACCAATTCATCTGTTGTACATGTGTGAGGCATAATGTTGTAGCTGTACATAGGAAACGAACCTATTAATAGCAATTTCCCACAGCAGCCAAATTCAGTACTGTTCATACATGTACTCAAAACCCAACTACATCTAGTCTATTACAATAGATCAGGCTAAATTACATATTGTTGCCATTTGTTTCTTTATGATTTGCGATGCATATTTCATGGACAAGATGTTTTCTTCATAATGATTCTCAAATCACTGACCTTGCTGACCATCTGGCATGGTCACGATGATAGGCTGGCTGATGCCCCCACCCGCCTGGAGGTTGCCAAGCTGAATGCCATCTGTTACTATGGTAATCACTTGTTGACCACCTGAGCTCACGACCTGTTGAATGGCACCGTCCACTGTGTCTGCGGTCACAACTTCCTCTGTCGCCACAACTACAGAAAAAAAGGCATTTCTTGTATACCAGAGCTTATAAAAATCTATACGCATGCAAGTAATTTCAACGCCTTTCAACATTTGAACTTATATCCCATGACAATTAACTAAGGACTAAATGGTCAAACTGTCATTTAGGAGTAATACATTTTTGGAGGTTTGCGCTGAGAACTTATAGCCAATTACAGTATTTTATTAATCATCAGTTAGCCATCCTTACTTCATTGACCAGTTAATCCTGTTGTTACAGTGTTTTCTTCACTCATATGCTAAAGTGCATGGGTAGGTGACAAAGAAATACATTAATCACTACTCACGACTAGCAACAGAATGGAGAGCTACAAAATAATCTGGCAAAAGATAAATGGCTATAATATCACTTTAAGGCTTAAACTCAGCAGTCCCGGAACCCAAATCTCATGACTTCAGTTGTATCTGATACACTATAAACCATCATGAGATGATTTCCCCTGAAATTGTTGACATCAACTTTAAAAAGGATCATTCATAAACATTGGGGGAAAATACAACCTTAAGGATAGTCAACCTCAGGCAAAGAGGCAAAGACTGGTACAACCTATTATTCTTCTGACGTGATTCTTTGATGTAGAAATAAGTCCCAGAGGAAAGATATCAGATAAAAACCTTTCCAAATCAGAACAGTGGCTTTCATCTTGTGGATAATTATTAAGGGTCAATATAGAATCATTGCCATTTCCTCAATTATGCTTCAGTAACAGAAACAGCTCAAGATTCAACATAATATGGATATGCTTGAAGATAATGATCAGATAAAACATAAAAACATATAAAATATAGCAGTGACACTTCTTTGTAGTCACCTGTATTTGGTGGCTCACATGCAATACCACAGGCAATAATAAATGTTTTTTTTTCTTTTTTAAATTCCCAGAACAGGTCACAAAAGTATGAACAGCTGTACAGTTCCCAAAGACTGACATTTGAAAAGGCAGAGACAAAACCCTCCCCACGTCATAGCTGTAGCTTTAAGCAAACATTTCATGTTGTCATGAAGTACAGCAGACAAGCAAAGTGAGACTTTTCTATTTGTGAGAACAAGACAAATAATATCAACATAATGAAACCACATTCTTATCCTATATGCGTATTATAGGAGCAAATTACGCTGTAACTGATAACTGACCAAAGAATTCGCAACCCTGATGCAAACATCGTCTATGCCAACAAGTCACTCAGATTACAAAAAATACGATCTGATGTAACAGCAGCTTTAGAGATTCTGGGAATGTTAGCCTGTTGATCATTTGTACAGAAGGTAGGTCGTAGGCTGTACTTTGTGTTTATGTTTAATCATCATCAAAAAATTGTTTAATTTAGTCATAAAACCAACCCCTCATACTACACTTCAATTCGTACAGAGGATCTAGCCATTCGGTAGTGAGAAACGATCGCTTGCTGGAGGTGTGTGTGGAAGTTTAAAACAATGGGATCAACCCTTACCTTGACTGATAGCATTCTAGCTCAGTGTTTACAAATCCTCCCCATGTTCGCTCATTGAATGCGGTAAAAGTGCCATCGAACAAGCTCAATGGGATCAAATCCAGTCTAGCACTGTAAGGAGATGATAATTGAGCAGATGTGTGTAGGAAGGCCTGGCCAGGCTAGTTTGACGACAATGATTGCCTTAACTTACAACCAGAACAACGGGCACATGATTGGACTGAGGCTTGTTTCAAGATGAGATTACATCCTGGCAGAGGAAGCATGTTGCGCCACATACAAGACACTGTATACTGTAAGCAGTCTGACTTAAAAGAAATGCACCACGAAGAGGAACTTTAAAGAGAGGCACACACTATTGTGGCAGGATAGATAACGCCATCTTAGGGACATTACCATCATGTCTAGCAGAAGACCAAATGTAATGTTGGTCTAAAGAGCTTCTTCAACAAGTTCTTTGGTTTTGGACTGTTGTCCTCTGGGACTTTCATTACACTCAATTGAATTACTTTTGAACCAGAACTAGTTTTTAGTTCAAACTACAACCAAGCTGTCCACCCACAGAATGCAGCTTTAGTGCTGTCCCAGAAAGAGTCACTGCTGAGCTGGTTTCTCTTGTGGCCTGCTTTAGATGCTCACACCACACACTACTATCAAATTCACATCCTCCGCACAGATGACAGGAAGTCAGCATCCAGCCACAGGTGGGTAACTCTCCAGGCTTCAGAACTTCACATATCCTTTAGGACACAACCTGTGTTATCTTTGCAGTATAGTTACAGTACATCACTGAAACAGAAACTGTGTTTTGCAACTAAGGACTCAAAAAGAATCAAACAATGAAAAAAAATGATGAGAAAATTGAGAGGCAAGGAATATGTTAGGTAAGGCTGGACATAAAGACCATTATCCATGGGTAATGTACTGAACCGGTTCCATGTGTCTTACAAAAGGTAACTGAGATATACCTGCTGATTTACCAGAATTCCCAGAGGAGACTATTCCAGCCAGGTTTACTACTCCTCCGGGCCCAATGATAAACTGTGGCGTTGCTGTGTGTATCGTCATGGTGTCTGGACTCTCTGGGTTTGTGTTGATCTGGTTTTGCATGGCTACCTGTGAGATGAAAATTCATGAACAAATGTTGATGACCCAACAACCTCTGATGTTCTAACACATGTCTTTCAGACTCATAAATATCTACCTGAAGGATTTCAGCGAGTTCTTCATTTCCATTATCCAAAGCAATGTCCAGAGCATTTTTGCAGAATTTGCTCTGAGCATGGACATCAGCACCATATTTGATGAGGAGCTCAACAGCTTCACGGTGGCTGTGTTCAGTAGCCCAGTGGAGAGCTGTCATTTTCAGCATATCTTTGGCGTTGACGTCAGCCCCATGCTAGTCAGGCCACAGTGAATAAAGTCATTGTCATCACTTCTAAGACTTGACCACAGATGATAAAAGTACAGGATTTCAATAGTGATTGCTCAATTTAGTTTGCATCTAAAGGTACACACATGCATGGTAACATCAAAGTAGTATATTGATAATGTTAGTACATTTTACTCTGATGGAATATTAAGAACAATTCAAATTTAATATCTTGTTTTTCCATTGTTAAGGTGAGGGAATTGCCTTTGTATAATTAAATTAAGTAATACATATTCAATCATTTCCCAAATTAAAATGTTACAACTTCAGTGTTCAATCACAAGTGTCTCTTTTAAAATGAACTGTGTCATTTCACGTAAGAGTTTCACGTTAGTTCAACTAATCTATGTAACAGTAAATGGCCAAGTTAAAGTAATACATCCAGATTAAATTAACAATTACATTGAATTAATTAATAAGACTATAGCTTTACCTTTAGTAGCACCTCCACAATGCTAGCATGCCCTTCTGAGGCAGCCATGTGAAGAGGGGTTCTGTCAACTTTGGTTCGAGCATCTCGACTCACACCCGCCCTTAGTAAAACCTCAGTGGTGGAGTAATGGCCATACTGGGCAGACAGGTGCAGGGGAGATGTCCCAAGCTGTTTGATTGCATTTAGAATGCTTATTTACAAAAATCATAACAGTTTTCAACATCAAATACATAAATAAAAAATAATAATTTACACCATGGCAGGTGAGAAACTATGTCAACTTGAGATCAAATTGATTTAATTTAAATAATTAAACCTGAAATTCTGAAACAAAATAAAAATGAGAAGTGTGATGCAAATGGTGCTCACCCAGTCTGTTGTGAAAGGTGCTCCATTAGCCATTAGTATCCGAACTTCATCATCTTGCCCTGATCGCGCAGCTTCCAGCAGCTTTTTACCCAAGTCCACTAAAGACATCTATAGTTATGCAAGAGAGCTTGAATCAGCTTTACCAAGCCAACGTTCATACAGTATACAGAATGTGCAGGCAGGCTATCACATGTGTATGCATACCACATATTTGTGTGTGTGTGTAACTCTGAATGTGTTTTACATTATCAGTTATTATGATGTATCTGGAAACTGTATTGTCGTAGGCTGTTACTATATCCAAAAGAGTCCCATCAATTGAGATGCAGGGTGTGGCAAAAAGTGACTGACCTCCTATTTCCAGGGGTAACCAACCAACAGTCAAACTGAAGCACTGAAACAATTATCAAAACTCTTTGGAAGTGTGGCAAATGCATCACTTGTGTATGCAGAAGTTTTACTTGTAGTTGTGCATTTAGTTTGGAAAATGCAGCATCCATAGTCTAACCCAATAGTAATGTGGATGCCTACATTAGTTGTGAATCATATAATGCCTGACCCATGTACTGGATAAGCTGTTGTTATTGGTTGCTGGATTTCTGGTGAACTGATAATGAGCTGATGTGATTAGTTAATGTTTTTTGCAGCTGCAATCTCTCATGGCCAGATAGACCAGCAGAGCAAATTTATGTTTGCTGGTGTGTTTGGATTTGAACCTAGGCTACTGTGACTTCAGAATGTTTCCTCTGCCAAATAAGTTTAGCTGGTCAGCTCTGAACTTCAGCTTGAAAGAAATTTGGCTAAATACCTGCCTAAAGTTACATAATGAAAATTCTGTTTTTTCATGAATATCACAAGTGTGACTACAGTCTTACAGCACAGACATGTAGCTTATCCTAGTCCCATGCCATTAAGTTCTTGTACTGATTTGTAACTACCCAAATGATTATTTTGTGTCCTCTTACATTCATGGTACAGGCTACGCCAAATTTTCTGTACATTCTTGAAACACATAGGCCTACAAATCCCTCAAACTTCCACGTAATGGAGGGAAAGGACTTGTACTGGGACTGTATCCTACTCTCTGAAAAGGAATTTTATTTTCAAATTTGTCACAAGCCATATTCAGTTGGAAAACAACTTTCGACAACCTGAATCATTTCATGTCAGGCTATGGTTACTTAGCTAATGGTTTAATGGATTAAGGATAAACTGCTGTTGCCTAAATGCAACTAATTTTAGCAAAGAGACATATCCAAACAATAAATGGATTGTCTTAATTGGTCATTAGGCAGGCCTACTGTTATTAAACGGCCACATAACTAACTTAATCATTGTTGTGGTACTGAGGATGCATTTCCAGGAAACTGTAAAAGACGTTATTATTACATGTAGGCCTACACAACCCAGGAACCCAGGCTGAAATCCATGTAGTCACCTACATGGCATGGTTAGTGATTTATCACAAAGACCTTCAGAGAAGTGAAGTGCACCACAGCAATCTGTGAGGCCACGAAAGCCTATTTCTCTACTTCTATCCTCAATATCGTCAGAATTCAGTAATCCACCATGACATTACTCGTTACTCTTTTTTTCAATGGCTGCATTTGTCTATTTCCCATCATATAGCTAGCAATCTCTCTTGTTGTAATGACTGAAGCTAAATTAGCATAGCTTTCACAATCATCATTAACAACACCGCGCAGCCCATTGTTGATTCGCTTTTGACAGCGTGCCTGTCCACCATTTTCTTTTGCTTAGGAAAGCAGCATTCATCCGCCATAACATTAGTAAACGGCGACAATTCCCTCTCGCATCTTCCAATGCATGAATGCAAGGTATCTGCCAAGTTAATGTAATAAACAGGAAATCGTTAGAATGATCGAGGTTCCGGGGGAAGTGGAAATATTTTTTACCAGCAAAGACACAGCAACTTCCACATCCGGTGGGGCAACATAAAACACCCCGACTCTGACCTGGAAAAGATTCTTATTGCCTAACATGTTGATCGTTTTAAAATCTTACCTTGCGCTATTTTTTAGAGTAATTGTAGAAAGAAATGAAGATCCCGTAAAACACCTTATGTAGTTCTTTAAAGACTGCGTCTGTCGGCGCTGAATTTTTAACTGCAGGAAAAGTGCCCGTATTGCGTGCGGATGTATACCATCATCACCATGTTATTAATGTTACATTTGTAATTCATTGACAGCTTTCCATATCAGTTGAGTTCATGTAATGTAGTGTTCCAGTGATAACTGGTTTTTATTTCTTATTTATGTGCCAATAAATTCTACTTCGACCTGTAAAGGTAACATAAATATGTTGGATATATTATCTGTGCGGAGTGATACAGAACACCAGCCTCAATGAGAGGTAGCTGAAGTGCATGCCAAGAACTTATAGTTCATGCACCGATGATGTCATTTTAGATTGTTTTCTTCATGAAGATAATGACAATCTCTGCTATGACAGTAACGTTAATTTCTTGTCTTAATATGCTAAATCGCCCCACGGTGCAGTTTCACACAACTCGCAGTTTGTCATGTGGACAAACGCTTCTCGTTAGCTAGATCCATTCTGCATTTCATCCAAACATGTGGAAGTTTAAATCTCTGCGTTGATTCTACGACTCAACGTCAACGTCGCATTTAGCCCTGCCCTGCTGTATGACTGTGCTTTCTTCAATGCCACTCATAATATATTCTTTATTAAATAGTTGTGGTACTGTCGTGTGTTATGTGTAGCATAATGTCAGCAAAGCTTATACAATTTGACGCCCCATCTGACGCCCCTCTGAAGTGAAGGGTAACGCAACGGGAACTGTTCCGGGAATCAAGTTTTGGAGTAGCAAAATAAATCTCAAGAGGTAGGACAGTTACTTTGCTTTGGTGCGGCTGCATTATTTGCTTGTTATTTATGTACTGATTATCTGCCTGTTCACACGTGTGATTGTTTTAGATGGAGTAGCCTGTTTTGGGAATCCAGTTAGCTGTCTGTCGTCTCTAAATATTTTAAAAACAGGAACTTTGTCTAGAAAGCTAGCATATCAGGCTAGCCAATTAGCGAGCGCTCCAAGGTAGCTATCTGTACTTCCTGGGTCGACGCGCTACTTCACAACAAACGTCTCAGACAGCTCCTCAGCTTTATACAGAATCGGTTTCTATTACAAGATAACGTTCTTAGGTGGCATGTCGACGGTACGCTTCTATGAACATATTGGCTGGTATTAAAATTCAGTCAATTAAATTTACGAGGTTCTGAAAGTCGCCAGCTACTTTGCTAACTGGCTAACTAGCTTTCGTAGCTAGCTGGCTATCTGTTGTGTAGTTTCATAGCTAGTTAATACTAATTTGCATAGAGCTGACTGTCTAATATGATTGTCACATGTATGTCATGTTCAAGTAATAACTTGGCAGTGGAGAGGTATGTTGTAACGCTGAGAGTATTGTGTGTTGTGTTAAAATATTTGTGATCCCTTTAGCATGATAGCATGACCTGTTGGCTAAAACAACAGTGTTGTATCATGAATTGAGATGCCAGTCAGGTTCTTTATCTATTTTTTTTAATTGAGAGAATGGATGAAGTATTACAGACCAATATACTATATTTTGATATCCCCTTCTGTAGGCATGACACTCATGACAAGCATGTGAGAGCATCGACTTCTGCAGGTGAATGTTAATCTCAATTTATCCGTCAAGATGCCGGCGGTTTCCACAGGGGCGAAGGAGCTCTACCTGTCAACGTCTCTGGGTGAACTGAACAAGAAGGCAGAATTTAAGCCGGAAAAAGCCAGTACAAGACAGTAAGATCTTGTCACTTTGTGCTTATATTAAATGCAGTCCATTTATATTAAATATGTCGCAGAATCAGCTTTTACCCATTTTGCACGTTTATGTTACCCCACAGGATTTTGTCCATGTGTAGAACATTCTGTCAGAAATGTTTTTGCATTTTACCCTTTGCCCTGAATGACATCAAGTAGAGTAGAGGGAGTTCAACTATATGAATTTTGTTTTAGCTATGTCCAGACTGCCTGTAAGATGTTCAAAGCTGCGGAGGAGTGTCGTCTTGACAGAGATGAAGAGAAGGCCTATGTTTTGTACATGAGATATCTGGCCGTTTATGATGTCATTAAGAAGAGACCCGACTACAAACAGCAGCAGGTACAATGTGCCATAAGGCTAAAATTATTTGTAAATGCTTGGCTTCAGCTTTAGCTTTTATTGTTGAATGTAGTGTTGAAATGTGTTTTTTATATGAGTAGTATCCTTTTGTTCTCAACAGTCTTGACGACTTTGTTTTTTATACTTGTCTTTCTCTTAAGGATTACTACCTGTCGATGCTTGGGCCATCCAGCTTCAAAAAAGCTATTGAGGAAGCCGAGAAGTTATCAGAGAGTCTAAAGCTCCGGTCAGTCGTGACTTTGATCTTAAAAGTCTTTTGTAGATCACACTGTGGGTCATGGTGCTGACCTCATCATCATACTGTCATTCGTCCGTGCTATTGGCCTAATTCACATAATATTTATTTAAATGTATTGTTCTGTTAACCTGTATTTAGGTATGAAGAAGTTGAAGTCCGCAAAAAATTAGAGGAGAGGGAGAAACAAGAAGAGAAACGACGGAAAGAGCAGAGTCAAGAGAAGGATGAGGGACGATCTGTATCAAAAGGGACAGCTGACAATAAAAAGGTACGTCCAAACCCATCATGCCTATCATCAAATCCATGTGGCAATACAATAGTCTAGGGAAATCAATGAGACATCCAGTTCCAGTATGTCCATAGGGAGTTCAGAGACTTATGAACATAGAAACAAAGACAGCCTAAGTCTGTACCTGTCAGTGTTTGCACAACAACACTTTGACCTTGACCTCAATCAGTGAGGTAGATAAGCATTGATTATAGAGTCAGGGTTAAGGTGACTGAAACTTATGACTTGGATATGTCTAACTAAGGAACAAATGGCTGACCAATAAAATGGAGGTAATACAAATGCCTTTTCCAATGTAGGTGAAAGGAGAGCAGAATGACTCAAAAAATGTACCGTCTAAAGGTAAGTGTCAAGAGATATATGCATGTGTCTGTGTTGGCGGTGTGCACAGGATGCTTGAAGACATGTCTCATTGGTGTTTGTTGTTTAGGTCTTCCCCATTGATTTGACCTAATTATTAACAGCTTTTGCTAGACCTAAAACTTTGCACATTGTCCATTATAGAAATTAGAACTCATAAAGTGATTGACAAAGGATGGTAATAGTGCACACATTTATGTGACTGAAAGAAAACAGTGATTGTTGTGAGTTGTGATATCAGTTGGAATACTAGATCTTGTGTACACCAAGGGGGCGCCAGTTACTGGCTAAACTAGGTAACTTCTGGAATAACCGCTGATCTAAAAACAACATGTCACTTCAGAAACAAGTGATGCTCAATGGAGGGTTCAGTGAGATCGGTGGTAACTCCCAAAGCTACCCAGGTTAACCTGTAACCTTGCTTAGTAATGCAGGCCCCAGCTTTAAGTAAAAACATATGGTGTAACTCAGATGTCAACAAATTGACCAAACATGCACTGTCATCAGATCCACATAGTGAGACGCACTGAAATGGTTGAGTGAATACTTTCTTGGGATCCCTCCTCTCCCCAGCTGCTGTGCCAATGGGAGGCATCACTGCAGAGAAACTCTATCGCATGATGATGGACCAAAGTCTCAGTGTCATCATTATGGACGCAAGGAGCCTTAGGGATTTTGAGGAGTCACAAATTCATGTGCTGGGACAGAACTGCATTAGTGTCCCAGAGGAGGCCATCTCCCCTGGGTAAGAGCTCCTCCCTCACTCATCAGCACAGGCATGGCATGGTATGGCTGGCAGCTTGTTGTCTGAGTCAGTTGGGACTACCTGTGTCCCAATTATGTAGTAATACCGATGTGCTATTGTGCTGTTTATAGAATTGTTAGGACCAACAATGAAGAACTTGGTGTCCACCGCTCTGTTTAAGACAGATTTGCATGGTGTCATTTGCATAGTGCGTGCCATTTGGAATGTCTGTTTAAGAAGACCTGTCAAAATTTACATGTGTATGAGACTGGATGTCATAACATTTGTTTCGCCATGAAATATGTGTTGCTTATAGGATAACTGTAAACCAGATTGAGGTGAAACTCCCAGAAGCCTCAAAAGAGTTATGGAAGCGTCGCGGTTTTGTGGATTATGTGGTTCTGCTAGACTGGTTCAGCTCTGTTGCCGACCTCAAGCTGGGAACCACACTGCAGAGCCTGAAAGATGCCCTCTACAAGGTGAAACGCCTCTTAATGATCTCAAGAGTTTGATTGTTTGTGTCATTGCTGTTCCCCATCAGGATTAGCATTTTAATATTCTATATTCTATATATTCTAACGTGGCAGGAGTCATTTGGGAACAAAATAGAACGTTCAGTCTGGTCATGTCTGTCTGTTTCACAGTGGGACAGCACCACCATTCTCCGCAGTGAGCCCATGGTGTTGGAAGGAGGCTATGAGAACTGGCTATTCTTCTACCCCATGTACACCACTAATGCTAAAGTCAAGGCTCCAAGACAGCAGGCTTTTAGTGCCATGCCTCAGTGTAAGTGCAACTAAGTGTTTGTTTTTATTGCATCTTAAAATGGACTTTGTTGGCATATGGGCATGTTAAAGATAAACATGTAGTCATCCTCACTAGCTGTCCCCTGCTGAAAATGGCTTTATATATGCCATTTACATGGCATCATCTCTATAGACGCAGGATGTGTGTTAAGCGTGTGGACTATAAGCTGAAACAGAAGTTCAAATAAGGTTTCCAGATCAGTATGAAATATATGAATATTTTATTGAATGGAAAGTCAATGTGGGGATGAAACATATGTTACTAGTCATGGGTGGAACAGGCCATGATTTAAATAGCAACATGAAAGGCATGTGGAAAATGCAACTGTTTCTATATTGTTTGTTCATGCAGCATTACCCCATCACCACCCCCCCCCAGCCTGGACAGCCTGCCAAACTGAGAACCCTCTAGTTATGTTTTGGTGTAATTGTTACACAGAGCAGATGAGCCCTGTCAGTTGTAGAATCAGATGTTGTCTAAACTGGCCTTTTCACGCCTGCCTCCCATTTGCTGTGCCTGTGCTGCTGACAGTGAACTTCAGCTATCCCTCCCTGGAGGAGCCCAAGCCCCCAGCGGCCCCTGAGCCCCAGCATCCCATGCAGGTGAACGGGAGAGCAGCGGACGAAGCTCCACCCCAGGAGCCAGCAGTGCCAGTGCCCTCCTCTGTGCCTCCTGATGTCCTTGATGGGCCTGTTTCTACAGGGACTGAAAGGACCAAGAAAGCCACCCTGCCTCAATCTGGCTTAACGGTTAAATCAACTCCTCAGGTAATGGCTTAGAGTAAGATATGTGCTCCCCTTTTCTACCAGGTAAAGAATGATTGAATGTAGAGAACGCTTACGGATTATCAGGAATGCAAAACTTTGAAGGTCATTTGATCTTGTAGAATTTTGTTACATTGCCTTTTTTTCCAGTCACCAGAGATGTGATATTTATGTAGAATAAACAGGGTTCCCACAGGTCAGTGAATTTCTGGAAAATCATAGAATTTCAATACAGCCTTTTCCAGACATGGAAAATCAGGGAATTTGATATTTTTGTGGACAAAGTCAGGGAATATCAATTGTGATCTATTTATTTCCATGCTTCCTCCTTGGTCTTTATCGAGTATTAATTCCTCTCATGCCTCCTTTCACATGTTTTGGTTTTTGAATCCAGACGGTATACGGTACATAACATGACATGAATATCCTTGACACCTACATACAAAATTTTTATCAAATTGGGCACAATGGTTCTTGAGTAAATATGCAAAAAGTCTGTCTTTCAGGGGGGTCAGCATGGGGGGTTGAAACTTGAGTGGATCTACATGCCCACTGAGTATTACTTGGTGTGGTGTTTTGATGTGCTAGGAATTGTTGACCAAAATTCTCCACTCACGTCGTGCTCAGCTGTGCTATATTCATGGAATAGAAGCTCCACTTAGAGCTTATTGCTTAATTATTGTGAAGGTCATGTAAATTTTGCGTTTTAGTCAAGGAAAGTCATTGACAAGTCAGGGAATTTTAAGTTTGACTTGCAGTGGAAACCCTGAATAATGGAAACGCTGTTTTTGAAATCTCAGTCTGTAATTTATCATCCACACGGTTTATGTTGTGTTGTTACTTTTGAGATCATTTGGGTATTTTTTAACATTTGGGTGCTTTCATATTGACCTTTTCCACAGGTCGACCGCAGTAAGAAGCCCTTGGTCAGGGTCACAGATGGCACAACACCTACCAATGAGCCTTCAGCCAAGGACTCGCCGTTGCCTCAGAATGGGCCATTGGTACCTGACCGCTCTGTGAAGCCGGCCTTTGAGTCCAGCAGGCAGCTCTCGGAGGAGGAGCGGCGGCGAGCCCAGGAGGAGGAGGAGCGGCGGGAGGAGGAGGAGCGGCTGAAGAGGCAGGAATGGGAACGGGAGAAGGAGGAAGCGGAGAAGAAGAGGCGCGAGGAAGACGAAGAGGAGAAGAGGCAGCAGGAGCGGGGACGACTGGAGCGGCAGAAGGCCGAGGAGGAGGACCAGGTGGGCGAGGAGAGGGGGAGGCGAGGGCAGAGGACCCAGAACGGAGAAGCGCAGCCTAAAAGCGTCTCGCTGGACTCACCCATGCCCAACAATGTGGTCAGTGACATCAAGGTTGGTTTCATCACACACCCCGCTCACATCTCTCGCCATCTCAGGTAGAACAGTCCTGATATCAGTAATGCTTTAAAACTCTTCATATGCATATGGAAAAACCTCAGCCTACTAGTACTACTAGTAGCTTGTTTATGGGTCTATCAAAGTGTTAATGATAATCAAGTAAGCAGATTTAATTAGATAAATGCCAGTTGATCTAATTTGATTAATGCCAGTTGATTCTCTGTGTCATGTGAATATGCACAAGGAACTAGAAATTGTGCATTTCCTCAGTTGTCAAGATTCATTTAAAAATGATCCACTTCCATTGAAATTCATGAGTCATTCTCACGACACTAACTGTTCACATCTACCACCCACTTCCCTAGTAAGTCCACAAAGTACCAAATTGCATACCACCATTTTCACAGATCTCACATTAACCATGAATAACCCCATCCGTCAGGCCACGGCGAATGAAATCAGTTCTCTCCTGTCTCAATCTCAGGCACCACTGCAGCATAGTAGTGCAGTTGCAAACGGGAGCCGTAAGGCAAGGATTTTAAACGGTAGCGCAGCTGAGGGCTTTGACAAGCCAAAGGTACATGAGCTTTTTTCCAGGTGGTTGAGCATGGCATGCCTACCATTCAGTGGACCTCCAGATTGCTCTCATAGGGATGTGCATGGAAATTCTGGACCTCAAATGACCTCAATTGAACATTTATTTCAACCCCTCTTTGGGGTGGTCATTTTATAAAACAAATAGAAATGGACAAACCTTGTGAATACTCTAATAGGGCAGAGTCAGAGAGCTTGGATCCATCCATTGGTGAAGGATGCTGTGTGTGTCTGTATTGCGTCTGCTGTGAACTTTGCATTTCTTTCCCTGCCACAGAGGGAGCCTCTTACTAGAGCACGCAGTGAGGAAATGGGACGAACTGTTCCAGGTCTGCCAGATGGCTGGATGAAGGTGAGAGGGCCTCACTGACCCCATTACTTTACTTTGCCCTCTTTGCCTTGTAACATTGAAGTCTGTTTAATGCATTGGTTGCCCTCTCACATTTTTATCATCTTTTTCGAGTGTAGTTTTTAGACACGGTGACCGGTACGTACCGGTACTACCACTCCCCGACCAACCGCGTGCACCTGTACCCTCCTGAGGTGAGTGTGCCCCAGACTCCGCCGGCCACGCCCAAGCAGAAGCCGGCCAAGCCCCCAGAGGCAGAGAGGGACCGTGAGCAGTCCAAGCTCAAGCGCTCCTACTCGTCTCCAGACATCACCCAGGACCTGCGGGACGAGGGCCAGAAGAAGCCCACCCCCATACCCACCATCAACAGAGAGACCAAGTGTGTGCCATAGAGTTTGTGTCTGTGTGCATACATTTACATTGACGTACAGTTATCACAGATCTCATATTTAATGAAGGCTAATGGTAGATATCAGGCTATTCAGACCAAAAGCCCTTAAGTAAATGGTGAATAATTACTGTAGGAAGATTTGCTACAGTATATGGATATGCAACTATAGCTACTTAGCGTAACTACAGTTATCTGCACAATATGGAGCTAGCCTAAACATTTTGTTTTGACTTTTGCCACTCCTACTAGGCCTATAACAGCTACCACGTATGCGAAGGTGGAAATTGCCAGACCATCAGCAGCTAAGATCCGTAGTCTGAACCCCACCTTTGGAGGTCTGGGGCCTTCCTTGACTGGCCTCAGGAACCTGGGGAACACCTGCTACATGAACTCCATCCTGCAGTGTCTGTGTAACACACCCGTCATGGCTGATTACTTTAACAAGAACCGCTATCAGGACGACATCAATCGGTAAAGGTTCTCATCTACAGTATGCTGTGGTGAAATGTTTGGTGCTTTCTGATGTTTTTTTGAGATGTTTGAAAGAGTTGCCCACACACATGTTACACACATAGGATGAGACTAAGAGGTTAATAATAAATAGCTATGTGTAATATCAAAGTCTAAAAGCTGCACTTTTTCATTAATATTAAATATTTCTGTTCTCTTAATTCCTGTCCTGTTGCTTGTAACTGAAGTGCCAACATACTGGGCCATAAAGGAGAGGTGGCAGAAGAGTTTGGCGTGATCATGAAGGCTCTCTGGTCCGGCCAGTACAAATGCATCTCCCCACGCGACTTCAAGATCACCATTGGCAAGATCAACGAGCAGTTCTCAGGCTACGACCAGCAGGACTCTCAGGAGCTACTGCTCTTCCTCATGGATGGCCTCCATGAGGACCTAAATAGAGTAAGGACAGGACACCCCAAATCCCCTACCACCCCCCCCCCTTTATGTCCTCACACTACTTTCAGAAAAGAGGCCTTGTGCATTCTGTAGGTGTATATATTGCATACTAAAGTAGGTATGTTACTCAAGCTTCATGTCTTCACTGTACACATTCTAAGATCATGGTAGAATGAAATATTTCTTATGTTTTGTACAAGCAGAAGTGTAAAAGTCCAACTTCAAAAAGTAAGTCTTACCATAAATGTGGTGGAATTCTCAGCTGATTCTAATTAGCAGACCTCCTCAGCCTGTAAAATTAGCTAATTAGTGAAATCACCTGTGTAAAGCCCACAGTTACAACCAATTCATGGTAGAACTTAGGCCGCGTTTACATTGTCAGAAAAAAGTTCAGATTTTTTGCGCATATGTTGCACAGTTCTGATCTGTGTCATGACAGTGTAAACAGTACAAAAAAAATCACATGAATTCCAAATTCCTCAGATCAGATACAGGGCCCTTTCATACGTGGATACATGTTCATTGAACTGCAGTCTAAACAGACAGATCAGACATCCCCTAGCAATGCATTTCCCTACACCATTAATCTGAGAATTTTCGCTGTTTATGAAATGTGTGTATGAAGAAGAAAATTTAGAAGTCAGTAACCCACACATTCTCATCAATGTCTGCGTGCTGCAGAGGAGAACCGATAGGAATTAAGTATACTACTTTGTACTGAAGTTTGTACTGAAGATTGAAAGCTCAAGACTCTATTCTCTGCTGTACGGGTAGAGTGAGGGGGCGTGTTGATGACGTAACATAAATGTGCCCTTGTGGGTTAGCATTACTATTGCAGCTCTGTTTCGCTGGTCAAACCGCTTTGCAAGTTGCAGTGACCTCTCAGAACTTCTCCCTCTAGCTTGTATGAGGCATTCTGTTATTTCGACGATGCTTTGGATCCGACTTGTATCATTCAGACAACAGCGATCGAAATAGCTACTCTTCATTCGTCTTCCATGTTGTTCCATGTAAACAAAACAACATGAGCTGTCACATTTATTTATTGTTCTGCATCATTTCCCACCCCCTGCAAGTACAGCCTTTGCCCCACCCTCACATCAGCCACCCGGGTGCAGTGTGAATAAGTTTCACAAGTTTTAGGGTCATGTCTGAACTGTCCGTGTTGTGTGATATCTGTGAGGTCCAGTTAATTACTGGAAGTTGTGTTTGAAAGCAGCTTACAGTGCCAGATTCAGTTGCGTTTTTCCATCCTAGAAATATCCATTTAGGAATAGGAGCAGAAAAAATGGTAGGCTGTGCTAGGCTGTGGGGTGATTCAGTGTAATTGCCTTTAACTCAACAATATAACAACAACCAGAATATATTTGCAAATAGATATAGGTTATTATAGTATATCTTTTTCCACAGTGATGTCTGTTTTAATTGCAATCGGAAACAAAAAAAAGGGAATGTTTAAATTGCCCCAGTTCTCCTCATACACACGAGGAAGCTGACACACGCTTTTACTTTTGATAACTAACTTAAAGATGGTCCATACCTCAGACCTTCCTCCACACTAGGCCAATGTCAGTTCCCTGTTGTTATTTTTCCCCTTCACATCCTCAAGCTAGGCTTCAGGCTGCTGAAGTATCAGTGCATTGCTTTTAAATAAAATATCAGTCAGTAAGTCTTTTAGAATTCAACACAGTCAAAACATGTTTCCCCATCACCACACCTAATGCACTTGGCTACAGCCCTGAACCTGTAGTTCATGTTTTGCTGTTTTTGAATGGTCATGAACTGACTGTTTGTATTATCGGTGTCTCTCTTTTTGTCTTTCCTTACTTTTTCTTTTTTGTTTTGATGGCAAACATAGAGAGTAAGTAGCCTTATCCATTGCTCCTGTCCCTTTATGACTCTGTTGCGTTTGCTGTGTCCAGTCCACATCACATCTGTCAGAGTCGCTTGTCCACTTTTGAGGCCTGCTGCTCATGAACCCTAAACCTGTCTCATTCCAAACCTCCATGCTTGATATGTTATGGGCCGTAGGCCACATGCCATAGAGAAAGACCAACACAAAGAGTAGTAAAAGAGTGGAGCAGTGTTGTGTTGTGAAGTTATAATTTTGACAGACTGGTGTTGCTTCTGTCCCTGTCACCATTACATCTATTTAGCACAAATCTGTAAAGTATTCAGAGACTATGGTTGTCCTGATATTAGCCTGCTGTACATGAATCTGTGGGCCATTGCTGAAGCATTGTGAATGACCAGGGGAGTGCAGTTACATTTGAACATGTGCTTGGCACAAGTATTCACAATGCTCTGGTCATGTCTAAAGCATCCCCTTCATGTGCGCTTCATGTGCCCTTTCCTTTCTTTCTCTCTCTTTCTCCCTCTCTCTCTCTCACTCACACACTCACTCAGTCTCTCTTTCTCTCTTTGTCCCTGTCCACCCACTGGTGCTGCACAGTGTGTCTCCCTGTCCCAGCAGGGGCAGTGTTGTCTGGTGTCTAACCTGAGTTCTGTGCTCTGTGCTCCATCTCATAGCAGCCTTTCTTCTGGTCATGTGAAATGTCTGGCATTTCCATCACCTGTCTGTGGACCTGTCTGCTGTGTAGGGTACAGACACGCACTGAAATGGCTGAGGCCTTGGCTCTGGACTTGGGAACGCTGCATGAACACGGAATGAGACTGGGGTGGTTACCAGTTAAATGGAATGGACTGTGGATGGAGCAGTTGGGAGATGATCAGCACTTGCTGGAATTAATCGTTGTCATCATCATACCTAAAGTGACATGAGAAAACTTTTATTTTTCTGGTGCGCACCTGAAACTTCAGTTTCCGGTGCACACCTAAGAGTTTCTGGTGCATCCGAAACTTTCTGGTGCGCACCAGAAAAATAAAAGTTTAGTTGTGTCACTTTACGGGCTCCGTATCATCAAAATAGAAAGGATGTTCCATTTTAGAGTAATGGACGTGGCTTGAACTAATGCGTCCACATTTGCAGCTAGCCTGTCATGGTTTCCTGTCAAACACTCACTGAGGTCTCTCTCACTCGACTCATTCAGGCGGACAACCGCAAGCGCTACAAGGAGGAGGCCAACGACCACCTTGACGACCAGATGGCGGCCGAGCTGGCGTGGAGCAAGCACAAACTGCTCAATGCCTCCGTCATCGTGACGCTTTTCCAGGGCCAGTTTAAGTCCACCGTCCAGTGCCTGACCTGCCACCGCAAGTCCCGCACCTTTGAGGCCTTCATGTACCTCTCTCTGCCACTGGCCTCCCCCAACAAGTGCTCTCTGCAGGTAAGCCCCACTGGGCACATGGCCCCATAGCACATGCATGCATAGAACTCTCCAGGGTGTGGCTGGAATGCTGCTGCTTCAGTTTTGCTTGTTCTTATGTTAAAGGATTGCCTGAAGCTATTCTCCAAAGAGGAGAAGCTGACCGACGTAAACAAAGTGTTCTGCAGGCACTGCAAAGCCCATAGAGATTCTACTAAGAAGCTGGAGATCTGGAAGGTTCCGCCCATCCTCCTGGTGCACTTGAAAAGGTAAGATCTGATAACTTCTCACATATATAATTGCACAGTCACATAGTCATATTATATTGACAGTATATTCCAAACATAGTATTAGTCAGACATTCAACGCCTATGTAGTCAGAAGCAGCATTTTGCAAACTCTGGGCCACAGAAAGCAACTGTTCTACAAAGGAACCTGTTGGTCCGCAGAGCCTGAACCATATAATTCCAGTTATGCTTTTTCCCTCATCTGTCACTCACCTGATCATTTGCAGCTTCCTGTGTTTGCCAAGGGTAGTACAGCTATTCTTTTGATCCTGTGGTCTCTTTGGTCTTTGCATTTATTCCATTTGTCAATTAGTGAAATACACACGGCAAACAGTGAGGTTGGGGATCAACCCGGCAGTCCTTTGGTCTCAAGTCTGAAGCCCTAACCAGTAGGCCACGGCTGCTCCCAGTCCAGACACCATTCATATTTCTGACTAATATCAAACAACATCTGCTGTAGCTGAAATTGCACATGAAATTAGCATCTTCAGACTTTTGTCCTTATATGGGCCAAAGCACGCAGTGTGTAAAAGTATGTTGCATCCTATTGGAGAGTTTGTTTGTTTGTTGTGTGTGTGTGTGTGTGGTGTGTGTGTGTGTGTGTGTGTGTGTGTGGTGTGTGTGTGTGTGTGTGTGTGTGTACATGTGTGTACACTTCAGGTTCTCCTATGAGGGCCGTTGGAAGCAGAAGCTGCAGACCACAGTGGACTTCCCTCTGGAGAATCTGGACCTGACACAGTACGTCATCGGCCCCAAGCCCAGCCAGAAAGGATACAACCTCTTTGCTGTGTCTGTAAGTCTGATACAACCTCTTTGCTGTGTCTGTAAGTCTGATACAACCTCTTTGCTGTGTCTGTAAGTCTGATACAACCTCTTTGCTGTGTCTGTAAGTCTGATACAACGTCTTTGCTGTGTCTGTAAGTCTGATACAACCTCTTTACTGTGTCTGTAAGTCTGATACAACCTCTTTGCTTTGTTTGCCAGTCTGTCAACAAGTCATTCTTTTCAGCTAATTTACAATACTGATTTAGTTGTCAAGATTCTTCAGACATTAGATTATATTTTCAACATTATTGGAATAATGATGTATTCAGTAGCAGTATTTTTTCAGACAGTGAACACTAATGGACGCTGTTAACACTCAAACTCTGATGACACTCACTGCAGTAATTTTAGGTAAAGCAGAACTTTAATAGCCCTCAATGCAAATTTTGTTGCCTTAAAGGCATACCAGGCAACATATTTAGGTTAATTTATCAGCTTCGTAGTCACTTTGATGATTAAATGACTCATTATGGGATGAATGAAGGCTCTCGGCCGCCCCTAGCATAGGCTTCGTGGTTACTACACTTGCAGGATCTGAAATACCGGGTCACAGAAAACGGAACTGAAAGTGAATGGAATTGAAATCACATTTATTACCGGCTTGTCAGTCAACATAACACAGGAAAATTATCATCGCTAGTTCCTATTCTTTGGTTTGCAAGTAAATTCACATGGATTGGTCAGAATGTACAATGTTGTTGCTATTTCTTTTTTTTTAATCAGTGACTGTAGGGGGAGCTCAAGAGGTAAAAAATCACAAAATCTTGTCTGGTATGCCTATCCCTATTGCAGTTCAACACTGTCATGTAGTAATGTTCATTACCTTGTCATCTCCTCAGAGGTTATGACCATGTTATCAGAAATCTGTGGGAATTTGCACATTGGTGGGAACAGTGAAAACTCAGCTGTAAGGAGAGCAGAGTCCAAGGAGAGCAGAGTCCAAACTTTTATCCAAAGCGATTTACAAAAGAGGATAACATTAAAGCTACAACTCAATGAAAGAACAAACAAGGAGTGCATATTGCTAACATAGAATCTGCACTATTTTAAGTTGAAAGTGCAATAGTGTAACGCAGTGTAGAGAAATTAAATTATTAAATGCATTCTCAAAGCAACAACAAAAATACATTCTCTTGTCCACCATGACTTTTTTCCTGACTGTGAGTCCTTGCCCTAACTGGTCTCTTCCCCCACCCGTGTGCTGCCCCTCCCCTCACACAGAACCATTACGGTGGGCTGGACGGCGGCCACTACACAGCCTACTGCAAAAACGGCCCCAGGCAGCGCTGGTACAAGTTTGACGACCACGAGGTGTCGGACATGTCCACTTCCTCCATCAAGTCCTCGGCTTCCTACATCCTCTTCTACTCCTCCCTGTGAGGACCTGGGTGTGAGGAGAACTCCAGCACGTGGGGCGAAACAAGAAGAGACGGGTGATGTTTTTACTGCATGTTGAGATGGATGCTCCTGGTGAAGCGAGGCGGTGGTCTTGGCCAGAGGAGCTCTCCTGGTGGGGCCTCTGCTGGGTGTGTGGAGCCAGCCACTGGGTAGACTGAAGGGACAGGCTGTCAGGTGGAGGTGTCTCAACTCTTCTCCCCTGCGTCACAGCTCTTAGTGGATCACCTATGTAGAAGCTGAGCGTTCATCTATTTCCTACACAGTAACGGTTATGCGACAGATGGTGGTGGGGTAATGAGAGAGAGAGACAGAGAGAGAGAGAGAGAGAGAAAACCTTTCACTTATGCACCCCCGGATAGTCTAAGGTCCAGTCTTCATAGCGCTTAGTCTGATTAAGAAAGCTAAAGCTAACAATGTTGTGCGGGTCTTTGACCGTCCGCCGGTGCTAAACCTCCATACAGCTCTCTAACTCAATTCTCTGTTTCAGTGTGTGATGGCCTTTTTTTCTGCATCTAATTACCTTAAAGCCCATTCTGTGAATACACCACCATGGATAGTAAAACAAGACAGTAGGATTACCTGTGTACATACTTGGTTGCAAACCTTGCACATTTAACATGTACATATAACCAAGGAAAAGTGTTTATTTATTTATGAAGTGACCAAATGTGCTCGAGAAGATGCAGCCTCTCGTAGCCTAGCTGTTTGCTCTCGGCTTGTAAAGCCATGTCAGAGATTGGTCCCATCCGGCTTTCTTTCAGAAGAGCAGTCTCACGCAGGCATGAAATTAATGCCACATTTGGGTACAATTTTTTTTTGTTTGTTTGTTTGTTTGTTTCTCTTTTGATCTGAGCCACTGCATTTGATTTGTTGTCCCATTCCATGACATCTTGTTTTAAACTCTGCCATCCTATTAGATTGCATTGATGCACTTTTGTTTTCTTGTTTTCTTGAACCTGTAATGTGAATCACAAATGGATGATGATAATAATAATAATATAGTAACAAACTCATTCGGCTCACCCAGAGGGAGATCAACTGTGTAAACAGCTGCTGCTATACAGTATCCATCCTAGAGGCATTCACTGATGGCTTGGCAGCGCTCCTACTGTAAGCACACACGATACCAGGTGGTACTCCAGAGCAGGCTAAAGAGGTCATGGCCCCAAAGGCACTTGTGTGCATCATGCTCATTTTAGACCTGGGGAAAACCCATGAGGAATCTTGCCACAGAGTTTGCAACTCATAAACTCTCTAAATAAACCTGCAAATCGTAAACACTTTCCTAAGGATCTTAATCTAGAGCATTAAATTGGCTCAAGATAAACAGATAATCAGATGGTTTGCATTGTAAGATTCAGGCAAAGGAACGGTTGCTTTTTTGTGCTTTAGTAGATTGCATAAGATAACTACCATATTTTTCAACTTGTATACATCTTTTGCATATAAAACAATAAGTGTAGAAGTAAATACTCACAAAACTTGTTCTAACTTGGCAGTAAAAAACATTGAAATATAAATATTGGTTTTACTAATTACAGAGAAGGCTTTTCGTGTTGTGGGAGTACTGGCCTTGGGTACATTATGGATTGCTTTAAAATAGCACAGACTGTGCTCTCCGTCTTGGGGAGTCACTGGTATTTTCTCAGTTTCACCCGCTGGAAGAGCGCACAGCTACTGTCAGAGGCAGGTGTTAAACCAACTGCTCCAGGATGGGAGCTTGGTTCACGGTGGCATGTGCACTGCTTGTGTCCTGGGGGTGGACTGGGTCCCCTAAACTCGCCGACCTTCAGCAGCAGTCTTCCCATACAGATGACCCTTGGAGACACAGGAGGTTCAGGTGGACTCCAGAGCTCCCAGTCATTCAGCTTTAAACGCTTACTGCTCTGTAGCTTCAGTGCTTTAACCCATTGTCCCCTTGGCCCCAGAGCAACATTAGTGTTCTGTGAGGCCAGGCATCTGTGAGTGGTCAGTTCTGTAACAGGAGACACAGATTCTCCAATAGAATCCATTTGGTCCTCGATGAAAGTAAAATTATATGAATTCAATATAACTTTTAGCATGAAGTCTGGCATGATATTATATTTTTGTTTTATGTATGATTTTTTTTGTTTTGTTTTTTTTTCTTGAATAATCTTTTCCATAATCATTGACATGTATTAGCCTCAAAACATTTAAATATATCTATTAATCAGATTGTTAAAATAAAGGAGGTGAAACACTAACGATTGCTTGAAGAAGAATTATTATTATTATTATTATTGTACTTTTTATTTTTTGGCCAGTAGGGGGAATACTTGTCTTGGAACTGAGAACTGAAATGACTGTGAAACTGAGAACTAAGGCATGGTAGAAATCCTCAAAGCTAGAAGGCACTATTACCAAAAAAAAAAGAAGCGTATTTTAAATCACACATCATAGTAGTGCTCTCTGCATAATCAGTCTAACTGTTAATGTATTGTGGCCAGAACTAAATCTATAGGACTCTGACGAACAGCTTTTAGACGCAATGTGATATGTTTGTGTGCCTTTATCTTGTTTCAGATGTAGAAATTACCTTTAACAGTTTCCAAACTTGAATGAAAAACAAAATGCATGAATTAATGTGAGGAAGAGGAAGTTGAGTGTGACCTTCCTGTCTCCTGGTGGATGTTGCCGCCCTTCACACTTTTTGTCCATGAGCTCAGCATTCAGGAAGGAGAGAGGGGGCGTTCAGACCTAGCTCACTGAGCACTGAAACAATTTGACCTATGACAGGAAATGTCCTCCCACTCTTCAAAACACATGTGGAACCATTCGAATCTTGGCATTTAATGTTGAAATGTATTTAGTTTATATTAAATATGTTTACAAAACCAGTTCCAACAATATTAGGACTTGCATTTTTATACAAATGTCAGTGTTTAAACCATAAATAGCTATAGTCATTCTAGCCTAAATACATTGATGTTTTTTACTTTGGCATTGTTAAGAATTACTAAGATGTGTGGTAGTGCACCCCTGGAATACGTGGTCTGCTGTACTGCTCTCTTGAGTAGAGGAGAATATATGCATTTGGAGACTGAACAACAAAATCTGGGAGGCTCTCTACACTGGCATCATCAAATATGTACCAACTCCTGGTAACACTGCTGCGGCAGCATGCTGTGTAATGGCCCATGTCCAAGTTGCCGGTGTGGTTCTGTGGAATCGCATGGTGAAAAAGACATAAACATGGGTCTGTTATACAAGACTGGTTTGGCTGTCTGGTTAAAAACAAAGTTGCAGTTATGCAAGAGTTTCAGGCTTGAAATCAGAGGCTGTTTGTGTAAAGCTAGTGGTTAAGGATGAAGTCATGTCTATAAATATTCATGCTCCATAACTTCTTTAAAATATACTCACCACCACTCCATATAGTGAATAACTATTATGTTCAGGTGATGGATTGCTTAGATATGGAGTGAGATCCAGATTGTTCAAGGGGAAAATGACATTTGTTCTAACCTTCCTCTTGGTTTGTTCCTGACAATCAAACCTGAAATATACAGAGACATGAGGAAAGCATTTAATCTAGCTCTTCCACACAAAGTAGTCAATTTAAACATGGGGTGTATAGTTATTACTTCCTCGATACTGACGGGCCTTAATAAGTTCATCTGACAGAAGTACATGAAAATATGTATGTGCACCTTTTTAGATGAAGTATAAGAATCTCGGGGGGCTGAGACAGCATGGTGAGGACCGCCGTGTCTCGCCTCAGCCCACACTGTGGACACCACATCTGGTCTCCTTTGGTCAGTGTACTCTGCTGGAAGAACAGAGTCAGGCAGTCCTGTGGAGAGAGAGGGAACGCAGCCTAAAGCCATGAGTCACTCGTGGGTGAATGAATAAGCCCCAAAAATACGTACAGTAGGAACGTTTCCCAGGACGATCAAAACACTTTTTACCAAACTTAAAAAAAATATATATATATAAACACACTCTTGCCATGTGTGGGCACATGAGTTCCCTTGCTTACTCATCTCACTCACCCAGTTTTATGTGAATAATGTGTCATTGTTAGCACTCATACTAGGGAGAGGGAGAGGTGAAATAAGGATGAAATCATGTCTGATGCGGGCATACACCTCCAAAACATCCGAAAGTGTTTGACTATGAGAGTGGATTTGCCTGTTCACACCACATAGGCTTTTATTCTCGCTATATGTGCAAATAAGACCAAATAATTTGACTTTAGTCTCACTGCATGACGCCACATAATTTTGCTTCCACATTCTCTAAGCGCACTGACTTGTGCCCCTGTGAGGCACAGATGGGTTTGTTCCAGAGGAGGAGGTCCACTAATGTCTAATGTTGTTAGGAGTCCGTGTCTCCATTAGGCCCTAGAGGGAAGTATGAACTGATTTTAGAGCCAAGGGTAAGGCCCTAAAAATGGACACAGTGAATGCTCCAACAAGGTAATGATCCATAACACTGACCAATGTTACGTCAGGAAAGGGAAGAACAAATGACAGAAAGAGACTGAACTTGAATACACCAATGAAAAAAAACTTCAGAAAAATTCAGTCAAAAAAGCTAAACATGAACATGAATGAGAGAAAGTAAATCCTTCATGAATGAATAATAGAATAGAAAACCTGTGCAGGCATCTGCATGGGACAAATATGGCGGTTGAGGGAATGTGCTTACACTACACCTGAGAGGATATTGATGCAAGGAATGAGCCTGACCTGTAGAGGACACTTGAAGTTGCCAGAGGGGATGGGCAGAGACAGGATGGTAAAGACCTGGTTGCTGTGCGTCTGGTGGTCACAGTGCATGCAAAGGGTGTTGTAGGTGAGCTGGCCTTCAAACAGGTTTGTGATGATGGAGTAGTGAGTGGCAGGGTTGGGGGTCGACTTGCCCTGTTTACTGCTGGACATCCTCTTTAGCTTGCCTCCTTTCTACAAGTAAGAGAAACCACTTAACTAGACCTAATCGGACCGCCTTAGGATTTCAAGGACAATGGGCACTATAGTAAATTATTGAGTATTGAGTTTTGACATTTTTTTATTAATTTCAATTTAGTAAGAATCCAACAAGGCTGCTCACCATGACAAGGTCATCGTGGAGGGCATTAAAGAGGAATAGGAGAAACTCCTGGGCATCTTGCTGGGAGTTGCTTCTAAATAGAGAATGCTGGCCACACAGTTTGGCTCTCACTTTGGAGGGGCTCCATGTGTCCATTTGTCCTGACCACATGGACTCCAGGCAGGTGACAAAAGCTCCAGCCACCTCACAGGATCTCCTGAGCACAGTGCATCCAGTAAGATCAATTTAGTCCTCTCATTTCATCAGTGTTGGCAACCATATTCCTACTTAACCATCCACTTATTTGTGATTTTCAACTCACCTGGATATGTCCTGCTTGGTCTGCTCACAGAGGAAGTGCTCCACTAAAGGCACAGTGCTGCTGAGGCACTGGAGCACAGCGTTCATGTAGCAGGAGTTCCCTGAGTTGATGAGGCCACACAGGC
Source organism: Tenualosa ilisha (assembly GCA_015244755.2). NCBI lineage: Eukaryota > Metazoa > Chordata > Actinopteri > Clupeiformes > Clupeidae > Tenualosa > Tenualosa ilisha. Next base: position 2,044,270 of record PYXC01000629.1, read on the forward strand.
CTGGCTGCTGTCGGGCTCCGGAGATGGTGCTGCTGGCAGAGCTGAGCTCCTCAGCTGAGATCAGGCACTGGCTGTTACCGGAAGACAAGGTTCTGGTACAGACATGAGATGGAGGAATGGTACACAGAGAGAATAAATGGAACAATGACAGACTGTACAGCAAGCACACAAAATAATCTCTCCTCCTGGTTTCAAAACCATTTATTTGTTTTCCAATGTCAGTTTTGAGTTAGTTATCAAGGCCTCTACAAACAGGGTTGCCGTCATGGCACAGTGGTAGATTTGTGTCAAGCAGGGGAGCAAATACGTTTTTCTTGATAATGCCATGATATGGAGAAATTCAGTTTTTTTGGCAGGAAGGGGAATTCCACACAGCTTGCACAACCTGAGTAACTTTTCCCTTACAATTTACTGTCATAAAGCACTGAACACAGGCACATCTGGTGCCAAGGTCTACTACATTACACCACATTTGCAAACCTTGCATTTGAGTTGAAACTCCAGTCTGTTGAGTTGCGTGCTTCTGAGGTTGATGGAGCTGCTAAGAAGTACTCCATAGGCAGCTGTGAGGCGACGACTTTGACAAACTCGCTCAAATTCATGTGGCCCTCAGTTTTCAGCACTGGCATTGAGTGCATCACAAAGGAGTTGATGGCAATGAGATGCACTGTGAGCCAGAAGCCTTGGAAGAGGATGTCTGTTACCCCCGAGCTGCTAAGCACTGCAGGGCCAATCCAGCCCTGGAGATGAGAAAGCAGCAGATTGGAGGACTGCTCAACCGACAGAGGACACTCATTTTCAGATTTCTGCTCATTGAAGCCAAAGTTTTCAAACTTGAGTGTTATTCCCAGGCCAGAAAATATCTGCGTTAAGTTGCCTTCCATAAAGGCTGAACTGTCCAGTTGCACATAGTAACCCTTGTTGATGTATGGCTTGAGGAGATGGTGAAGCACTTGCTCCAACTGGGATGCCTGAGAGGCCTTCTGAAGCTGTGGCGTGGAGTACACGTAGAAGTTGCACACATAGCCAGAGGAGACCTCAAAGAGCACAGCCACATTCAGAGGGCAAACCTGGCCATCCACTGACAGGCTGAACTTCTTCACCAGCAGCTGCTGGCCAGGTGTGTATGTTTCTTGGAAACGCCGTGAGACATGCTCTTTGAGCAAGTGCAGAATCTCCCAGTGTTCCTCCTTACCGCGTCTGCATAAACACAGAAGGGTGTTCTGGAAAGAACCGCTCAACTTCTCCAACCAGTTCTCTATGGACGGTGTGATCCGAACAGGGCGACCAGAGCAAGGCTCAGTCTGAAGTCCAATCCTGAGGGCAATGGCGATCCACATGACAAAGTCAAAGTAATGAACCTCTGCCAGCCTCTCTGTGTTCTGACAGTAGATTGTAAGATCCTCATCAAGGGTTCTGTTCACCTTATAACATAGCTCCTCTATAGCGATTCTGTCTAGCAGGGCCAAGAAGAACTCTTTAGGCGAGCCCTGGGTCAGAGACATGGAGCTTTTCTTGATCCTGGCAACAGGCCTCACCTTTCTTGATTTGAAGAGGCCTGGAGCACACAGGCCATTTCCCTCAGAGGCAATATCCACTGACTCAAAAAAGGGACACTCCTTCACAGTCCATGCAATCTCACAGACACTCATCACTCTAGCTTTCAAACTCATGGTGGAAAAAGGTTCTAAACAACCAAAAAGACAAAAAAAACTGTTCTCTACATTTGACAACAATGGATACAGAAAAAATCCAGGAACTTCCACAGATAACTGACAGTGAACATGTCCAGGAGATCTGCCTGTCTGTGGCTTAAGAGAGGATGCAGACTGAGCTCCACTCAGCTTCACTCCTCACCCAAACTGACGTTTGCACTGAAAACTGCTCTCAAGAGCAACACATTCTCCAATCCCTTAGAGTTTTGCTGTTTAGGGACATTGCTTGTGTTTGAGGGTGTGTATAAGATAGAGGACTCCCTGACAACTGTGTCCTAGCAACCTCTTTCCAATGATTCTACTTGAGATCTTTAGGATAACTGGTCTGAACATATGGTCAATAATAGCCCTGCATGAAAACACATCCACCACATACAGAAAATCTGAATAGCGCTATATATTAAAGCAAACCTGTAGAACAACATAAACAAAACTACCTACCTTTCCTACACCCAACCATTTTATGATTATCATCATGCATCAAATGTTGTCCTTTATATCTGTGGGGTTATATATTTAATGTATTTTATCATATTTAAACACAAAATGGAAGGGCCATTTTAAATTGTGTATTATTGGTAATGGTGCCATACAAATTATACAGCGAATGAAAGGATAATATATATGTTCACAATTCAGTACATACCAAAATACTTTTGTCATTCTTAACTAGGTACTTCACCAACCAGGTTAGAACCAGACAGATTCGTCAACTCAAGAAGCAGTATTATTCAAGAGGAGCTATTTTCAAGTAATAAAATATGTACTGTTGTACTGTTACCTCTAGGTGTCACTCATGACAAATATTTAAAGTGTCTTAACACAAACAAGTGGATTCTGGATACAGAGACAGAAAAACAACAAGACTTTATTTCGATAAAAACATGCCCAAAATACATTCCAGCATGCTTTTACATATTACAGACATATTTTGCTAGTTGTTATGAGCCGTAACATAGCCTTAATATAGGCCTATATTAAAATGACGGCATATTACTTTGTGGCCAAGTATTGTTAAGAATAATCATTTAAGAGACAGGTTTACGTCAATGCAAATCATTCTGAGCAGACATCATGGACTCCCCTTGAGTTTCCAGAAGCCCAATCATAAACAGAATCATTTCCTGATGCAAATCCTAACCCAGCTGTCCTGATGTTACTGAACCACACAGTTCTTTTTCTTCTTCACCATGCCAGCCTCTTCGCCACTGCTAACCTTCTGGACGGCCTTTACAATCTATGAATCAAGTAGGAGATTAATTAGCCACTCTCCAAGTACAATAACACCTGTAGATCAGTGTTCCTATTACTGTACTGTACTTGCCTCTTTTGTATCTGGAAATCCATGGGTCCTCAGTTTGGAGTACACAAGTTGATCATTTACTTTGACCTCAAAGCTGGCTGTGAGAATGAAGAGGTTTAGAGAACAATTAGGGTACTTGCGTAAAACAAACATTTTATATGACTTCCCAGACAGCACAAAGAATAGGGCAAGTATGATCTGTACTTGACTTTGGTTTCCTATTGAATAGGCCCTATTCTACTTAAGCTGAGGAAAACCTTTGAAATACATGTGTATAAAGATGACTACACTAGGACCAGCATGTCCTTTTCTGTAAAAGCAAGATTAAAGAATAAATGATAGAGCAAAACTTGCTTACTTGAGCGTCCAGTACTCCCAGTCACAACCGCATCGGGCACAGCCTTCTTTATCTCAAAGGCCAAGTCCCGATAGCGGGAGGCATACCCTCAGCCATTGCTGTAAAGCAATTTAAAGCGCATCAGCAATTGGGTAGAAATTGCTGTAATATTCCTTTTTAAAACCACCCAATGACTTTTTACATAAGGAATGGTATGAGTACTGCCTAGGGCTGTGGAATTTATCAAATTAATTGATCAATCGTTACTATGCCTTTCAGCAATTATGTATACATATAAATGTAATGAATATTTTCAGGCATTGACAGGCCTGGCTTCAGAAAATTTAAGTCATGTCATATTTTTCTAATGCCTGTGCAATAAACAGCTGTGATATCTCTGATTACTTAAAACACCATCCATTTTCTTAAAATCTTTTTGAAGTTTAGAGTTGAGCTAGAAAGGTTTCCAACAACTCATCCATATAAGATTAATGATGTAGTACTGACATCAATGCATGGCATATAACCAGTCCATAATTATTCAAGAGAGCTTACCAATATTCAACGTGCACCTTCACCTTCATGTTGAGGACTGTGCTCAGCACTTCTAATGGTTTGTTGCTTTATGACCAGACTCCTGGGAAACAGGTTTAACCAGTTCGTCCACCCTACAGTCTTAATCAAGTTATTTCCCCCCATATACCATCACTGAACATGGCACTATGGGAGGGGAAATAACAAACCAGATGAATAGAATATTGAAAAAATTGGTTTAGGTGAATGGTGTTTAGCAAATGCTTGACTTGCAACTTTTGTGCTGAAAACCTAGTTAAGGTGAATGGTACTTAACTTAACTTTTATCCAAAGAGACACAGATGGACCAGAGTACATTATCTTAGGTGAATAATTCAAAAGTAAAACAGATATGCCGTTTTGTTTTCTTTTTTATTAGTTGAAATGATATACAGTACAAAACGTTTTACGGCAATATAATCTTGCTTTTCACAATACCCCTGCATAAAATATTCCCATTTTATTCTGTGAAGTTCGTGCCAAATATTTGTATCTATAAGATACACTAGGTTAAAATGATCATACATTACTTTAATGACAAAAGATGACAATAGTACCTTTATAACATTTAAAAAAAATTTCCTCTATAATCATTTTTGTTGACACAGTATCAGCATTTGACACATTAAAAAGACACATATTGAACTGTAAAAGTTGCATTGCAATCTGCCCATATTTTACAAGATTTTTTAAAATCTGTATAATTCTTCAGTAAGTATGAACCACAAATGCCATAATACGTATTTCTACATATATCTTACATTTATAAAAAGGTGTTTATGACATTCTGCTCAAAAAATCTTGCAGTTTAAATTAGAGCAGGTTTCCCTTAAAAACCCACTTGAAACACACACACAAAAAAAACAATGAACAGAAAAAAAAAACCCAATGCACTTAAAATCGCTTTCAATTTATACAAGGCAACTTTGCATTATTCATAATAAATACTATTCCCCTCAAAACAATAGGATTGTACCAGTTTAATTGTCACTTTTATATACTCATATTAACATATATCTTTTTAAAAATAAATTCATAAAAGTAGCCTTCCCATGCCCATACATATTTTGAAATCTGGCAAAATGTTTCATTTGATCATAGAGTAGTGAAATTTCACCAGAGGAGAGGGGCATTCTAACTTCCTCTACAACATAGTTCTTCTGGCCTTTCCTCTTGAGCATGACAAAACATAATAGTAAAAAAAAAATAAAAAAAAATGACACAACAAAGAGGTGGGGGAGGGCCAACACTGCCTGCATGCTTCTACCTGGGCGGGGACAGAGACGGCCTTCCAGTTAACCAGGCTGACGTGAGTTCCTCCTTCCTGTTCCGTTCTCAAAGCATGAGGCGCATGGAATGGTGCTGCTCTTTGGTGCTGCTGCCGGGCTGGGAGGGGTCCTCGGGCGGGTTATCTTGGGACAGAGTTACCTTGTCTGGCGTATAGTCATTTCGCTTCAGGTCTACCATTGGGAGAGGGAACAAAGACATGAATACTTCCTTTTACAGTAAACCACAGGGGAACTGCAGTTGAAGTAAACTAGCCAAACTGAATATGACACACAGTAACATAATAGTAAAACACTCCAGACATCTACTGCTGTATTAATTACTGTATGATAAATATTGGCCTTTTTTCCCCCTTAAAATTATAACCTGGGGCCCAATGGTTAGGGAAACAGACCTAGGACCAAAGGGTAACTGATTCAATCCCTAACTTTTAAGAAAGCTGTGGCTAGAGAGAATGGTTAAACATTACACTCTCCCATGTCAACATCCATGGCCGAGGTGCCTTTAAGATACCCAAAGCCCAACTGCCCCCTGGCACCACAACAATGGCTGCTCACTACTCGTGGTTTGTGTGTGTTCGCTCCCCACTGTGTATGTGTTCACAAAACACACATGAAAGAAATGGGGACAAAGAAGTTTCCTCTTCCTATCTATGTATATTAAAAAGGGATGTGTGTGGACAAACATTCCAGAAACTATCAACATGTTACATTATTTTACAAACAAATAAATGAGCCTCGTACCGGGAAGTTTGAGTTTGCGGCAGCAGGAGTTACAGTGATGTTTAGCACGGAAGTTCCTTATGGCGTCATCCCCCAGGTTAGCAGGACCAAAGATCATGTTATGTGATCTACAGATACAGATGGAGAAATGAAATGAATAGATGAAAAAAATAGAAAAACTCCATGAGTTGTTTAATTGTTATGAATTACTTTATGAATGCTACTTTGCAAGAATCCAGAGCTGTGGACACTTGAATAGCCACTCACCCTTTTTCACCACTCTTTATCACAGAAGGATCCGTCAGGATCTCCCCAACACCTACAGAAACACACCATGACGGACATAAGGGTCATACACACCAGAGCTCACACCACTAAGTACAGCAGAATGCCTTCAGAATAACATAAATAGTACATATTGATCACAGATTAGTCCATTTTCACATAATTTGACACCCTTTAGCATTTTTGAGTAAAAGTTGGCAAATACACTTTTTCTTGTGATGAATCCATTTTTGGAGTTCTGCCAAGCTGTATCTCTTACGTGCAACTCGGTAGAAAAAAGTGAAATAGCAGAAAAAAGTTAAATAGTAGAGAGTTGCACATATCTGTTGGCTAAATAAGAATCAGATTTGGCTGCAACTGGATGAAAGGAACTTGTTTTATATATAAGTTATATATACACCTGTCCCAAATGACCATTATATGGTACAATATGTCCTCCCTTGAAGACTATGGTAAAGTCATTAGAAACTGTATACACATATTTGCTTCCATTGTCGTCTTAAACCATAGGGACCTTCACTTCATGTGGTACGCGCAAGATTAAATCCAACCAATATTTGTAACAGAATACAGTGTAATGGCTTGGATCACCCTTGACACCCTGAGAGATGTTCATGTGTTTTCTTTACACAGAGGAAAAAAAGATATTCCCAGCTGTATGTTTTACATACAGGAACTTCCATATTTTAAAACTTTATGTAATGTGCAACAAGAATGATTGACTGTAGAAGGTGGGAATTAAGATACTTGTAACAGTAACAGTATGTCACAATGATAATCGGACTTTACTTCTAATTATCTTCTTTATCCCTGTATTACAAATGGAAAACATCAGAACATCTAAAATGCGGGAGTAATTTGTTTGGAGCTACACATATATTGTCTTTCGATCAAAGTCTGTGAATTTTGTAATTTTGGGCTTGAATAGTGAATTGACAGGTGCTATGGAATTGCACATGTTCATGTCCAGTTACTGGGATTGAGCTCAGCATTGATGGGAAGAGGCTGGTGATGGCTAAAGGGCCAATGCACACAGTAGGGTGGACAGGAGAAAGCAAGCAAACCCCCAAATAAGCAAGACTAGTTTGATATCTACCTAAGACCTTACTGAATATCCTGCAGCTGAAAAGGCCATATATTTTATTGGACTTTTTATTGTGCTATTTGCACATCAATGCTGTTCACATCCGATGGGCTTAGTACATGTGCCTATTTGCAGGTGTATATAGCATGGAAGAGTAGAATCCAGCACCCAGAGGTCTGTAGCAAACAATCTGATTGATTTACACCCTAGCATAATTATGTGTATGGAGACAGCATTGGAGTCTTGATCTGCTTTCCGTAGTGGAAAGAGGGGGTACAAGCTGAGTCTGCTACTGAGCAAGAGTCATAGCGATATAATGCAGTTGTAGCCTAATCCAGTTTTCATGTCCAAAGAACTGTATTCCCACATAACACCTGCAATCCATTACTAACAAACTAAATATCGTATGCATTTCAGAATCAGAATCAAATCAAAACATCCGATTTCTCCACTGCAAACATTATCATATCATATCATAATATAGAATATTTTATTACTTTTATTTCCCTATTGTCTATTTATACCCAAGGTGCAAAGAGACACTCCGTTTTTTTTTTTTTTTTTTTTAAATCTTTGTATATATTTGCAGTGTTTCCCGCAGGATTTTATGAGACTATGGTGGAGGTGAGTGTTGGGGGGGCTTTAGAATGTATGTAATACATTCCCCCTTGTATGATTACAACTTCATGTCCATTATTTCTACAGAGGTAGACCTGAATCATCACTGATGCAAGAACTGCAACATAAATGAAACTGAAACTTGCATGTATGATATACAATGGTATACAAAATATTTTGGTCCATAGACTATGGTAGGGCAAAATACACTCTGGTGGACCTCCATAGTCTTGTCAATGTATGAGAACCAGAAAGCATGTGACTACAAGAGCTTTGACTATTAGCATTGATATGCCATATGCTGGTCATTTTAGTTATTATTCAGCCACTATATTATAAACAACTTAATTAATCAACAATTTAAGATAATCTTAGTGATGTAATGGTAGGTATGAGAATGACAGAATTTCATGCAATGTAGAAATAGTGAAAAGCTAACTGATGAGGGCAAGGAAATCTTTGTTTTCTTATGCCAGTATCTGATAGCATTAGCTTCCAGTTCACAAACTCGGTCTACGTTGTACCAAATGCCATCCTTCTTATACCTAGCGACAGCACTCGGCAGCCTCAGAGAACAGAGATATATGGGCTCAGTGAACTGGATTATTCCTTCAACTCTTTCCCAACGTTTCATAGAGAAATCACTACATACATACAAACTTACTGCGTACAGTACATACATACTTACTACAGACTGTACATACATACTTACCCTTTCTCTCTACAAAAAAAACATATGAAAATGTCAGTGTGTCAAGGGGGTTTAAGTCGTTATAATTATTGGTTGGATTTAATCTTTGTGTGCACTGCAGTCCATGAAATGACAGCACCTATGATGACAATGGGATCAAAGTTGTGTATACGAGTCCTGCTAACTTATTTATACGATGACAATGTGTGATATATTCAGGCAAGTAATCATCAAGAGACCTAGACCATCAATTTTGTCTACTAGATATTCCATGATACACTAGTAATTTGGCCCATGTACAGTTCCCATTGATCCGACTGCAGCCAAATTTGGTACTTATTTAGATATATGCAACTTTCTGCTATTTCACTTTTTTCATCATGTGCACCACTGAAGATGTACAGGGTTTCATACTCACAACTAGTGCCTGAAATGTGCAAATTTTATGCAAATGTGCTCTCTACTGAGTTTCACATAAGAGATACAGCTTGGTAAACGGGTCTATCATAATGAGCTTCTTCAGAACACACACACACACACACACCAACACGCACACACCTTGCAGATCCAGCACTAAGAGCTCCCCTCTGGTGTACTCGTATGACCAGTGACTGAAGGCCAACATGGTCTCTTCCAGCAGGTTGGTGGGGACGATCTCGTCGCCGTTGTTGTTGTTGAACTTGCGGAACTCTCCGGTGATGCACTCCTCAATGGCAAACCACTGGCCAGCGGAGTGGCAGTAGAGCAGGAACACCTCCAGGAATCTGGATGGAAACATGCTTTCACGCTTATGAAATGTTATGGTTTTGTGGGTATTTACGTCTAGCTGCTGCTTTGAATATCAGACACCAAACATTTCTTTTCCATAAAATACCGCACAGTCAGGAATGTCGCCAAATGACATAATTATGCAGTGTTGTATGCAGCAAGACAGCCATCTAGTTGGCACGCCAACTATTAGACCATATTAGACTGGGTTCAGTGGCCTTTTACCTGGGAGAGTAAGGAATTGACTTGGGCCTCAACTGGTTAAAGGCAAACGTTAGTTTCTGGGCAGCCCTCTGCTGCTGAATTTCCTGGAAATGAGGGAAAAGAGAAACATGAAACTTTGTTTTCGTTTCGGCCTTGATTTCATCACTCTTTTTCAGATATGCAGCAAATTCTCTCTCTCTCTCTCTCTCAATCCACACACAGACACTTTGCTATCTTTACACCTGTGCACTTAAGTGGACAATAGAGGTCATGTTGAGGAAGCTTCCTTAAAAAAGCCTCTCTTGAACTGATGATGTAATGTGATTCGCTGCTGTAGTCTCTCAGTCTGATGGGACATTAGTAGACAGCTTCAAGGCTTAGTGTTCAGTACCCTCAGATCTAATTCTTGGTATGCACTAATGCCTTCAGGATAACTGTTAGCCTGACAAGCCAGACTATAACATCAAAGTGTTTTGTCTGGACATGACCGATAGACCAGGCTCAATCCTAGGGGCGGAATCAGAGGTTGTCTTTTAAACTGCCTCTGCACGCAATAGGATAGAGCTATGACCAATCAGAGCAACATCAGCAAAACGCTGACAAAACATTGATGTCAAAGCCAATTCAAATGATCGCTGTTCCTTGGCTACAGCTTTAGTTGTTTTTCACCGTTGAAGCCCTGTCATCATCGTGCTAAGCCCACCCAACCCAACAAAGATAGTGTTGTGACTGGTCTGACCAAACCTGGGAGAAGAGCTACTGAGGCCCTATGGCTCATGGTTAGAAGTGCTGGCTGGGGTACATCTAGATTTCTAGACTAGAACTGTGCTGCATGACTCTCTATGTACCTGATATTACAAATGCTATACACATAAGGAAACAGAAATTTCTTCAGAACTTTCACTTCTTTGACAGGTATAAAAAAACATATAGAATTGACATTACACCACAGGATACAGGATCCCTGGCTATTAAGACATGTTGTCCTTAGAAGACTGACGTTGGTATCAGCTATATTTAACAGGATTTAAAAACACTCTAAATGCTTTCCTTTCTGTTGAAACTTCTAGCAAATCCCTTCATTTGCAGAGCATGAAAGCTGCCATTGTATTTACTCATCAGTGCTTTCTGGGTAAAAAGTGACATGTGATGATGTCTATGTGCAGCAACAGCTTGATTGCTGCACCTTTATTGGATGTAGATTAGATACAACCTGGTGATGTCACTTTGTACAGCAATGGCAATTTATGAGTGAAAGGTTTTTCTCAACTTTTAATAAAACCAAAAACATTTGAGTGTTTTTTTTTTTTTTTTTTTTTAAATCTTGTTGATGTAGCTGACACCAACATGAACATGTTTTACTAGCCTGGGATCCGTTTCAGTCTTTTGAATGGCCTCACAGACCACACCTGACCATTTCTAGACAACCAGCTGTGTGGGTTCACTCTGTGGTTAAGGGCACTGGTCACCCACTCGCTGATAAGAGGAGCTGTCCGCATGTGGTGGCACAGGATAGGCCTGTCTGCCACACCACCACCCGCCCACCCACAGCAGGGACTGAGCTCAGGGAGCACCCAAACCACTTCCTGCCATCTTCAGCCTCCCCTCCTCACACACACACACACACACACACACACACACACACACACACACACACACACACACACACACACACACACACACACACACACACACACACACACAGGCATTAAGGAACTGAACGGATGTTTGTGTGGAAAAGAAAAGGTTCCTCTCCGTCATCACGCTTGGACTAAATTCAGAGAGGAATGCAGTGGCTGAGCTGAGGTGGTGGCAATAAGGGAGGGCCACCAGCAATCTCACAGCAGAGGCGTTTACAGCCAAAATGCTGAAAGACTGAAGGCAGCGAGTGGCAGCCTATTAAAAGCCATTCACTTGTGATGAAAGTAAACACCCCCACAAATCACAACCACCCCCATAGGAAACTGCCAAACTATTTTCACCAACGTTACAATTTGGTCGCTTTGGTAACCCAAACAAGGCAGCGCAGCCTGCGGTCATTTGATGGCATTTCGGACCAAGCCACTTGGCTCCACTAGACAACCCGTGTGTTTGAAAACATCTCAGTATGATCTGGGCTCAGGCCTACACCCACACACACACACACACAGCAAACCAGCAGTTTATATAACAGAGTAGGCCCCTCATGCTCACTGGCCTCTCACCCTGAGACAAAGGTGAAGTACAGTGTCTTCTCTGTAGATGCTCTGCCAGGTGTTGACCACCTCGGGCAAGAAGGACTTGACGATGTAGAGGTGGCCCGGCTTGAGGATGTCGTACTCGGACCAGGTGCAGAGCACCTTGAGGGCGCGGCGCAGGCCACCTCCCATCTCCTCCTTGCTGAGGAATTCAATTTTGGCACAGAGGCCACGCTGGGCCCAGGAGGACATGCTGTTGTTGATGGTGTTGGGGGAGCTCTCCTCTAGTCGGTACACAGTCACCGGCTCTCCTGGAGGAGAGAGAAAGAGAGGTGTGAGAGAGAAAGATAGGTGTCTTACATTTGAAGATGATATGAAATGCAATAAAATTAAACATTCAAATCAATCTTCCAAACCTCATGCAAATAGCTCTGTCATAGCTTTTTTTAATGCCAAGTCATGCTAAGTAGATGATAACGTAACAGAATGTTGTTATTTTAGATATGATATGGAATGCTTTAATGACTTAAATAGCTTTGTCTGAGCTCTTTTAAAGCCATGTCATCCAAACTGGCAGTAATTGGCAGGTATACACTGAAATACATCATCTAATCTTGAAAAACGTTAAATTTGAAATCTCGAGATGAACATCTGACACTGTGCATTTGAAACATTCCATGAACTCTTGAGTCACCTTGAATAACTGATTTTAACCGCTGCTGCTGACACACCTACAACCTAAAGGATTTCAACCTCTAAGGTGGCACTGCTAGAGTAGCTAAGCTCTAGGTTTTGGAGTAAAGCTTGAGAGAGACAGAGAGAGAGGGGGACTGATTGGAGACAGGGGTGGAGTGGCACAGCCTTACCTCTAGGGGGCACAGGGGTGAACGGGATGCTCTGGGACAACCGCATCAGGTTATTACGCTCCACAGCTAATACAGGGGGGCAGACCAACCAATGGGTTTATTACACTCAGCACAGAGAGGAGAAGAGGGAGCCAACACTCAGCTACCATTGCAATCAAACAGTAATGCTTTACACAAAGCCTCCTTACAAGACCATCTATTGGCTTTGTTAACATGAGAGAAAAGCCATGCAAGCCAGAAGAACTACACAGCAGTATGAATGTAGAGCGATGCTGTCGGCTGTCTAATCATGGTGTGTAACACCTAACCACACAGCAGAAATAGACCAGCAGTATGTATTTCACATTGCTGGCATCTAGTGGTTACAAATAAAAGCCTAAATAGTTCTTCAACATTGTTTGGGTTTGCTGTCATCTGGCCTGACCATATGAATGCAGTCAGTGTTCATTTCAGAGAACTTCATGCAAAGCATTACACAATAAAACTACATTGGGAGCACAGCTGCATTCTCACCTGAGTACTGGTAATTTTCCATTGGTTTGAATGGTGATCCAATGGCTAAGGGGACAAACAAGTCAACACGTTACTACAGGCCATTTCAGCCCTGAAATGGAAACACATTACACATCACCAGAGTAAAGCAGAAAAAGAGGAGTTAAAAAAAAAAAAAAAAAAAAAAAAAGCAAATATTAGTCATGCTTAAACTGGAAATTCAAAACAATCAAAAAGTGCTAAAATAAAAAAATTAGTATAAATAAGTTTTCATTCAGTTGCTACTATAGTTAGTCACTCTATGGCCATTATTATGTTAAAAGCTTAGATGGCATGATTCAACATTCAAATGATCATCTGAAGCACAATTAGCAGTTTTGGTAGCTTCTACTGTATATCCCAAAGTTTCACACTACTTTCATGAACAGGCCATCTTTTGTAAAGTCCTTCTTGAACTAGCCAAAAGAAGATGAGCAGTGAGAGCACATTCTTAAACCAGTAGGGGGCATAGCAGGAGGAGTAAAGAGGGACCATAGAGAGACAGACTCACAGTCTTTTCTGCCTCCCAGGTGTGTGTGTCTGGCTGTGTACAAGCATGCTGCGGCTGAAATGAATAGGTGAAAATGGAGGTTACATTGACTGATTGTCACACTCGACCGTTGTCCCCATAAAACCCCACCCAAGTGTTGACCGTCCCTCAGGTGAGGGATCAGGCAGGTGGAGGTTTGAGCAAGGGGAGAGACGCACATTCCTGTCCTGCCTGCAGCACCGTTGGAGTGTCAGCCCTCGGGACACGCAACCTGAAGATGGCTATCAGGATGTGCACTAACAACAGTGCACAGAGGGAGCAATGTTTGGACATCCAAAGCCAACAGTGCTGCAGGCAGAAATCTACATTCCAGGGGAGAAAACGAGTTTTGTGAGGAATACACCAACAGAGCCTTAAGGTCCATCAAGTGGTCTCCCACAAACATCTCAAGAAGGGGAATTTTAAAAAAGGAAAAACAAAACAAAACAAAACCAAACGAGCAAAACAAAACACCATTTATGGAATGGCAACAAGACTTCATAGAATATGCATAGTGTACCAAAGACATTCCCCCACAACCTCTCTAAAAGGCTTCTTGGGGTAAAGAGAAAATCTGTTTGCAGACCAGGGTCCTGTATATGCATGATGTGCATGTGTGTGTCTGGTGTGTGCCAAGGTTCATGACAGGGGGGATACAATTTCACAAGAGGAGATGGCTCATACCATTGAGGGCCTCATCCGGGGGGCTTCTGCAAAAGGAAAATATGACTTAGACAATGTCATTTTCTCATGCACTGCTGAGATATTTATTCTGTGCAATTTGCATTTTTTGCACTACATATTAATGATCAAACCACATGCAAAATTCCAGACTATGGAAAGTGTGACCTTTACATAGTCAGACTCATCCTTGTGCTCTCTGGAACAAACTAGATCTAGCAGATAGAATGGCCTCTTACACAAAAACATTCCAAATCATGCCTTTTTCACAGAGAGCTACTTCAGAGATAATCACAGAAGTCTCAATAATCCCACTGCAGTCCACTGCTGACACTAGAAAGTTTTTGACCCTGCATTGAACAGGGAGACTCAGAAGATCGCCATGCTGAAGCGACCACTTCCATATAAATGCCTTAATATCTTTCAGCTGAATGCGTGATTGTTTTCCTTCTCCATGGCAACTTTAATCCGGCATTGGCCGGGGGCCTGGGCCACACTGTGGGACCACTCTGATTGGAGCGAGTGGCGGGAAGGCAGCCATGGGTTTCACAATGTGACCCCTGATGTCGTGCCAGGTGTAAACCTGCAGCGAGGTGACCATGGCGGCGACACCCATATACCCGCTGCCTGACAGCCTTGTGCCGTAGCTATAAAGCCGCAACTCTCTGACCCCAGCCTGGCAATCATTAACACACTGGCGTGATCTTTGATGAAGGAGAGGAATTGATTACTTACAGACTGCTGGCCTGGGCTGATTTGCCTTGTACCCTCTCCTGTAATGACAGAAGTGATTGTGATCAAACAGCAAGGTTAAATAACCGTGCCGATGGCAGCGCTCCAAAAACACATCACACAGCCGGGGGGCAATAACAGTTGTGAATTTCAACAGCTATTTACCACCCACTCAATTAGCAAAGAGCTGCCAATCAGACCCACACAGCTGAAGACTTAAACTCCAGGCCAAGCTATGCTGTATGGAAATTAACTCAAAGATCAAGAGTAGTGCTGTGGGAAGGGACTGACCAGCAGAAGGGCAGCGCGTGGGTCCTTATGGACAAGGATGTCTTCTGCAGACACTCGACTGTGTTCCCGTTTGCTGAGAGCTGGACAGGGCACAGAGACACACACAGTGTTACACAGCGTCTCACACACGCACACACACACACACACACACTCACAAACACGAGTGCTTTTTACTGCTTCATGACCTGTATGTCTGAGAGGGTGTCAATGAATGGGTGTGTGGAATGCATCAGTCTATTGTTTTCAGTGCTTACTTGACTCAGGATGCAGAAACGGAGGGTTCCTGTCAAACTCTGTGAAACCGGCGTACGAGTTCACTGTCCTCATGTGACCTTCAGCATGACCCTAGGGGCAGTTGCACAAAACAAGCACAATGGAGTGTACTAAAGCAAACAAGTGATGTACTGTCCTGTGGTTATGCCACGACAATGTCAACAGGTACAAAACTAGAGAGGTCAGAAACAAAACACGGATTGAAAAAAGAAAGAATGACGTACACCAAATCATACGTTACACACCCAGTCATTCATTTACGATTTTCAATAAACAATTTCCCCTGGTGGGAAATGGCCTGGATATTAAAATACACATTTTGCTGTTTCATATTTAGAAAGCACCAAGTTGCTTGGCAACCTGACTAAACTGCAGAATGAGTTGGAGCAGAACAGGCCACTCTGGGTTTCTCAACCATTGTGTAGAACTAAAGAGGCAGAGAGGACTGACCATTCCCTTGGCCTTCTTGGATGGACTGGGCTGTTGGCTGCCAGCAACATCATCTCTGGGGAAAGAGTGTTGCAGATCGACGTCGTCCTTATGACCTACATACACCACATCAGAGAAACAAGCACAGGCAACAGGCTAGTCAAGGTGCAGAAGTAGCCAGTGTGGTGCTGTTGAACTTAACAGTCAATGAATTTAGTGTGTTACACATAAGGGAACATTTCCACACAAACAGCATAAACCACTCAGTTCAGCATGAGCTGACAAGGCTGATCAGCCTGGATTAAATGCACCTGTCTGTGCAGGTATCATTCCTGAGAGTATTAAGCTTTGTTAAAGGATTATATTGCATTAACATATAGCCAACAATTCTTCTTACAGGTATTGAAATTGTTACACCATTATAACTGAATTTTACATTTTTAACATTACTAACATGACCTGTTTATTGACTGATGAAGGCAATAGCAAAACAAGAAATCCTAAATTGATTAAGACTGTAAATATCTCATTAGAATCATCATTATAATGTTTGTGTGGAGCATTTCCATAGATGTCATCATTATAAATATGAGTGACTATTTGACCAAGTGCAAGTGACTACAAAAATGTTCACATGACCATCATATTGAAACCAGACAAGATGCATTAATCATTCTGGTGATATGAGGGCAATCTGTCTTTTCCAGACTCAGACTTAACAGATTATAGTGGTGTTGAAGGACTGCACAGGAAATGGTGAAGGTTCAGGTAAAAGTGTATGAGGTTAGATAAAAGGCTGATATGAATAAGTGCTCCATACAAGTCTATTAGTGCACACACAGGATACTGGGAAGCACACCACACAGGTCTTTAGCATTCCCATATCTGAGCAGCAGGCGGTCAAATAGCAACTCATACCCAAGCAGACCAAATCAATACTTCCATCCACCACGTTCATCCAACATCAGAGCAACCAGTTAGTTCAGAGGCACAACAGTCAATACTCCCTTGGCCAATTGCCTTAGAGAACATTTGTGGGCCTTTGGAGACAAACAAGAGACTGTTTTGTTTTTAATTTCTTCAATTTATATCCTGTCTGCCACATCTGTAACGTTATTTTGACCAATACACATCTGGTCTTACAAGGTAAAAGTCAAAATGAGTGGGCAAGTTTGTATAGGTCTTCTGTAGTACTCACTTGCAAAGCAGACATGTGTAGGCCTTAAAGATAAATTTGGTGTGTTTTGGTGAGTTTATCTTAATTAACAGCAACAAAACAGATGTGGCATAACGTAGAGTAAGCTTGGGGAAAAGCCCTGAGAAAGTCTACTCCTTTTAGTACTCAACCCATGGCAGTAGAAGCTCATAACAAGAGCACACCTTCAGTTCCAAAGAAAGCCCAAAAGAAAACAGTCCATGCAAAGACAGGGAGAGACCAAGAGTCCTTGGAGGACAGTACTTCATGAGCTGAAGAAACGGGCAAACCCTGACACAAGCACTCAAGCAGGCCAGCAGCAACCAAACACCCCCTTTGCGGTAACTGAGTCAAACCTCGGCCTCTGGCTGCGAATCTCAGCCTGTGCAGCATTCCTTTACCATCCTGCCTACGCTTTGGGAGCTCGGCAGGGGCCTTCTCCACGTGTGAACTCCAAGGAACAACAGCAGGGGCTGGGCCATAATCAGGACGGATGCTTTCTCCTTGGGATGAGCCATTTGCTGGGATCGGGGGGTCTGAGAGTGACTGCGACTGGTGCGCGTCACAGGTGCTACCCTGACTATCTAGGTCAACACTAATCTCTATGCTATCCTCATCATCAGTGAAGGCCTGATTGACATAGCACTCCCTCCTAGAGCAAGCAGGGGTAGAGATGGGGCGCTCCCTCTTTGGGCAAGCAGGCGGTGAAATGGAGCCAGCGACATCAGACGTCTTTGAGACTACCACAACAGTAGGATAAGCAGAGCCGCCATATTCCTCCTCCTCCAGCTGCTCATCACTACTACTATGAGGATCAGACTTACCAACGAAGGCCCCAAACTCCACTGTGGAGCTTTCTGGCAGAGGATCCTGCTCTGGTGGGTTGACCTGGGAGAACCTGCGAGATGTGAAGGCGTCCGTGGGCTGGGAAGGCGTGCTCACAAAGAACTGGGCAGCCGGTGCTGGGGCCCCTGGAAGGCTGCTGGGGGATTCGTCCAAGGGAGGGCGTCCAGGCTTGCGGTCTATGAAGGGAAAACCACGCAGACGCAGTTCTGGCGGGGTCAAGGCGACGGCGGAGGCAGCACTGTGAGTTAAGGCACTGCCCGAGGGACCGGCCTCGGGGAGGTTGAGTGCTGCGCCGTGCCGCCGCTCCGGACTCAAGGCCAGAGCCAGCTCCGGCCGCCGGGGCCCCACCTCGTTGGCGCCGCTTCCGAACAGCGACTCAGCAATGTTGCCTGTGCCACAGGCCGAGGACGGTGGGAAGTAGGCAGCGCTCCGGCGAGCCAGCGCGGACGATTTGTGCGGCAGTCCCACCCCGCCACCGTCGGCCACGCTGGATGCCAGGTTCTTGGTGATACTGAGCTCGCGTGTTATCTGGTTGTGGACCTTGCTGGCCTCGGAGGCGTGCTGGGCCGTCAAGGCCTTCAGTGTGTCCACCGTCAGGGCCGAAAGGTCCTGTAGGTGCCCAATCTGGGAGTCCAGCGTGTGCAGCGAGCGCTTGATGAAGTTCACCTTGTTACCAACTTCCTTCAGCTGAATGAACATGCTTTCAACCCTGTGGAGATATCAATAGTAAAACTTGAATGAATGAATATCAATAAGCACTTCCCCAATGCCAAAATAAAATAATTTCATTTTCTGACAACATAAAAAAAAACAAAAAAACAATTGTATTCATCAAGCCATAGGCAAGAGTCATCAGAGTCGCCAAGACACGCCCTGTGAAAGTGCTCACCTGTCCGAGGTCACTCTTATCCTCTCCTCACTCCCTGTGTGAAACTGATCATCCTTCTCATGGAAGTAAGTCTCAACACACTGCTCCTCAAAGTCGTGCAGTTTCTTTTGGTCTTCCTCAGTCAGAAACAGCTCTGCAGAAGAAAATGGGAGACACAGAAGCTCACTGACCCATGGTGATCACATCATATTAACTCAGCCGCTGCTATGACTTATGATAAGCCACTTCTTATGCGTCAAACTAGTGCACAACCACACACACAGTGAATTTTTTGTCCATTCCCATCACCACAAGTTTTTCCAATAAGCTTAACCTGGTTCCCCCCTGGAGATATGAATGACCTTGAATTGTTAAGAAAGAATCTGTATCCTCGCCGCTCGACAGTCGCGCCGCGTTTCAAATGAATCAGGAGAGAATTGGGGCAGGTTTTACTTTTGCGTTGATCTAATCACACTCTGTCTAATCACACTCTCTCCAATCACAGTTCTGTCCACAGCACAGTCGTGATCTCAGCACTCTCAGGACCCATACCAAGTCAGGGGAAAGACAAAATGAGAAGCGAAACATTTATGAGACAGCCAACACTGTTTTACAAATGTTAGCATTGTGTGTGTCTCTCTCTCTCTGACACTGATGAAAGAGAGCGTGTTGTCGTACTAGGGCCATATGAGGAGCTGTCCTTCTTCCTCTTCCTGCAGATATAGGCGAGGAAAGAGGACAGGTGACTGAGGAAGATGAGGGGAGGGGGTAGGACCGGTCTCTCGTGGTACACCATGATGAAGTGATAGCGCTGGTACTTCCACACCAGGTTGGACATGGATTTGACTTGCAGGTACACATTGCTGTGAGGAGAAAGGGAACAGATTACACGGGGCTGAGCTCTGCACAGTATCACCTGTTCTATCAGGATTACAAGGGCTTACAGTGTTTAATTTCCTACAGCAGAGCCTGTCATAGACTTCCTGGCCATTAGATAAAAAAAATACATAGTGCTGAATTCACAATCTTTTGCAAAGGAAAATGCTACCATGCCCAGACCACCAAATGGCGAGTCACTGAGAACAGTCAGTAAGAGTGTAGTGAGTAATTATTGGCTTACTTGAAGAAGGCAATGAGGAGATTGACCATGAGAATGTACTGAACAAAGAGGTAGACCGCTTGCAGTAGTGGAGTTAGCCAGACTCCACTTTTACAGAGATTCTTCTTAGCCAGATTTTCTTCCACGTTATCCGCACACACTGCAAAAGAACATGAAGAACATCAGAAAGAGAAGAATGTGGCAGATGGGTGCCAAATGGCGCATGCTGTTCGTACAACTAAAGCACAAACTTTAGTAGTGCAACCAACGCTTTGACAACAGACTGCCCCCACTGGTAGGAGGATTGAGAGCAGACCCATTAAAACTGTAGATTTTATTTCAAAGACAGAACAAATCCATCAACTTACTGAAAACTGAACTCAATGAAGATATGACTTCTCCATTTTTAACAATTTTGTGCATTAAAACAATGTTCAATTTCATTTCACTTTGGTGAGAATAATAAATTTGGTGTGCATAACTGCAGACATAGTTTGTGCAGAAATGAATCAGTCACAATACCTTACAAGCTCCAACAAGTTTCTAGAATGTGCAGCTTTGTGTGTTTACAACCCTGAAATTAAGTCTGTGCATCTTGGTTTGTTGTTTGCCACTACTGTAGTTTAATATAGGTCTTAGTGAAAGCTCCTGACATTAAATCCATCCTCTCCACTTAAAGGAACATACCACCTTTTGGGGAAATGCACTCATTTTCTACTTCCCATCAAGCTAAACAATTGAGTTTTACACCTTCCTCCAATTCATCCAGCCATTCTCTCAGTTCAACAGTAGTGCTTTTAGCTCCAGCCTAGCATATATTTAATTGACTCATATTAGACCATTAGCATTTTGCCTTTTAGCATCTTGCTCAAAAGTGATTAAGAATTCTGATATTGTTCCTAATTAAAAGTTTACTCTTCTGCAGTTGCAAAGACCAACCGAAAATTACATGTGGCGATTTCCTAGGCTGATATGACATGGAACTATACTCTCATTCTGGTGTAATAATCAAGGAACTTTGCAACCCACCATGAGATCAGAGGCTTTCACTATTTGCCATGAAGACAAGTAATGGGACTATGTTCAGATGTGGTAGCAAATTTTCTTGATTATTAAGCCAGAATGAGAGAACAGTTCCATGTTGCATCGACCTAGAAAATCGCTGCATTTCATGTTCTGCCTGTTTTAATACACATTGTAACTACAGATGAGTCAAGTTTTAAAAAGGAAATATACCAGATTTTTTAGTTACTTTTGAGCAAGTTGCTAACGGGTTAGATGCTAATGGTCTAATCCAATTCAATGATCTATGGTAGGCTGGGGCTAAAACCACTTACATGAGCCTGAGAGATCATCTAGATGAAGTGGAGAAAGGTAGAACTCAACAGTTTAACTCAAGAGGAAGTGGAAAATGAGCATACTTCCCTAAAAGGTGGTGTTTTCCTTTAAGGCTAATTTGCTGTTTTGATTCTAGTAGTCAGAGGTTCATTTACAATCAATACAGGAAATGAAATGGGATCCATGTCCACGTTCAGCATTCAAATGCCAGGACAGCTGTCCTCTATCTAAGAGATGGCTGCAATGGGATAGGCAATTTTCAAAAGGACAAATATGTCAGAGCAAGTCAGACTGCCCTATGCTAAGTGGAAATCCGCAATGTGCTTTTATTGCTTGTTTATGCTGTGTTTGGCCTTCACTGGTGAAATGTGTGCATCTGAACCAGCTGGTGCAAAATCAATTGAGTAGATTGGAAACAAGAAAACCACTAGCTAGAAGCTACAGGAAACCATCATGAAAACCTTACACAGACTTATCCTCTGGTGAAATTCATCAAGGTTTATGTTCTACAATCTTTCATCTGAGAGAGGACATTTTTTCACACATGGCTTGAGGGTACATTGTATTCCAGCGAATTCCTCAGGAAATTTGCATCAGGTGGCAAGCAAACTGGTTTCCCCACTTGACAACTACCAGTGAGGTGAGGAGAGTGGGGGTGATGATGCTCTTTGATTAGGCCGTTGTGGAGGTATGATTCCCATGTGTTGGTGCGAATCAGCGTCCCATGCTGTGGCTGAAAGGTTTGCAATAAAAAGTCTCTTACCATGATAATCCTCCTTACCATCGATTTCATATGCATACACTTCACCATACATCATCCAGTATGGCTGAAAGACCACGTCTTTGGCCAACGACCATGAGGCAGTCTCATTCGGGTAAAGGATGGCTTGTCTTGGGACGCCGTAGCTCAGAAGCACTATCGCCATGATTACTACAATGTAAAACATATTGGCCACCTGCCGGTGCAGCAGAAGCAAGCCACTGGTTAGTGCTGATTTAGCAATTCTGCTTTTGCCTCTAGCATTAATTTTGGTTATACCATATAAAAGCTAATATACATGCGTTATAAAGTGTTCATTTAACAGCTTATACATGTCATGTACAAAGCCAAAAAAACAAAACAAATAAAATATCAACATACCATTTTGCCTATCATCATGACATACGGTCCTGCTTGCTGGTTCACGGCCAAGATATCAAGGAGACGCACGTACCAAAATATAATATTCAAGCAATACACCATTCTTCCAGCAATAAAGACTCCTTCTTCATAACTTCCAAATCTCAAACCGAATCCCACAAAAAAAGACACAATTGCAGCAAAGTCTGATATATTAAAATAGTCACTGAACCAGACTTTGATCTTTTGACCTATCTTCCCAGCCTCAGACATAAACATCTGTGAGGAGACAAAACAAAACAAAACACAAAACAAACACTCAGTGTGGGCTCCAGTAAAGCAATATGTCAGAAATATAATTTTTTTTTCAAATTTTAAACCATAAACTGCTTTGCTTAATTTATGGTCATGCCAGCAGTACAATATGGGACATGGAAGCAAGGGGGGGGGGGGAGTACCTCACGTATTTTCTCAATGGCAGATGTAAAGATGTAGAGTATGACCACCCACTCCTGTGGTGAAGGGAATGGTGGCATTCTGACGAGTACAACGTATGAGTAGAGCATCAGAAAACCCAAGTAAGCTAACTGATAGAGACAAAGAGAGAACACAATAGATTAGGTCAGGCCATCAATGGGACTTCTTATTCATCATACCACGCTGGGATGTCCTCAGCACTCTGTTTACTTATTTCACAGCAGAGTGAAAATTATTGTGCAATAGAGGCACATTCAGCTGCAGCAAATGACGGCTTTGGACACTCTACAATCAATAAGTAAAGCCAGCCCTGAGCAAAGTTTTTCTTGTTTTTTTTTTTTTCCCATTCCAGATGAATATCCTTCAAATGACCCATGACATAAACATCCATTCATGGAAAAATATTAATACTGATAAATTAAAGATTCAAACATAAGTATCAATTTACACATTATACAACAAGTTCACATTAATTATTAATGAATTGGCTTTCCCTAGTGAAATTAACCTTCAACTGAAGATGCCTAACCTACTTCAAAAGAAATAGAATACACATGCCGATAAGCACATGCACTCTCTCTCTCTGTCACACACACACACACTCTCTCTCACACACACACACACACACATAAAGCCAGCCATGTAAACCCAAGAATTCACACTCATAAACACTCCAGGATTGTTGAGGCTAACTGCTAAGGGGCGGAAATCTGAGTTAATCAATTGTCCGTGGTGGTCATTCATCACTAAAGTGTGCAGCCAGACGTGGCACTCTTCAGCTTTAAAAGTAACTGAGAGGCCTTTAGTTGAAATCGCCCAGTGCCAAGAGGCTTCAGTATTATGTGGCAGAGTGTTTCGCTGATACTATCAGCTCTCCACAGCTCTGGGAGAGGGTGAACAGCATCCATCAAGCAGCCTGAGACAGTGCTGGAAATCGGCCTGGGGCACACAATGGCCCTGCTGCCATCACAGAAAGCCTGCTGCTTTTCCATGATGCTTGCTATTCTCAGGGTCTCGTGGGCAGCTTGGGCATACATACCGTGTTGAACCAGAATTTCACAATGGGAGCATGGTAGAATGCATAGAATTTCCTGGTGATTGGTAATCTCCTTGAGCGCACATGGACCTCTGTCTCACTCTTGACCTCAACATTGTCGTTCATCCTAACTTCTTTGAAAACATCCTGGAAACAAATATCGACCTTTAAGCCCACACAAGCTTTGTGCTATTAATATGCAATCTATAGTTATGGTACACATTATTTATTTGGTTACAAAAGCCAACTTTAAACTTAAAACGTTTTCTTATAAGGTGATGAGTACCATTTGAATGTCGTCTGCTGGATTCTGGAGATGGTGGTCACTGTCCTCCATGGTCATCTGATGTGCATCCTGGGACTGTGGAATGTGCGACATCTCAGCCTTTGTCTTGTACTCCAGCAGAAGGATGGCAGGAGGAACCAAAATGCTCAAAATGACCTAAAACATGTAACATAGTTGAAGTGGACACACTTCCATAAAAAGACACAGCATCAAGATCATGCTCTTTGGACCCATATAAGTGGGGCAGGCACCTTGTACCAGGAGTTCTTGCGCATGTTGAGGCGACCCATCCACATGTCGGATAGCAGCATCTGGGTGCAGGTGTGGGCCACAAAGGGCCGCAGGTGAGAGGACACAGCCAGCTTCAGGCAGGTTGAGTTGCTCCAGTTCTTCAGCTCGTACGTTAGCAGCTTCATGGCCATTGTCTCATCCTGACGGAAAGACTCCTCCAGCAAGTCAACAGCCAGTTGGCCAAATTCACTAAGAGTACAAAGCAAATCAATTACAATAATTACCCTCTTCTTCACCTTGAGAATCATAAATCAGGAAAGACAAAGCCCCATCCCTTAAAGAAATAAATAAAAAGATCCAATCAATTAGTTATAGAAGTTTCTCTCTCTCTCTCTCTCTCTCTCTAGGTCACTCACTTGGAATAATCCTTCAGTTCATCTGAAGTGTCATCCACCACGTCACTCCGCTTGGCTTCGTAGCCCATGGAGCGGCACAGCTTGCAGGCCACCAAGGCCTTGGCCATGGACTCCTCACCATGCTGCCAGAAGAAGAGAGCCATCTTCTGCCGCTTCATCAGCACAGCCCACACTAGCAGCTCATTGAAGGGGTAGGGGAAACGCCGCGTCTCTGGATCGTCAATGTCCACAATGTCCTCTTTGCTCTTCTTCTTGGTCTGTTCGCTTGAGGATTCCGGCTGGAAAAAACAGCAATATAGGAGTGTTAGGCAAATCAAATAGCAGGTTCACTAAGCTTCACTCCAGTGGGCCACGTAATTGTGCGTCACTAGAAAGCAGTGGTGTCAAACACATTTTTATCATGGGCCAGATGAATCTTGTGCTTTTCCTCAGAGGGCCATCATATGCCATCTACACGTGACCACAAACCAAAAAAAAAAAATGCACGTTTACTTGTGTTACTAACCACCAGCACAGTCCTAATGTGTCTGTGTTCTAATTTCATCTAATTTCTCTTCCTTCTTGTGGGTAAGCAGTTTCATGATGCACCTCATAGTTCAATAGTGACATGCTGTATGTGGAGTTGCCAGTATTAAATTGTGGAAAGGCAATAATTATTTTGCGCATCATTAAAACCAATTTCCAAGCAGAACACATAGCTACAATTCTTTTCAAGCTTTTTGAATCGGGCCGCATGACATGATATTATGGGCTGAATCTGGACATGTTTGAAATTCATACAAGAATGAGAATCTGTGACAGAAGCAGACGCACAGAACTCACTTTGGGTTTGTAAGGCTGAGCAGTCTTGATGAAGTGATTGTGTCTGGTCTTCTCCTTCTTGTCTGCATGAATGCTGAAGGACTCATGATTTTTACGCAGGTGAGGACCACTGGATGTATGGCGCCCAGGCCGCTGACAATGTAAAGTCAAAACCTTCAAAGTTCTTGTTTCAAAGTTTAAAAGCATAAACATCAGATGTTCAAGTGGACTGGAAATGCAACATGAATACTAAGTGTACAGTATGTTCACACCAAAAGCTACAAAAGCTGTACAATCTCAAAAGATGCTCAACACAGATCACTGTCAAAATATTTGTCTTGCTCTTCCAGCGACTTTAAAACTTTAGCTCTTGGTGTGTGCATACAGTAATCCAAGTAAGAAGCTCTTATGTCAGACAAATGTCTGTCGTTTTGTACATTTCATAGGCTTTTTCCAGATCAGTACTTCCTATTTCAATGCTGCACTGAATATTTTCCATATCCTCTGGTCACGAGTTTAACTAAAAATGACCTGCAGTTAAGTACTAAAAAGAAAATCTATTCCACATCCGTTCAGCCTTTTTTCATTTCCCGTTGTTAAGGCTATTAATAACAACCACAATGAATGTTACATGTGGATGACTGCGATTAGTTTTGGAGATATGACAGATATTTACCCGACTGTTTCCATGAAGATTGTTGTAGATTATTCTAAAACGTTTCCTTGTATAGTTGCATCTGTAAGTTCCACCCATGAGGTACTCAATGACAAGGCCCACATCAATTAGTGTGATTTTGTAGTTTGGCGGCAAGTTACCCTTTACAAAAGGACAAAAAGGTTAGGAGGAACACATAATTGTCATCCGTGGTTGAATAAATGACAAGTAGGGTATATCAAACCTGTTTGACATCTCGCACAAGATGAAAGAGAGTTGGATTTGTTGGTGATTGTTTCTAAATGGAGAAATGAAAGAACATTAAAAAAAAAGTTGATTGAAAAGTCAATATCCCGTCTTTATCCGTAAAAATAACAATCCATTTCATGACTAACCGTGTTGTACAGCTCCTCCAGACGACTGATTGTTAGAAATCGATGCATGCTGACACCATTCTCAATGAGCAGCTTGACAAAGTCCACACGATCCATGACAAGGGCATCTAGCATGGCTTGTTCCAAAGACCCAACCTAAAACATTGATATTTTACTTTAATTTGTCCCAATCAACTTGACATTTAACACAACAATTGTGACTTTGTTTTACTACTATATTAATTGAGCCATTACAACTAATAAATCTGGGCTATTTGCTTTTCATTCATAAAAGCCATGGACTAAACACAGATAGCCGATTAATAAAATGATAAATATTTCTTGAGCAAAAATATTTTTGCAGCCAAAAATATCCATGACTGCATCTGTGTGTTCTTTGGCTTCTTTCAAATTACTGGACATAGCAGTTTCCCAGAAAACACATACCATTAACTGTTGTCCATACACCAATACATGGTCCTTGGCTATGTCAACTCGGTCCCAGGCCAGGGTCAGGACAAGCTGGTCAAAGGCAGAAGCATTTGTGCCTGCAGAAACAAATAAGGCCCACTCACTGACAAAACTATATCAATGAACATGTACTTAACTACGGTCACAGGCAGATAGTAAAGATGACTCTGAATCCTGAATGGCAATTTTGTTCATACACCTTCTGGTCCAGGGTTATGTTACCCAACATACAATCTTTCATGGCTTTTAATAAAGACGTATAAGCTTTTTCAATTCAATTTATATGCACTGCACAATTTCATAATATCTGCAACATAAACTGGCAGAAGAGGGAGGACTTGCGTATACATTTAACATGCTTTTAACGCAGAATGATTTCATTCTTTCAGTCAGCAAAATAAGCACTGATCCCTCTGCCTACACTAGACATCCATTTTCCTGCTCTGCTGCCAGTTTACAATGGAGAACCAGGACAAAAATAGGTCTGCTCAATGTTTCACGACACACATGTACAACAAACACAAGCCAATATATGAAGGTATATAGGATGACAGCATAATGATCTGGAAAAGTTTCAGGAAAACATTAAAAGCTAACCCTGTGATTTTTTTTTTTTTTTTTGTGGAAAGCAAGTGGGCAGAAGCTCTCAGGCTGCTGTGTTGTCTTAAGGGGCCAAGGAGGGGATGCCTTACTGGTTCACCAAGAATAATAGAGCACTGACAGGGAAATATTTAAGCTCTCAAGCTTACTCTCTAGAGAGCTTTAAATCCACAAACTAGTCAAACTTGCTTTTCTTCTGGCATAAATCTACATACTGACACACATTACGTAGGTTTTAGGTTGTACAGTGGGTGGGGCAGTAAGGCATGCCAACAGTATTGTCCATCCTATATCTCCTGACAATAAGAACATCAAAAGCACAGACATTTAACCAGACTAATACAAGGAAATGTTTACTCAACACAGGTGAATACCCAGCAATGTTTTCTCTGAAAGCCCTCAAGTACAAAGGCCCAAACTGCAGTCATAACAACAGAGGAAACGGGGGAAAAACAAAAAAAAGAAGAGAAAGGCAGAAAAAAGAGGAGAAAAAACAACTTTGTAAGATAAGAGTCCAACAACAGAAACTTAAGGAGTTCCCCTGCGAGTGGGTCCCCTCATGTGGAATGCAGGAGAGGAAAGCTGTGCCCTACAGGGAAGGGCTCTCCCGCTGTTCGTCTGGGTGGAGGATAGTCGGGCAGCTACGGGACCTAGGGTCCCTAAGCAGCGAAACCCAATGCGGGCTTGGCCGCATGCCCTGCTGCCACAAAGCTGGAGGCCCACAGGAAGAGCGTGTGACAGAGCGGGAAGGGACGCTCCCCCACCCCGGCCCACCCCCCTACTCCTGACATCACCCTGCCTGCACATCCACTTGGCAACGAGAGTAGACTGTTCCCAAAACACATCTATATTAATTTGGGGGAGCAAAAGCGTACAGAATGTAAACAAGGGCAGTGAACCCCAATCCCGCTGTGTTGACATCTGTGTGCGATTAGACGGACATAGGCTCATAAACCACTAGTTTCTTTTATCACCAGGCAGGAAATAAGACCATGAAAACACTTAGATTACTGGGTACAAATAATTTACATTCAAGGAGAAAACTACTAAGATTTCTGGCAGCAGATTTTTTGCCCTTACCTTTTAGGAAGGCTTTGAGTATGGCAACATCTATATCTTGGTGGTCTTCGGCTCCTACATGAAAGACTGTTATCTTTCAAAAAACAAGAAAAGATGCATGTGAGGACAGCAAAAAACAAATGAGGCATTACAAAATGTTTTTTTTAGACTGGGCATTATTAGGGAATTTGTATTTTTTTTTGTGGTGGACATCTCCATTTTAGATATAGTGCGGCCCCCAAAATACACGGGACCATGTCAGAGTAAATGGAGCCGCCTGAATAATGCAGAACCAATGCGAGATGCAACCTGGACCTCTGAGCTTAAAGGAACCATATTACTGTGCTATCAGAATGCAAGTACCTGGCAAAATAACTGTTAATCTACATGTGACTGGGATCATACGGAACTTAAGACTGCCAGTTTTCAATGGCAATGGTTTGGAGAACATCAATTTCAATCTATTTCAGGCAGCACATACAGCTGCATGTCCAGGCAGGTTGCTAGACAAGCAATGTGATATTTACAAAACAGCACAATGTAGTTGTTATGTAACGCTAAATACCAAACATGACTGTTGAAAACTCATGAAATGGCTACTTCTGTCCTGCTGGTTTACAGTTAGCTGAAGTTCAAACATTATACCTTCTTACAATAGCAATAGCATCTAGCTTCCAAAGAAATGAGACAGGTCTTTGGCTCCTAATACTGGCAGTCTTTCTGAATGTATACACTGGGGTGGTACTGGGCTACTGAAATATGGTGCTTAGATGACGGTGACATGTCGATCAGTGCTGTTACCAGTTCTTTGTTCTTCATGCATTCCATTAATGTCTGGAAAAGATGGATGGCATCACTGTGGCTGAAGTTGAAGGTTTTCTTGATTGTGGCAATAATGTCAGCCTCTACACCGTCTGGAAGTCCCCTGAGAGGCAATTATCAATAGACCCAGTCAAAAGCTGTTCGCACTCATATTGCTAATGTTCAAAAAAATCTTTGATAAAACACATGTTGTGTACCCTATTCTGTTGAAATTGAAAACATGGCTTATCCTTCGCTAAGGCACTTCACATTACACTGAGACGCACAGGTCTCCTTCACTCACCCCCCCTCTTCAGTCTGTTTGTGCACATAGGCCAGGATATCAGCAGCCCGGCCAGTCCCCTCACACACCACCACAGGCACAGGGGGACTCTCTTGCAAGTACTCCAGCACAGTTAGGATCACATTGGGGCCGCCCTCAAAAATAAGAGCTACCACTGGGACACCCTGTCCAATTCCTGTCCACACACACACACAAACACACACACACACACACGCACACACAATTACTTAAATGATATGCAGACTACACAGCAAAACACATCTGATAATAGAATTCTAGGCTGTTAGCAAAGTGGCCCATTGCCCATTTCATTTGAGAAATCACCACCTGTGTATACAATAATATATACGCAAGCAATTTTCAGGTGAATTTAGCTCCGTAAAATGATTGCCATAATCCTAGGTTACACATCATAGATACTAGACATAATGCACTGTGTTTGTCTAAGGCAAGCTTCCAGGAAAATTACAGTTTTAAGGTCATATGTCTGTTGCTAAAGGTGGGGCTAACACAACTGAGACAGCAAAATAATAATTTAAGTTGCATTTAACTTGGACTGATAACAGTCATTGACCATGATCCCACACAGGGAATGTTTACTAGCAAGGAGGGAACAATACACCTTCTCACAGCACTTGCCTTATCTTCATGTAAAGTATCAATTTAAAATGTGCTTCTTCACTCAGCAACAGTGAGCAAGTTGGACAGAGAAAGCACACATTTACACATTTTATCTAACATGAAGTGCTTGTTCTACTCCAATGGCTCCAGTAATGGGTGAGCCTGAGGCTGATGAGACATCCTTACTGGCATGGATCCTCTGCAGGTTAATGTGCTTCTCCAGCTCTCGCCGCAGGTTGACCTCTGCCCCATACTTTCCCACCGTCCCATCATCCACCAAGATGAAGTGCGAGTGGAGACTATTGAGCACGTTCAGCTTGCTCAGGGGGTTCAGCAGGGTTTGGTACGGGGCCACCACCTGCATTGGGAAGAGGGCCCCCAGTGCTTTTCAGTTATCTCTCTAGATCTTTCTCTAATGACTTTGCCTAAGTGACATTCTAACCCCTTTCACACTGAACTATTTACACAGAAACACTCTGTCCCATAGCCGGAAGGAGGCTAAACAATCCAGAGGTCTAAATACTTCGGACCAATTGTTCTCCAAACAACCTGGCTCACAATCAGTCAGGCATGTTTGCCAACAATCAATAGCTAGATCTGCAAATCCCAGGAGTTACACAGTGCATGCAAAGCAAAAGTTTAAAAAATTGCACATACAAATAGAAAAGAACAAATATTAGAACAAATAACAGTCAAACAGTTAGTAGACATGTAGCAAAGAATACGTTAAAAGGACTTGAAAGGACAACTGATGTTACTGGGATAAGCATTTGGAGAGTCGAAGGGAGTTTTAAAGACTGATGAAGAGAGTCAAATAGACACTGAAGTTACAGAGTTATCCGCGACCATGTTGTTGACAGAGAAACTGTTAGTTAATGCAGCTGTCTATCAGAGCTACTATAGCTATTTGATATCACTGTCAAAAAACATGAAGGGAAATACAACTGATGATCACACAGGAAAGAATAGCTCGCTTGGAACAGGAGAAACTTCCAGCCAAACGGTCATCACTTTACCACAGGTAAAGAACCTCACAGCAAAGCCTGTAGCCTAGCCTTCTCATCATTTAACCACAGATAACGCTAGTTTTAGGGAAGGTGATGTTTGAAGGCTCATTTAATTTGTTATGGTCTTGTTACAATTATGGTGTGTCTGTTTTATAGAGCCAACTGAAACACTTTAATTATGCTAATCTCGTGGAATTCCAAAGTTCCACCACTCATCTTCAATTGCGGCTATTTGGTAAAATTACAAACAGTAGAAAGGTGAAAAACGCATAGCAGAGCTACAAATTTTGAGACCTATTAGATTAAGTTTTCATGATGTTTCTTGGTTAAATAGTTAATTTGTTATAGCAAAGACAAAAAACCTGGAGGAATTTTTTAAAAAATCCACCAGATAACAATACAGTGTTGTGTTGTGTTGTGTTGTGTTGTGTTGTGTTGTGTTGTGTTGTGTTGTGTTGTGTTGTGTTGTGTTGTGTTGTGTTGTGTTGTGTTGTGTTGTGTTGTGTTGTGTTGTGTTGTGTTGTGTTGTGTTGTGTCATTCCAGAGGGCATTAGTTTGAAAGTGGACTGACATCTCTTCCAATGAGGTCGTTCCTATTCTCTATGACCCCCCAGGGAGCGATCCCAATAGTGCAAATTTTCCGTGAGGATCTCGACGAGTGCTCTTTCAGGGCATCACCAACGTGCTTGGCCACACCTGCAAAATGCAAAAGAAAAAACAAAACAGTAGCTAAGGTCAGCAAAGTGGAGTCTGGCATGAGTTTCCCCTGACGTGTTACTTACTCCCAAATTTCACTGCAAGTCAAGACAGAGGTGTGCTCAGTCTGTCAGCCAAAACAGGAAGACGGATGCCTTTTCAAACTAGCAGCCTCTTAAAATAGTGCTGCTCTGCAGCGTTAGGACAGTCTGGCCCAATCTACCATTGACCCATCATCACCACCCAGAGTAAATATCACATTAGATAATTGGCCCCCACAGCCAGCTCCAAAAACTAGCTAAAGACTATCATTGGCTCCTTGTTGCCTAGTATTCGAGTAGTGGCTTAGTTGATGCTTTAGGTCTGTCTTGCTGACTGTGGTACTGGAGGAGTAATGGGGTTGTGCTTTGAGGCTCTTGCCTGTGTTGACACCACCGGTGAGGATCCAAGCTCCAGTGGTGACGGCAGCTTTGATCAGGCCCTTCCCCACCACCTGCTTGATGCGCGGGTGCAGGTCAAAGTTCTGGACGCCTCCATGGACAGATATGAGGATTTTGGGAAGCTCCATCTGCCATTCTTTCAGCATGAGGCGAAGGACACTCTCTGGTGTCGAATCATATGATAGTCGACAGTACTGCAGAAAAAGCACACAAGACAAGTACTTAAGAGTTAGCCAGTAGATTTTTACACATTATCGTACATAGAATCAGTCAGCTAGTGTAATAACAGTGTCTTGATTCCATTTAAATCTCCATTTAATCATTTAATGGATGTATTGATAAATCTACCTTTTAAACTCTACACTGCAGTTGAATGGGGACCCAGAGGCACAATGTCCAAGTGGTCGCTGACTCACCTTGGCTCTGTAGGAGTGGGATCCTCCCTGGAAGTTGATGATGCCGTAGGCATCTGTGGGGCCCTCCTCAGTGTGCTTGTCCACGGACCACTCCTCCAGCTCGGGCATCTCATTCTCACCCAATTTCACATCTGAGTATTTCATGGCCAGGCTGGCGGTGAAGCCCGCATGCTGCCTGACCAGCCGCCCACAGCAGCATCTGTGGACATGAGGCCCAGCAAATCCCGCTTATCATGTGCAGTAAACATCATGGTCCAACAGGGCATTCTCATATTTCTACACTGAGATTTGCCACTGCTACGATAATCAGGTAATTGTCTTTATTACTTCTCATTATAGACCCAACACATTCACAAAAGGCTGAGTAAGCACACAGTTCTACCAAAGAGAATTTTGTATCCAATTTTTGCTTATAACATTTTAGGTGTTGGGTGTCCTGTACACCAGTAAATCAGATGTCTGATAGCAGGTCAGTTCTGTGGGGAGGGATATCCTTTGTTCCCGTAAACCCCTGGCCACAGGAGATTTTCCACCTCACACCCTCCTACAGTATATGCCAAGGCTGAAGCCCATCCAAATTTCATGCTTTCAATAACAGCAGGGAACACAATTACATCCTGGCTTTGGAAACCCAGGAACTAATTGCTTCCTGCAGAGGGGTGGTGCACAGTTTAGAATCCCAACCCTGCATAACACTGAAGATTTTAAGCCAAACTCAGCAGATAAGGCTGCTCCTGTTACAGCCAATCTGGTCATGTGGTAGCAAGGCATATTTTATGTATCAATAAAAAAAGACTGTATTGAGTGAAAACTAACAAACAGAAGTCCAACTAGGCCAAGTAATGAAGTGCACTATTTCTGCAGAGATTTGTCCTTTGATAACAATAATGAAAGTCAGACTGAATGAAGGAAGAGCCTGAGGCCTACCGCACAAGCTGCTGGCAGACCTGACATCCTGGAAGACATCTAGACAAATACAAAAAAATGACACTAATCAGTATCAGTATCAGTATTATCAGTACACATATGAAGTACACAGAAAACAGAATAGCAAATTTGTTACTGCTTTTTTCCTTGTTAACAAGAGTTTACACAAATCCTCCTGTCTGTTTGTTTAGCAGTTCATCAAATCACTCAGTAACAACAACTGTCAAGTTGCACATCCTGTAATGCTTTAACCGACTTATTGACTTGAACACGTACAGGTCCGAGAGAATTCTCAACTTATTGACTTGGAGAGATAGGACAGAATTTGAGCTGTTCAGTCAACCAATGACACAAAATGATGATTCTGAATTCCACTATAGACTTTCCACACAGAAGTGTCACATTCCAAGGTTTCACATTCCAAGAGAAAAGCTGCAGTGGTTGAAAGCCAGCAATGTGCTTGTTACACAACAGTTTTCAATAGACAGAGACTTTTGATGGCATGTTCTGTCATTCATATATTCAGGGTTACATTTAGATTTTACATTTCAGAGGTAGCATTTGAAAAGCAGGCAATCATACTATACCTGTGGGGGTCTTTTGACACCGGTAATATATATACACATTCCCTCTTGGTGAAAGTTCTTTCTATCCAGGATATCTGGGACTGCACAAAACCAAAACACACAACTTCAAATGAATGAAAGACAGGGACATTACCCAAACAACATTAACACTCAAAGGGTAGTGAGAAAGAAAGAGAGGAAGTAAGGGACAAAAAGGTGTCTATAAAAGAAAATTATATTCTCAAATAGATAAATCAAACAACATTTTTTCCTGCCAATTGTCTGCAATGTACTGCATTTCAATCTCAAAACTACTCCAGCCATGTGGCAGCCTTTTCAAAGCCCTCTGAAGTCTTTCTGCAGCAGCACTGTTGAAGGGCATCTCAACTGAACCAAAATGGCAATGGGTTTAAGTGCCCTGCTAATCCAAGCTTTATTGAAAAATCCTACAGGATCAGTACACTACTTAATAAACAAATAAATGTAATCAGAGAAAATCCTTTGTGTTTGTACCACTAGTCCAGGGGAAGCCATTCACAGGCACAAATTCAATCACTCCACACTCTGCTTCCAGCAACATGTTGTATGCAGCTAGAGGGTTAAGAATTTTTAATTAAAAATTCAAGCTGTACAACCTTCAGGTTTCTTGACAAAACTATTCAGGGGCCCCAAAGACATCAGAGCTACCACATACAGCAAACCACAAAGAACACTTCCAAAGACTCCACATACCATAAGGTGAAGAAACACTGATACCATGCCAATTACATTAGTCTATCACCTAACAGATTTGCATCGACCAAAACTACTATTAAGTCAGGTGCTCTGATGGATGTACCTCAATGTCATCCTCTTCATCTCGCTGCTTCAAAGCTCTGTACAGGAACATAACCACAATTCTTCCAGCATTGCCTGCACCACCCAAGCTGTCCAAAGCCCTTAATCACTCTTTGTTCTCATGCGACCGACTAGCTCTGGGTGTCAAAGTCTAAAACCAGGTATAATAATCTTTCACAAAAAAACAGAAAGAAAAAAATATTCACTTCTCCCAGTTAAACGCTGAACAATCAGACCGAGGGTTTCATCCTGCCACATCTCTGTCTTGGTTAATTTGTAAGGGCCAGGAGACATGGAAGGTTCTGGGGCTTGATGAATGCCTCTGCACCGAGGCAGGTTATTGGAGAAGAGTGAGGGGCTGGAGCTGAAGCGCCTGGTGATCTATGCCATGGGCACCAAGGAACCTGGAGAGGCATGCAGACGCATTAGACTAATTCCCACAACCAAGGAGGTGGCCTCACAGATTGCCTGGTTGGCACTGAAGGTGGAGTGCTCTTGAGAGCAAATCTCAAGACCTTTGCCACATGTTTCTGGCAGCCCAGCTTTGTGACATCATTTGGAACCCTTCTTTTCCCTGTAAACTTATTCAAGTGACTGATGACTATATATTCTATGGTCTATGGTAATGTGGCATTCTCCCAGTCTACCATAAAAATGTACAGACACAGTTGTTCCAGACAAACAGAGCCTTGGTTAATCTCAGACAGTCCATCAATGAAACAGCAGCTCAATGACAGCAGGATGCAGTGACTTGCTGGAAATGATTTAGAGAGTGGCTTCCCTGCGTACACGGCTTAACAATACACAAAAGAGGCTTACTTGGAAGGGTCACGGTAACAGGAACCACGGCAACATTTGCCAAAAAGCTTCTGCACGTTTAAGAAACACCATTCTGATTATTCAAGAGGCACTCCAAACTCATGGCAAGGAAGCCATGAGCCAAGGAAGCATTTATCTGTTTATTTTATTTTGTTTAATACTCCTTTTGTTATAGATAAAGTTGTATGAGTTATATCAGGTGAGACAGTAATTTCTCTAGTAAAATACAGTGTCTTTCTTCCTGCTAATTTCAAAGCGTGCTAACATATCTAGAAAATAACTGTTGACAGAGGCAGGGTAGGTTGTAACACTTTTTTTTTTAGCTGAATTATGGAATCAAGTGGACAAAATCATCTTGGCCCGCTCTATGACAAGATCAGGAATGAGGACCATTATGGAAAGTTTTTAAAATTCTAGTAAAAGTCAGACAGAATGAGAGATCATGGACTACTATTTGAATGACCAGCTATATGGTTTTATGGGATAATAAAACATGTAGATCTACAGTCTTGTACCTTTGCCTGAGTCAAAGGTCTGAGTACCTTTTGCAAAATAACTTTGGACAATGGTGGGACAGTGGAGCTCTGTATTCACATACATACTTTATTGTTGCAGTCACTTATGTCAATAAATCTGTTGTTGCATGTACCCTTATTTTTTGTGCATTTTGTCTACCTGTCTACCTTGTGTACCTGTTACAGCTTACTCCAGTATGTGTTAGGCTACAACTAGTGGGTTAGGTTATAACAAAGGAGCATTTGTCATCATCTCACAAAGTCTGTGATAAACCTGAAGAGATCTAAGTTGTTGCCATTTGTAGTAGACAAATGTGGGTACTTTGCATACAGGTTTATAACTATAGCTCAAAAAGTGTGATAGCCTAGTTATATATGTTGAAGAAAAAAGTGTTACAGCCATATCTGGTCTCACTAAATCCTAAAAATTATTATGTAGGCTTTATTGGAAGAGGGTGCAGAAGGCAGATAACACAGCATGCAGGGTGCTTCCAGTCCAACTTCAGTTCGATTGTAATTCGGTGTACATACACAAATTATTCGACTTTCAATTGCATTATCTAGGTATGTTAATCAAACTATAAATAGTCCAGTTCGGTTTGATTTCAGCTGGACAAAGGTTTCCATGCATTTTAATAGTTCGACTGTAGTTGGACTAGGGCAACAATTAGATTTTCTCTTTGTGCATGTAAACGTTCTGAGTAGAGGACGGGCACTTCTTTGTGCCAGACTTTGAGAGAATGTGGGATTACAGTGTCTGTGGGAGGGAAGGGCCAACACTCAACATCAAATGAGGTAATATATCAAGTCACAGTTGTCCCTAAATACTAGCCTAACTACTTTAGATCTCTGGAAGCAGGCTACGCTGGAGACACCACCACACAGCTTAACAGAGTAGACCTTTGCTCCCCCTTATTCCCACACTGTTGGACTGTGGCACTGCCTCAAGCCTTTTTCCCACACTGCAGTGAAGGAGAAATGGCCTGCAGTAAAAGTTAACCTTCCTCACTTTCTAGTGCCCTTCCAATTGTCCCAAGATAAGATCTGTCCCATCACTTCACTCACCCTTACATTCATACACGTAGTCACACACACATGCCTGCACGGACGCGCATGCACACACACTTACTTGGGTCGTCTGTTAAGCACACTTGCTTTATCTGAGCACAAAGGTGCAAAATTATCTAAAACTAACACAGGAGCCAGCAGAGGCATATTAACAGTTAGTTTGAAATGCAAAAGGGGACAACATCTCACATCCAAAGCAAAACCGCTTTGAAATGGCTAGAAGGCTGAAATGTAAACTTTGATCCCTTTTAACATCATTCTACTCAAGAATGCCAACTTGACAATACATGTTCACCCAACAATTACTGACTTCTCAGAAAGGCTCAGCAAGATGAATTCTTTGAACTCGAGAGTACATGACGTGCAAAAGAAGGGTAGGGAAATCACACAACAAACCAGTTTTCAACAGCATGTGACTAGTGGACTTGTCCTTTATCTATAGCCTAAATAAAGCAAACAGAGTGCAAACGCAAAACTTCCACGTTGCTTCTTTTTCCCCCCTTTTCAAACGAGAGCCTTGCTTCCATGGGTAATTGTAGCTTTGTCATGAAAACTGACACAAAGGCTAAACACACACATACACACACACACAAATGCATGCAAGCGCTCACACAGGCACAGGCACGCCTGCACAGGCACGCCTGCACAGGCACGCCTGCACACACACACACACACACAGACCACAGAAAGGTGGAAAGAGAGGTTTGAGCTTCATGCTAACACAGCCATAGGAGTACAAACTGCCCAACTAGTGTTACATCAGCTGTGCACTGTGCCCTACATCTGCGCTGGAGCTGTGAGTCCTTCAGGCACTGCTCTGATGAGGAGGATGCTACTGTTACTGCCGCATCCCTACACCAAGGCTTTTTATGGAAACACACCACCACAAGCATGAGAACTGAGAGGGCGCTACTTGATGCCATTCATAAAAACCCACACAAAGCAATAAACAGCAATACACAGCACAGGTTCAAATGATGTTGATCCCAACTCATCCCAAGCCAAAACATAGTGATCCACTCTGGTTTCCATTTTCTTCCAGAAGACATTCAAATTGCAGTGGACTCCCAGACGAGCTATTCTAACCTATTTGATATTCACCTCCTGACCTTCTACACTGCATTATCAAGCATCTCTACTCCTATACCCACCCCCCACCCAACACCCCCGCCAAAATTAAAAGAAAGCGTTTCTGGGCGTCGCTCTGCACAGCTGGCAGTCAGCCATGAGAAAATGGCCTGCATGGCATCAAAGCAACTGCTTTAATACTGTCCCACAATCCAGACTTCGAGAAGAGGGCAGATCTAACAAGACCTGATCACCGAAATAATCCTACACTGCTAAGGCTTGATGTGTAATAAGGCCTATGTGTGGTACAGTAATTGTACAATAAATGAAAACCATGGATCAAAAAGAATGGTGCAAATGCTGCATTAAAAAGAATGGAGGGATCCAAGATTGGTAGCTTATCTACTACTATGATTTATGCTTAACTTTTACTTTATACCCATCCTGTGACCATGGCTGATGTGGAGGTCCCCGCCCTATCAGAACCACCACTGAGAAAGAAAGCAGCAGGAGTAAGCTGAAACATGTGATAGTCTTAGAGGATACAGTGTGAGGGAAAAGGTCTCCCCTTATGCCTGCCTGCAGTCACGCCACGGAGCAGATCCAGAGGCCAACACACAAAGAATTTATTCAGCAGATTTCAATGGCACAATTTATATGCTCAACTACTGTATTCACATTCTAATGCAAGGATAGACTGAAGCTGTGGGCATATGGATAAAGCCTTTCAGACAGTGTCAGCTTTCCTGATTCAAGATACTCAGACTCACCACAAAATCATTGTCTAGTGACATAAGCCATTTTTAGAAATGAACCGCATTTCATTATGCTACAATGACCGATCAGTAAAAATAATACTAATCATGACAACTAATCATTAATAAAAGAGGCGTTTGTTAAAATTCTGCTACATTAACAAAGGCTGCAAACAACTTATCTTTGCCCTGCAATATGTGGAAAAAGTCATAATGAAAATGCTAAGACTGGAAATTCCTCAACCAGGTCATCTGCAAGAGAGATGTAATTTTACCAGAATTCAACAATGAGGTTGGATATCTTTAAATGAATTTCAACTGCCAGGGATTTCCATCATGGCACATTTCCAGGGCTGTTTCACAAAGAAACAAACCAGACTTGGTGAAACAAAATACATTCAAAGTCTTATCGAGCATTTCTAGGGATCTATGCTTTTATAGGGATCTTGCTGGCAACTGAAACACCTAAACACGCCCTCGTGGAAAAAACATTTTTGTCTAATAAAACACATAATTTGACTGAGGGTCATCAGTTGTAAAACCCTGGGGGAAAGCTTCAATTTTCAGTTAACGATAAATCCGCTATCGCTGCTGACGAAGTTGGTGACGCCAAATTGTGTGAGCTACTGGCGCGAGCCACAGTGGTGCAAATGACCCTGTCTTGCCAGCGAGCACACTGACAGTTCATGTAAAAGCAAACGTGTGATGAAAACCTCACACTTTCATTTTCTAATTTTCCTTTCACAATCCTTATTTTGTCGTTACTTTTTCTACATTTACTGACTTTTCAACGTGGGGTTTGCAGTCACCCATGCCCTGCTGAGACAGCTCGGTAAACTTTGGTAAAAAACAAAGCCAGCTATGGGAAGTACAAATCATTCTCTCTCATATGGGTCTGAAGTATAACCATACGTTATATGCTAAGCCTTCTGCTCGAATGATATGCTCGAATACACTAGATTTTAATCACAAGGACAAGCTCATGTAAGACATAACGTTAAGTGATACATCTGGTTGATGTAATAGCTGATTAACCTGACCATTCTAACAACTGCTGTTTACAAATGTTTGCTAGCAAAAAATTATAGAGGGCCCCTAGATTTCCAACATGTAAACGTTAAAGACAAAATCTAGTACATGGACAAAATATCCAAGCAACCATATCAAAACGGGATTGCTAAACGGTAAATATGACAAAAAGCATTGCGGCTACATTATTACTTTTAAAGTCGAAGCTGGGTTAGCTGGCTAGCCTTACTTTCCTTTAGCTAACAACATTAGCTAAGTGGCTAGCTCAGTAGAACGTTGGTTACTGAGAGCATGCATGCACGAGTTGGCAAGTAACATCAACTGTCTGACACATACTCAGACCCTCAATATTATTTGCATAACTCACTGACTGCTGGCAGAAACAATGGTGTTAGCCCTAGCTAGGAAGCTTACAGAGTGTAAACTGCCGGTTACAGAACTTAACGTTAATTCTTTCGGACTTGCTATTGTCATCTGTCCCAGCCTTGACAGTCGACATGCAACGACTTGCTCAAGAGACATTCCACTAACTAGTCTGCCAAAAGAGCTAGCCTGCTGTTCCAAATCTCCATGTGAGAGCATTCAGAGGACGGGTAACTAGAAAAGTATGAAACATTAACTCGTACCATTCTCTTCACCGTTCAGACTCAGGAAGAGCTGTTTCGTGGCTTTTAGCCATCTATTGGCGGTGTTATCGGTTAGCCTTGAAAGGAAAGCCCAGTTGACGTTGGAGAAATCTGCCTCCGCTCCAGCTCCAGCGGAAGGTTGCTTTTTCATAATTGTGCGACTCCGAACTGACGCTGCGTGACGAGTCAGCTGAGTCAGCCCGCAAGTTAGTCACGTGAGTCGGGAGGACCAGAAATGCCGGGGCATATTCACGAAATTGGACGTCGAGAGAACAGGCGATTCATGTGGCGCCTTCTGGTGTATCGCTACAGATAGTGTCACGCAGAGCCGTTACGGGCAATGCCAGTCTTGCATTTGACTTGGACTAACTAGAATCCAAGGTACACGCAGGGGCAGTTAGATCGTTTCGCAGTTAGATCGTAAAGTCAGATAGTTTACCAGTACCCCCGTATCTTTCCTACAGTGATCACCAGCCATCAACCAGTTCTAAAACCACCATGTCGTACCAATTAATCAGCAATACTGCTGAAACTGTCAAACTGCAGGCTTGGACATGTGTGAAATGCAGGCCCTATAGCCCAAGTTACAGCCATGATCAGGATCATGAGTAGAGTAGCTTCAGTAACAAAAGAGCTGCCTCACTATCAAAAATGAGTGTTTAGCCAAAAGTCATGTAGACCAGTTTACCAATTGCCTAACAGAGGTTACGTCTTCAGTGTTGTGGGTTTGTTTGGCTGTTTCTTTGACAGATTACAAAAGAACTACTAGGCTAATATATGAAGCATGGTTAAAGGGTTTGATAAAGACCAAGGAAAATCCATTCAATTTAATGGGATAAACCACTTCATTTAACTGAGGGAGTTTGTCCATGATTGCTGCCGTATCTGAGTGCCCTTCCACATTGTACATATATGTCTCATCAAGACACAGACAAGCTTGCCTAACCTTGGTAAAACCAGATCCATGCATCAATCGTGATGGGCCACATAGACTGTTATACAACTTTTTTGAAAGATCTGGCTATGCTGAATGGGAAGGCAAGGGAGGGCCTGTTTCAACCCCATGAATAGTTGAAATTAATTGAAATCAATGTTTCAGTGCCACTGAATGCCATTGAAATACATTTAAAAAAAACTATGCATAGTCCATGATGTGAAGGAAACATGTCTCAATGCATGTTAAGCATGTTGGGTGGTGCACTATAAGCCTATCTAGACTGAGTCTGGGTCTGGCAACAAGATTGGCCTCCCATA
The DNA here is from genome assembly GCA_015244755.2 of Tenualosa ilisha. Taxonomy (NCBI): domain Eukaryota; kingdom Metazoa; phylum Chordata; class Actinopteri; order Clupeiformes; family Clupeidae; genus Tenualosa; species Tenualosa ilisha. Next base: position 2,086,987 of record PYXC01000629.1, read on the forward strand.
ACCACCATAAAAGTTAAAGTAAAATTGAAGCACTTAACTCTTACCAAATCAGATAGATCAGATACGTAAAGTGTTGTGTAAATGTAAATGAGAGTGAATTTTTAATGTGCCATTTAATGAAAGTTTAACGGCAGTCCCCAGTTTTAATTTTATTTTCAGAGTATATTGATGGAGCTACAGCTGGGTTATGTTTACTTACTTACTTTCTATGAATCACATTTTTACACAATCAAAGCAATACAACTGTAATTTCTATTTCCAGGCACAATAAAATAGGCCTATATGACTTTCTAATATTTTCAAAAAAAGGATGTAGCGTTTTGGAACCTCTCGTCATACAATCGTCATAGATTCTGATGATAGTTGTTGCCATATCTATGGCTTTTGACATTTTACATTTTTTCCATTTATCATAGATACCTGATAGCATGGGGTTAGTCTTCCATTAGTAGTAGGTGAGTATATGGCAGTGACACATGGAAAAGGGAGTACCTGTAGCTGCCAGTGACTATTTGTGGAAGAATTTAAATATGTCTTATGTCTTAGTGTTGGGGTCCAAGGCTTATATATAAGACAGCCCCTGCAGTGGTGAAAACACAGAATATAATCCATTGTTGGTGAATCTTACACAGGTTCGCCATGTCTGGAAATCCAAGAGCCAAAACCTCTGATGTGAAGAAAAGACAGTATACTAGTAGCTGAGAAAAAATATTAGGTTGGAACTGACTGAGCATAAGAGTTATGGTTTCAAGGCGAGTCATAGTGTCGAGAGCAGAAATGGAGAGAAGTTTAGGCATTAATTTATTTTCTGGAAGGTACATGCAGCGATGTGTGGTGGTAAAATTATGTACTGCAAGCGGTAATTATTACAGTAGGGATCTTGATAAGTGAGCAAAGACCAATGTATGATTCCGAACAGGCACTATACATAGTGCTCATTCAGCGCATGATAACTACCACTAAGCTACTCCACCATGGTTGTTTTATTGCCAAACTGTAAACTGGATGTCTACCATGTCAAAAAACAAACAAGAAATTGCTGACCTGTTTGATTGCCATAGGTCAATTTTGGGATATTAGTTTGTGGACTATATTGGGAAGATCAGACCATATCACAATATGCCGCACACCATGTTAGATGGCACTTCTTGCTTGTGTAGCTTGTGTAGTATACACTGTAAGTAGTCCATCACTGCTAAGAGGCCTCAGTCTAATCTGTTTCTCAGATTCCTCGCGCATGTAATGAGTTACCTTCATATTGTCAAGAAATGTCTACACACATTTGTTCACTCTAGACTGGTGGACAAGACTCCTTCACTTCAATTCACTTGGTGCAGAGTTAGACAAAAGTGTTTGGACAAAAATTTCTTTTTACTAAGTCATTTGAAGGACAGAGAATGATGCTGCTAAAACAAATACACCAAAACATTTTTCATACAGGATCTCTTGCACAGCACACTGAACCTCTTTAAGCCTACTTGTTGGCCTGTTTCACATACCAGATGTGTGGGTCTTGTCTCTATCCCTCCACCCCTTTGATAAGCAACCCTGGGAATTTTAAAGAGCACTATATTAAACCAAGTAATTACTATTATTATTCATAAGTCTTGGTTACAAATGCCGTTACGGGCAATGCCAGTCTTGCATTTGACTTGGACTAACTAGAATCCAAGGTACACGCAGGGGCAGTTAGATCGTTTCGCAGTTAGATCGTAAAGTCAGATAGTTTACCAGTACCCCCGTATCTTTCCTACAGTGATCACCAGCCATCAACCAGTTCTAAAACCACCATGTCGTGCCAATTAATCAGCAATACTGCTGAAACTGTCAAACTGCAGGCTTGGACATGTACACAGCACACTGAACCTCTTTAAGCCTACTTGTTGGCCTGTTTCACATACCAGATGTGTGGGTCTTGTCTCTATCCCTCCACCCCTTTGATAAGCAACCCTGGGAATTTTAAAGAGCACTATATTAAACCAAGTAATTACTATTATTATTCATAAGTCTTGGTTACAAATGTTTTACAAAGGTGATCATACCCTCCACCCTTGTGAAAATTAACCCCCAGTTGACCTTTTTAAAAAATTCCTGTTGCTGTTTTTTCATGTTGAATAGAAGTTATCACAATTCAATTACATCAATTTGCCCCCACTCCAAGAGTCATTTTTGGAGGCTTGTCCAACAGTGTGTTAATGATTAGAACCATTCAGTAATCACCTGATATTCTCGAACTAGGACTCCAACAATTAGAAATCACTTGTGAGCTGGCCTAATCTGTATTCTCCATCTCACTTCTGTAAAGTTTCATCACAAGTGACTTAATCTTTTTTTCTGATCCCACATCTAAAATGGTTGTACTGACTATAATGTTAAGATCAGTGGTTAAATTGGGATCTATGAGGAGAGGGAGCCCTAGTCTAGACATAGACATAGATCACAGACCGGACTGCAAACAGTACAAATAGCGACTGTTTCGACATAAGAGTTACACGAAAGCTGTGCGTTTTGCTCTGGTTCAGATTGATCTGATGACTAAAGCTAACTTTATTTTTACACAGAAAACAACCAAGTGTTGTCAGCTATCTTAAATTAAATGTAAGCCCTAACAGTCTAAGTCCACTTGTCCCAAACTGTCTGGATACCACTTGCAAGACCATTTCTTTTTTTTTTTTTCAAATATTTATTTAATTTATTCTTCTATTTGTTCATTTATGTCTAGTGTTCAGACAGCTACACATCCTCTGTAACCAAAACCAGATCATTGCACAATATTTTGTTGAATAGACTAGGTTAGTTAGTTTAGTTAGGCTAGTTTAAGGTCATCCTGCTCTTTTTTAACATAGTTCACAAAGGGTTATTACCCCAAATAAACTACAATGTGGGACATAAATCTTTCAGAATAGCTCTTGTACAATCGGACCTTGAATTTCCTAACAGATGCGCGACTGTAAATTGTGCAGTCTCTCTACTTGCAGAGGGTATATCCTGCTGCTGTGTCATACTATGGGTATTTTATTAAGTTAATAAAAGGACTAGACATTGGCTACTGTTTATTTGTTCACTTAGACAGGGTTTTGGACTATTTTAATAGATATATGCAGAGAGGGGTGGCTGAGAAAAAGGGAAGAGCTGAGCTCCGGCATAACGCAATTTGGACAAAAGGAGGCGGAGCTCAGCTCCAGAGGGCTCCAGCTTCATTTAAACCCTGGTTAGGATCCATCTGCTGTGTGAATATTCTTGCATAGTCATAGTAAGAAATGTAAAACATGAAAACATTAGCAACAGTATTTAATATGTGTAAGTTGCTTACAAAGAATACCATCAAAACAGACATTAAAAGTCAATTTAAGGCAGTAATGAGCCCCCCCACCCTTCGGCCCAACAAATCCCATCACCAAAAATTTACACCAGTGCTCTGAAAAAATGAATGTTACAAAACTTCATACACATGTTGTATGTTACTAAATAATAAACATCCCAAACGATTAAAGTGCTTTGTCCAGTCACTTTTGTCTGTCACCGAGGCAAAATGTCAGCAGTTTCTTTTGATATCTCAGAATGATTTTACAGCATCACAAGAACAATTAAGCACATCAAGAAAGAATCACTGTTCTAAATTTCAGTTTTAAGTCTAATAAAACCATGATACGTATTGATCATCACAAAATGTGTGCTGTTACCAAAGTCTCTTTGTTTATATCAAACACTCAGTGGCTTATGGATGACAATCAGCATTTTCTATCCCCGCTGGCATATCCAGGTTCTCCATCTGGAACACACCAGGAATACACTCTTGATTACACAACTACATTAGACACAAATAAAGAGATGGATTGGTTAACATTGAATTCTGCAACTTTATGCATTAAATGGGTATGAGTAAGGAAATGGTTGCTGTTAAAAATTAAACAGCATGCGAACAATACTCTTGTATTGTCGGTCACTGGAAATGAAAAGTGATGACAACAGTGGCATGAAGTATTAGCTTTGAGGAGAACGGTTATGGTGAAGAAAAATGATTATCAGCAACTACATCATCTAATGCAAAGCATGATGTAGCGCATAGTGAGTGGAGCAGGATGTGTCTGAACTGGCCCAATATTTGATCCATGAAATCGTTTTAACATGGAAGATGCTGAGCATCAGAACTGTTGAGTGCCGAAATCTGCACATTCTCCAGAGCTTTGGCGACATCCTGTGGCCTCCGTGGGAGGAGATGGACAAAAAAAGGCTTGAAAGAGTAGCAAGGGAGGACCAAACACAACACCACAGCAACACCACAAATGGCAGTAAGCAAGCAGAGAATAACAACTCAAACACACAAATAGAAATATTTCACACCTGGCGATAAAGGCTCCCTGGAAGAGTCCAACACCTAATGAAACATCAAGTGGCAATTTATGATCACTTTTTGGCGAAGACGGAAAAAAAAATGTTGAAAATTTCAACAAAATTTTACGTGAACTGTACAATTTATGAAATTCTCATACTTAATGCAAGGCAATATCTGACTAAACCCAGTATAATTACAAGGAAAAATCTGATGGCAAAGACCACGAGTAAAATCCTATATATATATACATATATATGTGAGCCAATGAGACACTGCTGTTTCATTTCACACAAATAACGTTTTTATTTTTTCACAGTTTTTGTTTATCTGGGTACAGATGAGCTTGTGTCTGACCAAACTGTCAAACTGCCCCCCCGCCTGACATCCTCTAATGCAGGTCCATGACTGGCACCCAGTTCATTTCAAAAATGAGGGCTGGTTCTCACTGAACACATGTGGCTGACACGTGGTATAGGCTCTGGAGATGCTGTGGGGAATATTAGACCACTCACATCATCATCCAGCATGGGGCTGCCCCACTGTCACTTAGTGACATTACCACTACTCTAACACGCCAGCACAAGATAAAGTATATCAGTAACGATTTTCAAGATCTTTGTGATAAGAAGATTTTGTCCACTGATTTTGTCCATTCGATGTATGATTGAAGTGTTCAAGTGTTCCTAGAGTAAAACAGTAACATAGATTTCCATTGATTTTATTACATGTCCGCCATCTGTGGGATAGCGAGAAACATACTTTCAATTCCTCTGTATGTCTAGTATATGTGGAGAAATGACAATAAAGCTGACTTGACCTGACATGTAAATTACGCAATACATGATGATGAACCTATTAACAATCTGAGCACCAACTGACAACAGTAAGAACATGTAACATCACTCTTAGTTTTATTTCAGTGGACACTTGAGAAAATAAAGACAGCCATTAGCCATGTTTTTCTCCAGCTGCTGAACACACAATTTTTGTTCTTTGTTCTTCTAGTTCACTAATGCTCTTATTGAAACCTAAATGAAATCAGAAATGAAACCACTGACCAAAAACAAATGCCAATGACAAAAGATCAGATCCTCCAGCTGAGTGTGAAGCCTGGGTGCATGTTAGCTGGCTGTTAAGCATAGCTCTGCTGTCAGGCATTTTGAGTTTTTGAGATAGGCTTTGAGTTGACTGTCTGCACACCCACCTGGTAAGTGGTTCCTGCCCAAAACTGCCGAATCTCATTCCGGCTCCAAGCCACCACAGCACTGGTGATAAGTGTGAAAGGCACCAGGTAGAGCAAAGCTGGTTGTCCCATCTTAGATAGGAGCATTACGGCAAAGGTCACAATCATGCCCAAAAAGTAGGCTGTTGAATAGAGGACAAGAATGAGGGGCTGTAACCATTGGTGTTCAATGAACCACTATTTCCCAGTTTTGTAATCTTTATATACCAATGAAAAGCATGTCTGCCATCCACATGTACCTATTGTGCAGCTGATGTAGTAGACTTTCTTGGAGCTGCCGGTCCAGACATCAAACCTATGACAGTAGGCAATCAGCAAGCCTAAACAAAAACAAAATTGTAATTAAAAAGTAGGCCAAAACAATGTTCTTTTATTACCAGTGGAATATTGGAAGATATGATTTCACCTGGTACAATGATGTCTCCATAGCCCAGGATTGAGAACTGCATGCCACACAGGTTCTGAGCCCAGGCAGAGAACCTTGGGACCCTCATGACCACAGGAAGCTGAAAGGCAATAAAGAGCTAAGCACTGGAGGACAACAATCTAAAGACTAAGAGATAGGACATCCAGAAATAGGGCAACATCTAAAAAACTTTTCAACCACTCAAAGAAGAGAAGAGATACAGTGTGTTCTACACATACTGTACAATATTCTCTTACAAAATTGCACAAGCCATTCATTGTGAAAGCAAGTGTTTTAGGTTAGAACAGGTAGTGAACAAGACTCCAGATTAATAGGTATGCTTGAGTTCATTTACTTTGGAAGTATTTAGATGTTATCCCAGAGCACAGAACTAAAGAAACTTAAAGTTGGAACACAGCACAGAAGTCTGACTAACAACTGGCCCAAAGTCACCAAACACTACAGTCACCACAGACACAGACAAGAAAATCCCAACAAGTACCTGTTAGTAATTAATCGTAAACACATTCATACAATAAACAAATATTGACCATAAACTATTCCTATTTTTCCAGTGTTAGGATGCAACTGATGCATTACATACAATCCACAGCCACTATCAGAAATTGTATTTTTATATAAACCTTGCCTTTCGTCTCAAAGTTATACTACTACTTTGGCTCACAAGCTCCAATCACATCAGTAAGGGGATTTATATTTCAGACAGCTATTCTCTAGGTCTGACTCATCTGAAAGATAAATCCCTTCATAGCAGAACTACTATGACAGAGCTCGCCATTCTCTGAGATGGAGACTACAACAACACAGTCTTTGTATCCGTCCCCCGATGAAGAGGTGAAAGATGGGTCTTACTTTCTCATAGGTGGGCGTGGGGTCGGCTGGTACTTCCACAATGTTACCATCACTCTAGAACCAGAGCCAAGCCCAAATGCACAGTCAGTAACCTGTCCCTGACAAACAACCACAGAGGCGCAGCAACGAAAATCAAGTAGGCAATGTTAATGAAGCGTTTCCCTGCTATGCTAACCCTTTTACAGCAAAGTTCTTTCTGTTTCAAAAACAAAAGCCTTCTGGTCAGCCTCACCTTCTCTCCAGCAGACTCAGGACCCAGAGCAACCTGAACCATGATACTTTCCCCATTCTGAAAACACCAACAGGCAACATTATCAATTCTGCTAACTGAATTATAAAATAACTATACATTAAACAAAATACAGTCTTAAGGAGAAACCACTTGTGCTGTCTCATGATTTATGGTAAAATGAGTAAAATACTTTCTATGGTAAAATAGTTAAGCTCTCCATTTTATCGTTAGGGACTTTAACAGATGTGTGATGTGACCCACCGGAGTGATAAAGGGTGTGATGAAGACAAAGAACACATCATAGAGGAGCAGCAGGCTCAACAAGATCACACAGATCTGAAGAGGGGATAAACAGACAGAGAACACTGAGGCACAGATACCACTCGTGACATGGCCAACGTGTCTGCTTTCTGTTGTGCTAGGATAGCATGCATGTGTGATGAGAGCTGAGGCAAAAAAAAATGTCTAATTGCTACACTGGAATGTTCTTGGTATGTTAAATATAGCGTGACCTATAGAAGATACTGAGCCACTGTTGGGTGGCTTCACTAAATTTAAACAAACTGGTTGAAGATGAAACATATATTGGGGACCATCCTGTAGTAACAACAACTTTTCTGGAAGAGGCTATGATATACATACCATGAAATAAACATGAAGAAATTGGATAGCTGTTTCAATCAGTTTTTACCTTGAAGTTTGACAGGGTGATGGTTTTCATGAAATTCAGACAAAAGGCAATGCCCAATAAATCTTGAAGTATCCAGATCCATCTGAAAAGATTAAATTCTTTCAGTCTTGTTTTCCCAAATCCAATTATAATTATACAGTATGGACATGACCACATCACTGTAATCACTCAAGAGCCACTTCTAAGAGCAATAGGCTCACTTGCAAACATTTATTACACATCAAAAAGTTAATTTTTAACTTCCTCCCTAGACAGTGGTGTGCTACTAAAACATTCTGTAATGAAGATATATTTAATTCCCAGTGATTAACTCAATGCCAGCATGGACCAAGCCAATTTAGACCATTTTTGGACCAACCCAGACCTAACGTAAGCGCTTTATGAGCCCAGACAAGATGTATATCAGTATGAGTCTCATGAGTTGAACAAGACTGTGTCCTCCTGAAAACAACAGCATTCTCTCCTGGCTGCCATTCCCCATTTTAAAAACACCCCTCCTAACCACTTCCAGACCACAGAGCCAAGCCTCCCACTGGCTATGGAGCGGCTGGAACAACAGCATCCATTGGTGAGGGAGCGAACCTCCAGACGGTACCTGTCCTCATTCCTGAACACTCCCCAGACCACAGCCACGCTGACACACATGGCCAGCAGCACCAGTGATCTCACAGAGATCTCTTTGCTCAGGCAGGAGAAGCTGGGAGGAAAATAAGACAGCAAAAGGAGATCAAAAAAAGTGTGCCACCCGCAGACAGGCTCAGCCACCACAGGATGAATCACAGGGACATACGCAACACGGAGGAACATGTGGGCAGCACAGCACTGCAAAAGGGGAAATATTTTTTTGAACACACCCTCTTGAGTGTTCCCTTTAATGTAACAGATGAGTCATGATGATTTTAGTGCACAAGATGGAACTAACAACAAACTCAATGCAATAGTACAGGGGGAAAAAGAATGTTGTCTCTGCAGCTGCAGACATTATAATCATGACATTATAAACAAATCTCATTTACTGTCTCAAGTCCAGAAGAAAGGCTGTATTACTCACTATATTTTACACACTTTCAAAACATGACTTCATGTTTGTGTAATGTTAGGTTAGGTTAGGCATCATACACAAAAACAAAACCGTAATTAATCTCACCTGCACGTTCCACACCCAATCTTGTTCATCAGGGCATCCAGACAGCTGTACAAGGCCATAGCTGAGGCCAGGCAGAAGATAGCGATGATGACATAAACTGAAAAAAATTAAAAAACAAAAACAGCTCAACACTTACAACATGCTTAGCAATTACCCTGCTTCAGTGACTGTTCAAAACTATCCGGGCACTTACCAAGATACCTGTAGAAAAAGTACATAAGTACCAGCATAATGCACATGAGTGCCACAAAGATGACCACTTTCAGAGGAGAGTACAAAGACAGTTCCCCACTACTTGATGCGTCTTCAGTCCTCCCAGGGAAAGCACCTTCACTCTGTTTGTCCCTGACAAGGAATGTGCAAAATGTTACACACAATTCACAATAACTCACCATTTACAGTGTGTAAATGTAAATCGTTTAATTCTTAACAAAGACTTTGAAGTAAGGTAGCACAACACATGATCATAAGGGAATACTAACAAACAGATTTGTGACACCCAAAATTTGCTTTCCAAATGAGTTTTGCCTCAACTAACATTTAGGCTATGCAGAGAGACGGTGGTCTGATGCAGGACCCAAGTCATGTGAATGAGGTACATTACATACTACACAACTAGATTTACTCACTTTTCTGCTGCGCCACTCCAAAAGCCTCCCAGAGCAACTGTAAACACTGCGATGAGCAACATCACAACAATGCTTACATCAAACACTGGCACAGGGGGAGCGTAGAGGCTTGCAGTCATATCTTTTCCAAAGACCTAAGGGGACACAGACATATAGACCATTTCCATTTTGACATTAACTTCAAAAACACCTACACATATTTCATGAAAAAAAAGTTTACCTGCTGAGCATCAACAAAGTCTCGATAGCGCATGAGGGTCACTGGAATCTTAACCTTGGCATAATCTGATTCATTGGCTCCTGGTGGACTCTAGAATTTATGAAAGCATTTATATATTTTTAACCATTCCATTGCAAGTAAATGCTGGTGTAAATTTACTTGTGGTTTTATAATACTTTGTTTAGTGCATACCATATTTTTTTCACTAGCAATGATGAGAGCAGCAGCTCCATTTTCCTGGGCTATGAGTGCTTTATGACTGAAATCACATTGTCCTCTCAATACCACAAGTGCCTTTCCCGTCACGTTCGTGACTATGGCAGAGGAGTTACAAAGATAACTGGACACCAGATTCACAACCTGGTACTTCACCTATAGAAGAGACAAAGCTCAAAAATTACTTCCTCATTTTTTTCCTGTCGTGAGTACAATAGTGATACAAAGAAAATGCGTCCGGGTATGCTTTATGAAAACATTAACAACATTAAACAACTAAACATTGTAAAAACAAGTCAGACCACATTAGGTGGACTTACCGCATCTCTGAGAGAGTTGGAGAGATTTGTCCAAGCGGCATTGTAAACAAGACAATACTCTTTATCGATGGATTCATTCGAGATGTGCAAAACAGCCTCTTGAGAGTATGTCTACCATAAAACAGTACGAAAATCACTAAAACATGAATACTATCAGCGGTGCAGACGTAAACTTTAAAAAAGAAAACAGCTAGCATAACGCTAGATGACGTCTTAATGGAATTCCCCATATCCAACAACTAACCTTAGCTGAAATATATAGCAAAGCTCATTTTAGTGTAGTTATAACACCACGACTTGACATAAGATCAATCACTTCGTGAATGGCTATACATATGAAAGTAGGTCAAGTTTACAAAAGTCTAACAAGAAAGACACCTATGAACCTACAAAAAACTTTGGGTGGTGTTTAGCTAACGCTAGCTAAACTCCCATCGTTAGCAAATTTGCTAACTCACCTGAGAAGACAGGAAAATGACAGATAGCATTATCCATATTTTTGACATGCTGTTGACATTCGTGATTCGTATGTGTACGCTGGTTATGTGTCTGGAGGATAGAAGTTAATGAACCTGTCGTTTATTGAAGGAATCTCTCGACTGTTAGCATACAAGTTCTGCCGACGTGAAAAAAGAAACCAATTTCACTTCCTCTTCCGTTTTACAATCCATCAATGTGATAAACCTAGTCACATGCCCAGAAAGGGAAAATCGCAATATATTTTACTGTCTACGATTTTAGCCTGGCAAGTCTTCTGGTCATAGGTCTGACTTCAAATTTCTTTCAAAATGCTTTACACAACTAATTTTACTTTAAAGTACTTTATTTGAACATCAGAGAAGAAAAATATCAGGATTTGTACAAAAATACATTTCTGGCGTATATTCCATTGCCAATGTGCATTTAACAACAGTGTGTTCTACCATTTGCAAAATTCTGTGTAAAATCTATCACCCTGAATTTTTTTGAGTAGTATAAAATTCAAGTGGTTCTGATCATAAAACTGTTGACTTAAAAAAAAGATAACATTGAGAAGATGTGCCTTAATAAGTATAGTGGCCCAGCCACATATTAAAACCAATTGCTTGATGACTCCAAAAATAAATACACACCCACACATAAATCTAAAAAGAAAAAAAAAAAGACAGCAGGACAAAAACTCATACATCAACACAACTTCACCAGGCATCAAGCTAATTAATCTATTTGTACAGTGCAACCAGCATAGCGATGTATTGCAGTGCTTTCAGTATGAAAATATATACAACTTCATCAATAACAGAGGTTTCTGCTCTACAATCTGATCAGGGAACACGGCCCCTTGTTAATCAGTAGTTTCTGTCACCTTGATCCAACCTAGGGGAAAAAAAAGGAAAACATGTTGAGCACATAGCATGGTTCATATTTCAGGTTCAAAGCAAAAAACTTTAGAACCATGATTGAAAATTAGTACATTACAAACAAGTACATAACTATCATTCCCATCTTGTATAATCTTTCTACATCACCAAAATACTTAGCGGTTAGCACACCACTCATCCTAGTTTTTTTGTTAGGCACATTTGGGATCAAAATCCACCTGTCTGCATATGTCAATGAGATTTGCCGAAGTGTGCAGTGGAAAAACACAAGGGACAACTTGGACAACTCAGCTACAGCTCAGGTCTTAAAAATTGCTTTTGAAAATAGCCGCGGTATAAAATGTGGCATTAAAATGCAAATTTGAGATGGCTGTCTGGCTTAAGGCAAGCCAGGCTGAGGAGCAATACGGCTATTTCATTAGGAAAACTTAGATGCTATATTTTAAGTTAGCCAGCCAGCCCATTCAAATGAGCCCATTGCCCGACAACTGTGTCTGGGAAAGGTGTCATTTTTATCAGAGGAGATTCCATGGAGATTTCAACCAATGGGAATAATGGATTGACATCATGGAGGGATCCAGCCGCTTGCAGTCATGTGAAACTGCAAATAACTGCAAGATCTGGCTGCAAGTGTTTTGATCCCGCAAGTTTTGAGTGACGTGACATGGTCGTATTTTGGTGACATAATCACAACATTTGTTGATCTCAGGTTGATGTTGGACACCATGTCTAACCAGCAACAAGCCTGTTTCTTTAGGCTTTTCGGTAGTGAGCTCACAAATGTAGATCCTACTTCAAATGTTCTGCTTGTCGGGCTGAATGACTAGGAATGATTTACTATGGCTACTTTAATGTTATCAAATCAGCCAACTGCTTTTTGAGAATTTGTGCCAAGAGGACATTAAAATTGTACATAACATTCTTAACAGTAGGTCAATCTTAGGTCATTGTCTTACTTGACTATATCTGGACACCATCTGATACACTATTTCCATAACCACCTTTGGATCTCATCTGTGCTTGAACAGTGTCCACCTAAAACAGACATTTTTATAATAACAATTATACACACAGTTTAGAAAATAGCAATTCACATAATTTACAAAACAGTAATTCTCTTTAACCATACTGTAATACTGGATTATTCCACGTAAAAACATACCAAAATGAGAGTGCGCTACAGTTGAAACACATCTATTGTCCTTTTTACAGCAACGTTTTCATTCCCCTTGCATGTTATCAAGGGATGATGAAAGCGATTACTGTTTCAAGACAGTTGGTTGTTACTTGTCTGAACATTGTTGTGAACCAAAGCTAGCTAGCCTAGCTAGAACATTAGTAAACCTCCCTCCTGTTGCCTTAAGAGTGTGCTCGTGTTCTCTTTTTTTACTATAAATATTGGTACAGAGATATCACTATTAGTATAAATCTAAACAAACTAAAGATATAATTATGTCATAATTATACTAAAGTGCACCATCAAAATCAGATCAAAATCAAATGTACCAGCTGATGGGGACACAAAGCATACTCACAGATGAAAGCCCCATGCCCATGTCTCCAGATCCCACATGTGTGGTGTGAACAAAGTTTGTGGGCTCCCCAATCATTGATCGATCAATCCGTCGCCTTCTCTTCTGGAATCATACAAAAAAAAAAGACTGTGAACTTATTACACAAGGAAATGTACAGGGGAAAAAAGGACATTTCCCTACGTTCCGTCATACCAGGTCCTTTAGACAGACTTATATAGGGTCACTAAATGAAAATCGCTTCAGACAAAGAAGACAAAAAGAATATAAATAAATCTATCCATGTAGACTCCTGGGCTGGCATTAAATCTTCTTAAAACTTTCATATTTTAAAATAATTAACCTAATGGAGATTATGCTACTTATATTTTCCTTTTAAAGATGAAAAGAATTCTCAAATATGGCAATATTTATAATATTGTTAATCTAATTCAGTAAATTCTCCATTTCAGACATCCTCGTCATGACTTACACAGCTTATCATCAAAATGATCTTAAAGTTGTGGTGTAGTGATGCTGAACGATGATGATACATTTGTTGTTATATTTATGCTCAAATTTTTTTGCTGGTCAGACAGTTTTTCCCAAAGCGACATATGTTATATTTGAAGCCAAATAAACACAACCCCCACCACACACAAACAAAACACTTTGCATGGCCAGGACTATTATAGTTTAGCCCTCTGGATACAGCTATTGGAAGAGGCCAACTGGGGTCAAGAGGTCAAGTGAAAGAAACAGGCATGGTCAGGCCAGTGAACGTCTGTATTCAAATTTTGCAACATAGAGACAATGACATCTTTATGGAAATTAAGCATTGTATTCATAACATGACAAAGGAAGACAATGCATTATTATTAGCTAGAAGGAACAATCTAAGTGAACTATGTTTTCTTTCAAAGTGCGTGTGGCTAAAAAATTATCATAAGTTTATGTGAAGTATGCACTAGGAAACAGTGAGCTGTTAAATTCAACCCCATTTGCCCTAGCTAGAGTAGGAACAGTGAGCACACCTATGCAACGATCAAAAGCACTGAGCAGCAGCAGTACACACCTAGGGAGTAACTCGGGGTTAAGAGCCTCGTCATCATGCCCTAAAGGTAGATTGAAATATTACATGTAAACTCACAGGTTGAGGTTGTTCAGCAATACAGCAGCTGAAGCAGACCCAGAACTCAGTCATGATGAACTGGAGGAGGTGATGGAGCAGCAACTTCCTCAATCTCTACGGTCTTCGCTCGTCTTCCTGTTCGAGTTGTATCACTGTTGCCGCAAGCTTATGCCGGAAGCTGATTACAGACAAGGGCCATAGAAAATATGTCTTTTTCAGAAAGAAACACAGTTGATGTCTGCCACCACTTGATGCTAAAAGAAAAAAAAGAATGATAAGAAAATGATGGAATCAACAGGTCTCTGTCAGAACAACATCTATCAAATGTCTAATAATACAATGTGAGAGATACATAGCATAGAAGTACTTCTTGGCAATTTTCTACACATGCAAAAAAGGAATATGCTAGCAGCAAATTACTCCACCACACAGTCAGTGTAAGAAGCAACGGTTTCGTAACCACTGTCTGGTCTTTGAAAGAGTCTCTGCATGGAAGTATTTCATGAGTCTCAGGTAGTCCTTGATAAATCAAAAGAGAAAAAAGACACTTCTGAAGACCTACTAGTAGAGCTACTTCTAGTTTTTCTCTATTGACCACAGTTAATTAAAGCATTCAGTGCTTCAAATGTCAGTGCTGAACAATGACACTGGCGGTGGAGGGAGAAGTAGCTGTGGTTTTCTGTCAGTTAGAGTCTGCACTTGCACATGAAAAACAGGAAACATGCAATAGTTTCTGAGTGCATTGTCAAGTATTTATACTTAAACGCTTACATTAATTTATAGTATGTTATGGTGTATTGTTGAAGATGTTAATTGTGAGCAAAAAACAAAGGTATCAAAAATATTTTACCTACGTCTTCGGCAGCAGTAACCTTTTAAAAACTCTAAGGTAAAGTTAAAGTCACAAGCTGCTGACTTTGTGTACAAATATGCAGTATACAGAATGCAAACAAGCCGTCACTTAGTCTGATCACACTTTAATGCTAAATTCAATTCAATTTATCATTCATGTGTTTCAGAGAGTTCTACATATTCAACATTCTCGTTACAATAGTTCACACCAAGTCTCGAGTCGAAGTCGAACTAAGGCATAACTTGGAGACTGATGCTGCCATCCAGATATTGGCATAAAATTACTTATCACTCGCTGTCTAATTAAAATACCACGACAATTGATTTTCTTTTTTCAGATGTATTTCTTGCAGGTCAAATTACACCGAAAAGCAAAATTAAAGAATTCAGAAACTGCAAAGACCTCACGAACCATGACTAGTCATAGACATTTGTGACGAACACAATGGATCAAATGCTAATGTCAGGCCCATATAACGTCAGTAAAAGTTGTTTTCTCTGGTTCACGTTAATGCTAATTAGCTAAAATACATTATAATTAAGGAAGGAATATAGCATGGGCTTTCGCGAGGCTACTTTACTGACATAATTAAGTAGCTAGATCCAACTTACTAAATGATGCTCTACATGAATCCCCAAAGACCACCTGCAACGTAATGTCACTTTCACATGACTAGCCGCTAACAATACTATGGATACAGCATTCAGCTAAACAGTCAAAGAGAGTTGTATGACTTTAGTTTTGCCTCATACTCAATACTGGGCTACTTTTATGTATGTGTAATAATATATAATCTGTTTTCTCTGTTTCCATTCATTAAAATTAAGCACATAAAATATACTACACGATGAACTATTTCACTTACCTTGATACAACGTTGAACATACAGCTTGGATGCTAACTTCCGTATAGTTGAAACTGGGAAGGAAGATGCCCCTCCTTGTTGCTCAACCGCAAGGGAAGCTGGGAGTCTAGGCCATTGTGTAAATCGTCATGGGGATTTCGAGAGCAAAGGGTTTGGTCGGTCTTGGATGAAATTAACCATTCGTGTTTAAGATATTCAGATTGTTAGCATGTTATTAACATTCAGATTATTATTGTAGGCATAGGACCTTCATTGTGCCTGCTTTTCTTGCCATGATCAGAGCTCTCGACTTCAGTGGCTCTGCTCCTTTAGCCTTTAACCTGTTGGGTATGACTGATCACCTGTTAATTGCCCTTTGAGAGGCACTTGTGGATAGAGGTCAGCTTTTCTAGCCAGTAGCCAGCCCATGTCTGGTCCTGGTGCTGTTCAGTTATTCATGAGGCCCTCTTTTGGATCTGCTGCTGTTGATGATGTTCAGGGAGACATTTTGATCTACGTCTTCCCGCCTCAATGAAGCTCTCCTCTAGCCAGTTTCTTAACCCGTTGGGTATGACTGATCATCTGTTGATTGCCTCCATCTTGTTTTTGACATTCAGCTGGTTCTGTAGAACTTGCCTAAATCTCACATACTTAGCAGTTGGGGTTTTACCCCCGTGTTGTGCACAAGCAGGTTATTGGCCTGTAGCTGGATGGGACCTAGATGGGTTACATTCAGAGTACATAACAACCGGTTAATTTGCATTGCGAGGCACTCTTAGATAGAGGTCAGCCTTTCTAGCCAGTAGCCAGCCCATGTCTGGTCCTGGTGCTGCTCAGTTCTTAATGCGGCCCTCTTTTGGATCTGCTGCTGTGATGATCAGGAAGACGTTTTGATCTACGTCTTCCACCTCAGGAAAGTGAGAGCTGACAGGACTTGTAAATATAGATTTCTGATGTCATTTGTTGTGAATTAGAAGACATCCCACCTTCTTCCAAAACACAGTGACATCTGGTGGTTTGCATAAATGCATCTTTGATTCAAGTTTCAGTTTAATACACTATGCGCTTACTTTCTCAGTTTGTAGGCTAAAGAGTTGGAAGAAATATGCATGTCAATATTAAATAGGTCATTACAATACCAACCTTATTTTCTTATTTTAACTTCACAGCCTTCCTGGTTGGTTTTAGGCTACCTGCATATAGTCCTGTATATAGACTTCCAGTGTCATAGAATACTTGAGCTGCTCCAAGCTTCAGTGTTTCTGTGTTGTAAATCACTTAAGATTGTGATGGTTAGAGAATGATGAGAGAATGATGTACGCCAATAACTGAACTTAATGACAGCCTCCCAAGACATAAAAATTTTGATGACCAGTAATTTCTTATGTTTATAGTATGATAAAACTAAAGTTATGATGATGGGCCCTAAAAAGCTGAATAATATCCTACCTCATCAACAAAACTTACTCAGTGGCCTTTCACTCTCATTTAACACAAGCGTGAAAGACCTTGGTGTCATCGTTGACCAGGAACTCTCTCTGAATAGTCATGTTAAACATATTTAAAAAACATCCTTTTTTCATCTAAGTAATATTGCTAAGGTTAGGAAGTTCCTATCCTTTAAGGATGTAGAAAAAATAATAAATGCATTTGTTACCTTCCAGGCTTGATTACTGTAATGGTCTGTTCTCTGGGTGTAGTAATATCTGTATTAAAAACCTACAGCTAATTCAAAATGCCATGGCCCAAACACTCACTAGGATTAAACTAAATTAAACCCCTCCCCCCCCCCCCACACACACACACATTCAACAAGCAGATACAATGTTACCCCCATGATTGATCCCACTCTTTGACTTTAACATTATGCCTGGCTGCTACTACATTGTCCAGCCATAACTTTTGATAACCACCTATGACTTGACATATATTGTCATGGGACAATATTTTGGAATTATGATGCTCAGCTCAGTTATCATGATAACCACTGTTGTACTTTTATTTGCCCAAGGTCTCTTCCTATATTAACTACCACAAGGGAGTTTTTCCTTGCCTTTGTTGCTCTTGGGTGCTCCTTGCTGTAAAGTGCCATGAGACAATACTATTGTAAAATGTGCTGTATAAATATAATTGAATTAAAAATATTTGCAGAGATGCACTGTGCAACATCATGGCAGAATGTCCTTCTTACATAAGGATTACACAAATCCTCACATAGATTTTTTTTGTAGTCTGGGCCCATGAGTAATAGCTGTGTAGATCCACATGCAGACATTGAAAAGACGGCTTCAGTGAAGACGAATTAATTCAGCCAAGGTGCTCTTCCATAGATCAGGCCATCACTGTCTTATAGCAGCACACATAGGCTGAGCTTATTCTGTCTCTATATGCATGCAGGTCTAACCACTTTCACTAACCAGGAACTGTGTGCGTATTCACAGGGTAAACAATTTAAGCACAATGTGCTATCTCAGAGAAATAAAGCCAGTGCCTTAGCGTCAAATATTCTCTGTGACAGCATGTCCTACAATCCACCATTAGATGGCAACACAGACTCTATGACAAAATGGAAAAATACAGAAAAATAAGATGGATTCATTTGGTATTAAGATGGATTATTTAGAAACTATTTATCTATGAACAAAATAAGGACGAAAATGTATCCACCTAATGTAACTCGGGGTCTGTGCGTGATGTAATAGCAGCAGCTTCACGTCCACTTGATGGGTGCGCAATGAACTTGTACACGTTGTGACATGAAGCTGTGATTATTTTTGAACCTAGAAACTATTTGTCATCATGATGCAACATAGGCTACACTGAACATAAAGACCAAATATCACAGCAAGATGCGAAATAGGCCACCATCACCACTACATTTACTCCGCAAACCTAAAATGCCTTTTACTACAAAACTAAATGATAAAATTTAAATTTCCCATCTAAATCATAATCGCATTTTAGGTAATTACTAAGGGAACATGGTTTTTACTCGACTAAAAGTGTCGTGAAATTTGGTTAAAAATCTGCACGCTTCTCTCATCCACTATCGCTTTCCATGAAGTTCCGAACGACCGTCATAAGCTATTCATAACAGTTTAAATAAAATTTCCTTAACTTGCTCTGTGAAATGGGTCACCATGAGACGCACGCGCATGTGTATGGAGGGCGGAATGCTTTCTTTTGTGTATAGGGACAACATCTGTTTCTGTACAATTTGATCTTTTTTGCTGCCTTGACGTCACTGTATCTTTTGAACTGTTCTGACGATTTTAAGTGGATTGATTTGACAACGTGCAATAAATTATCATACATTTTTAGAAATATACTGATAGTGTCATAAATCACAAACTAGGCAGAATTTGTATGCGCTTTTTTTTCAAAAGCGCTTGTCCTCTTTTCGTTTTTTTTCCTTACATTTTTGGTTATGGTGCTTGGGTGGAGTCATGAGAGGAAAGGAGTTTTAGTGGTCACAGTGATTCGTGATTGGCTGTAGCAATTTTGTTTCCGCTGGATTCTACTCTTTATATACCCAATCAAATTTCAAGCTTTAGTATGTGTAGCACTGTTACTTGCCACAAGGTTCTCTCTTGGTGGAAGACTGGCAAAGGAGCAACATCGTCCTTTACTTTCACCCTAATCGACGCCATGGAGGACTCGACTAGTTGACGTTTCCTGAACCTTCTCTTTTAAGCTTTCTTCTTTCCGATCACTGCGTTCCCTCAAAAAGCCACCCACCGGTTTTATCGAAGTTATCTCAAGTTTCTGCCCTACAACTGTTGTAAAGATGAAGTACATTATCGGCATTGGCGGGTAAGTTAATGAATGACCGGCTACTGAATTAGCATTGTAGGCCTCATGGAGGCACGTGGAATAAGAGAAAGGAGGGTGAAAATATGTGCCATTTGACGGTTAGATATTTATTTTCTAGTCGTGTTTTATATCACTGCATCCAGGTATGTAATCAAGTGTCCAGTTATGGCAGTGAGTAACGTTTGTAAACATAACATTAAAAGAAATAAAAAATCAATTGTTGCTGCTTCCTTAGCATATGTTTCAACTTATTATTATTATTATTATTATTGTTATTGTTATTGTTATTGTTGTTATTATTATTTGTCGTTTTATAGTAGCGTATTCGTATAGCGTAATATTCGTTCTTCTAAAACTGGTTTGACAAGATATAGCCTACAGACTAAGACGGTCTGTCCACTTTTTTTTCCCTCTCTCTTCCTTCTCTTTTTTTTTCTATGGTCATCTTACTTGTGCCACATTTCTTTGACATGCAGTGTAACCAACGGGGGTAAAACTACCCTCACCAACAAGTTAATCAAGAACTTGCCCAATTGCTGTGTGGTTCATCAGGATGACTTTTTCAAGGTGAGTGAAATTCCACTACTGCTCCTGAAATGCTTACACATGTGCTACCTCAGTTTCTGAATTGCAGTAAGTAATGAATACTTACTTGATTGTCACTGTTTTGTTAACATGCAATATTCAGTGGCTAGCATTGCTTGGCATATTACTGAAGGGACAGTGGTAGAAAATGTATCCAAGATTCTTTGGGCACATTTCCTTTCTGGCCATATGTTAAGATGGGATGAAGGAGATAAAGGTTCCTAAAGGCAAGTCCCCTTTAGAATGTACACGAGTACATCTCATTCATGTATGTTTCAGCACCAAGATGAGATTGAAGTTGGTGAAGATGGCTTTAAGCAGTATGATGGTAAGCAGGGGTCTCTGAAGGGTAATTTGTGTGTGTTTGTGTGCAATATGGGCGCCTTATTTAATGCATTATGCATGCTTTTAAACTAAGACGCCTATATGAGCAAATTGTATATCAGGCTCTCATTCTTGCTGTCCTGCTTGCTCCCCCATAGTCATTACTGCTTTGGACATGGATGCCATGATGAGCACAATCTATGCTTGGATGGAGAACCCAGTTAAGTTTGAGAGGTCACATGGTGTCAACAACACCATGGATGCTGAGATACTCCCTGGAACCGACCATAAGGATGAGGGCATTCACATCCTTATTGTGGAGGGCTTTCTGCTTTACACCTACGAGTAAGTCCTCATCTTTTTTTTTTTTTTGGTTGCTCAGTCGTTTGTAATACAGTCTGTATTGGAGGGTCTTACACATTTTTTTATTTTTATTTTTGTCAGACCTTTGATCGATGTGCTGAACCAACGCTACTTTATTTCCATTCCATATGAAGAATGCAAAAAGAGGAGGTGGTAAGTAAACTTGCTGTAAAATGTCCTCCAATCTACTTTGATGAGTTTTAAGAGCAGTCATTTTCCAGTGGGCACAGCTCTGTTCATCTTTCATCAATGCATTTTGGGAAACGTTTGTGTTTTAGCTCAAGGAACTACACGGTGCCAGATCCACCTGGTCTGTTTGATGGCCATGTCTGGCCCATGTATGTCAAACACAAGGACACCATGGAGAACTCAGGTGTTGATGTTGGTAAGTTTGTCTGTGTGTCTCATCAGGCCATGTTAAAGTACTTAAACATTTGATGTGTGCAGTTGACAATGACTTGTTATGTAATTACAGTGCAGTTGGATGGAACAAAGACGAAGGAGCAACTGTATAACACTGTTTACGGAGACATTATGAACAACATCCAGCAATGTCTGCAACAATAAACAAAGGTATGTTCAGTTGTTTACAAAAACGCTGAAACTTGGGGGAAGCATGATTCCTTAATTATGTTGTCACTAATCAGATTTGTCAGTATTCTGTGGTGATCATGTGAGCTTGAGTTCTTGTTTTATTCAGTAGCAATGGCATAATAAAATTGAAAAATGAACAGTGATGAAGTGTGTGTGAGAATGAGATTCCTATTTCCTGTCATTCACCATAAAACAATGAATGTGTGTTTGTCTTTTTAGGTCACACGATCGGCTAAGAACACAACACATACTCAACAATGCAGGAGGAATACCGCCTTGCTTACTATAAGTGGCAGCTCACTATAAACCAAACTCTCTCAAGACTTTTTTTATAGTGTAAATTATTCAACCGACAGCACACCATGCTGGTTTGAAATTGTATTTTCTCAATATTTATTGCTTTGTACGCCTCTACTCAAGATATCAGTTCAAGGATGGTTGCAATTCAGTGCACAGTCTCAATAAAGACTCCTCCTGCAACAAGTGTTCTTTTGTCATTTGCTTTTTTTTTTTTTTAATTTCCATCCCCTAACTCTTGTGCAAAAAAAGGTGAAGCAGTTGTGAAGTCACAATTCTGCATCTGGGTAATCCAGGGAAAGCAAAACATGCCATGACCTTATTTATATGTGTTTCATGTCTTGAGTCCACGGCCCACCTGCCATTGAGCACACATGGCTGCGTAGGTGGCTGGCAAACCCCAGTACTCCAGTTTCCCGCTTGGCCAGAGCAAAGTGCTTATTATGGTTTTCCCTTTTCGTCACTTTGCATTTTAAGTATGGGTTCTAGAAGGGACAAGACACCACAACTACACTGGTCCTCGATGCTGTGTCACTATCTGTTCCGGCAACCATGGGCAGTGGTGATAGCAGGTCATATCTCACAGTACAGCAGCAACCCCGTGACCAGGGCCATACAGAGGGGGCCACAGGTCACAGTTAATTGCAAACGCTTATTTGTGAAATGTCGACATAACTCCCACCATCTCAAAAATTACTTCCATGCGTGTACTATTTGGCTATTCATTAAATGAGTTATGACTTTTCATGTTTCTTTACACCTGTATGTTGAGTCTAGCACTGAGCTTTACATTTTTCCTCACTTGTCTGCAGTATAGTTGAGTGAGAGAACACAGTGAACTAGAGGCAGGGCAAGTTTTTTTTTATTTTTTTTTATTTGAATGCTTGAGTTACGCAACGCGCACATGTGGAGAGAATTCAGTCAGCAGCACACTGGGTGTATCAAGTACACTGTGACCAGTGTACTAAGTAATCTAATGTTGCACTCAGACTCTCTAAAATTAACTATTACAAAAATTACTAGTGGTTTCAACACAACTGTGAAGATAAGACACCAAGCAAAATACTGAATTTTTGCTTAAATTCTTTGTTTTTTTCCGTATGGCTAGAGCAATAATACAAAAGCACATGGCCTTGTAGACCTCACATTGTTTTGTATCTTTCTGTGTTCTTCATAAGTTAGCGTCAGAGTTCTTGATTTATGACAGAAAACTGAATCATCCCTGGAACTGCTTTTGTTTGCGTAATCGATTGATTGTATTGATTGTGTAATCAATATTTTATTTTCCACAGATTGCATGTTAGTTGCATTTCATAAAGAATGAAGTAATACATTAATTTAAATGATAGAAAATAAGAATAAAACTGTTAAAGCAGTGGTCCATTATGTTGAATACTGTAACCATACATAAGATTTGTTTAGTAAAATAATAAGTTGGTAACTTGTACTGTACAAAGACTTTGTGCCATTATCAGGATATGATCCAATTCAGATAAGGCATAATCAAGATTGTAGTATGATTACCAGTTGCTTTCGGACAGACTAACTTTGTTATACAGTATGATCCTAACTTACTAATGGACATAGTGTACTATGTGACATTCAGTTTTACTGGTACTGACTACCACTGTCAATCAAACTCCTAACCATATGCAGGGGCAATCTAAGCTCTGTTTATCTGAAATCCTGGCTGGAAGGAAAAAAATCAAGACAGACTTAACCATAGAATATGTTTACTCAAGGAATTCACCAAAGGTTATTCCCCTTGTGTGGTCAATCTGTCGTATCTACTAAGAGAGCCTGTACATGCAATGTGGTACTTGCTGCTATTCTATCCATGCTGAGAATTTCCTGGTGTCTATTTTGGCTTCACATTGCGCACGCCTGTTGCACTGTCACTACAATAAATGCATTAAACTGCCTTGTTTTCTCTTTTTCTTTTACATATGATTATTGTTTAAGCACTTCAAATAAACAACCTCACTTAAGCACTTGGAAATGTTAAACAGACCCATATGTTTTAGGGGCCAAGTACACCCCTTTGACCCCTCTGACCTAGTTTTTCATTACACGGTACTCACAAAACTTTTCAGCCTTTCTTCTTTCTTAATTGTGAATGATGTCTGACAACGTATAAAAACGAAGCCTAACACCCCCCATGAATATTTGACACACCCTCATGAAAGCACTCATTCCTGGGTTAGTGTTGAAGATGCTTCTGACTGCAGTGTCTCACAATGCAATGCTTCAGATACGTGGTTATGTAACCACAGTTTAGTCCCATCCACTCTTACAAAATGTGTTTGAGTTTGTAGGACTTGGCCATTTGCCCTGCTCTGGACACTTAAATAGTTCCTAGTTCCTACTACATTTTTTACAATACACAGTGTCAATTTACACTCTGCAAAACAACCACATACAGACATAATAAGGAAATCAAAGTGGCCTATATTTTTTACATTCTTGTTTCAGTTTTACATAGTATATCTATTTTTGCCTCAACTATCAAGTCTGTTCCAAGGTAAGCAGTCACATGCCCAGTCAAAGAATCAGATAAATATGAAGTTATGCACAAGAAAACAAAAAATCAACAAAATTTTTACATAACCAGAAGGTACATAGAAAATACATACAATGACAGTGTTGCGGACAGTAGTGACATGATAACTTATCAAAGCATTAAAAATATGCTTTCTTGTGGC
This sequence comes from Tenualosa ilisha, assembly GCA_015244755.2. NCBI lineage: Eukaryota > Metazoa > Chordata > Actinopteri > Clupeiformes > Clupeidae > Tenualosa > Tenualosa ilisha. The sequence goes on from PYXC01000629.1 coordinate 2,111,679, forward strand.
ATGTGATTGTTACATTAGGCTCCAGTGCAAGAGCCCTCTTGGAGAAAAAAATCATGTCATACTGATTGTAATGAGCACTGACATGCTGTTTGCAAATTACACATTAATGCAAAACAAAAATGCTAAAATTTAGCGTGGGTAGGACAAATCGGACATCCTAATTTGCCAGGTAAAGTGTCCACATGTGTTTAGTTTGTATGAACACTGTGCTTATGGTTGATTAGCCTGAATGATCTGCAGGAGGGCACAGGAAAATAGCGGTACATGTGCTGTGGTCCTAGAGGTGCAGCTGCCCTCTTTGCACTGCTTATAGTTACTCTTGGTGTCCACTGCTGCCACTGCAAAAACATTTTTGGCTTTTAGCTGCTGTGGTAAATACTGAGGAAAGGTGCAATTTTACTGCTTTCAAGCATGGCACGACAGATTTTTCTCATGGACAGGAGCAGAAAAGAGGTTACAGCTGTGTGTGTCTCATAAGAACGCCTCCAACACTGAATATAGGTTAAGCATTTCACAACTCACCCGGAATTTTTGTAGCTAGATACAGATAAAACATAAACAAAGCAATAAATCCTCATATATGCCTCTCTCTCTCTCTCTCTCTCTCTCTCCAACCCTTCCATTTCAGAGTGTTGTTGCGCAGTTTGTCTGAAGTCTGTAGTCTCTGAGCAGATGCTCATCAACTCAAACCACTGGCAGCTTGATGATTATTGAGGTGAGACTGATGTGAAGACAGAATTTGTTTTGCATAAAAACAGTCAGCGCATGAATGTGCTTCAAGTCAACACAACAGATTTTCCTTGCTTAGTTATTTTATTCAAGGCAATAACAGGGGCTTGGCACATTGTCTTAATCAAATTGTCCTCCTTCTCCACACCACAATTACTTGCCACTTCAAAGTCACTTTCTCTGCGTAGGATGTGCTTCTATATTTATAGAGTGCAGATGACTGAATAGAGGCTGTTGAAGCCATGCTTTTATTTTAATACAAAGACTCCAAATCCTTGCTTTTATATGTTTTCCATTGAAAACAGTTCTTTTGACACAAACAAACCCTGAACTTATGGAGTTAAGTTGGTGCCTTGGGCACAAACAGAAGAGACGATTTTAATTATGTGGTTCACCATGGCACTTGCTGGAATATGGCAACACCACCTTATACATTTCATCATCTTGAGAAAAACAAGTTCATGGCACACAACATGCACATTCTAATGAAAAACCTTAGCAATTTTGGCCTAATTCAATTTCAGCACATACATTGTATTGGGACACTTAAAACCACTCAATCACTTGAATCCATGTGTTTTCAAACCCTTGAATGACCTTTGGGATGAACAAACCCTGACACATGTCTTCTTGTCTATAGTGCTGACTTTACAAATGTACTCTGGATGTGAAACATATATGTGAAACCTTTACGCAAACGCACACTCAAAACCTGTGAAAAACTTTTAACTGTCCTTTGTGTATAGATTTAGATTTAGATGTTCCTGTAAGTGCAATAGACAAGTGACAACACATCTGTTTATCTGACAAGTGATTCATACTAAATGAAATGGATTCATTCTGCATACTAATGGATCCTAAGTATTTATTCATGGCACTGCTGTTACAGCAGTTGCTTTTGGTATTTGAATGTTACATGAAGTTATATAACTTCTTTATCTATAACCTTTATAATCTCTTTGAGAAGGTGAGGACTTAATAAGGCCTTCCTCAAATACAGATGCACAAAACATGTTTTCCAGACCATCTATGTAAGTATTTAGGCTTCACATGGAATACTACCATGCCAGCCAAAGGGTAGAATGGAAGGGGGAAAAAAATGACATGATGCAGCAATTAGTAATAACTGCCTAAAGACCATATCCTGTTATGGTGGGTCAAACTGAGGCTCTATTTTGTTGATCCAGTCTCAGCAGGTCCCAGAAGCAGCCACAAGCCTCCTACTCGTCACCATGGTGAATCATTGTTTACTTAGACAGGAAGACAGCCCACGACTGCGCCACATGCAGCTAAATATCTGTGGAGTCGGTTGTGGCTTGAGAAAGAGGTTTGTTTTTTTCCTCCTTACGGCCAAGTTCTAAATTGAGAGGCAAGTTTAAATGATACCAAGGGCAGGGAGAAATGGAGCCAACCTCGAAAACCACTGTTTAGCCGGGGTTGTCTGGCTTCGTAAGCGTGGCCTTTTTTGCGTATCCGCCCTGACCTCATTGAGGCGCTGTCTGAAGCATGAATTTGCATCCAGACTTTTCAGCCCAGTTCCTGATCCTAAACAGAACAAATGGGGAGGTGTTGTAACCCAAATGTTGTTGGCTTTGGAAATTGCTTCTGCCTATAGTAGGATTATAAATAGACTTTATAGACAAGCGACAGGAGGTTGAGTAGACATCTGGCGTTTGGGGGAAGAAAAGTATTTAACCTAGATTTGTTGACAATCCCTGCAGTACAGTTGATCTACTGTATTTAAAATGTTTGATAACCTCAAATTTTGGAATTTATCTTCAATTAACATTAATTGAGAAGTGTCTTTGTGATAAAGTGCTGTCAAAGTTGCCTATATAGCGTGCATAGTTGATTTGTCTACATACTTTTCCTATGCATGCAGTGCTTATTAATAATCTTTGATTATATCCAATATTATGTCTTAAAAATTGTGAAGTCTCAAAGTATTCCTCTGTTATGTCACATCTTTTACATTTACAGTTTTGCATTTGGCAGACACTTTTATCAAAAGCAACTTACATTTGTCAACTATTAATTATATCAGGGCCAATTTCCCACAGAGCCACAATTTTCAGGCTACTACCATGCTAGCTAGGCTCCTTAACCACTATGCCACCTCACAGCCATAAACTTTTTATCTTGAAAATTTCTGTTATCTCACTTGCCATAATCTTACAGAAAAAAATGTTGTGTTCTCAAAACAAACAAATAAAGTGCATTAGTTGTTAAACTTCTGTCCCACTGTCTGTGTATCTGTGACCTGCTGGCTCAATCACTTGGTGGGGATGCTTGAGGCCTGGAATCACATATTTAAGATACTCTGCTGCCCTCTAAAGTTTGTGATGGGCACTAACGGCACGAGGAGCCAGGCTGCAGACACAAATTCTGTGAAACATTCCTAAACATTGATAGGAGATTCCTTCTGGTGCAAATTATATTTGAATCTTTACCTCATTACTTTGAACTTCCAGTGTGTCCATCAAGTAACAGACCCACAACCAAGTTCTAAAGAGGCAGCAGGTAAGAACATCTGTGGGAACCTTGTTGTGGGTCCTGTCCCCCCAAAGAACTACATATATATATATTAACTTAACCTTGTGTTACTACCAACTAAAATAGTTGTAAGGTTTGACATAGCTACTGAATCAACTGTTGATTGGAATGTATCAGTAATTGACTTTCATTTTCCTTTTACAAACATTTCAATTCAGCTTTTATTGCACAAATATAAACAATTCTCATACTGTGCTCAATGACATATGTAACCTAACATCATGCTTTTTTTTTTTTTTTAAGTGACAAGGGTCTTCAAAAGCATACAGTATTATGATGATGTGAACTAACAAAACCAGAATAATTTAGTAAATTGTGTTAATTGAAAGTCTAAGAGCAATGCAAGCACAAATAATTTCTAATAAACCTATAAACAGATATTTGTTTTGTAAAAATGTCATGTTACGATTACTTTCATTGTTTGTCACTGGCTCGTGTCATTTCAGCTCACTAAATGCAAGTATTAACTGGTGCATTCTACTGTATGCTGTTACTCTATTAAACAAATGTTTGGCTTCTGCACCTTGGCTATGGAGGAATGATAGTCCTTTAACACAGTAGTCAGTTGATCTGCCCTGTGCAGATGTCCTGTGAAGCCATGAGCCATGAATCTCTATGTTCTTTTTGCAGGCTTAGCAATAAGTTGCCGTTCTCGCTCCATTTCTTTCTCACGCTGTTGCTCTTTTTCCAAGGCTTCTTTTTGTCTCTGTTGCTGAAGCTTCAATGCTCTTTTCTATTGATAGTAAAACATAAAACTTACTTAAAATACAGTTTCCCTGCTGAAAATGTAGGTATATTCCGCCACTACTCCAGACTTGACTTACCTTTAGTTTAGTTGTCTTGTCATGAAGAATCATCATCTCTTTTCGTATATTCACCAGTTTGGTATGATAAATCTTTGCCTCTGTGAACTAACACACACATTGTTTTCCACTTTCCACCAACAGACAAAATAGTGAAAATGTGTGACACAACAATACATAGTTGCATACATACCAGTGAATTTAAATCAAGCAATGAATTGCACTCTTTAAATTTTGTTATTTCCTGATCCAGTGTGTCAAGCAAAATCACTTGGTTTTGACTGTGGGGGGGAAAAAAGAATATTAGTCCGCTTGCTTGTGCACTAACACATTCTGAAACACAATTAAGTAACCCACCTCAGCTCTTGGAGGGCTTGTTTGGAGTCTTGCAAGTCTGGTAGGTAATGAGCTAGAAGTCCATGTGTCAGCTTCTCAATGGTCTGGTCGCTGATAAAGACAATGTCCTCTGGAGGTGTTGATTTTCCAGTCACCATATCAACTTCTGCAAAAGATGGTAATATCTGTAATGTAGCCAAATATTTAATTGATGTGCTGTAGCAAGCTGAAGTTTTTTTTTCCCGACAATCTGTCATCTCGCAACAATGTGTTGATGTCTCAATGAAACATTTGGACCAATCTAGTAAGATTTTAAAGTAACACTATAATGATCAAACCTTGCTGAGGTGACTCGTCCTCAGGTAGAGGTTCTGTGTCCCCTTGCTCCATGTGTGAGTGCAGAATAGCTATGTCCACAACAGTTCAATGTAATCATTAGAGACATATCTTTAAAACATTACTCTTAAGCATGTATTAAAATGAAAACCAAGTTTCCCATATAAGGGCTTACGTTATCATTGCTACTTGCTTCATACTGTTAGTGTAGTTAATAGCTAACGTTAACTGTTAGCATAGCTTACAGATCATACATTTGCCCAACATGTAAAGCATGCTAAAAATAATGCCTCTTCGTTATTTATAAAATGTATAAATAATACCTCGTCGTCATTTATCACCGCGTAATGTTCAAATGCATTACGGGTCTGACCAGAGATCTCCTGACTTAGCTACATTTGAATTCCTTTAAAGAAAAATATCATGTGATTTTGATACCATGTGACTGACTGCGCATGTAACCAAACTTGCTAGTGACGGTGTAAATCCAACCATGGATGGGTGTAAACAAGAAGCTAACATATACTTCGATTCCATCTAGCTAGCATGCTTGAAGTACTCGGATATAACCCCTAAGCCATGGCTGTAGAAACAAAAAATGACTGATTCACGAGTCTTACATTTCATCTCTCGTGTACATAATTTGATTCTCGTAACGGTGAGTAAATGACAACAGAAATCTGTTTAGTCGTTATCATAGTTTGCTAAGTTAAGTTAGCGACATGGGAGTAGGAGAAACTGTTATAATTGACATCATGCAGCAAAGAGCGAAATTGACACCATTACAGTCACACTGTGTTGATAATCACTTATACTAAACAATGCTGGTTACTTCCCGTTGGAAAATTTTTATCATCGGGGTTGAATTAAGAATCAAGAATCTTTTGCTGTCTCGACAGAGAGAGCGTCATACATTGTTCAACTTATTAACGTTAGCCTTGTGAACTATGAAACGTCAACTCTAAGTTGTACGCTAAATTGAAATGCTGTTATTACAGGTATTTGAAGAACACAAAGGGCATGGTGATGCTGACAGATGAACACGGTTTCTGCTGAAAAACGAGCTCATTGTGTCCTTTTTTCCCCCCACCTCTTTTTCTACCTACCTTTTTGTGAATTTGGTGTAGGCTGGGAGTTTTTCCTGTCTTTTTAATTTATTATTTTGTAATTTATTTATTTTACTTAAACGATTTGCTCCATCATGTCGGGTGCCAACTTCATAGCAAAGGTGAAGTCTGCCTTCAGAAAGGAGCGTGAGGATTTGGACCTCAGTGACACGACTCCTTTTGATTTTTCGGATGATCTGGCAGATGATGAAATGCCAAAATTTAACAAATTAAAGGTGGTTGTTTCTGGAGAAATGGACGACTGCTCAGCTGGCGCAGCGTCAAATGGAACACCAGTCAACACCATCGTTGTGGACGATGATGACTCGCTTCTTGACTCAAGTCTTGGGAGCCCGGGTGTGAATATGGACCCCTGCGAGAGCTGTTTGAAGAGAAAGGAGCGAGTGAAACAACGAAGGGTGATGAAGAAGCTTGGCTGTGCCGCTGTATTGTATTTTCTATTCATGATAGGAGAAGTCGTTGGTAAGATTTCTCTTCATGCGGGTGTGCAGTGGCTCATCAAGTGTTTCAAGTTGTTGCGACATTCTTTAAGGAGATAAAATCTCAACTAAGTGCAGCTGCACGTGTTGTGGATAGACATAGTTTAAGTCGGCTTTGAGTGAGACAGGCTGTATGCTGTACACCCTTACAACAGGGCTCATGTTGTCAATTTTATCGTTGGACTAAACATTAACATTGGTGCATCTTAAGGATCACTTGAAATTCAGTGTCTGCTGCCTGCATGATTTTCCAGGCAGACATAACATTAGACCATGGTAACATTAGGGGTCAATTTACAGCTCTTTGCTGATTGTCATGTGAGGCCAACTTAATTTGGGTGTCATTGAAAGAGAAAGAGAAGGCACAAAAATAAAAGCACAAGAGTAGAAAGAAGTAACAGCTTAAAAACAGAAACATGATCACTGAAGTGCTAGTGTCCCTCCTGCTCAGAGATTTAGTGTTGTATCTGAATTGACCTGATCAATTATGCAAATTTGTTGGCAGGTGGTTATGTCGCCAATAGCCTGGCAATCATGACTGATGCACTTCATATGTTGACGGATCTTGTTGGAATCGTTGTATCTTTGCTGGCCTTGTGGCTTTCAGCAAAGCCTCCTTCACAGAGATTCACCTTTGGATTGCATCGCTTGGGTATGACCGACTCCATGCCAATCACAACCTGTCAACTTTCATGTGTAAAGATATCTCTTAAAACCAATACTTGGTTTTTGGCATATTTGTTTATTTAAGTGTTCATATTTGTTATATACATTTGCATATTTGTTATCTGTTTAGTCCCATTGATTGTGTCCATTGCACTCATGTTCTTCATTGTTCTTTATAATGTGTATTTCAGAGGTGCTGTCTGCATGGGTCAGTGTAGTGCTCATATATATACTGACAATAGTGTTGGTGTATGAAGCTGTGCAGCGGACCATTCATCAGGACTTCAGCATAGATGGAGATGTCATGCTCATCACAGCTGCAGTTGGAGTTGCAGTGAATTTAATGTGAGGAACAAAAACGCCACCAAATATGCACACACACACACAGACACAGACAGACGGCCCCATTTTGACCACTGTCTCCGTAATGCATCCCTCGTGACGTGCAGCAGCAGTTGTCATAAATTGCCAAACAGTACCGTCCAAAGTCCTGTTGTTCTGTCCCAGGGACACACAACTACCCTCAACATAGTGATGTTTTGAGAAGTGGTCCAATGGCTCACATGTTCACTCTTCTGTAATGTTACTAAAGAGTTAAACACCATCACTATTGAAATGAATTGGTTCAGCCGTATATTAGGTGGCTTATGACATGAGGCAAAATACATGTATTCCAACCAGTCAGCATAATTCCCAACATAAATTACTACATTCAATATGGTATGTAATTGCTAATGTATGTCCCATACTGCTTGGTTGAATGTGAGCCATTCTCTGAGCATATTAGAATGGACCAACTAATGACGAATGGTTTTGTTGTGTGATGAGACAGAATGGGATTCCTGTTAAACCAGAGGGGACACCTCCACTCACATTCCCATGGGCCCTCTCAGCCAAGCCAGAGCCAGGCCCAGACCCATGGGCACGGGCATCAGCGAAGCCATGGCAGCCTTGCAGTCAGGGCTGCATTCATCCATGCCCTGGGTGACCTGTTCCAGAGTATTGGTGTGCTCATCGCAGCCTATGTGGTCCGCTTCAAGGTAAGTTGAGTAACTGGTGTGCAGTATTGAGAGAGATTGGTGTTTGGATTGTATTGATTAGTATTGCATTGATGAAATCTGAGGAAGTTTTTACAGGGCAGACATCAGGGTTGTGTCAAGTTCAGAATTATAGTAGTTGGCCTTTATTTGGTTAATAAGTTGGTTCTTCCTCATATGTTGAAATGTATGTATATGTAAATCCATTGCAATTCAAATCCATTGCAATTCAAAGAAATTCCATTCAGCACTACTCTTACATATGTTTTGTGTCAATGTTAATTTGAACAGCTAATAATATGATGGAACAATATGACAGTTATGAATCTGAATTGAATGATATAAATGTCATTGTGTTTCATTGAATTCAAATTTGAATTATAAGTTTTCTACTCCAACTCAAATTCCTCTCGCATTCAAGAATTAATGCATTGGTATACGAGTTCATAATATGCTGTTGAAACATTTTTTTGTGTAAAAGTGTAGCAGCCAACAAACTTGGCAGGCAATGACCAAAAACTGCTGTAAGGACACTGAAGAAAAGAAAAATAGGGTTAGATTTGAATGCACTCCTTTCTGGACTATTCTGTAACTTCACCAAGTAAGCTGTTAGAAGTGGCCATGGCTTGTTTCAAAACATGGGTGGTGTTTAACAAGACAAGTTAGAATCTGTTAGTCATTTACCTGATCATGGCCAACAGCAAAGATAAGTGGATGTTTTTTGTTTTAAAGTATTAAAATATGCCCTGTACTGAGATATGAACAAACCTACATTAAGATGGATTTCATTTATTTTCTGTCTGATAATGTCATGTTTTTATCTGCGTCCATCCACAGCCAGAGTATAAGCTGGCGGACCCTATCTGCACATATGTGTTTTCAGTCCTGGTGCTTTTCACCACTGTGAGAATTATGCGAGACACCTGGATTATTATATTGGAAGGTAAGAGTACTCTCCTTGGTCAAATAATACAAACATCACGCTAAACCTGACGCCTGTGGGGATAAATCCTGTTGGAACCTGCTATCTATTGACTTCAGCTGACACGTCTGATCATTTAACTCTTGGTTGATCATAGATAGTCCTGAGTGGTATCCATTTAGGACACATGTAGACAATTTGAAGAATAACTCCGAGTTACACAGCACAGCCAGAGTACACCTATAGTATTTTGTGAGTTTTCAAATGAAAAAGCAAGGTGAACTAGACAGTTGACCAACTGTACAAAGAGTTAAGAGGGCGACATGACCGCCTAATGAAAATGTGATGAGAAATCTTAAACTCAACATTACATGACAACATTTACTTTAGGAGCATTCCTCCTAACTCTTTGTACAGTTGGTTGAATTAATCTAGTTTAATTCTGTTGGTCTCTTTGCTTTTTTATTTGAAAACTCACAAAATATAATAGACAAAGAGAACCACTCTCCACAGCACTGTGTAGACAATGCTGATCAATGGTGTGGTGTAGACTAATGTTGTATGTGTTTTTTAATATTTAGATTAAGCAATTCAGCCCTTTTTTTGCTGTACGTCACAATGGTTTACGGAAGGGATAATGTATTGTCTGCTTGTCATTTATTATTAAAAAATATTTCCTGACAGGATGAACAGTCTTTTGTTCTGAAGGGAAATATTTTCCTGTAATGACCGGCAGACAAGTTATTGTCCCACTTATTGTATGGCTACTTGTCAAAACAATGACAGAAAACTCCAGACAAATATCATTAAAATTTAATTTGGGCTGTTTTATGGTTTAAGCAGATAAACAAATAGTTCATGATGCAACTTTTTTTTTTTTTTTAAACCCTGCAGTCTACTTTCACTTTCCACGAAGTTCCATTGTGATAAGTGAATGATATCTGTTCGCAGAATGATATGCAGATGTGAATCTGAAGCGAAAAACCTATTGCCATAGACAGCGGTCATTATACAGAAATAAGTGACCTCTGAACGTTGGGATGGCCCGTTCAAAGTCAGTCAGTATTCTGGAGAGTCATAAAATGGAAACATTTTATTGAGGTCTAGTGTTCTATTATGAATTTAATTCAGCACCAGGGTTGGTATCTTATGACTGTTCATGCACTAAACATTGCCTCTAAGCTTGGCCTTTGCTTCTTAAAGATGTAAAGAAGCACATTGATTATATTCACCACAACTAGGTCCGTGTGCAGAAGGAGCACCATTGGTCAGTAGCACTTCTCATGTGCTGTCAATTGAATGCGGCATTTAAAGTAACATGGCACCTTTTTATGAAATTCAATTCAATAATATTTTTACAGCGTGTTTTACACTAGTATTGTCTAATGCCGCTTTACAGCAAGGGTCACCCAAGAGCAGTAGGGGCAAGGAATCTCCCTGGTGGTAGTTAGTATAGGAAGAGACCTTGGGCAGATTCGCAGCTCAAGGGGCCAACCCAGCTGCCAAGGGCCATACAAGAAAAGTTCAACAGTGGTTATCATGATGGACTACAATTTGTCCATGATTTTAGCTCAGCATCATATAATAATTCCGAAATATTGTCCCACAGCATTATATGGTAGTCAAGCCATAGGTGGTTATCAAAAGTTATGACTGGATAGTGTAGTAGCAGTCAGGCATAGTGTTAAAGTCAAGGAGTGGGGTTGATCGTGGGGGTAACATTGGGAGGGTCCATTGTTACAGTGCCATTATGAGGAGGGGTCAGTCGTAGGGCCTCTGGGAGGCTGAGTTGATCCTGGCATGGGCGTCAAGGAAGGGCCTCTAGGAAGGAAAGCCAGTCCTGGCATGGGCCTCCCATGAAGTTGGTTGCATTCCTCTCAGGGGGAGTAGGTGACAGGAGTCAGCATGACACATAATAGGTTTGTGGCAGCACAAGGCTATAGCAGCCTATCTAAGGTATGGTGGCATAGAAGCCTGACACTACTGCAGGGATGGTCAGTGGCTGCCATGCCCACGCAGCTGGCAGCAAGAGCCGAGGCAGTCCTTCCCAAAAGACCTATGAGGAATGTTGTCATACCAAGCACCATCCCTAGCTTTGGGGAACAGTAAAGAGGAAGCGAAAGTGGGTTATTCACCATTTTACCAGCAGTTACATTTGTGTGGCACATAGGCTGGGGGAAGGCAGCAGAACAAGCCTCGTGCTGACTCTGGAGTAGAAGGGAGGAGCTGAGCTGGAAGCCAGGAGAAAGTGGGCAGGAACTGGCCATCACTGTCGACCCGCAGACTGGAGGGCATTGTGGTTAAGGGTCAGAATGCCCAGAGAAAGCCAGTTACCACCTGAAGACATATTCTCCTGGTGGAAGGCTCCAATCACTATGTGATTGAAGATTAAGCATCTTCAGTAGGTGTATTCAGCAGTAATAAGATGTGTTCCTGGCTAAGGTGTCTGACCCTGCCCATGGTGGCTGCAATGGGACACCATGAGGGGAGGCACTGTGTAGTGCAGGGCCCGAAACCTCCCACACAAGCATTCCAGGGTTCAATGCAGAGTGGAGCGGGATGAAGGAGAGGGGAGAGAGATGAAAGAGAAGATGAGAAAGAAGGAAGGGATGAGCCTAGTTCTAGAGGTACTGAGTAAAATAAAATAAATAAAAATAAAAGGAAGCGTGAATCTTGTTCCAGCCTCACTCCCATTCCCATTTTAGGCTATATATTGGCGGGAACTATGATAAATGTGTAGTTGTGGTCAGATCTCAGGCAAAGAGAGACTGTAGGGTTATGACTGTAAGAAGGTGGTGAGTGATGACCAAGGGCAGGGTGCATCTTGAACGTTATTTTGGTTAGGAGGTGGTCAGCCCATAAAAGTCGATGAGTGATTCTGTGAAGTTAACCCAGAATTGATTAATTGGAGTGCAGTGCCAGATTGTGTGAACGTATGAGTCTGGTTTGTTTTGTGTGCATGGTGAACAGATTTCTGAGCTAAAAACCATTTAAAACCATTTCTGCCCTGTGAGGTGGAATCTGTGAAGTATCTTCTGCTGAATTAGTTGTAAATTGAATTTTTTTTGTCATGTGGTAGATGTTTTTGCAGATTTTTTGGTGCTAAGTGGGAGTTTTGATTTTCTGTATTGATTTGTTTAACATCCTGATGAAAAGTGGAGCCAAAGTGCACCAGAAGTGTTTGTAGAACTCAGCAGAAGCCACACTTGTAACATAAATAATATCTCCTCATGATTCACTTGTTGCTCACTCTCCTGGGTCACCTTTTAAAAAATCCAGTCTTTTTACGATACTTGGGCTCCTAAAACTGAAATCAAACAAACAGGGACAGCTTGCCCCCAAACAATTTGACATTTCTGCTGGGAGGGGCAACTTAGCAAATGTGCTAGTTAGATGGCAAGAACAGCGTATTCTCCAATGGGACTGAATAGCATCACTATTAGGAAAAAAAACCCATCATGTCGATTTAACCAAGATTAAAAAAAAAACAAAAAAACATTTTGATGTCATGAACTTAATGGAGATGAATGTTTTAGAGGTTGATGCTGTTTGTTAGATAATAGCAAGGCTACAATCATCTGCTTCACTTTTTAGTTAATAGCTTAGCTACAATCATCTGTTAACTGCCATACACATACGGCTAGCGATAAGATATGTCTGGGTGGCAGAACGCTATTGTTTACCAACATTTTAATCCCTATAAGACAGTTTCTCTAGAGGGACTGAAGGGAGGGCTGAGCCACCTCTCTCGCATGTTTTGTTTGGTCCTTGGGTCAGATGTAATGTATGCTTTATTGGTCAAAAGCATAACATAAACAAATGTGATTTCCATCAGCATTGCTGACTGCACCTTTTAAGTTGGGTTGCACGTTGGGATAAAGTATCACCTTATTTGTCTGATGTTGAATAGTTAGAAGCAGCATATCTAGGTGACAAAGGCAACACGATCGGTGCTCCAAGCTTAGTAGGAGCAAGACATGGAGTCAATTTTTATGCAAATGTTTTTTCTTGGTTGGAATGACGAGCAGTTTGGTTTTGGAAAGATTTAATTGGAGGTAATGTCCCTTCAGTCATGTGGATATGCCATTCCATTGAAAGCTTATTTCCTTATCCAGTTTCTTCACCTTGTTTTGTTTCCATCAGGGGCCCCAAGGCATGTGGATGTGGCACGTATTAGGGAGGACCTGCTGAAGTTGGAGGACGTGCAGTCAGTGGACGAACTGAATATTTGGGCGCTCACCGCAGATAAGACGGTGGCTCTCGTTCATCTCCAGCTCTGTAAGTGTCTCTGAGGCATTGGTCAAGTATTGTGTTGTGGATGCACTCTTTATCGCCCACAGAGACGGAATCAAGACCCGTGTTTGGACGGAGATCGTTTCTGTTCTGCATGTTGCAAATTCATTCAGTCGTGGCTTATTGTGTATACAGTCTCACAAAAAATAGCAGCAGTTCTGTAACCTGTAACTTGTCTGTGGTAGGCAGCTTATAACAAGGCCTACACTACGCAAGATCACACCTGTTATACAATGAGTGCTAAAACTGAGTTCACATGCAGGAAATGAAATGTGAATTTGAATGTTAATGTTGGAAATTTTGTTATGCACTACCTGTTTCAGCCCCATGAATCTCTGTCTATTGAAAATAATTTTGTTTTAAAGCCTTAATTACCAGTGAAATACATTAGAAAACTATGCATAGTCCATGAGGCTGAAATGGGTCGCGCATTTTCAATCTTAACATTCACTCTTTGGCCCGCGGCCTATCAGTTTATGTATTAACAAATACAGTGCCTTTTCTTTTCAAATATTCTCACGTTTAAAATTCGTAAACAGGCCTATTATTATTATTATTATTATTATTATTATTGTTATTATTATGTCATTTCATTCTACTCTGAAATGGGTTCAACTGATTTTTTTACACAGGAGGTCATTGATGGAAGCCATTGTCTTCCTGAGCCCTCAACAACTTAACTGGCTTGAGACAATGAATCAGCAAGTCGATTCTTACTAGTTGTCATGCAGTTGATTATTTGCTTTACATCTCTGTTAGAACTTGTCTTGACTGGCAAACACATCTCTAATTGCCTGATTATAGCCCAGATGCACACCACACTGAATGACCATATGTCCAATCACTGCACACTCTTCAAGCTCCAAACAGAAACATATTTGAGATCCTTGTATCATTGGCACAGAGTATGAGCAGATTGCACACAAACCAAGAGGGTGTCAAATACACGGCAAATATACCTTACTGTTGAATATGATCCACTGTGAGAAACAACACCTTTACACCAGAATAGCTTCAACTTGGGCCTCATGTGACTTAGATTTGTTTTTGTACTGTACTGATGCATTTTAGCCTTATCAGAAACTGGCTAATGGACTTTTTTGTCTTTGTCTGTGTCTCTGCTTGTCTGTCTGCAGTGCCATCTAGCACTGAGAACTGGGAGGAAGTCCAGGCAAAAGCCAGGCACCTGCTGTTGCACACATATGGAGTCTCCCAATGCACAGTCCAACTCCAGTGCTCAAGGCTCAGGACACCAAACACATGCACAAACTGCCAATCTCACAGTGCCTGAACACACACACACACTTTTCCATTCAGAGCATATGCTCCCACCATATCACACACATTGGTGCAGCTTTCCAACCATGCAAGTTATCTCAGAGCTGCAGATCATATGAATGTCTCTGAAGCTGCTACCAAGCTGCAGACATGTATTATGCAAGTGGAATCATTTTTGCATTGGAAGTGCCAAAGGATATTGGTGTAGTTTCTGTTGATGAATGCACTTTTTTAATGGAAAAACAAAACATATAGCATATTCTACCCGGGTTTTTAAAACTGATATTTGGCGAGCTTTTGTAAAATAAAATGTTTCATTTTTGATATTATTAATACAAATCCATGTCAGCTAAATACATGTGTAGTTATTTTTAACTTTGGAAGAAAATAATGTTATCACAGCCATGGTCTGTGAGCGACCTTTTTTTTTTTTAAACCTTATTGTATATATTCACTTGGATATTTTTATTTAGTGAGGCTGTGTGTGGAAATGGAAATTCAAATATATTGTCTAAGACAATATCATGTTAATTAATTGGGCATGATTTGTCCTTTGGCCTCAAGGTGAACCTCATGCAGTTCATGCAGTTCTTCTCACCCAGGATGTCTTGTAATCTGCCTTTGTCAGACTAACTGACTATATCATTGTTTTTTCTTTTTTTTTTTAAACCATGGAAGCTCATTTGCAGACTTAAGATATTTAGTGCAGTGTTTGTCAGACAGAAAGTATTACAGAAAGCTGATGATGCTTGCTTGGGTTTTAAATTACCCATTGACATCATTTTCCTTTGGTCTGAGGCTATGGATTCAGGTCTTGTTGCCTGAAATTGAGTACCTAGCATCGCTGTACCATGCACAAAGTTAGTGCATCCTCTCATAAATACAGTGTTGGCTGCTGTTTGTTTGGTGATGTGTTGACTGGTTAGCACACAAATGATAATCAGGTTGATTATGCCTTTTTGATGTAATGGTGACCAGATGGGTCATGAGTGGTCATGAGTACTGGTTACAGATGTCTAGTATGCCCAGTCCCATGTACATGATTTATATAAACCACAACCAAAGCACACCTTTTGAACAGCATAAACATTTGGAAACTGCATTTCACCTCTGCCAGTAATCTGTACCATGCCTTCAGACCCTTAACTGTATGCGCACAGCTATGTGAATGATCATAAGGGCATATTGTGCCAATGTGTTTCTTTGTATAGTACCTTGTCAATGTTATGGCCTCATGATAGTTCATTATTTGGATGTAACTGTAAACAGAACTGACCTGCTTTTTGTGTTGTCATTCAAGAAAATTCTCATAACATTTGCCACAAGTGGTGAAGTGCTTTGAAATGGCATCCATTCCTTGTCATGATGGGCTTTTGACACACTTCAGACTGATTATTTGCACATTCCTTTAACTGGAACACACTGTTTATGTAAGCAGTTGCTAACATCAATTGCAGTTGTTAACAGTTGCTGTTGTCTCATTGATTTCTGTGTTAGTTCTATGTGGTCAGGACCTCACTGGCATTGCCATGTCAGTTATGTCCTATCAGTGGCTTTTTGTTGACACTGAGAATGTGAATAGCTGGGTGTTTTGGTTGAAATAAATCTTCATTATCTCCCTCTGCCTTTTGTGAATGTTTGAATTGAGAGAATGAAGACTATCAGAGAACCTAGTGACACTCTATAGTTTGTTCCTACTGACCACCACTAGATGGCAATGAGTTCCCAACTGCTGGTTATTAACTACACACTAGTGAATGTTGTTGACAGACGTGTAAGGGGCCATGCTCAAATACAGAGGTCTTGCAAAGACCTTTCACTGTTTACATAATTCTTTTATTAAAATCTGCCATGTTGTGTCAATGAGTGATGCTTAAAAAACACCAACAATTTATTGGTGATCATTACTATGTGTGTGTGTATGTATGTATATGTATATGTATACTTCTCTTTTTGACAGTGAATTATAAACACCAGTCATAGACAAGGAAGTGCTGATTATATCTTCTTGTTTTCCTTTATTTACTCAACTTTGCTACCAAGGCCTTTGTGGTTGCTAGGGAAGTGCTGTGATAACAACACAAAGCAGTTAGATGTGAGTATTTACTTAACACAAATGAGTTTTACTGCACTAACTTTGCTCAAATGTTCTGTTGACCCATGAGATCTAGACATGATATCCTTTGGTTTATTGCTTGTTGGTGCATCATTTGGGACCAAAGTGCTCCAGCTCTACTAGGCAGACAAGGAATGTGGTGAAGGTTTATATCTGACTTGTGGGGCCTATGTGTAGTAGTGCATGTAGAAGTGCGGTATCAGTGTGCTATCACCACAGAAACGCTAACCCAAAGACTCTGTCTGTGATGCCTGACGGATGGAGTCAAGTGGCTACATAGGTCATGAGCTCACTTGACTGTATTTCCTGGTCACATGGTCACGTTACCATGACAGGATGTGAGAGCAGAGCAGCATTCTGCTCACCACAGCTGGTCACGTACACAGGGTTAGGTGTGAGTAGTGTTACCATACGTCCCCTCCCAGGCAGAATAAAGTGATGAGAAGTGCAAATGGAGAAAGAGGTGAGAATTATTTAGTGTCCAATGATGAAATAGATAAAAATGTAAATAAGGCTTAATTAAAATAATGTGTATTGTTGTCTAAGAATATATATTCAATATAGAGACAGGAAGAGCATAAGGGAAAGGAGGCAGAGTCCAGGGCCTGTGGCAGTGCAGTTGTGTGTGTGTCAGGGAATGCATCATCAGACACATCTGCAGGGAGTTCCTCAAGACAATAGCCATTTACATTCATGCATTTAGCAGACGCTTTCATTCAAAGTGACTCGCATTTTGTCAACTATCAATTGTTCAGGGCCAGTCTCCACAATTTAGAGTTAACAACAATTTAGAGTTAAGTGCCTTGCTCAAGGGCACAACTGTGGCAGCTTTTGTTTCCAGCCTACTAGCACACCAGCCAGGTTCCTTAACCGCTACGCTACCACCGCCACTATAGCCAGGTAAGACACATGCACTTGCATCAAAAAAAAAAACTTGCTATGTAGAATGATTTGTCTCCAACCTCTGCCCTGTCCGTGATCTGCCACACCCCCTCGAAGTTGGCAGTTGGATCAGACACTCCCCGACCCCCCACGTCCCAGACTGTAGTATGACTCCCAGCTCTACCTAGGGGGCAGTGGAGAAATACAGTAGAGAGAGTAAAAAAATGAAGAGGAATATCCTCAGCTGTGTTTAGCCTTTGAGGT
This sequence comes from Tenualosa ilisha, assembly GCA_015244755.2. Lineage (NCBI taxonomy): Eukaryota > Metazoa > Chordata > Actinopteri > Clupeiformes > Clupeidae > Tenualosa > Tenualosa ilisha. The sequence goes on from PYXC01000629.1 coordinate 2,129,500, forward strand.
GAACTAACCAGGAAAAATTCTTTCTACCAATATGACTACAATAATGTAATCCATACATACATGTGCTGTAATACTAATACTTAGTAAGAGATTCAGAGATTGTACTGAGAGCTAATGCCTGATATCTCCTGGAATCCATTATAGAGGCCATAATCACACGCTGATGTTCACACTACCAATAACAGAATTCTACACTAAAGGAATTGGTTCTGAATGTGAAAGATAAGTTGAGCATCACTGATTTTTGAAACAGTGAAAACTGCTGCTTTTCCAGACAGTGAAACACATGGCAAAGTGTAAAATAATTCCTTCATTGCTTCTGGTAGTAATTGTCCAGAACATGCAATTCATTTCAATAGGTGCATCCAAGCTGTACTGGTCAGCAATAAAAATAGTTTTCCTTTAATAACTGAGCACGTTGAAAAAGACTGGAGGACACAGCCAACAACTGAAATCCATTTTGTTCACTTGGGCATGAACATCCATCATCTGACAAACAGCTGCCTGATGTCCACAGACATTGGAGTCACTGGTTCCATAAGTATCTAATGATCAGATGATGAGCTTTTGTTGAGAAAAAGAAAACTGTGCGACAAACAGAGAATGACTTGCGAGTGACTCAGCAAGAAACCTTACATTATCTTCCAGAGGTTTTTTGTGGTTGCTGTTGATCTGGGTGAGGCCAATAGTAAGCCTAGATAAAACAAACTTCTTCCTGGAATCCCTTCTAGCCATTGTGTTGGAATTTGTTGTGGGAGGGTTCTAGAGAACTCTTAGAGCATAAATTCACAGTTACTTCCTTTTTGCATAAGTAATAAGTCAAATCTTTCACAAAAATCTTTCACAAAACACTTTATTTTACACTACGCAACCATGATCATACAGAGCACAAATATCTTCATATATGTTCATATTTCTCAAATGTACAGGGGATGCATCACATTCATATTTGTCAGACATTGAGGCAGAGCATGGACATGTAGACAGAGTAGGCTGTAACCCACCAGTTTAGCAGAAGCATTTCCGCACACTGATTATCCAAGAGCTAGTCTGTGCAGAAAGGATTCCACTAGACTGGTGAGAGGTGCAGGTGCAGGCACAGGAGCAGATGATTCTGGTGATACTGTCTAGAGCAACAGAGCACATTGGTGACAGTCATTTGGTCAGACTCTTTACCAGTTCCAGCCCTTCCACTGGCTTCCACTGCTGGTTGATGGAGATGAGCTGTGAATTTTGGGATTAGGGAGAGTTACATTTGGACCAAGGCTAAACAAACAGGTGACTGCAACATACTAGCTAAAATGCTTACACTTGAAAGATTATACTTGCTACAGCTTTCACCATGGTCACATGATGATGACAGAGAATTCACTGTCACTCTGTTTTTATAATTCAGACTAGATTTGGACAGCTTAATTGGTCCTACCTTTTGAGGTTTTGATGGATCTATTCTTTCCCAAGGCTCCGGATTGCTCGTCCGGTTTAATCTGTAGAGTTAACACGCCCTATTATTAGGCAATAACAAAATGCTATTCATTATAACCACGCTTTTTATGAATGTCGTCAGAATCATCTTAAAGTCATTCTCATATCTTTGGGTTGATTTATTCGATAACTGTTCGAAAAGAAACGGCTTCTTACATCACATCAGGTTTGGTCATCAAGAAGTAAAGTGACGTTGAGACAGCACCCGCTGCCGCAAAGCCCACAAAGCCAATTAAAGGAATCAGCTGGAAATGGTAGAATAAAATTAAACAATAAAAAACTCTGCCTATCAAATCCAATAAAGTTTGCGACCCACTTTATCACACATACCTCTTTTTTTTTCTTTAATAGTTGTATGAACCCAGACATCTTGCCTATCGTTAAAAAGAAAGTGGTTCAAATAATTTATCATTAATTTCTATTACGATATTAAATCATGTATACATAGTGTCCTGGACATCATGTCATGTTGCCATTCACTCTTACCTTTGTCGAAGTTTGCAATTGGGTGTTCAAGATGCGACTGGGCGCAGCATCCTGACACGCGCCCTTAGTACCTCGCCACTGTAGAGGTGATGAGAGCTACGAGTTTCAAGGCACGTACACATTATGTCTAGTATCGATTTCAATCATATAAACGAAGTCCAGAGAACAACAGTTGGTTGTCGTCAAAGCACAGGAACGCCCCCTGATGGTTTTTCAATTTAGCATTACGCTAAATTAACCTACAGAGACGCGAAAGAAGCTTTTTTCAACGACTCTAATTTCACATGCTCAGTAAAGCTGAGGACCAAAAAAGAGAATTGCAGTTAAAGTTATTCACAAGAGAGTTACAAAATAGGATCACCAGAGCAGTTAACATGTAAATCGACATATTTAGCTGACATATTTATTGAAACGCACACATTAATACACACCAATGTAGGGTATATATTTTCATTAAACATGTTTTCAATTTCCTGAACACATTTGACTTGAAAAGTGATGACAACTTTACATGTTTTGTACACTGATACTTTACATTATGTTTTCATGAGGTATTCTTGATGGATTCTAGACTTCCATACTCTGTTCATGAAGAGTCAAAAGAGCTGCCTGATAACAGGAAAAAACAAAATGAAACAAAGGATGCAGATTAGGAAAGCAAAGTGACATTTCAGACAGTTCAGTGTCAATTTCAAACTTACCTTTTTTCCTTTACCTCTATGAATAGATTTTCAAGGTCAGCTTCAGAGAAGAGAGAGGTTTGTTTTCGACAGCTCTTCCAAGGGCATCTTTTCAGTGCAAAGCCTCAGCGCGGCCAGTCGTTCCCACCTTACCAGGAATACAGTTCCAATAAAAATTGAGTTTTCTCTTCTATGCTGTAATGAATGTGTGACTGACCTTTTTGCACAAGATTTTAAAGGTCTTTTATTTACTTCAATAGTCTGGGGGTGACACATGAGTCAAGCCTGCCAGGGCGCATCAAGGCACCGTCCAATGCATCAGGATGATTTGTAGAAGCAACAATCACATCCTTGTTACATACCTCATGGTACTCCATCTAGAAGCATTGAAAGCAATTTTCAGACATGTTTAGTGGCTGTCTTTTGATGGGATAACTCAATCTCAAAATTGCATTAATTTCTCATTTCATTCTTATTTCCCTTAAAAGGCCTTTTTAAGCTTTCCGTTCATAGCTGCGAGGGAAACCTGACCTCTGGGTGGTCCTCAGACTCAGAGCCTCCTTTGGGTGCCTCTTCTCTTGAGTGCCTTCAGTGGTCTCGGCTGCCAAACCCGTTCATCAAGGTCAGGAGCTGTTTCTCTTAATAAGCCTGCTCTCTCTGGACACAGTGAAATCTCATCTGTAAACAAGACACAGGGTCCCTATTCAGTTGCCATCTGGCCCTGCTGGAACATGGTCCTCAAGTTCTTCTCACTCTCTGCAGGCATTGTTGATGGGATGGGGGAAATTGAGACATGTTTTACTGAAAGCTAAATCACATCTAGAGGGTATAACATTGTAGAAAAAAATATTTCTGCTGTTTAACTTACGCTAAAGGGTATATAAAGGGTATAAGGCCAAAATGCATCACCTGCCCACATGTAGACCTATGTTAAAGATTTGTGAACCAAGAGTACATACACTTAATAAACAGGTTAAGCAGCATAAACTACATATTTTCTGAAAGCCAATGAATCATGGTCTCTTGATGCGATTTAACATGCATTGTGACATCTCCCAACATCTCCCTATCCCCTGGACTATGCATAGTTTTGTAATGTAGGCTAGAGAGGCTATTCCGATGGAATTAAATTTAAAATGTTAACATTCAAATTTACATGAATGGGGGGCACTCTGACCCTATTTGGCCCGCAGAAGTGAATCAATCAGATCAAATGAATAAGAATGTAAAAACAGTGTGAGATGTACATTGAAAAGTTCTAGGCCTTTATTTACATTTCCTTTGACCCTTGGTGAGCTATTCTTAAGCAGGTGGGGAGCTGTGGCTTCAGAGCCACCTGTTGGAGAAGGCTGGTCTGAGCAGTAGTGGATGGAAATAAAGCAGAAAGAAAGATGTACAGTGAGCTAGCCTAATATTAGTTAATTCATTGGTTGATTCCTTGTTTCCAAATTTCCCTCACAGAATCAAATAAATTATTATTAGAAATACCAATAATAATATTAGATAGGCCTACACCTAACTGACTCCCTAGGATTTGCAAATCTTAGTTTCAATCTTGGTTTCTGTTGAACAAGGCAGTCGGTATTTGATGATCTTTGGAAAAGGCTTGATCAAATAAAACTGTTCCCTGAGTAGCAAGTTTAAGTGGGACATTGTCGGACAGAAGTAATAACTTTAAGCTTAAGATATAAAGTCTAATTTACCAATTTACCAAGAAATATTTTATTTTCCCTTTCAACCCCACAGTCCAAAAAATAAAGAGGCAACCTGACCCAAAAGATAGCCCAAAGGTTGCTACAGTTTAAGGCACATGGAAGATAAAACAGTATAATTTTACCTTTTGTCTTTGGATATTATCAAAGTAGTGAATTGTCTAAAGGACCAGGCACTATGCAACTTAAAGTATGTTTTCAGAAATTATGTCTTGATCAAATTCATCAGGCTCATTTAAAGATTAGGCCTTGGTTATGCAAAGTTAAAAGAAAAGCACAGACTACACCTGCATAAAGGCCCATGTGTTTGAATATTATTTTCAAAAGAAATGTTGCTGATATAGGATATTGGTAAATGGCGAGGGTTTCACCAAGTTCTACCAAAATAACTTGCCATTGGGAAAGTGATACGGACTTTCGATATTTCAAATAAACAATAAACAAGATGGAACTGTTTATGAAGTGGAGATTATGGTAAGATTAGGTCTACATTTGAGGGCAGAAGAGAGTGACTAGCTTGCCAGCACTCAAGGTAAGTTATGTGTTATTGTTATGCTTTGGTGCGCTACTTGCACACATGTCTAAGCCTTGGACATATCCGTGTTAATATTTTCAATTAAGTGGGGTCAGCGGAATAGAATATCAAATTTGCGAGACAAAGGTAAAATTGCTGAAGGCTATCGCAGCCTACAACGTAAAGGACAGGTGGTTACCGTAAACTGAATTAACATGCACATGTATGAAGTTTGGATCATAAATAAAAATGGCAAATATATCGGGTCATTAACCACACCTATATTATCAATGAGAAAATTTGGACATCACACTAGTAAGCATTTTGCTACATTGTTTTGGAATCACAGTTCTGCAACCCTGTTAGGTTCCGGGTATTATTCGCTTTGAAGGTCTCGAGCGCCATCATGTGGGAAGAGTCAAGAGCAGTTTTTTGCCCCCTAAAAATTGCTATGACTCCAAGTTTGGGATTTTCATAAATAAGAATGACCCAGAGTTTTTATGTAATAATATCATTATATTAACTACATTTTATTTGCATAAAGTAGGTACCTAAGAACCCAACAATGCACACATATTGTCTCGTTTTCCCCTCTGTTATACTGTTTTTGTTATGTTGTCAAAGATGAATTAAATGATTAGGGGAAGGGCAGAATACGATAGGCCTACAGAAGACTTAATCATGAACCTCAAATCATTATGTGATCTGACAGGATTGCATTGTGTTATTCATTAGTTTTTACTTGTGCTGATGTGGGTGGTGTTTTGGCAGCTCTGAGTCAGTGACCTCCAACCACCCTGTACACTTACACTAAACCTGCAAGCTTTGGTCATTGCCATGGTAAAGATATCAAACAGGGTCATATCTTTGAAAGAGGTCTCTACATTTATTGAAATGGCAATGCATTCTGTAAAATGGCAATTCAATCATGCATTCTTAACTCAAATGGCAATTCATTACAGACCCTGGAACTAGTTGGTTTGCATGCAAACTTCAGTGGTTTTATGTTGGCATAGATGTTTCCTGGCTGACATTTTGTGGTTGGTTTACCCAATGTGAACCAACATTCTGCTAAATGTTGGTGTAAGACACTCATCAGTATCAGCATTTTTAAGGACAGGCCAAGTATGTTTTACATATAAAGAAACACAATTACATTTGTTTAAATAACAACCTATATCAAAAAACAAAGTTCTGTAAATTACAGAGAGAAATCTATGTAAAAAAAGATAAACCAACAGAAGTATAATGCATTCCAAACAAAGGCTACAGCTCCTCATACTGAGGAGCCAAAGCAAAGAAATAAACCACTTCTTACCTCAAGACAGCCCTAGGTTTCATGGCACCAATCAGGAAGAAGCTAATCTGGAGCAAAGAACGATGTACCTCTACATCATGAAGCGCTTCTATGCCCATTAAGAGAATGCCCCATAATTAACACACCTGCCAGTTGCAAACAAATGATCTGGGCTGATCTGGACTCTCTTGATAGGCATACATTTTCCTATTGGTTCTGCCCTCAATTTCTGTTTGCTCACTGGTTGCTAGAAAATCTAGTTGGGAAACTGAGGTCTTGGGAGAGTACCCTGACACAGTACTGTTGTGAAATAGAATATTGAGCAGAGGTACTGCAGTGGTGCTCTCCTGGTTAGCTCTGTTCTGCACTGAGCTCCATACATCCTGAGTCTTGTGATGACCCCTGATCCCCTGGAGGTAAACAAACTGGCTCACTTGGAAGGGTACCTCTAGCGCCCCCGCCTGGTGACACTTCATCACTCTTAAATCATTACAATTAAGAATAGGAGTTTTGAGTTGAAAACTTGAGAGGCCTGATCGACGGGGTCCCGGACACTATGGTTCATAGGCAGAGATGGACGAAGTGCTCAATTTCTTTACTTAAGTCAAAGTATAGATACTCTTGATTAAAAATTACTCCACTGCAAGTAGAAGTTGCCAAGTTTTTGAATTGCTTTGAAGTCAAAGTAAATTAACTTCTTGGGAGAATGACCATTTGTACTGGGATGCCAACCTTATTTAATGAAGTTTATTACCTTGTCAATCAACATGACTTTTACAAAAATATAATTTCCTGGTCCTATCCTTTCTTGGACAAACAAATCTGCATGCATGGTGGTAGGGTTGGTGCTCTGAAAAATCCCTTCTGTGTGTTTATGGCACAATACACCATAGTGAGTTCATAGTCAATATGGAGGCTAAGTTCGGCCCCTTCCAGTTTGCACTGTGGGACCTATCGTCTGAGAAGTCTGTAGTCTGCTGAGCGGCCTCACACGGGACTTAACATATCTCTCAAAGTCTGTCAAAAATAGGTCTTTATCTTTAAAATGCCAGTCATTGCAGCAGCAGATAGATATGTTATATGACATGATATGTTATGTTACTCTAGGGCTACACAGGGTGCATTATAGTGTTTACATGTTGCTGCAAAAACAGCAAGACCTTCCAAGGTTGTTCTTCCTATGGTGTATTCACAGCAAGTAGCAAGTAGCGATAGCTGAAGTGATTCCCAACTATATATACAGTCTATAGCATGGTATTTATTTATGTTGTTTTCCGCAATAGTGTCACATTGTATCATGTGACACAAGCCCAGCGAATCAGACAGGCAAATGTCACACTGATTGGGACCAATCAAGATGGCAATTTGAGGCTCTATGTCAGTATATCCAAAGGTGTCCATTTCCAACTGTCCAGACACAGACACAACACAATCGTTTTCAAATTAATTTCGAGGGCACTGGCATTTCCAGATCTTTCCATCTTGGGAATTCGAAAGTGGTAGATCAATGTGGATGAACATTGTTTCCGCAACAGAGTTGTTACGGTTTTATTTGAAAATGCATTAATGTAGATGCCGACTCAGATGGCATACACATATTATATGAAATTGCACAACCTGAGCTTTGGAGCTGTGTCTAAGGATTTGTGAGAAAATTAGCTTTAAATTTACATTAAAATACTAATATTAATACAGTTTAGTGTCCATTTATTCAGTGATATGTCTCACGTCTTTACCCAAATATAAACAGAATAAACAGAAGATTTTACTGATTCAAAGGCGTATAGCATTCCTCTGTATGATCAGTGGTTTGTGAGTAATCCGGGAAAAGATATCACATTCCAAAATTTCCTATGGGATAATAAAAGTATCTATCTATCTATCTATCTATATGAAATGTCTGCATTGTCTAGCCCCCCCCCCCCCCCCTCACACACACACACACACTACACTATAATAGATAATTAGATTTCACATCAGAAGTTGTTCTCAGACCACTGTCTGTCATTTCACATAAGTGAAATATAATTTCAGCACCCAGGCCAGCAATAGAGAAGTTTGTGATGCAGCCCTCCATCTGTTGTTCTCTGTACAATAAAATATGAATAAAATATGATAATGAGTAAAATATTCTGTCAGAGCATATATTTTTGCAGTCATACTTTTGCCAGACACCCCCCATTTATCCAAATATAAATAGATATTTGTGCTGGCATACTTCCAATGGTGAGATCTGCAAAAATCTAAAAAATACCCAAAAAAGACCAAAAATAATTTTTATGCTTGATACTAAGGCTGATGTAAGCCATATGCAAGTAATATCACATCAATCATTGCCAGATGTGGATAGTCTAGACGTTCCTGAAAAAGAAACAAAATATAGAATTATTTTGTCTGAGATTGGGTATTGAATTTACCCTGATATAGGGTCCATAACCCCTTCATGCATGAATTATTAAAAAACTGAGGTGGATTTTTTTCTATGCTTTTTTTAAACTCCAAATCAGACTAAAAACATGTCCAGTTGATTTTTTTCAGTAGATATATTTTTGACAGATATTCAAATGTCCACTGTAATGGACACAGCGCACCAATGGTATAAAATCAATTATAGCTATTTTCTAAAATACAATATATTTGTCACAATACAGTGCTAATTCACCCACCCTGAGGTGTGTAGACAAATATGAATATACCTGTCATGTGCTTGTGTCCTAAATGAGCTGGGCAGAGAACATCAAAATATAACCCTTCATATAATCCCTTTTTGACTCCTTTCATGCATGGCGTCCACTACAGTGGACAGTTGCACCTTTTACATATCTACTCATAAAAAAGAAAGTAAAAATGTTATCAAAAATTTTTTATCAAATGTTACTAAGCTAATCAGATTTAAAAAAAATACATATATATATATATATGTTAAGTATTTAGGAGATATTTTAGAAGGAAATTATTATGTACTCTTTTGTCCACCATTTTGGATTTGTGATGTAATATCTCATGCTAAGAAATAATAAAGACAATGATCATACAACAAAAAAGCAAAGGCTTAGGAGAACCCCCTATATTCGTTTGGGGTTAATGTTGCAATTCATGTAGTTTAAAATAGTGTTTGAATATCTGCCCACTGTAGTGGGCACCATACATGAAAGGGGAAAGGCTAACTGAATGACTACTACATGCCACCAGATATGCCACCAAACAGTAAATCAAATCTAGCTAATTAGAAAATTAACCACTGTGTCCAGGGGATGGTAATTTCCAGGGCTGATCTGGCTACATCAAAAGTACAATTTGTACTTCTCTTTAATGCAGTTCACACAGATCAACAGCTCAAACACACAGACAGCACTTTCTGACCATTAACTTCAACTTTTTTTAACCAACCTATGATGCCATGAACCCATGGTAGACAGATGACCGACACATGCTTTACAAACCCTGTGAAATACTTTACCACTTCCCATAATGATACATAAATGATCTTCTCAATCATGGAAAACAATGTCACTAACATCACTGAATCTTCTCTGAAGGACCAGATGGGCAGTGCAGTACTGGGGATTTGCTTCTTGTTTGGACTACCTGGAAACATACTGGTTGTGGTGCTCATTCTCCAGCATTTCAAGGAAGAAAACTTCACTCTGCGTCTGATGCTTAACCTGGCAATCTCTGACATTCTTTGTCTGTTAACTGCTCCACCGGCAATCTACAACCTACTTGCTGGCTGGCACATTGGACATGCACTTTGCAAAACCCTCTACTTTCTCATCTACCTCAGTGTGTATGTCAGTTTACTGACAGTCACATTGATTAGCATGCATCGGTATGTGTTTGTTCTATACCCTCACAAATGGGCCAAGTTGGGTCGGAAAGGAGAGAATGCTTTACTACTCATCTTGTGGGCAATAGCTTGCATCCCTTGTGGTGTGCTTGCCTCCACATATGGTGTAATAGTTGATAGATCCAGAGAACTCTGTTGGAGAACAAGCTTGTCAGACAAAAATCGGAAGGCCATACTTCTTTCAGAAATTGTGGGAACTCTCCTCATTCCATTTTCCATAATAGCAACATCTTATTTTTGCCTTCACAAGAAGGTGAACCAAACTGCCTTTTTCTCCAACCTGAGACTAACAAGGTTAATCACAAGCATTGTGGTGACTTTCCTCATCCTATGGACTCCATGCCATGTCGTTAGCATGCTGGAAATCGTTGCCATCTCAATTAAATCACAAAATGCAGCGCTTTATGATAAATTGATGGCCATCAAGAGAGTGAGTAGACCTGTTGTAAAGAGCTTTATTTTTATCAACAGCTGTATAAATCCACTCTTGTATGCCTTCAACTCTCGCAGCCTTCGACAAACAGTAGCAAGGAGAGAGCAAGGGGGTGAACTCTGCCGCTCAAACATAGCATGTGTCTCGGAACAGTTGTGATCATTTCTTCTCACACATTTAGATTCTGGAATATGATCAAGTTTTACTGTGTGTTTGCCGTTTCATTTTAGAATGTTTTATCGCCTGTTTATTGTCATTCCTCAGTATACAGCACTGTAACAAGATACCTTTTCTATCAGACAATAGTGATCAATAGTGATTGCATTGTATTCATTTTATTTTGACATGCAACTGATATAAATTAATTATTAAAAGCATAGCTAGAGCAATGAATTATGAAAGACTTTGTTGTCTTTCGTTTGTGTGGAAGCAGTGTCTTGAGCATCATTTATTAGATTTGAGTTACAATAGAAGGAGGGAAAAATTATGTACACCCAACTTGCAGTCCATTCCCCCTAGCTGCAGACGTGCGCGGCCGTGCACATTTCACAGCCCCGCGCACAAAATGATTTCAGAAGAAAAGTAGGGGAATCCGATAATTTTCTGCGATCTCGACCCCCTCGACTCACCTTTTATTGTTGCTCTTGCACTAATATTACTCTTAATACGCAAAATATACGGTCAGGAATTTTCATTTTTCCCTTTTGTTATTTGTGATATTGTCACATCTTTTCTCAGCCGCATCTTCCGAGCATTGCATGCGCAGTGCATTGCATTTTGCTGTAGAAACGATGAGGTTCATGTGATGAAACCGTATGCATTAGGCAATCGTCAGAGAAGCACGCTGTCAAATGCATGCCAGTCCAAAGCTGTCTGTCAAACAACGAGTTAAAGAAAACCATCAGAAACAGCATGGTTGGTCTTTCTGTAGGCCCATACAAGAAATATTTCATGGACATCTATCCGTGAATAATTTCAATGTGAGGGGAAGAAAATCTGAACTTTGGCCTATACTTCTTTACTACATCTTCTAGCCTACAAGTTAGACAGTGTTCATGATGACTGTCATGTGTGATGGGTGATGTGTGTTCATATTAATTGTCTTATTAAAGGGAAGTTGCTCAGTCGATGGTCAAAAGCCAACCTTCAGTTTTGAAAGTAGTCATACATAACTAAGAATTATAAAAATACCTCTCATATAAAAATCTAAACTAACATTTTAAGTAAGGGATAGGCCCAATGTATCAATTTTATCCAAAGCAACTGACATTTGTCAGCTATCAATTACATCAGGGCCAGTCTCCCCTAAATTTAAGGTGAAGTGCCTTGTTCAAGAGCCAGGATCTGAACACACAATTTTCAGGCTAATAGCATGCCAGGTCACAGCCATATGCCATGTTATGTCACCACCGTCTGTCGCATTCAAATGTCATGTGGTCCATTATCACACTGTCGCCACATCTGTGCTATATGAATTTGCTCACATATTACACATTACAGCCTACAGGCATTGGTAAAAAAAAGGAATTACACAGTGCATGCAAAAAAGTGCACTTACAAATTGACAACTGAAAAGAAAAAATGTAGAATAAAGAGAAGTAGGCCTAGAAGTAGCAGTCTTTTATTGCCACTATACAGAGTATAGTGAGATGTCATTTGGAACAGCCCACAGATGCACAGAGAAGCAGTATAGGTACAGCAATATAACCAAACTACAAACTACTAAACAATATATATGTATATACAATGTGTATATATATGGCTGATATATACAAATAAGGCTGTGATGGGTAATAAATACAAATAAGGCTATGATGGTTAATAAATAAGGTGCAAAGATTTTTACACAATCCTAATTGCACAGTCCAGAGTGTTATTGTACATTCCAGAAAATGCTCAAGGCAGGGATTTTTAAGTATTCAGGGAAGTGAACTAGTGCAGTAGTAGGAAGACGGAAAAGGAGAAGTAGAAAGGTTGTTTAGACAGTCAAACAATTACTAAACAAGTAGCAAAGAGCTGCCCCTACAGGCACTAGTAAAAAAAAATAGATTTGCAATTCTCAGGAATTACACAGTGAGTTTTTAAGAGTTTTTAAAAAGTGCACTTACTAATTGACAATTGAAAAGAAACAATGTAGAATAAAGAGGAGGGTTGTTTAGACAGTCAAACAATTACTAGACAAGTACCAAGGAATATGTTAGTAGGACCGATGTAGGACAGATGTTACTGGGATAAGCATTTAAAAAGTCAAGAGGTAGTTTTAAAGATTTCTAAACAGAGTCAATTAGTCACTGAAATGGAAATGTTGCACTGTTCCTCTTGAGGAGTTCTGTCAAGATGGGTAGGGGGTAACGGTAAGGGGTTGTCAGGGTCTAGGGTAGCTGTGGTAATTAGTATTGTAAAGAATATAGAAATGTGTTGTACTTACTGTTACATGCTGATAGGTTTGTTAAGGTTCAGGAATTGTTGACATTAGTATAAGAAAGAAAATGTTGTTACAATAGTAGAAGGGACAGAGAGAGAAGTTAGCAGGCAGAGTAAAAGGGGAAGTGAGTCATGCTCACACACACACACACACACACACACACACACATAGACAGGGAATTCAACAGGGCCTGTCAGCGAGAGAAAGAGGTGGAGAGAGAGAGAGACTGCACGAGGATCTGTAAATCACTTGACTAAAATGATGGTATTTAAGAGAATTGTAGGTTGGGAAATTATGATATTTAAAAGAGATACAGACTGTTCTATGGAATTAAACTTTGTTTGAAATAACCAGTGATTAAGTATGAGAGCAATATGAGGAAGACTATTGCAAGACTGCCATTTATCAGAAATTACTGACAGTGGAAAGCACTGGAAAATACACAGTGACTAAAATCTAAAACCTTAGATAATACTGTAAAATACACAAAAACCATTTAATATTATTTAGATAATTTAATTTATAATAATAATTTAAGGTAAACTTCCAATATGAAATAAACCAGAGGTCGCTGATTGGTCGAGAAGGGTGTCAGCAAACGGAGAGAGCAGACTTCATAATTCTGTTCGGCCAGTAAACGTCACCGTTACATAAGGGAAGTAGGGCTCTGAACCTGCATAAAAGCCAGGGACTGGCTTTAGACTTGATCAACTCTCATCTGGGGAACAAGGGTCTTGCAGTGGTTTTCACTCTGGTCATGCACTGGATGTACTGTGTAGCCAAAGTCTATGCATACTCTGTGATGACATTGTGAAATAAAGAAGTTCTTGTCAACAACCAACTGCTACTTGTTGATGCTGGTTTTATTGCTGAAGAGCATCGATTGGATTAATGCAGCAGTGCGGACGGTGGATTATTTGACCAAGATTCTACCACACGGGCCTAAACCTTGTGGCGCTAGCATGATGTTTGGGTTGGGCTCAGGGGTAGGGTAAAGGCTGGCAAGCATCCCTTGGCCCTGTGTTGTGGCCCTGCGGTTAGGAGCAGGGCTCAGGGTTAGGGTAAGGGCTGACAGGAAACCTTGAGCTTTGTGGAGCGAGCCTAAAGCCTAAGGTCAGGGTAAGAGCTGGCATGCAGGTCTGGGCCCTGTGTGGTGAAGTGGGACTCTGGGCTGGGTTTAGCGCTAGGGTAAGAGCTGGCATGGTATGGGGGTTGTCTTGTTCAAGCCTACTCCATGTACTGTACTAATAACAACATTTTCATCAATCCATGTTTGTTTGCAAACACTGGGTCCTATATTTGCAAAATAGGACCCAGTGATGATCATTTTTGAAGAGTTATGTTGACTGACAAGGTAATTTAGTTAACATTTAGTTTTGGTTTTGTTTAACACTGGCTTGTATTTTCAAACTGAGCTTGTAACTGTGTTTAGCAACACCAGGGGTGGCCAAGAGAGCCTTCATTCACCTCACAATGAGCCATTTAACCATTTAACCAAATGACTACGAGCCTACAGTGATTAACCTAAAAACAGCATAAAATGTTGGCTGGTGTGCCTTTAATGGAACTATATGTGATTCTTTTAGGTTTCCAGTAGATTCACTTAAAATCATTACATTTTATTTTGTCAACTTGATGCATTGGCAGGAGATCGATAGACTGCAAGAGGTCTATTGTACTGTGTGTTATTTATTTTGACATTGTTACCTTTACCCCCTCTTAAACTTTGTGATTACTACACATAGCCTGTAGAATGTCAGTAAGGAAATACAAGGGACACATTTTAGCACAAATTTTATGATTTGACACAATTTGTGGCATCAATTATACAATTATGTATAATTTTTATCATTTTTATTGAATGGAAATTTCATTCAGGGTCATAGAAAAACTAAAATTTGTCAGTGAAAATGTGTGGGAACCCTCTACCTAACAACAGAATGTGATGTGAAATTGGCCATTATGCCAAAAAGGCATAAGCACTGCTTTGTCCTGATAGCTAGAAACAAACTGGAAGAGAGAAAGAGGAGGAAACTGCGGGATAATCATTTAGCACGGGTGTCGTAGTGGAGTGAAAAGTGGAGACTTAACAGGGACCAAAGTGGGTGGAGGGCCCTTGAGAAATCTGGAATTTTATTTTTCTTTAAATATTAATCATGAATACAAATCACAATAAATGTTACTTACTAATGTAAACGGAATATTTTGGCTAAATAAATTGGTTGATTGATGGACTGAATTTTGGGTCCTACATATATGGCCACCCTCAGCTCTGGCAAATACAGCAAATGGTTTAATCCGCCCCACCGGCCTTATTAACTAGACAATTTATTCCACATTTATTCTGCTGAAGTGGCAGAATACATATAGTGCCAACACAATGCCTTAATATGGTATGATGTGAATGATTACTTGAAATTTGAGCTTAGCTGTAGAGCTTACATGAAAAAATAATTTGCATCATACTGGTACCATGGCATTTTGTTCTCTAGGAGAAATCTGGTAACAGTAACTGAATGGTATAAAAACTCTCTGTCAGTTTAATTTTCCTATGCCCCATTAAGTTAATGTCTGATGTTGGTTTGCTATTTTATCTTGTATGAAATGTTCTCATTCTTCTCGCTTACTTTGAACAACAGGGCAACGTGGGTGGGGGGAGGGTGGTTAAAGAGGGCCCATTGACACTGCTTGTGCATAGGGCCCAGAATGTGGTACTACGCCCCTGCATGGAGGCACGTGTGACTATTTAAAACAAAGCGGCGAACATGGGCCAACTCTAGCTTTTTTGCTGCCCAAGGCCAGATTTGGGTTTTGCCCCCTGTTTTCTAGAATACAGGTGAAAAAGAAGAAAAATCTAAAGAAATGCATTGTGATGCCCCTCTGAAATTTGGCGCCCTAGTCGAGTGGCCTAGGTTGCCTATGTCAGGAACCGGCCCTGGGCGACCAACACTGACCAACACTTCCTGTGAATTTTAGCCTGGTTCCCAACACCCTCTTAAATTGGCTCTGCACACAGGCCTGTTGCAACAACAATTGCTTGCGCCCCCAGCTGAGAACAGCTAATTAGGTGTCAATCCATATCCACAAGCCACAATTGTGTGAACACCCTTTTAAATTCTATGACCAGTCATATGTGGGAAACCCCCCTAAAGAGGCCCCACCCACTTGCTGCCAAAATATACGTTAATGATTTCCAAGCAGCAACTTTGAATGAAGCTCAACTATGCTTTAGGGAAAAAAGAGCCAAATGGAGGATGAAAAGAAAAAAGAATATGTAACTGAGATCTGTTACTTTAAGTAAATAATGCAAAGGGTTTAATGTTTAGCAGGCTATTACCAGAAATATTGGTTGGTTGCCAGTCAGACAGTGTTAACAATAACAGCTAGCCTAATTAGTTATCAGCATCAGTAGCATGACTTCCTATCATGCATGAACTGCAATAGCTCTCCTTAAAAAGGGGCTAAAACTGTTCTCTCAACTGCTTCATGAGAAAAATATTATTGGTGCATATCACACCTCTGTTAATTGAACTCCACTGGCTACCCTTAGCCGCTTGCATCAAATTCAAGGCACTAATGGTGGCCTACAGGGTGATTGGTGGTTCTGCTCCCATCTACCTGAATACTCTCTTAAAGCCGTATGTCACCCGCCGACCACTTCACTCCAAGGAACATTATCTAGCCAACACCTAGATGCTTGGTTAATCCAGACTATTCTCATATGTTGTTCCACGCTAGTGGAATGACCTACCAAGATCAACAGATACCCTCTCTACCTTCAAAACACTCTTGAAGACCCAGCTCCTCGAAGAATATCTCCTGGCTTGAATTTCTGAATATCAGGAATGCACTTAACCTCTTATATTTTATCTCTCCTTATACTGCACTTTTATTACACAATTGAACTTTCAACTTAAAATACTAGAAATTTTATGTTAGCAATATGCACTCTTTGTTGGACAGCAAAAGCCAATAGACAAACAACTATGGGCGATGGTGGCACAGGTAGAAGAGGTGCCGATTGAACGGGCCCCACCCATCCTGACCCCATCGTAGAGTCAGTGAGCAAGATACTGAACTGCAAATTGCTCCTGGTGGCAGGTTGGAACCTTGCATGGCAGCCTCTGCCATCGGTGTGTGTATGGGTGAATGTGAAGCATACATTGGAAAGTGCTTTGAGTGCTTGTAGGAGCAGAAAAGTGCAATTTAATTTATTGAGGCGGTTTGGATCTGGTAGTAACAGAATCATCGGTGATGTTAAACTGATTGGGTCATGGTCAGAAGGCAAGTCATGTATGGCGATAATGGCATTTGAGCATTAGCAACCCCAGGTGTGTTTAACAATGGTTAAAATATTACTAAACTCTAAGGAAATGAATTGAGGATTATTTAAATGAAACTTCAAGATGACACTGTAAAAAAGAAAAGCTTAATTGAAAAATGGGTGGAAACTTGTTGCCTGAAACAGCTTAAGAAAACATAACTAGTCTCTTTCAAGTTATTGTAAACATAACTTGAAAGAGACTAGCTATGTTTACTTAACTTATCTGAAGCAACATTTTACTCCATATTTTTAAGTAAACTGTACTTTCAATTTTTTTTTTTTACCAGTGAAGCACGTGATGACTTATTGTTTTTTATAGTGTAGTTTATTCCAAACATTAAAGCAGCAGACTTAACAGGGTATAACCAAGGTTAAATCTCAGTGAAATTAGTCAAGTGCTGGATGTGTCCAATTGAAACTCATTCATTTGATTCCTGAGTTAGCTGTCCATGGGCGTGGCGGGAACAATCATTGCATCACATGCAGAACATTAGCTACCTAAAATGCATGTATAGACTTTGCAAATGTCAAAAACTAATTGAAGCTCAAACCTACATTGAAGGCAGCTTGCAGGAAAGATTGACTGTTGTTGTTGATGTTCTTGATGTTTTTTTTTTTATATACCAGTACACTGTATATACTACACATTATCCATATATCACATTTTTTTCAAAGGACTGCAAGACCTGCTGAGCCAGTAAATATGATGGAAAAAATAGTCTTAGTCTTGACATGGTTAACAGCGGTTATCTATGTTTTTCCAGAAACCATCCAAACAATGATATCAAACTTCTATGCTACTTCTATGAGTACATTGCACTAGTATCATTAAGATCAAAGGACACCTGTTGCCAGCCATTTCTAAAATATCTGAAAACATGTTAAACATCTCTGCTTTGCATTGTCCCTTACATTTGAGCTGTCAGTGTTTCGAAGCAGGCGTTGAGATGCAAATGCATAAAGGATAGGATTCACACAGCTGTTGATGAAAGAGAGGCTTCCAACAATTTTCTCAGCAAAAGCACTGAAGGCAAACAGTTTTGCTGAAGCATCAGGTGAAGATGATTTTAGAGCAACAGCCACAACATCAACAATGTTGACAACATGAACTGGAATCCAAAGAATGAAAAATGTCACTACGATATTGGTGACTAGCCTGGTCAGTCGTTTGTTGCAAAAGAAAGCTGTCTCGTTGACTTTTTTGTGGAGACAAGAGTAGGATGTGACCAGAATGGAGAAAGGAATAATAAACCCGAGAAGAGTTTCAAAGATGTAGACTGCAGCTTTTTGTCTATCTGAGTTGAAGACCTTCTCACATACTAGCGGTATTCCCTTCTTCTTAAGACTGTAACTGACAGCAGCTGGACTAGATAAGATGCATGCTAGTAACCACAGACAGATGAGTAGAGTCTTCTCTCCTTTCCTTCCCAGTTTGGCCCACTGGTGTGAATACAGCACAGCAAAATACCGCTGGACACTCATCAGTGTAACAGTCATCACACTGGTATAGAGGCTTACATAGACAAAAAAAGCAAGTAATTTGCAGACAGCTTGACTGAAACTCCAACCAACAAGCAGGTAATGGATCCAGAGAGGCAGCGTTATCAAACACAGTATATCAGATGCAGCCAGATTCAGCATCAGCTGCAGGGTGAAGTTGTCCTTTTTTAAGTTGTGTAGAATCACCACCATAACTGTTATGTTTCCAGGGATCCCCAGAAGAAAACATAGCCCCAGGACTCCACTGCTCACCAGGTTTGCTATGGGAACAGTAGCAATGCTTGGGCTTGAGGTATTGTACTGCTCCATGACTACAAATTTCAATGGCAAACAGTCAGCTGAAGTGAAGTTTTGTTTGGCCAGAGAGGGTAAAAGCGGAACGAGGGGCACAAACATTCATTAACTTCTGTGTTCTATTTATGGTCAATATTCAATGATGTTGGGTTTGACTGTTTGATAGTGACGAGGCTTTGACTGTCAAATGAGGATGTAAAATTGCAGCCAGATCATAATGAGACTATTGGAGGCCATACTGGTTTATCTTGTTAGACGGATATGTGCTAGTTAACACTCCCCTATGCTGCCGAGCCATGTTCTTCCACCTTCCACTTTGTGCTGGAACTTCCTATGTGGACACTTCACCAGAAATTCATAACCAGGCCACCCTCTGAAGATGGGTGTTGTGTGGTAGGTTTTCTCTTTACAAAATGAAAAGAGCACACATATTTCTTTTTTGATTCAGTGCTCAGCTCCCCAGACTGCACATTTGATACTTCACGTAACATCACACTTGAATTTCACCATAATATTAATGAGTGACTTGGACCTTGACAAAGGCAAAATTGCTCCATTAGTCTGTTATAGGTGTGAGTGTGATCTCTTGAAAAAAAAGGGGCGTGTGAAGAAGATGTGCAGGTTCTGCGTTTCCTCCAGTCCAGCCATTTTTCAACGGATGATGAAAGGTCTGGTGGTGGGAATCCCTAATGTGGCGCTTTACTTAGATGACATCATGCTGACTGACTGGAGTGACCATGAGCACCTGGAGACCTTGAATGAGGTCCTGAGGAGGCTACAGGAGGCCGGTCTTCAACTCAAGCACAACAAATGCCTTCATAGAACATGAGGCCGAGTTCCTCGGATACAAGGTGGACACCTCGAGGCTCCATCCTTGATCAAACAAGGTAATGGTAATACAACAGGCATCAGCACCAACTACTGTCACAGAACTAAGAGCTTATAGGCCTATTCAACTACTACAACAGGTTCAAACCTGTCGACATTGTTAGCTCCCTTTCATAGACTGTTAAGAAAATTGGGAGGAGGAGCAAGAGAGAACTTTTGAGGAGTCTAAGAGATTGAGGAGTCTAAGAGATCGTCAGAGGTGTTAGTGCATTACAACAGCCATAAGATTTAATGCTGTTCTGTGATCCATTGCCTTATGTAGTGGGGGCGGTGTTGTCGCATCACATGCCAGACGGGCAAGCAACATATCGGTTTCATGTCACATATGCTCATGGCGTCAGAATCAAACTACTCTCAACTGGACAAAAAAGGACTGATTGTGATTTTTGGCATTCAGCACTTCCATAAATACTTACAAGGAAGAAGGTTTGTCATTTGCACAGACCACAAACCCTTACTGCCCCTTTGTAATAAGATAAACACAGTGCCCCAAGTCCAATCCTCTCGCATTCAGTGTTGGGCAATGACCTTGAGAGCATATGAGTATGAAATTGTCTATAAGCCAGGAAAACACCACAGCAATGCGGATGCTCTGAGCCGAATCCCTCAGCCTCAGCAGTCAAAGACCCAGTGCTGTCATGAGTGGTGCAGTTCGTCCTATATGGCTTTCCACCGCCACATTTAAACCCAGCTTTCCAGCCTTATGCTGTGAGAAAAACAGAATTAATTGTGCAAGATGGGTGTGTATTGTGGGGGTCACACACCTAAGCCTAAGCACAAAGTTACTTCTGGTGGCCAAAGTTAGATGCTGACATTCAAGCAGTGAAAGGATGTAGCATATACTAAGAACTTCACAACTTACCAGCTCTAGCAC
This sequence comes from Tenualosa ilisha, assembly GCA_015244755.2. NCBI lineage: Eukaryota > Metazoa > Chordata > Actinopteri > Clupeiformes > Clupeidae > Tenualosa > Tenualosa ilisha. Next base: position 2,150,259 of record PYXC01000629.1, read on the forward strand.
CTCTCCACCCTGGGAGTGGCCGAGTAAACCGTGACAGAGACTACACATATATTTTGCTGGACCTTTTATGGGTCATATGTTTTCGATCTTGATGGATGCCTATTCCAAATGGATGGACATTTACCCTATTACCTCAGCAACTTCAGCCATCAGGATTGAATGTTTGCTGAAGAGTTTCAGCAGTCAGGTATTAACCAAGATGATTGTGTCTGATAACTGCTCATGTTTTGTGAGTGCAGAGTTCATGAGTAAGAACGGTATGAAACACACCACCTTTTCAATTTCTTCTTCAAATGGCTGTGCTGAGCAAGCAGTCCAGACATATAAGTCCATGATGAAAAAGGCAGGTGAAGGCAGCATCACTGGACTTTCTGATCAGCCCAGATCCTATGTCGTACAGACACCTGATGGACAGGTGTATAGACAGAACAGACAGTTTCTGATGCAGTCAAAAGAAAGAAAGTAACACAACCAAAGACAAGGACAATCAAATCATGACACTGCAGAATTTGTGTGACAACGCAGAGTAACAACAACAAAACAAAACACCTAAAAGAGATGCCAGTCCTACAGAGCTTCCAAGTCTCCCATCCAAAACAGCAAGAGGATGGATTTTCATCAAGCCCAGAAGGCCTGTCGAGGAGTAGCAATGAACTTTGTCATGTTTGACAAGGTATTCTAGTTTGAAGGACAATTTAGTAACAATACAAAAAAAGAGTAAGATGTGGGAAAAAAAGGAATGAAAAAAAAATATTAAAAGTAAAGACAAAGGTAAAACAAGAAATGTGTTATGCCAAGCAGAATATCTTTTCATTTTCAGGTCATGGGCTTTACAGTGTGGCAAGAGTTCATATGCTATAAGTACTTGTTTTTTTAAAGAGTTCATATGCTATTAGTTCTGTTTTTTTTAAAGAGTTCATATGCTATTAGTTCTTGTTTTTTTAAAGAGTTCATGCTATTAGTTCTTGTTTTTTTATAGAGTTCATATGCTAGTAGTTCTTGTTTTTTTAAACAGTTCATGCTATTAGTTCTTGTTTTTTTAAAGAGTTTATATGCTATTAGCTCTTGTTTTTTTCATGCTTCGCACTTTTTTAAAGTGGGATGTCATGATAAATAAATAATTCATCCTGATAATGATTCAGTTCATGTGGAAGACACTAGGTGGCGCAGCAGTACAATAAATGTTATGACAGTAAATCTAGAACATGCCTGTCGTGTCTGCTCTATAAAACCACATCAACCACTAGTATGTCTTTTAGTATGATTGCATAGGCGCTTTAACGCGACTTAATTATTTGGTTAGTTAGCCCACCCACAACAACATGGTAGCTGCAAAGACTTCAGTTTGTACTATTAAGGACTAAAGCTAGGGTTACAGTCACAGTTCCACGACAGTGATGTTGGTGTGTTGTCTTCAAGGGTTGTGGCTAATCATCAGTTTGAAGTACTAATCTTATTTATTTATTTATTTTTACTGTTTGGTTTCTCAAGATGTAGGCAAGATTTAACAACTGATGACCAACATTTAGGCTGCTTAGTTCATTTGTTGATTTTCAGAGTATGATAAGAATAACTGAGAAGCCCTTTCTCAAAATATAAAGGAGAATTTGGAACCACACCAATGTTTGTTTTAAAGGGCTGAAATGGACTGCATTGATGTAGTGCTTTTCTACTCCTATGAGCACTCAAAGCGCTTTACAATGTATGTCTCACATTCACCCATTCGCACACCAGTGGCGGAGACTGCCATGCAAGGTGCCAGCCTGCGACCAAGAGCAATCTGGGATTCAGTATCTTGCTCAAGGACACTTTGATAGGGTCAGGCAGAGTGGGGCTTTCACCTGCAACCCTCTGTTTGGTGAATGGCACCTTTACTTGCGTCACCATCACCCCAGTGTGAAATTGGTTGCTCATGCAAAGGTGTCGCACAAAGTTGGGCAGTCCACATTCACTTGAATCTACTATTGGAGCTAAGCTTAAACTAAGCTTATATAATGAGTTTACAGTGGCATCACTTTTGGTATAGTTTATGACCAGGCACTACTGTGTTGTGTGTTAGTCATCTGCTTGATGGTGTGTGACATCATCAACATAAATTGACAAATGCAAGCAACATAATGGCTGTAAAATGTATAGCCTTTAAAATTGTTTAATTACTCTTAGATTTCAAGATCACATTTCAGCAAGGATTAACATGGGGCTGTGGCATTCTGGGAAAAGCAGTGTTCAAACATGTGTGGATTTCTTAAGCTAATACCAATGTCTGGTAAAAATCTAATGTCAATAGTCCAGTTAGAAATACTAAAGAAAAATGTTGACACGTTGAATATTCATATCGTTGAATATCCATTTTCACCGCTGTATATGGCCAGCAGTTGTGCTTCGCTATGGCATTTTTTAACAATATCCACAGCAGTTGGAGATAGTTGTGAAAGTTGTGATAGTATTTGATTATGAGGATTTACATGAAAAGATAACCACAGAAACAGAAACAGTTTTCCCTCACTTTTTTGTAAAAAGAATAAATCAGTACTATGAATGTTATGTGTTTATTTTCTTTGTATTAACTGAAGCTCTGTGAACTGTGAACTTGGACAAGACTGAATATATTGATACTCCTACAAAATGAACCGTATTTCTTGATGGTCCTTAATACACTTACTGTTTTTAGGATGTATAATTTAGCATTATTCATTTGCAGGAACAAAGTACATAACTGTGTGATTGAATGATAGTAGATTTCATAAATCATTTAATAAATCATTAATTTTCATGTGACAGTTACCATCAAGTGTTTCACTCAGTGCTTCCTCATACAGAGGGTATCTGGGTTTCAGCATTCCTCTCTGGTTGTTCAATATTCTTTCGAAGGCTTCTGGAGGCAAATACATAAAGGAAAGGGTTTACTGAGCTATTTATAAAAGTCAAACTTTTCACAACTTCCTCACTTGATCTTCTCAGACTATATAGTTGTTGATAAAGGGCAAGGTTGTCTGATTTGATCAACATGGCAAAAATATCTATCAGATTGAGGATATTGACAGGTATCCAGAGAATGAAGAAAGTCACCACAATAAGGGTTACCAGTTTGGTCAGTCTCTGGTTCCGGAAGAATTCTGTCTGGTTGACCTTCTTATGGAGGCAACAGTAGGAGGTGACCAGGATCGAGAAAGGGATGACAAAACCCAGCAGCGTCTCGCACAAAACGACTGCAGCTCTCCTCCCATCGGACATTGATATCCTCCAGCATTTCTGTTTTCCTCCATCCTTAATCACATCGTTGGTTGCCACAGCAGGGCTTGAGAGGACGGCTGCTAAAACCCATATGGAGAACAGCAGAACTCTTTCCCCTGTCCTGCCCAACTTGGCCCAGGAGTGAGGGTAGAGAACCGTCAGGTACCGCTGAACACTCATCAGAGTTACCGTCAGGAGGCCAGTATACAGGCTGGTGTAGATGACGAAGGACAGGGCCTTGCACAGGCCACTGCCGAAGTTCCATTCATGAAGCAGGGCATGCATGAAAACAGGAAGAGGGAGCAGGCACAACATGTCTGAAGCAGCCAGATTCAGCATCAGATGTATGGTGAAGTTGTCCTTCTTGAAGTGCTTCAACATGACTGCAACCACAGCTATGTTTCCAGTGATGCCCATCAGAAAGCATAAGGCCAGCAGTCCACAGCTGACCTGGTCCCTGCTGCTGGTCCACTGAGTGAGGTTAGAGACATTACAGAGGCTATGCATTGCAGCCATGACACTGATCTAGGGTGTCCTGTTGTTCTTGCTTGAGTTTCCTTCATGAAGTAAAGCAGTCTTCCTGCTGTTGTGTGGGTATATGAGAATACAACGTTGTGGTTTATCAGTGTGTGAGAGACACATCCTCTGTCAGGGTTTTCAGTAAAGTTTCAGAATGAGGAAGGATTTGGTTGCAAGGCACTGTTTCCATGGGTAACCTAATTAAATACCCAGTACAGTATTAACACACACACATACAGTATGTGCATTTTTGTGTGTTGTTTGAAAGGATGGCAGACAATTATCTGACCATTTTGCATGTTTGAATGTTTGAGAGTGCAGGATTTCTTTGTATCTGTTGGCATGGAAATTGACTTTTAATGTCTATGCTACCTGAGGTGCATGCTGCACAGGCCCCAGATCACAGTGCAATTAGGTCACTGACTTCTGAACATTGCTCAGAAAAGGGCACGCCACAAGACCATATCATTTTCTACCACCATGACCACACAGAGAAAGAACTCTCACACAATCAAGCCTTTCACTACTTTTTATCAGCATATTTCAAATCAGAAAATGACATGAGTGAGAAATTTAAAACATTTATAGGTGGGTCAACAGAATAAGGTAAATTTAGTAAGTAAGTAAGCGGATGTGAGACGATACATAAGCTTAGGCAACATAGCAACCTGTAACATAGATTAGATAAGGAAGTGGCTGTATTTGGATCAGAGACCAGATACAAGAAGTGTTAAGACTTTGCATCTTGCACATTTTGTATTTGTTGTTAAACATAACATTTATTGGATACATGTACAGTTCAGAACAGTGAGAAGTTGTTTATTCAGTGTCTAAATGTCTATGACTTCACCTAAATTTCGAATAGACTGCTGAACAACTGCTCCATGTAACACTTCGCAGTGCTTTGTTCAATTTGCACCATTTAACTGACACAAATCAAGCTACTCAACGAATTGATAATTTATTTATATGTATGTTTGTTGTGTTAAAATGATAGATGCTGACTGTGAAACAAAAGTAAAAAATGAGTCAGTATTTTAAATTTCCATATATTTGCATTGTGGTTGAACTGAACCTTACGTGCTGGGGGAGGCACTGGTTCAAATACCACTTAAATGCTTGTCATTCATAGGTCATTCAAGAGATGAAAAGGTGTTATTCAGTTCAATTCAGCTTACACCAAGGTGTCAAAAGAATGTCAGCTTGAGACACAGGCACACCATGCCTACAGTGCTATTTGTGTACGCTATCAGGATGAAATTTAGTTTAACTGGTTGATAATGGTTTGAATTAGGGTGCTTAACCCCCACACCCCATGCGAATGAAGAAAAAAAAAACCAAATAGGCCTACACAGGATACCAAAAACAGAAAAACAACTTCTCACAAAGTTAGTGATTTGGATGCAGATACAGCCCTCACCTTCTACTGCAGAGATGCAGATACAGCCCTCACCTTCTACTGCAGAGATGCAGATACAGCCCTCACCTTCTACTGCAGAGATGCAGATACAGCCCTCACCTTCTACTGCAGAGATGCAGATACAGCCCTCACCTTCTACTGCAGAGATGCAGATGCCTCTAAAGTATCACAAGTAAACTGATAAAGTTCAGGCTGCATCAGCTATCAGACTGTAACTTCTGGGCTATAGGTTACAATGCAGCTGTGGCCACAGAACCCCCTGGTGCCCATTGTTCAGTCCAATCCTAAGCTCAAAAAATGGTCTTAAATAGCCTACTGTATACAGTAATGTAGTAATGTTTACATGTTACTACATGTAAATATCAATACGCAACAGAGACACCTTGTGGATTTGCAGAGTATCTATCCTATTCACAGTGACTGCCCACTGTAGCCCTGGTTGTTTAGTATCAGTTCCGTTCATATCAGTTTTCAGTTCATATGGTAAGCTGCTTTGCAAATCCCCCCAAAACACCTCAACTAATTAATTTAGATAGAGCTAGAGCTACTTTATTCATCTAGAAGGGAAATAAGCATACATACACATAGGCACACAGACACATGACATACAAACACACACACATACTGCAAATACACATTGGAAGATGTCAGTGTCAGTATCAGATGAACATGACCAGTAATAGACCAATACAAATCCTAATGAATGATGACTGGTTAACAAGATAAAAGATAAGAAGATGGCATCTGTGGTACAATCCTCTTTACCTGGTTGTTTAGTACTGGAAAACAAACTCCAAAAAACACATACAGGAATGAGTTCACACAGCTGTTAAAAAAGCCAAGTCCCTCAACAAAATTCCGGCCTTCCCTGTAAGGAAGATGTGGCACAGATTGGTGTTCAGACCAACTGGCAATAATTGTCATTATATTAACAACATAATAAGGGCAGTAAAAGATGAAGAAAGTCACCACAATGGCAGTCACGAGTGTTCCTAGCTTGCGACTGACGCGATGAGTCTTCTGACAGACCTTTTTGTGGAGGCTGAAGTAAGATGCCACGAGAATGATGAATGGAATGATGAATCCAGAGACCGTCTCAAATAGATAAACTGCAACCAGCTGTCCATAAGATGTGGGGGACGGTTCACAGGCTTTTGTGGAGTCGCTGATGTCAAACAGACTCACAGAGGGGATAGCAGTGAAGAAGCTCACAGTCCAGAGGGAAAGCAGCAAAAGTCTCTCCCCTCTTCTGCCCAACTTGTCCCATTGTGGATGATACAAAACAACCAAATAGCGCTGCATGCTCATGAGGGTGACAGAAATCACACTGACTGACAAACAGACATATGCAATTTAACAGACAAACCAGCAAGTGAATAAACCCAGAGTCCAGCCACACCATAAGCCATGCATCCACACGGGCAAGGTGAGCATGCACAAGATGTCACACATGGCCAGGTTCAGCAAAAGGTGCAGGGTGAAGTTCTCCTTCTTCCTCTTCAAATTATAGAATAGGATTACCAGGACTGCAATGTTTCCCAGCAATCCCACTGTGCAGAAAACACCCCGTATGAAAATGCTTGTGAGCTGTGCTGAAGAGAGCTGGTTGTAGCTTGAGCTGGGGCTTAACTGAGGTCATAGTGCAGTTTTTGCCATCATTTGCATACTAGTGTCACCAGGCTGGGGCTGTCATGTCTGTCTGTCAGCGTCTCCCGGTCTCTCCCTGATCACTTGCCCCTCCCACTCACTCACGTTACTCTGATTCAGTCATTGCTCTCACCTGTTCCTTGTTAACCGTTGCCTGTTGTGTATTTAAACCCTTGTCTTTCTGTGTTTCCCCGTCAGACCGTCCGTGAACCTACTGCTACTCATGCAAGGCAAGCATTCTAGACCCTGGCTTCTGTTCCCGTTCCCGAAAATCCTGTGTCTCTGTCGCCTGTCTGTTCCTGTGTCCCTGTCCTGTTCTCCTGCCTGCCCCGCCCTCTGCTTCTTGTAACCCGCCTGATTGCTTCCCCGTTGACGACCTTGGACCGATTGACCTCTGCTCTGCTTTCCTGCCCCTGGTGCCAACCTCCGCCTGTCCCTGGTAAACGTTCTTCTGCTCCGGCTTTTGACCCCCGCCTGTCCTCGACTCGCGCTCTGCTCTCCTGCCCTGGCTCCCGACCCGCTGCCTGCCCAGGACCTACGCTCTGCTCTCCAGCCCCGGCAACCGTCCCAGCCTGCAATCGTTTTAATGTTAGCCTCTCTTCCATCCTAGCAGTCCAATTATGGAATGCATGTTCCCAGTCAGCTCCTGCATTGTTTATTCCTAGCCCCATGAGGTCCCTTGTCAGAGGTTTGCTTCAAGGCTGTGAGAATATCGGGTCACAAATTCCAGATGGTGTTCCAGATCACCACCAAAAAGAAGTCATCTGTTCCTTGTCCAAATACCCATATTGTCTGAAAATTTCATCCCAATCCGTGTGGTCCTTTTCAAGTTATTTTGCACACAGATAAACAGACAGACGGACAAACGCCGGTGAAAACATAACCTCCTTGGCAGAGGCAATAAGTCCCAACTGTTTCCAGTGGTCGTCCATACAAATGCATTCTTACTAAATATACTAAGAATATGGCTGAACTGAAAGATGATTGGGCTCACTTACTTTTGTACACAGCCTTTTTGGATGTTTCATGGATGTTTTCAACAAAGACTTGAAATATGACTATATGACTTTATTTTGCCGTTAAATGGGAAAAGAAATCAACTAATTTGAAAATACTCTCAGTGAAAAGTTCTGTCAGAGATCAGGATCTTAAACCATTTAACCCCCATGTGTCTGAAAAAATAATGTCTTTCTTTGTTGTATCTGCCAACATTGCCACCAGCCTGATTTTTATCAACAGTTGTATGAACCCTTTACTGTGTACCTTTGCATCTAAAAAGCTTTGCGCAGACAATAGAAGCCATAAATGATTGGCAGTTCTATGGGTATGGCTGTAACATTTTAGGCCTGGAGTTAGGGTGACCACTTCCCCCAAGTTTTAGCGGGACAATGTGGGACAGATATAATAACCTTAAGCTTAAGATACAGTATAATGCCTATTTAATTTACCAAGAAACATTTTATTTTGCCTTTCAATCCTCCAGGTCAAAAGTAAAGATGCTACCTGATCTGAAAGATAGCCCAAAGGTTGCTACAGCTTGTGGTATATTGCTAAAACAAAGCTAAAACACTACATTTTTGCCTTTATTGGGACATTATTAGTGAATTGTCCAAAGGACCAAGCACTGTGCAACTAAAAGTATGCTTTTAGAAATTATGTCACAGTTTTGATCAATTCACTTTAAGGCACAAAAAGTATCACACCTGTTTATCTAACAATTGCAGTGGCAAATATTATTAGGCCAAGCCTATGTAAAGTTTAATAAATGGCACAGGCTGCAACTGTGTGAAGGCTCAGGTGTTTGAATATTATTTTCATAAGAAATGCTGCTGATAAAGACAAATGGCACCTGTCATTTTAACATGTTTCATCAAGTTCCACCACAATAAATAAGCCACTGGAAAAGTATTGCGAACTTCGGGTATTTCAAATAAACAACAACTAAGATTAGGTCTACATCTGAGGCAGAAGAGACTGACTGACAAGCTTGTTGGCAGTAAAGATAGGCTATGTGATATTTTCATACTTTTATGCGCCATTTTGCATAATGCATTAAATCATAGGCTAAGTAGTGCGTGATCTGGGTGGCCGTAGCCGTAGAACTCACAAAAGGAAAAAAGCTCTCTCTGTTTGGCCATCCACTGGTCTAAATCAAGAGTATGTTGCAGCAGCAAAGGCAGTTTATAGGAGTCGCATTTACTGAAAATGCGTGACTGGTGGTCACCCTAGGGTTGGAAAACAAAAGCTATAACAAATCAACAATGCTCAAGTAGTTATAATAAAATATTAACAACGTAGATGTAGAAGTAGAGGCGACGCTGTGCTTTCTTTGCCAGTGATGCAGTGTTGATGGTCCAGGAGAGGTCCTCACTGATGTGCATCCATTACATTACATTACATTTAGGCATTTAGCAGACGCTTTTATCCAAAGCGACTTACAAAAGAGGATAACATTCAAGGGTGGAGAGGGTATCAGTTGATCTGGTAGCACTTGGGAGGTCATTCCACCAACGCGGAACCAGATATAAGAAGAGTCTGGATTGACCTGCACAAGGTGTTGGCTGTGATAGAAAACGTTCCTTAGAGGAGCGAAGCGGTCGTCGGGTTACATAGGGCTTCAGGAGAGTATTCAGGTAGATGGGAGCAGAGCCATCATTCACCCTGTAGGCCACCATAAGTGCCTTGAATTTAATGCTAGCAGCCAAGGGTAACCAGTGAAATTCAATGAACAGAGGTGTGACATGTGCCCTTTTTGGCTGGTTAAAGACCCGACGTGCAGCTGCCTTCTGGATCATCTGTAGCGGTCTCACCGCACAGGCTGGTAGGCCTGATAGGAGGACATTGCAGTAGTCAAGACGAGAGATAACCAGGGTCTGTACCAGGAGCTGGGTTGCATGTTGGGTTAGGTACGGCCTGATCTTCCTTATGTTGAATAGGGAAAAACGACATGACCGAGCCACAGAGGCAACGTGATCTGCAAAGATCAGCTGGTCATCGATCATGACACCTAGGTTTCTTGCCAATTTGGTGGGAGAAAGAGACAGGGAGTTGATCTTGATACTGATGTCATGATGTATGGCTTGTTTGGCTGGGAGGACCAGCAGTTTAGTTTTTGAGAGATTTAGTTGGAGGTGATGTCCTTTCATCCATGCAGATATATCAGAGAGACAGTCCGAGATCCGTATTGAAAGGACAGATAGAGCTGGATATCATCAGCATAACAGTGGTAAGAGAAGCCATGGGAGTGGATCATTGAGCCCAGCGAGGTGATGTAGAGGGCGAAGACAAGAAGTCCAAACACAGATCCTTGGGGTACTCCTGTGGTGAAGTGCCGATGTCTGTCCTAGCCATGATACGTTGAACGACCGTCCAGTAAGATAGGACTTGAACCAGGAGTGCGCTGTGCCATCAATGCCCATGTTGGTCAGCTTGTCCAGTAGGATGCTGTGGTTGACCGTGTCAAATGCTGCTGATAGGATAGGCTGCATCCCCAGGAATTTGGTTCTGCTCACTACCTTCACACGATGACCTCTCACCATTGATGGTCAGTGGTGGGTGTTGGGTGTGACCTCTCTGGAAGTCAACAACATTCTCCTTGGTCTTGCTGACATTCAACAGGAGGTTGTTGTCTCTGCACCATGTGGTGAGGAGGTCAGCCTCCTTCCTGTAGTGGGTCTCATTGTTCTTGATGATGAGACCCACCAGAGTTGTGTCAGCAGGGCTGTGTCAGCAGGGTGAAGAGCAGGGGACTGAGCACACAGCCCTGAGGGGCCCCTGTGCTCAGTGTAGTGCTGCTTGAGGTGTTGTTGCCGACTCGTACTGCTTGTGGCCTTTTACTGAGGAAGTCCAGCAGCCAGTTGCATAGGTGTTGATCCCCAGCTGGTCTAGTTTGCAGATGAACGGTTGTGGGATTATAGTCTGTTGTGTCCAGGTGGGTGAGGGCTGGTTGGAGGGCAGAGCAGATTGCATCCTCTGTGTACTGTTTGGCTTGGTATGCAAACTGGAAGGAGTTCAGGGTGGGGGGAGGATGGATGTGATGTGCAACATGAATAGCCGTTCAAAGCATTTTATGACAATGGGGGTCAATGCCACAGGGCGATAGTCATTAAAGCAGGATGGAGTAGGTTTCTTTGTCATAGGTATGATGGTGGTGGCCTTGAAATATGGTGGAACAACAGCCTGTCTCAGAGAAGTGTTAAAGACATCCATGAAAGCATCCTTAAGCTCCTCTGCGCAGCTCTTGAGCACAAGACCAGGGATGTTGTCTGGACCTGCTGCCTTACGGGTGTTGATAGTGAAGATTGTCCTCTTCACACTGGCAGCAGACAGGTTCAGAGCCTGATCATGGGCTGGTGTTGGAGTCTTGTGTGGATGTGTGTTGTTTTGTACTTCAAACCATGCAAAAAGCTGTTGAGTTGTTTAGCACAGAGATGTTGCTGTTGCAGATCTGTGGCGCGGGTTTATAGTCTGTGATAGTCTGAATGCCCTGCCACAGGCTCTGTGTGTCTCTGCTCTCTTTAAAATGGTAGGTTATCTTATGTGTGTATTCCTGTTTTGCTTACATGATGCCGCGGGACAGGTTCCCTCTCGCTGTGCTCAGGCCATTTTCATCCCCGGCTCTGAAGGCGTTGCTTCTGGTCCTCAGCAGATGATGGACATCACCGGTCAACCATGGCTTCTGGGTAGCCTGGGTAATGATGGTTTTCATTGATGTGTACTCAGTGTCTGTGTGGTTGTTGTATGTGTCTGCTTAAACATTCACCGGTCTGTTGTGTCAAAGCAGTCCTGAAGAGCAGAGGCCCTCTGGCCACACTCGTACCTGCTTCAGAACTGGTTTGGCCACTTTCACTCTCGGTCTATGCTGGCATTAGCATGACAGTGATGTTGTGAGAGAGTCCAATCTGGGGGTGGGGGGTGAAGCCTTTTATTGTATTGTTGCACATAAAATAGAAGGTAGAGAAAAGATTGAAGATTGAAAAAATATTGAAAAAATATTTGAAGATTGAGAAAATATTTTCTATATTATTTTCCGTACATGTTAATCACTTTCCGATGATAATTTCAATTGAAATTTGAAATATTAGTAAACCAATCAAGAACCATCATACTTTGAATAATTCATGTATTCATTTTTTAAATAATTCAAAGTGCATTTAATGAAAATAAATCCTTGGATAATCTCCTCAGCCTCACAGATAATGGTCATGGCATCATGGAAATGCAAGGAAAAGTATGTGAGGAAAGGAGGAGCTGCATTAGTATTAATTTGAAGTGGAACCAAATTCATGGAACTGGTTACAGATGCTCCTTTCTCATCATGAAACTTTTTTAAGTACTGCATACCAATGAGGTCATAACTTAAGACAAATGACAGGTACTTTGTAAAAAGACAAGCTAAATTGATTGATTGATGCTCAGCCAAAACTATGGACAAATTTGTAGTATATCACTTAATGGTAAATACTGAGTGTTCCTGCTTGGCCCCTGGCTGTTGGGCTGGCCCCTTGAGCTGTGGATCTGCCCAAAATTTCTTCCTTGAATAACACCCTGTTGCTCTTGGGTGCTCCTAGTTAAGGCCTATAAAGCTCCAAAAGACAATTGCATTGTAAATTGGTACTTATAAATATAATATAATTAAATTTAATTGTGGATATAATTCAAGCCTATTGTAAGCATATCTGAAAGTACCGAGATTCTTTGTGTTTACATTTACATTAAATATTTATCACTTTTATCCAAAGGGACAAAAAAGATTATTATTCAAGTTGCATTCAAGCTGAAACCCTAATAAGAACACTAGCCAAGGAGACAGATAGAGGGTGAAACTGCAGAAGTGCAATTGCAGTCAAAGGAAATTCTCTCTGTTTGTGGTTGATGGGGGTTGGGTAGTTAGGTAGAAGTGTTAAGACAAGAGTGCTCTTGGCCCCAACCAGGACACTAAATAATGACCGCCCAGTGAGACAGGATAAAAACCAGAAGTGAACACCCATGATGCCCATCTTTTAAGAGTATGGACAATAGAATATAGTGATTGACCTGTCAAACATTGCAGTTTAGTTGAGCAGGATGAGTTCTGAGGTTTGAGCTGCTGCTCTGGCTTCTTTTAAGCTCTATCACAAACAACATCATTTCCCTGGAGTGGCCACTTTTGAAGCCAGATTGGTTGGGATCAAGGAGATTGAAAAAGGTGAATTACTGTGGTTAAGTTGTTATGTGGATATTAGATATTCACTGTATTCAAAAAATCTATTTAACTCCTTCTACAGGTAACTCTGAACTCAGTCAAGGTTTGACTGACCAAAACATCAGTTTATTATTAAAGTGGATTGCCTGTTTTATAGGTGTAGGAAGTGTTGCACTCTTTGTTTGCTTTACTTAAGAGAAAGAGACACAAGACCCAGCAATACAGATGAAAGCCACCATCAAAGCAACCTGGGCGTCCATAATACCTCAGCAGTGCCACAGGCAGATTGTCTCCATGCCATGACGCATTGATGCACAAGCAAGTCCTGAGTGCATATATGCAACAACATATTTCTTAGAAGGGTCAACATTTCTGTATTAAAAAACAAATTTTTAATTGTTCTTATGCAATATTTAATGTTATAAAATACTGTATTTGAGGTTTTCTGCTTTTACACCATAAACATCAAAATGAACACAAATAATGGTTTGAAATATTGTTATGAATCTATATAATGTACGAAAAATTTCAATCCAATTTTTTTGACAAATTCAATTTTCTTCTAATCTGCTGTTTTAGAAGATACCAATTATCTGACCATATACTGGGGTGTCTGAAACTTTAGGATTAGTATCTATTTACTCTGGTGGCATGCAAAGTGACATGTAATGTAGAGGCCACATATAGGGCATGCAGCTAAGGCCTAAAACTGCAGAGGAACTAGGTCATGCACTTCTGAGCAGTTCTCAGAAATTGACCACACCACCATGTTGACTTGTAAACATGCCCACACAGAAACAACAATACACTTACTCACATACATGTGACTTTGATCATCAACATTATTTTTCATGTCAGAAATGTATCTGCATGAGAGATTTAAAACAGAAATAGGTGGGTCAATGTATACGGCATAAAAGATGACGTGAGGCCAACTTCTCCCTTTTAATAACAGTAACATACAGGAGCTTAGGCCTTGTTAAGGAAGTTGCTGGGCCAGTGACTAGACACAAAAAAGTACACAGACTTTGTATCTTTCATGTATTTTTAATTTTGTCTTTGACATTTATTGGATATATGTGTTAATTGTGTGCAGTGTTAAATTTCATGATGTTTTAATTTCATAAATTTTAAATGAACAACTGATGAATCACTTAACCAGCCAAAGTGAAAATGAAAATTACAAAATAAAGAATCAGTCTAAAACATACATATATTGTACTGATTCTACTCACAAACACCCAAACGTTGCAATAATGATTGTGATAATATAGTTAAAAGTGGTTATAAAATGGTTATAACTGGTTGCCATTGGCATATAGTTAAGTTGTTGTCAAAGTGGGATATTAAAGCTCCTTGAGGTACTTGGATCAGTGTAATATATCTGTGATTGACCAATACAATCTAACAATGCTACTTACTACATTATGATGTACTATATGTCATAATGGTGTTCAAATTTTGTTTGTTTGGCAGAAACATTAATTAGGCAATCATAATCAGTCTGTGGTTTTGTTAGCTCAGTAGTGAAAAGTTACAGTAACAGTGAAAAGTTACTCAATCAGTTTATGCTCAGAATTAAATATCTCAATACAACAGAGCTATCTTGTTGACTTTTGCATTAGCCTACTCATTCTCTTTGCTGTGACTGTACACTGTAGCCTTCCTTACACTATTTAGCCACTGTTTGTTTACAGCAAAATAGTGCTAATGCTGAGCCACTCTGCAAATGCTAAAAACCCAAAGCTTTACTGTGCATTTACAACTGACATGAGACTAGCCTACATAGCTTACACTTAATACTCCACTTTTCTTACATTCAAATGTCAAATAATATTTTTTTTCATATTTTATCTTTATTTTCAGGTTTCTTAGGTTCCATAGGTTTCTTCAAGTTCTGAAGAACACTTAGAAACCTAAAGAATGATTAGTTATAGTTAGTAGTGGTTAGTTAGAATGTGACATTATATATTTGTCATACAACTCTCTTTACTTGATTTTTTAGCACTGGAAAACAAAATCCGAAAGTTGAACACATACAGGAATGGGTTCACACAGCTGTTAAAAAAGCCAAGTCCCTCAACAATATTCCGGCCTTCCCTGTAAGGAAGATGTGGCACAGATTGGTGTTCAGACCAACTGGCAATAATTGTCATTATATTAACAACATGATAAGGGCAGTAAAAGATGAAGAAAGTCACCACAATGGCAGTCACGAGTTTTCCTAGCTTGCGACTGACGCGATGAGTCTTCTGACAGACCTTTTTGTGGAGGCTGAAGTAAGATGCCACGAGAATGATGAACGGAATGATGAATCCAGAGACCGTCTCAAATAGATAAACTGCAACCAGCTGCCCATAAGACGTGGGGGACGGTTCACAGGCTTTTGTGGAGTTGCTGATGTCAAACAGACTCACGGAGGGGATAGCAGTGAAGAAGCTCACAGTCCAGAGGGAAAGCAGCAAAAGTCTCTCCCCTCTTCTGCCCAACTTGTCCCATTGTGGACGATACAAAACAACCAAATAACGCTGCATGCTCATGAGGGTGACAGACATCACACTGACCGACAAACAGACATATGCAATGTAACAGACAAACCAGCAAGTGAATAAACCCAGAGTCCAGCCACACCATAAGCCATGCATCCACACGGGCAAGGTGAGCATGCACAAGATGTCACACATGGCCAGGTTCAGCAACAGGTGCAGGGTGAAGTTCTCCTTGTTCCCCCTCTTTTTCTTGAAGTTATAGAGTAAGACAACTAAGACCGCTATGTTTCCCAGCAACCCCACTGTACAGACAACACCCCGTATCAAGATGCCTGGCAGCTGTGCTGAGGGGAGTTGCTTGCAGTTTGAGTTGTTGCTTAATGGCATCTCTTTAGATTGAAGGTACATGATGTGTTAGAGCAGAAGTCAGAAGCAGAATTCTAACACCACCACAGTGAGATAGCATCTGCTTCGATCACAGTTCCTGTTATGCTTCTGTTTAACACTTCTTTGTAAAGCCCTCCACATGCAAATCCACATGTAAATTAATTTTGCAGGCATATGGTGTTTGCTCAATAACATCCTCCAGGCATTTTCAAGAGTTGTACACACAGCTTAGCTCAAAACTCAATGGAATATTATAGGTTGTAGTGCAGTTTATAGCAATAGTTTTCATACTTAGTACAGTGTACTCTTTTTCAAAACCAAAAATCATAGTATGTGCTTAACAAACACTTGCCTGAGTACATCAGATAACCTGTGGTATCTTTTTAAATGAAAGTAAAATTTCAAGAACACACTGCATGTCTTGTTCATTTACCTTTTCCTATTAACATGAATTCCATGAACATTTCAATGGAAAACAAGGAAATTTCCAAGTCATTCCAAACTTTGGAGAGGTAGTGTAAATGTTTGAATGCAGAGTAAACTTAATACTTGCAGAGAGAAATATCAGGTTCCGTGCATGAATTGAAAGCACCAAAGGCAATCAAATTCTTCAGATTCATAAACTGCACAGTAAAAAGGGAAATTGTTCATTGGTTTCACAGGTCAGTGACTTGTACAGTAGGTGTGAAAGAGCCAAAAGTGAACCAGTTTCGATCCAATTGTCAACCCTCCCCTTATAACCAGTGGACTTAAGACCTTCTAAGTTACCCCTTAGACTCATGCAGGAACGGCAGTCTGAGAAAAGGAGTTAGAGGCGAGAGGATTCAGTTGGTACAAAGATATCTATTTAATCTTTTTTCTTGTTGTTAAAAGTGTTGTGACTCAAACAGTGAAACAGTCTCATGCAGTTGGCCGACAAACAGTAGCAGTACAACAGCCGGCAAATTAATTTCCAGCCACTAAAGCTGACTCCAAAGCTTACCAGTAAGGGCACCCTAACCTCATGGATGTCATTCCTGTAAATCAAATAAGGAACATTTCACACGGCAAACAAATAACGTTGTACATGACCAACAAACAAACACATGCAAAATGAGGGACTGTCCCTATAAATCAAAAGAATGCCACACAACAAAATGGTTTAAAGTTAAACAAACAACACATCAAACACACACCAAGTTAGGGAATAAGCACCACTAGAGGGGAGTAGACCCCATCACCAGTCAATTGTAAGCAGAGCACAGATAGCAGGCACATGCAATTACAACAAAACAAAATCCCCCGTAACATAAACACCAAGAAAACAGAGCACAAGCAAGCAAGCCCAAGCAAGCACATACAAATAACAATTACAGATAAACAAAATAACACCACCCCAAATTAAGAGTAATGGCACAACACAGAGACGCACACACCTACACTCAGACACCTACAACACAAACTCCACACACACAGGCCTACACATGCACCCATAAACGCAGCCACAGAAGCCAGTTAGCGTGTAGTAGCACCACGCTAGCGACGCCAGCTACCAGCAGCAGGCAGGGAAGGACATGCAGCCACAGCACAGAGAACCAAAATGGCCCCACACACACAGCTGACAATTTCCCAATCTGAAAGGGCCAGCCAGCCAGCCGACTGAAGGCAGCAACACTGTGACAGGCAACCGCTTCCTGTTACATAGGCATGAATTGTATACTTTCTTTCATGTCGTGATCAGGTAGGTTTTGTATACGCCACTTATATATATATATATTCCACTGACATGGCCAGTGCAGCTGCCAAGGTTGTTGCGGCGTCATCTTGAAACTACAGGCCCTGGTGGGAGACAACCAGGTACAGCTCCGTCTATTGCGTTTTCTCAAGATTGAGATCATACGCATTATTGAACATATGATGAGCAGAATCCATCGCCAAGAAAACAAAAAAGAGAACAAAATAGAGAATGAAACCAGCAACTCTCCAGAACAAGAACAGTAAACACTGGAGCAACCTTTCCCAAATGGAAGGAGTCACTGAGGGAAAAGAACTTCCAACGAGATGCCGAAGTTGTCTGCTTTCTTCTCAACAAGTAATTCAAACAAACTAAATTGAAAGTTTTTATTTCCCCAAAGCTTTGTAGGCCTAAATATCAGCTCTGTGTCGGGCTCTCATCACTCTGGAGTTATTGCACAATAATTACCGCCTCACAGAACGTTATCCCTCGCGTTATTTGCATATTTTGTAGTAATTGCATATTTTGATGAAGATTTGATTTTCATGGTTGCATACCATTTACCTCAAATGTAACGATTGTATGAAATCTCGTAAGAAGTCCTGGATGCATAAAGGACAATCGATAATAATGGCTACATTTAGGAAAGGTGGTAAATGCACAGGGATAGTTTTGTCCAATATAGGCTATAGCCTACTTCACGAATATAACTCATAACTTCACAATTCTCAGGAAGGTATGCTGCACTGTGCTGTGATCCCCTATCATAAAATCATCTGTACGTGTGTCCTGACTTGACGTGAATTTGAGTGTAAATAGCCTACCGCTCATTCTAGCTCACATTCAGATTGATAAATACCATTGAAATAAGCATATGCACAGTTTCTGTTGTACATAGTTTTGTAAATGAGGGCCCTTGTGGCCAGAGTGCGGTATGCCACCTCACTGCTAGATGAGAAAAATTATTACACATGGAGGCTTTAAATAACTTTTAAAACTTTTTTATTTTCAAACAAGATCAGGTGGTTTTACAGTGTAATGCACGCAGCATGCTGCACGGACTAACAAAGGGAAGGAGGCGACCTCAGTGAGTAATCTGGTGGGAGGAAAGTGACCTTAAAAGCGTCTTTAAACTCAGGTCAATTGTGAATCCTGCTTTTTGCCACCATCCACCAGCTATGCGCTGGCCCTTTAAGCATGTTGGACACTGCGCCTATCAGCTCTGCATCCATCAATGGCCGAACGGCAAAGAAGGTTTCACAGCGATCTAGAAAGTTAAGAACATCAGCCACTTCCCTGGATCCACTAAAAGAAGGAAACTCCATCTGGATAGCCGGTTTGGAATAAACTATGGAAGGTCTGGTGGTGGCTTGGCTATAGGAAGCACCCACATGAGTGGAGAGGCTAGGGCTTAGTGTGAAGAGCTGTGTAGGTGACTGAAAAGGTGCTTCAGTAAATGGGGTCTGGAGCTGGGCATCTACCACAGTAGGGGTGATTTAACTTGGAGTGAGCTCTTGAGCCTGAGGGATGGAGGAAGGAACGGCCCCGGCAGTACTAGGCACCAAGGCCAGAGTGGTCAAGTTGGAAAAATGAGAAGGAGTGATGCTACAGATCGGCAGGCTCCTAACATGCCTATCCGTGCTTGGAGGAGCATGTGTTTGTGTGAAAGCACTAGTGGATGTGTGGGCCAACAGAACACCATGGGAAACTTGAGCAGGAGTGGAGCGGCTATGAGGCGGATGTAGAGTAGCCCCTGTGCGTAGAAGAGGCCTAGGGAGAGCAACCAGGCTGGCACGCTTCTGCCTTCCACTTGTCATCATGTCTCTGTAAGCACTAATTTTTCCTTCAACTGTTTGAGTGTGGATATCATGCATTGCTCAAGTGCTTCCACACTTCTGTCCACATAACTCCTTATGCCTGCTTTTCTGTCCAAGGCACTATTAACAGAATCTCTGAAGTCAGTCTCAAGTGTATTCAGTGTGAGGTATGACTGAACCTAAGTCAGTGGTGATGGATGTAAGAGCAGGAAGTGTGAGGTAAGATGTATTTCCCTCATTTCCAATGCGTTGCTCATTCTCATCAGGATCTGATAGCCAAAGAGAACTAATCAGGGATGTTATTTCCCCTTCAGGGTTTCTTCTGGTGACCCATGCATTTCCCCTTTCTTCATAGTGCTGTTTACTAGGCGCATGCCCTGATGTAGGTGTAGAAGCCCTGGTGCCAGACTCAGATATCTCCCCTTCCTGGGATTCATCAACTTTGACTAGTGGTGTAGCCCTTGGTTCAGACATGTTTTTCTTTTAGTAATAAACAGTGTTTGAATGCAATGCAAAAACGTGAAGTGTACAAAAAGTACAGTGCTTTGTGAATATGCTCAGCAAGATATAGGGTACAATAAAATAAAGTTGACAATATTCGCAATATTCAAAGTGGTATCAGTAAACATTAAGCACAGTCAAAAAATTAAATTTCATTCGCCGTATGGGCCACCATCTGTAACAATCAGCCCCTTAACTACTTTTTAAACAGCTCTGCTATTTAATGGATTACAGTTCACTTTAGTTAATTTCCAATTTACTCACTGAAACTTGCTGTGTTGCAGGTCTTGGCCTAACGTTCTGTCAACCCATCTGGTTTTGTATGGATCTGCATGGTGGCAGCTTTTTTTCAACTAGAAGTGAATGAGACAGGGCTATCTAGCTAGCCTAAAGTCATTAAAATCGTGACTCCAGTCTGACTAAAGTCCAAGTTGTGTGACTTGAGTCCACATCTCTGATAGTCAAAAAGACACCGGGGACTGTTTTGAGGGGAAAACAAATTGAATTCTGAGACCAAAATGACAATGCTGATTGCATTCATGTGAAATGAATCATTGAATAGAATAAAAATGCTGCCCGTTTTTTTTTCTCTTTTCAAGCGAGTGCACCTTTTACTGTAAGACACAGCAATAGAAAATCTAAAAACCTATAAAAGGAATTACTCATTGTAAGAATTGCAATGAAAATTACTCATTGTACATTTTTTATTAATTTCAGGTAATTAAGATAACCTGTGTATAAAAAAAACCACACAACCTACTTATGTATAAGAAACCATACAACTTACTGATGAATAAGATAAGATTTAAGATAAATAAAATAGTCTACTAAATGCATACATGTTATACTACTACTACTACTACTACTACTACTAATAATAATAATAGATAATCTGATGTGAAAAAGTTAGCTTTGTGTTGCCGTAAGGTTTGTGTTGTAATACCCAGTCCGTCTAAACAATTATGATCTTGCACTCTTTATGCATTACAATACAGTTATTGAAAAAGTACACACATTCACTTCTTAACATTGAAGTGGCTTAAGCCCTCAACCTTTATGCTGATATAAGCAAAGATTTACATCAGTCTCACACCACAAATTACACCTCTCCAGCTACTCTTTTTGGTTTCTCTGCACCTTCAAATATTTTTTTGGAGGCAAAGGCATAGAGCAAAGGGTTCACACAACTGTTGATGTAAAGAAGACCACTTGCAGCATTGAGGAATACCAAACAGAATTTGCGTATCTTTTGAGACACATCAGGATAAAATGATTTAAGAGACAGCGCTATAATTTGCACAGGGTACAAGATATAAAGAGGAAATGAAAAGATGAAGAAAGTCACCACAATTCTTGTCACAAGTTTGGTCAGTCTCTGGTTTCTGAAGAAAATTGACCTGTTGACTTTTGTGTGAAGGCGACGGTAACATTACTAAGACAGAAAATGGAAAAACAAAGCACAGGAGGAACTCTAGTAGAAGAATTGTCATTCTCTCCCCATCTGATCTGGACAGACGATGGCATTTTAGTTTGAATTCCGTTTGCTCAGTGTCTGCTGTGAGGATAGTTGGGATTGATAAAATACACGCCAGTAACCAAATGCCCAGCAGCAGAATCCTCTCTCCTTTCTGTCCCAGTTTGGCCCATTTGTCTCTGTGCAGAACCACCAGGTACCTCTGAACACTCATCAGAGTTACAGTAAACACACTGCTATTCATAGCAATGTAACCAGCAGTAAATAGGACCTTACAGAAAGCAGAGCTAAATATCGACCCATGCAGGATGATGTACGTCCACGCTGGTGCAGTCATCAGGAAGAGTATATCTGAAGTTGCTAGACTGAGCATCAAATGCAGAGAGAAGTTGTTCTTGTTGAAGTGGCGCAATACGAAAACGATGGTCAATATATTTCCAGGAATGCCCAAAGCAAAGCACAAACCCATTACAGCACTGGCTATCTGGTTTCCCACAGAGATGCCAGTAACATTCATGCTAGAGCTGTTTGGATACTGCATGGTGGTATTCTGAAGAACTGACAACTGAGATCAACTTAACACAGAATAGGGGTAACAGGAAGATATGTTAGCATCTTAGCATCATTTCCTGTCCAAAAGTTATTTTTATATTATCGCCCATCAGTGACTTATTTCTGCTTTTTTTCCACAGGAAACAATAGTTGTGAGGCAAGTGTGCACTGTGCACTGGGTGTTTTTCTTTGAAATGTCATGTTCATGTGGTGTATGTGTGTGTGTTTTTATAAGGGTAATATCAGGTCTAGTGCCATTTACAGCAGGAAACACAAACAAATCATGATGCAAAGCAAACATCTGGGGTTTAAGAACATGGTCTGCATATGTAACCGGCAGCTTTCTCTAGGTTGTAAAGTTTGGAGAAACCCCCGGTAACTAACTGAATGGTTTTATTGTAGTATCTGAGCCTGTACACATGTTAAGGCAATGAGTACATGTCTCAAACATTTACTTGTTTGTGGCTAGCATGTTTGTAACAGTGTTTCGCTATCTTGAGTAGGCATTTCGTCGTGACGACTCGAGACGCCAGACGGCATTGTTTGTGCCTGAGTCTGATGCATGGAGGTAATTTGGAATGTTATAGGTGCTAGGTGTGTGAACATTCTTATCGTGTGAATAGTTTTATCTTGGGATATTAACATTGTGTGACCCTTAATATTGGGTGAAGTTCTTAATTTTGTGTCACTTTTAACTGCATGATTTTTAATAACATTGTGTGAGCACTCCTAGTAATGTGAACATCTCTCACTCGTAAGAATACTTTTGACCATGTGACCATGCATCTGACTGTTTGTTCCATCAGAGCGATGCCACTGCTGCTTTGTCTAGCTTAATTTCGTGTGTGTGTGGGAATCTAGTTTTGCCCTTAGTGTTTGTTTTTTTCTTGGTATTTTGGATTTTCTTTATTTTTTGGGTGTCTTTTCTGGCTGCATTTCAGCCTATGCTTAGGCGTATTCCTTGTTTGCGGTTTGTACTGACTGCCACCCTGATAAATGAGTAATTGGTAATCAATTCGGTTGCTTCTATTGTTTGACTCTGATTGTTGGTCTTACCTTGCCCTTCTTGCTCTCCTTTATAGCCGGGACTGTGCCACGGGGTAGGTCACCGGATCTGAGTCCTTTTCGGGCGCGTCACTGTATTTGTATTGGTAACAGGCACCTTACTTTTTGCTGTGATCACCTTTTTGCAGTATCTGTGCCGTGTGCGTGTGTTTGTATATCTTCCTGTGTGTGTGTGTGTGGGTAGGCACAGAAAACCCAGAGCGCGTTTGGTGTGTCAGCCTCACCTTTCCAGGACAGGTAACCAACCCTTGAAGCTGCTCCAGTCTATCCCCTACTCTTAGAGTGGTGTTGTAAATCTGGGTGGCAGCCCTTAGTTCCCCCCTCGTGTGCCATACGTGTTTTTGATTTGTTTTTATTGCTTTCATAATTATTTGCTCAATAAGTCAAAGTGTCATTTTTTATGCTGGTTATTCATTTATTTTGTAATAAATATTGCCATTATTTTGACTGAAGCCTCGCGTCTCTGTATTCACTCACTTATCGGTGTGGGAAAGCCCTCTTGTCTAAAAACCGGTCTGAGAAATACTGTGGTACAATTATTTCCTGTGGTGCAAGGCCACCGGTGGCGTAGTCAAGCACTTTAGCCAAGACCCCTTCAATCTACCGCCCGGGTCACACATACACTGTTGCTGTGGGTGAAAATATAAATGGTAATTGTTTTAGCAAAATGTCCACAATCCAATCATGACCTATAAAGGTCTTCATAGAAAATACAGCTATTCAATACATGTGACATAAATTCAACAACCTGGGGCCTGTACTACTAAGCAAGGTTACTGGTAACCCGGGTAGCTTTGGGAGTTTCCACTGATCTCTAAAAGAACCCTCCACGGAGCCTCAGTTGTTTCTGAAGTGACATGATGATTTTTAGATCAGTGGTTAGTCCAGAAGTTACCCAGTTTAGCCAGTAACCTGGCCTCCTAGTATACCCCCCTGGTCTTGCCCATGGTGAATACATACACTTTTTGGCACATTTTGCTCCATTCACTTGTTGCTTGCTTTTGAGCCTTTTTTTGCTTAGCTTCTCTGTGTCCCCCTTGCGCTTTTGTGGTTTATGATCCATTTCCACAGACGAACAAAATTTGATAACCTAGGTCAGTGTTTCCCAAGCTTTTTTGTCTTGTGTACTGCCTGGGCCTTTTTGTCGTACCCCTCACTCATATGTGTTGATGATTCTCCAAAAGTAGAATGTAACACAACTGATTTTTATTGGCGCGGGGTGTCACTGGTTATTGTTTCCCTGGGGAAACTACTTGTAGCGCACACGTACCATTTTATTGACGGGCTTATCATCTTGGAAATAAATTATAATGAAATATATCCACCTACTTCTGGTAGTGTGCTCGCGTACCCGTGGTTGGGAATCACTGACCTAGGTCAAGGGGGAGGGGAGGCCCAAGAAATGACAATGGGGTAGCTTAATGTCATCAAGAAAACGAAATAATGGGCCACGTTTCATGTCTCCGTCACGGCTGATAAAAATATTTATAATATATTTTTTTTATTAAATTATGACAGGCCCGGCCCAAAAATGTGCATTGGCCCAACGGGCCCAGTACGCCCGATAGCCAGTCCATGCCTGTATATATAGTAGAGTAAAGGAGAGGAAGGTGGTCAAAAGGATGCTGGCCAGTGTTTGAGGCCAAGGTGGTCAAAATAGCTGGTAAGTGTCAGACACAGACAGGCGGAGGCAGTAGATAAACTAAGAGTCTTTTATTGACACAAGAACAGGGGGATAACAAAAGTCGTGTCCGTTACTATAACGGAGAAACGGAAAGAACAACGCACAGAGGCTAGGGACAAAACTAACACTCAGGAGATAAAGAACTAAACATGACCGTACCAAAGACACGAACAAGATAAACCGAGTGGAATAATATTAACGGGAAGTCTAGGCTTACGCGGGTGGCGATACAGGAGATCACGGGAGACGAAGGAAGCAGACGAGAATACAGGAAACAAGGTTACAGCGACGAGACCAGACACCAAGTGAAGCAGGAGGGAGGCTTAAGTAGAGTGGAGACCAGGTGACACTAATTAAAACTCAGGTGAAGGTGATCGGGCTTGAAGAGGTGAGTGCAAACGAGGAGATGAGCTGTGAGACCGTGGCGTAGAGTGAGGGGGCGTGGCCGTGACCAGATCCGATGCGGACCTGACAGTAAGAAACTTAGCCAGATCTTCATTGTGTGCTGAATTGCTTCATAACATTTTAAACAGTTAATGAAACAATGTGCTAGAAGCTGAAGTTAATGTTACAGTTAGCAGCTAACGTTAGACTAGCTATCCTTGGCTAATGTTACTTTCTGTAAAAATAAATTCACAGAAAAAGTGTTTGACAATTAATGAAAATTGATTTGCAATGACAGTGAGATACCAATTTAACATGTATCCTGGTTGTATATGGCAGTACATTTGCCTTTGGCATGTATGTTGATAGACATGGACAAGGACAATGACAGCAGCTTAAGTTAATGGTTAGCCTGAGTTGCAGACATTCTACTGAGATGTCGCGGCTGACGTCAGGAAGCAGTGCTGGCAGGAAAGTACAGAGCGGTGCGGTATAAACGGCAAACCGGTAGGGAAAACGATATTGTCAAGACATTAGGTCATATGGACGATGCAGCTTTGCATATGTGTTTAACTTTTACACACCATAGAGTCAGTCCGTTTTCTTCTCTAGTGAATGTAACATTTTTTTAAGGAGAATTCTGGTATATAAGCATCTTGGGTTTATTTTTTAATGCTACAGAACATAACCTTTACTTTCTGAGCATTTTTATGTTCGTTGAAGTAGTTTTGATGTAGTGCGATCTTTTGTAGCTTCAAGCCACACTACTTCCCTTCAAGGGACACAAAATCAACTGAAAATAAAGCAATACTTTTAAACAACTTACTAAGCTCAAAAACAATGTTACCTTTCTGTGATGGTTAGTAAAGTTTCCCTACAGTCTGTTGAAACAGAGTCTGCTTATGGAGTCTGCCGCCGCCATATGAAGACCTAATGTCCAAATGGTCTGAAGTTCACTAGATGGTGCCAATAAACTGATCATTATGATCCCTGCCATCTAGGATATCCACACTGATTGTAGATTAGATATTTAATAAGGCAGCTGGCAGAGAACAATATTTCCCCTGCTCCATATATCTAAACTTCTCCAGGCACTTCAGATGAATGCTTCAGTTTGACTGTAGAGAAGCTGTACTAACCCATTGTAGAAAGGTTAGGTTGTTTTAAGCTTTATAAGTTGTGTTAAATTATTGATTTATTTTCAGTTGATTTTTGATACTCCAAACAAACATAAAACTGTTTAGAAATTAAATGTTATATTTTGTAGCATTCAAAAATAGATTTAGGATAACTACACCAGAATTCTCCTTTACATAGATTTACATGAACTCCACCCCCAATAAACAAATCTGTAGATACTTAAATAATGTATTTAAACAGCAGTGATGGCTAGTTAAACAATATAGCGAGTTACGGATTATGAATTTTGCGCTCACACCTAATTAAAATTAACACGGTCCCTTCAAACATTACTGCTTGACCAAACTATCACGATTTTAGCACTGTTACATTCATGAGACTGTTACAACTGTACCAGACTTTTTAATGGTTATATAAAGGTTGTACAAAGGGAAACTACATGTTACTGTTAATTTCAAATTTTTAACAAACTACAACATATGTTTTAATTATGTTTAAACTTTCATGGAGTAAACATGTATGACTCCTTTCGGGCCAAATTCCTTCATGTACCACACAGGGACATTACATACTATTTGCAATCATATGCAGCCCAATGTTTGTTTGTTTATTTGTTTTTTTTGTCATGACGATGACGAGCCATACTGCCATGTATTCTGTTCACTTACAAATTCCAGAGAAGGCTGGCAAAGCTTAATATGATTGTGAGCTTTGGGAGGTTACCCAAAACACACCAACTAGAGAGGATGAACCAATAATGGCTCTCTAAGAGGAGGTTGCCAGTCTAAAGGTTTATATTCAGCAAGGTTTGTGGAGTGTTTTCAAGCAGATGTAAATTTTATATTAGTATTTGCATGTTTAGCTTTAACGAAACAGTAACCTCTTGATTCATGCATTAGGACTGTACTGGTGATGGTCAGAAACCTTTTTTCCCCAAGAGTTTGCGATCACGCATGTAGACGAGGTATGCCGGCCCTCTGAGGAAAAGCGTAATGCTCATCATGTGGCCCGTTACAGAAATGAGTTGAGAAAGTAACAGTCAACAAAATTAAGAATCTTTCACAGGCCCTGTCCATGGTGTGGGATTTACGCATATTTATGTATCTTGCCAATTTCAAAACTCTTATAACCACCTTCCTCCATTTAGGTCAACACAGTCTTTAATAATACATACAGTCTTTAAATTACAACCCTTTTAATTTCTGAAAAAGTTGGGACGTTTGGTTGAATGTAAATAACAAAATACAATTATTTTCAAAACATCAGGTGTTTGATTGAGATTAGTGCAAGACAAAATATTAGTTGTTGAATCAGAGGTATTTTATGGTTTTTGGAGAAATATGGTAATTTAGATTTTTGTGGGGAAAACCACCATGTGAAGAATAGCCTACATCATATTTAGGCATGAGCCAGAGGTGCCACAGTCATATTTGGGCCCAAGATCATAACTGTTCTGTGGCTGCAGAAATAAAAATATGTTATTCTTTTTGTGAATCATGAACTTTGCATCCTCTGGGGTATTGAAAAAAAGGATAATCCAATTAGTTTTGATGCTCAGTTCAAAAGCCGGCATCTATGATGCTAGAGTGAATAATGCTTTTAGTATGGGCAGCTTGCATTTATGAGGAGTCAGGATTAATGTTGAATGATGTATACTGGTACTTGTTCTGAGCAATATAAGGTGCCATTGAAACACCATATTTTCAGGGAAGGTCTTAATATATTCTGTATTACAAGAAAACAATGCCTAATTGCATTCTCTGCATTCTCAAACAAGTTCAACAAGGTGGAGCACATGCAGCATCTCTCCAGTAACGAAGAGTCCAAAAACTCTTGTTGGGGATGCTGCATCAAAGGCTGTCTGCTGAGACACAATGGGCAAGAGAGGCAGGAGGAAGAGAGGTGGTATGACCTCATCAGAAGGAGGCTGGAAGAGGAGACACTAAAGGAGCTGCAGATGAAGATGGAAGCTCTGGATTGAGAAATGCAGAGGAGACTGGACAATGTAGCAAGGAAATATGAGCTGAAGAGAAAAAAGAGGAAGAGATGGAAAAATAGGTGCAAAAAATTAAACAAGCAATGCTGCAGTTGTGGGCCAGGACAACCAGTCAGCAGCAAGAGCCTGAAGGCCGAGGAGGTATAATACAGACACTGCAGCCTATGAATCACTAACTTATGAAGCAGTTATAAGTCATTCTGAACAGAAACAGTATTTTAACTTTTCTGGTTCTGGGTTCCACCCTAAAATTGACGCTCCTTAACCGGTTAGAACATAAAAAATATTGTTCCTGAACCAGTTAATAATATTCCATGTCACCTGGACATACAAATAGATATGCTTTACAACTGGCTATTAGATGGCACCATAGTGTCCTACAGCAAACATTACAAAACACTAAGCCTCTGCTAAGTCACTGTCTTCTATTAAAAAAAATGCTGTAATTTTTTAACTTTTAAAAGGGCAAGGTTTTTGTGATGCCTTCCAATCTAAACACAATTGAAATGCCAAAAATGAGTATTACCAAATAAATTAAACAGTAACCTTAATGCTGAAGTATATGTTAGCTGTTTTCAACAATGTCACAGCCTGGTAAAGTGAGACAACAGGTGAAATTCATGTCTTTAATTAAAAAATAACGGTATTAACCGCTTAGCATTATTTTAAATTAACTGTTTCTGTTGAACAATTTCTGTTTATTTATAAAAAAAAATTATAAAGTGTCTAGTTTCATTCCTTGAAGCGGTGAAAACCTTGATAAATATAATAATGTATAATATAATATAATATATAAGTTATAAATTATGCAATTGCTACATCATATTGTTTTGAACAAAATATTTAAGAAACTGGAAAAATTGTGATGAAATGTATAAAGAAAGGATGAGAGAGCTGAAGAGACAGAGAGACACTCTGAAATATGAAGAGGTGAATACAGAGATGGAGAGACTTGCTGATCTTGAGAGGCACCTGATGAGAATGAGAGAGATGGGGAACTTCTCTGTAGCCGAGAGAAACCAGGTGAGAGTAAAAGACTTGGAGAGAATGAGCGAGACAGAGACATGTGGAGAGAGTGATCAGGAGGAAGAATGGATCAGGCTGAAAGAGATAAAGAAGAAGGAAAAGATGATGGATGAAATAGAAGGAGGCTGGTATGAGAGACAGAAAGAAATTAAGAAACTTGGAGAAAGAATGAGCCAGATGGAGTTGGGGAAGGCGGAAGGTGAGGATAGACAGATTCAGAGGCGGTTTCAGCTGGAGATGGAGCTTACAAATATGGAGGAAAAGTTTGCCAAGGAGAAAAATAGACGTAAGGAAAGCCTGAGAGAGCTTGAAAGTGAGTCTAAAATAGAGTCAGAAGCAAAAAATACAAGAGATGGAATGAAAATTTGAGAAAGAGTGATGGCTCAGAAAAGAGGTGAAAAATTATTGCAATTATTTGAACAAATGCAGGTGCGATGTCAAGACATGGGAGTAGAGAAAGAAAGAGACACCTATAAGAGAACAAGTGGAGAACACAAAGAGAAAGATGAAAAATGACGTGAGAATGAAATGAAAGAGAACAAGAGAGGAGTCTTCAGACGAAGGAACAGCTGAAAAAGGTGAAAAAGGCAAAAGATTTCAAATGGAGAAAAAAAGACAAGAGGAAATATGGAAAGAAATTGAGGAGAAGCATCAGAAGAAATGGGAGGAGAGGACAAGAGAGCTGGAGAGAGAGCTTGAGGCAGAACAAGAGGCAACTCAGCAATGGGAACAGGAGCTCTTGAAGCTGAGAAAAGAGTAGAAAGCAAATATGGAAGAACTGGCAAACATGGAAAAACAGAAAGAGACAAAGAGGGAGCCAAAGAAGTGTGGTGGAGGCAAGCAGGAAATCAGCGCTGGAGAAAGAAACAACCAAAGGTAAAGAATGGATGAGAGAAATCAAGCAGCAGTTGGAGACAAATAAAGATGCACAGATAGATTTGCAAGAGGAACAGATCAACCATAAGCAAAAACAAGTGACAGAGAGGAAAATTGAGAATGAAGAGAAAATAACTGAAGAACAAACAAAACCAACCATTAAAGTGATGGACTGGTTGAGTGAGAAAAATAAAGATATCGACCAGCAAGACAAATATTCCTGGATACCTCAAAATGAAAAGAAGAGAGCCTGAAAGCCTGAGATAAAACCAGTGACAGAGAATGACAAATCTTTTGCCAAACATATGGCTAGGTGAAGTCAGACCAAAAAGGGAGAAACCTGTGGATTCAGGAATAACAATCAAGGAAGAAAGGAAACCAAGGAGACCACATACTGGAAATCTTATAGAGGAAAGAGAGAACCTGAGCAAAAGCATGTGGCACAGGAGGATGACTGGTTTGGAGATTTGGGCCTAAATAAAGGTGAGGACAAATGGAGTGAGATTAGGAAGAGACATCAAGAAAACAGAGTAGACAAGAAAACAGTTTAATAAAGGAGAACAGTTAATTTGAAACAATTAAAAGCACTGTGGTGAGAGCAGGAAGAAGCTGTGGTGCAAAGACAGATGCTGACAGAAAAAAGCCTGATGGAGGTGAATAAACAGGAGAAAGCATGTAAAGACCCCTCAAGATGAGGAAATGGACTGGCTTGAAGAAATAATGAAGACAGTAAAAGTGAAGAGAGAGAGTTTGAAAAAGGGACAGCAAATTATGGATGAAGAACCAGCCTTGCAGGAGAAACAAATGAGTGCAGCGAAAAACGCAAGATCACAAACAAAACAAGAACACTTCACTGTCCTTAACCAAAGTGGCTGTAGGTTCCACAGAGACCCGTGATGTTGGACCAGAGAGTGGGGCTGTGAAAAGGGGCAAAAGTGTGGGGAGAAAAGCCCCCTAAGATTTCTCCAATGCCACAAAATGACCGGGAGTAGCCTGAAACTGTAGCCTAAATGACCGGTGTGTGCATATATCAAAAAGACCAGTTGATATTCGTGATGTGCATATACTGGAAATAGGTTGCAGCCTTGATAACAGAAGGATCGCAGCTGTCGCAGCACCGCCTCATTCCGCACTGCATTCTGCACGGCAGCAGCCAACAGGTAGAACAGAGCCCAGTAAGGACCATGAACCTTAAAAAAGAAAAACTGTTGCGAGATCTTGATAAACTTTTGAACACCACGAGGTTATACAGCATGTTATTACTGCCTCTACAGTGCACCTATAAGTTCACCAGCAGGTGCTGTTGAGGCTGTGTTGGAGGTCTGAGATGTGTGTGATTTATATTTTCATGATAAATTTGGGACTACTAGGTTAATAGGAGTAATGTCTGTAAGTGTTTTCAGGGGTAGATAAGTAAGCGCTCTGCTGTGTTTTAGGTTTGTGTAGGAGGTCAGGATTGGTTTCTTAACATCATTGCTAAATATGGGCTAAATCCTCTTTTCACTCTGTCTGTTATATGCCTATAGAGAGCTATAGCCACAGGTGAATATAGGCTAGAGCAGGCCAAACATCTATAGATATTGCCACAAAACTTCCTTGGCTGATTATTTATTTCTTTTTTTGTGTTGCTGTTTTTTCTTTTTTTTCTGAAATGTTATGTACTGTAAATTAATGTAAAAGAGCCACCATTAAATGTAAGCGTACCGGTATTAATAATTAACAAATAATAAATAATAAATAATAAATAAATAATTTGCAAAACAACTCAACATTGGATATGCCACATTTAGGGAGTAGGTTTCAAGTTTTTAGTAAGTATTTAGTTTATGCTGTTTAACCTGTTTTCCTTTTCTCCAAACCATTGACAGAGTACCTAGTCCTACACTGAATCAGGAGGAAAGCTGATACATTTTCACCTGTACTGTTTGTCGAAAAAGTTAAACAACCTAATCTATTTTCCAAAAGCCTACAGCACATGTGAGTCAGTGTGTATCGAGGTAAGCCCCACCTTGCTCTACCATGTCCTCTAGTCCTCTACAGTATTTGCACTGCATCGTAATATTGGTATTTAATTCACCTATGTGGCTGAAATAGGTAGTATATCCCAAAAATCTGGTCTAGAACCGCCCCTGGAGAAGAGAATTATTTTTATTATACACAGCCACAGCCTGACTTGGTTGTTAAGGTATACATGCTAATGTAGCAGAAAATAGCTCAGCATGACCCCTCAGAACTTGTTGAAGGGGTTGAAGGATCTGGGGTCACATCAGACCTCTTCCATGAACTCAATCTCTCAATCTCCTTGATGGTGCGTGACACGCAGGTAAGCACCTCTATACCATCTGCAGTCACAACAACGGTCTCCTCAATATGCACCTGTTGGGAGAATGAAGAATCAGTAATAAATGACTCAGACTATCGCACCATTCCTCACAAAGTTTAAAAAAAAAACAACAAAATAAAACAAAACAAAAAGAGTAACAAAAGGAGAAAACAAATAGATACCCCCTCAAAACTTCCCCAGCTAATTATTTACATGAAGACACAACTTTTTTGTAATTCAAGTTTTCTGAAATACTTTGTACATACATGTAGATGAGCCATTTCCCACTGATGCCATAATATATATATGAAGAGTTTGGTACCAAAACGCTATAAATCCATCCTGAAAATATTCAAAAGTCATGTTTTTAAATTGTGTATTTCAGTAATTATTGATCAAACCTCAATTATGTTGATTTTATTATGCAAAAATAAATCAAGTTAAAGCAACCTAACTGCAGATCCACTGATATATCTGAAACAAAATGTAAAAATTTCTGAAAATTCATTAAAATGGTGGATACAGCATTTTGAAACCTAACTCTTCATAGATAGATATATATATGACATTTCAGAGAAGTTAATAAAAATTGCCTAAATGTAAATAGCCGAGAATAAAATTTCCCTTAATGTAAATAATCAGCCGAGGAAGTTTTGTGGCGCTTCTAATGGACATTACATCAATAATAAAAAATGATAAAACAAAACAGCTACCCTGAATGCAATGCTATCACATATTTTCTAACTCTGAGGTGGCACACCTTGCCAAAAAACACAGTGAGACTGCCCTTGAGTGGTACAGACAGGCCAAATTTGGTGCTCTAGCTCGAGGACTACTGGGGACAAATAAGGCTTTTTGAATTGAATAGAACTTTCAGCTATTGCTCGCCTTTCTAATTTCTTGTGATAAACTCATAGCAAAAGTCTTATTGACTACAGTTAGAATATGAGATATATACGCTGAAGCTTAAATGTCCAAGATTACCCAATCTCAACAAGAGAGTCTACAAGATCATAGTATCAGCCCTGTGAGAAAGCATAAAGAACAGAAAGAGTGTGTACGACACCGTCTGCTTGTATCAATACAACTTCCCTATCCTTTGTACCAACAGGAAAAAAAAACTCATAATAAATCAAGTCTAATTACCAGTGACAGCTAGTATCCTGTTTAATTTGGCATAGAGGGTGATAATTCCATCTTGTCATAACATACTCTCTCTCTTCAAACACAGTACAACTACCGTCGTCAAGTCAGAAAAGTGCAAAGAATTCTGCATTAAACGCATACACAGCAGCATGCTGGAGCCAAAGGATGAGAAAACCATACTCTCTTGTGAAAAGATCAATAGCGCTAATATTGCTGTTACTGCAGCCTGTTGCCTAAACACTGACAACGCTTCTGCAATCCAAAGGGGCTTTAGGGGGCACAGGAAACCATAAAGAAATGACCAGTGCAGCCAAGAATTAAAAAAGTTGCTCGCATATATATTCAGAGCCTCCAGACACATTGCATCAACATCAACATGCACAAATCAGAAGTGCAAACTGAATTTGTGAGAATAAAACAGTGGAACAAATGTTTGTTTGTTTGTTTTTTTATTTATGTATGTATGTATGTATGTATGTATGTATGAATGTATGTATGAATGTATGTATTATGTATGTATTGTATGATTGTATGTTTGTTTGTGTGTTTTAGTGGGGGAGGATTTAGTCATTTGGAGGCAGATTTCCATCCATATCAGCATATAAAGCTTATTATATAAGGCTCATTCATTATAGCCCATTTGCCACTTTGTTCAACAGTATGCTAAAAATGCCGTTGTAGGATTCTGTCAATTGCCTCTTGTTTCAGTTTTTTTTTAGCCCTTTCATTTTCCTTTTTCTCTGCCCTTTTAGCCTCCCATTGTCTACAGGAGTCTTCCAAGTGCTGTCGTACATGCTGTACCCTCAGCAGTCTCTGCCTTTTTTGCTGCTCTCTCTCTGCTCTGGAGATTGGGTAATCCATGTACCCTAAAGACAGAAAATCAGGTTATAGTTACAAAAGAATAATACATTTTTCATAAAGGAAAATTCCAGAGTATGTCAGCCCAGAGCCCTGATCACTGAGGGTTGTGGGTAGGAAATAGAATGATAAATCTACACAGATAGAATAATGAACCGGCTAACACTAACTGAACAGGGGACAGAAACTCACCTTCAGTTAGTGATTGCTGTCAGTTTGCTATTAGGTCTATGTTGTACCAAAGGTATTGCTGTATTTCCTACTGACAGCACTGGTAACCTTGACCAACAGGGCTATGGTTTGAAATACTCGAAAATTTCCCTTTAAGTTACTGCAGTGTTTTACATAAAAATAATCAGGGCTGCACAAGTGAAATAAATATGTTGGAAATCTTACATCGCATATACTTGCTGTTCCCCTCTTCCTCCTCTCTCTCATATGTCCTCTGAATTTTGTTCTCACAGTAGTTTTTGGCCTTTTTATTGATCCATCCCAGGACTTTTCTTCCCACACTTTTGCCCTTTTTCACAGCCGCACTGTCTTGTCCAACATCATTTGTCTCTGTGGAACCTGCAGCCTCATCGGCTGAGGACAGTGAAGTGTTCTCAGCCTGGTCCTTCTCATCCCTTTGACTCTGTGGAGTTCTGCTGCCCTTGGATAGCAGCTCATTGTCCCCCTCTATCTCCAGCCTTTCCATCTCTCTCTCTCTCTCCATCTCTCTTTGTCGCCTCAACTTAGGTTGCTTTTCCAGTTCAAACTGTGCTTTTCTCTCTTCCTGTTTTTCTCTCTCTTGTGCCTCTCTCTGTTGCTGTTGGAGTCTTTGGTTGTGATCTTGCTGACATGTCTTTTCTCTCTGTTCATTCACATTTAACACCTTCTTCAGTCTCTGCTCTAGCTCTCTCTGTCTTTCACTCTCTTTCTGTCCAACATCATTTGTCTCTGTGGAACCTGCAGCCGCATCGGCTGAGGACAGTGAAGTGTTCTCAGCCTTGTCCTTCTCATCCCTTTGACTCTGTGGAGTTCTGCTGCCCTTGGATAGCAGCTCATTGTCCTCCTCAGCCTGTGACCACTGACCTGCATTACCACTTTTTACTGAGGTTTGTTCAACTCTTTCACTCACTGTGGCATACGCAGCAGATGTGACAGTGTTGTCACCCTGCTCGGAATCTTGTATCTGATGGATTGGTTTTGGGTCATCAGTAGTAGGTGTTGAAACAATAACAGGTGGAGACCTAGGTGATCGTTGATAATTGTTTGACTTCTGACGGTGGTGTTTTGGCTTTTGATCTCTAGTGCTCTGGACAACAGGCAGATACAATTCTCTGGGAATTTTCATATTTGATTTCTGCTTAGTAACCTCCATAGGTTTATTGATTACTTGAATTTGGGTCTTTGCGGTCACTTTTTGGTGCTCCAGGTCCTGTTTTTCTATGTTATTCTGTCTGTGTGTCTCTTTCTGCTTGTCAAACTCTTTTCCCCACGGAGCTGTCTTTTCTCTTTCAATCTCCTTCTGCTTTTGGATTTCATGCTGTTTTTCCATCTCTTTTTGCTTCTCTTTGTCTAACTCCTTTTCAGCCTCTTTCTTTCTCTCCATCTCCCTTTGTCTTTCACACTCCTTTTGATTTTGAATTTCAAGTTGTCTTTCCATATCTATCTTTCTCTGTTTGTCTTGCTCTTTTTGCCTTTCAACCTCTTTCTCTCTCTCCATCTCCCATTGTTTTTCAAGATCTTTTTGCTTTTGAATTTCAAGCTGTCTTTCCATTTCTGTTTGTTTCTGTCTGTCTTTCCTCTGCCTTTCAACCTCTTTCTCCCACTCCATCTCCCATTGTCTTTCAAGATCTTTTTGCTTTTGAATTTCAAGCTTTCTTTCCATTTCTATTTTTCTCAGTTTTTCTTGCTTCTGCCATTTCTCTCTCTCTATCTCCCTTTGTCTTTCAAGTTCCCTTTTCTTTTTTATTTCAAGTTGTTTTTCCATTTCTGATTGTTTCTGTCTGTCTTTCTTCTGCCTCTCAGCCTCTCTCTTCCTCTCCATCTGCCTATCAGCCTCTATCTCCAGCCTTTCCATCTCTCTCTCTCTCTCCATCTCTCTTTGTCGCCTCAACTTAGGTTGCTTTTCCAGTTCAAACTGTACTTGTCTCTCTTCCTGTTTTTCTCTCTCTTGTGCCTCTCTCTGTTGCTGTTGGAGTCTTTGGTTGTGATCTTGCTGACATGTCTTTTCTCTCTGTTCATTCACATTTAACACCTTCTTTAGTCTCTGCTCTAGCTCTCTCTGTCTTTCACTCTCTTTCTGGATGTCAAGATTCCTCAGGTGAGTTTGGCCCTCTACCACACTTTCTTCCTTTTAGACATCATGGCCTCACTCTGTCTCTGAGTCTCTGTGAGGTTCTTGATGTTCAGTGCCTTTTTATCACACTGTTTCTTGTCTCCTACTGCATTTTCTTCCTCCCTCCAGTTCCACACCTCTCCCCCTTTGGCTCTATGCTCTGCCTTTCTCACTAGCTCTGTTCCCTGATCTTGAGGGATCTTTACCTCTTTGAGCTCCTGTTTATTCACCTCCATCAGGCTTTTTTTGTCAGCATCTATCTTTACACCACATCTTCTTCCTTCTTTCACCACAGTGCTTTTGATTGTTTCAGACTGTTCTCCTTTATCAAACTGTTTCTCAAGTTCTTGTCTACTCTTCTCTCTGTTTTCTTGATGTCTCTTCCTAATCTCACTCCATTTGTCCTCACCTTTCTTTAGGCCCAAATCTCCAAACCAGTCATCCTCCTGTGCCACATGCTTTTTCTCAGGTTCTCCTTTTTCCCCTATAAGATTTCCTGTACGTGGCCTCCTTGATTCGTCGATATCTTTATTTTTTCCACCTTTTTCTTTCATTTTAGAGTAATCTTCCATCACTCTAATGGTTGGTTTTGTTTGTTCTTCAGCCATTTTCTCCTCATTCCCAGTTTTCTTCTCTGTCACTAGTCTTTGCTTGCGCTTGATCTGTCGCTCTTGCAAATCTATCTGTGCATCTTTATTTATCTCTAGGTTTTGCTTGATTTCTCTCATCCATTCTTTACCTCTGGATGTGTCTTTCTCCAGTGTTGTTTTCCTGCTTGTCTCCACCACACTTGGGATTTTTTCGACCCTCTTTGTCTCCTCCTGTTTTTCCATGTTTTCCAGTTCTTCCATCTTTGCTTTCTGCTCTTTTCTCAGCTTCAAGAGCTCCTGTTCCCGTTGCTGAGCTGCCTCTTGTTGTGTCTCAAGCTCTCTCTCCAGCTCTCTTGTCCTCTCCTCCCATTCCTTCTGACGCTTCTCCTCAATTTCTCTCCATATTTCCTCTTGTCTCCTTTTCTCCATTTGAAATTTTTGCTCCATCTCCTTCAGCTGTTCCTCCATCTGAAGCTTCCTCTCTTGTTCTCTTTGCATTTCATTC
This sequence comes from Tenualosa ilisha, assembly GCA_015244755.2. Taxonomy (NCBI): domain Eukaryota; kingdom Metazoa; phylum Chordata; class Actinopteri; order Clupeiformes; family Clupeidae; genus Tenualosa; species Tenualosa ilisha. Next base: position 2,188,113 of record PYXC01000629.1, read on the forward strand.
ACACGCTCATTTTCCATCTTTCTCTCTGTGTTCTCCACTTGCTCTCTTATATACATCTGTGTTTCTCTTTCTTTCTCTATTCCCATGTCTTGACATTGCACCTGCATTTGTTCAAATAGTTCTAATAATTTTTCACCTCTTCTCTGAATGAGCATTCTTTCTTTCTCAAACTTTCTCTCCATCTCTTGTATTTTTGCCTCTGACACTATTTTAAACTTACTTTCAAGACCTCTCAGGCTTTCCTTGTGCCTCTCTTGGTCTATTTCTCTCTCCTTGGCAAACTTATCCTCCATATCTCTAAGCTGCATCTCCAGCTGAGACTGCCTCTGCATCTGTCTCTTCTCACCTTTCTCCCTCTCCAACTCCATTTGGCGTATTCTTTCCTCAGATTTCTTCATTTCTTTCTGTCTCTCGTACCATCCTCTTTCCATTTCATCCATCATCTTTTCCTTCTTCTTTATCTCTTTCAGCCTGATCCATTCTTCCTCCAGATTGCTCTCTCCACTTGTCTCTGTCTTGCTCATTCTCTCCAAGTCTCTCATTCTCACCTGGTTTCTCTCGGCTACAGAGAAGTTCCCCATCTCTCTCATTTTCATCAGGTGCCTCTCAAGATTAGCAAGTCTCTCCATCTCTGTATTCACCTCTACATATTTCAGAGTGTCTCTCTGTCTTTCCAGCTCTCTCATCCTTTCTTCATATCTTAGGTTGTCTCTCTGTCTCTCCAGGTGAGCGATTCTATCTTCCTCATCCTGACTCATGGCCTCACTCTCCATGCTGCTCCACGCCTCAGCCTCTTTTGCTTCCAGTCTCTGGATCTTGAGTTGAAGAGCTCGCTCCTGCTTTTGGAGCCTCTGTAACTCCTGAACCTCTTCCTCAGTCAATCTCCAAGTCTGCTGACTGGTTATCCTGGCCCACTCCTCCAGCACTGCTTGTTTAATTTTTTGCACCTCTTTTTCCATCTCTTCCTCTTTTTGTCTCCTCAGCTCATATTTCCTCACTACCTTGTCCAGTCTCCTATGCATTTCTCGATCGGGCGCTTCCATCTTCATCTGCTGCTCCTTTTGTGTCTCCTCTTCCAGACTCCTTCTGACGAGGTCATACCACCTCTCTTCCTCCTGCCTCTTTTGCCCATTGTGTCTCAGCAGACAGCCTCTGAAGCAGCACCCCCAACAAGAGTTTTTGGACTCTTCGTCACTGTCGGAGAAATGTTGCATGTGGCCCACCTTGTTGAAATGGTAGAGAATGCAGAGAATGCAGTTAGGGATAGTTTTCTTGTAATATATTTAAGATCTTCCCTGAAAATATGGTGTTTCAATGGCAGTGTATATTGCTCAGAACAAGCACCGGTATACATCATTCAACATTAATCCTGACGCTTCATAAATGCAAGCTGCCCATACTAAAAGCACTAATCCACCCCTCTATCATCAAAGACGCTAGCGTCTGAACTGAGCACTAAAACAAATTGGATTGTCCTTCTCCTCAATACACTGAGGATGCAAGAGTTCATGATTTGCAAAAAGAATAACATTTTCATTTCTGCATTTTGAGCTTAGGCCCAAATATCACCGTGGCACCTCAGGCTCATGCTTAAATATGATGTAGGTTATTCTTTGCATAGTAGAGTTTTCACCAGAAAAAAATCTAAATGACCATATATTTCTCCAAAAACCATAAAATACCCCTGTTTCAACAACTGATATCTTATATCTAGAAATAACAGACCATGGACAGGGCCTATGAAATTCTCTGAATTCTATTGATTGTTACTTTAACCCAGGGGTGTCAAACTCATTTCTATCACGGGTCACATGATGAGCATTACACTTTTCCTCAGAGGGCCGGCATACCTCGTCTACATGCATGATCACAAACTATCACGTGAAAAAAGGTTTCTGACCATCACCAGCACAGTCTGTATGTTTGACACCCCTGCTTCAACCCATATTATAGGTCTATTTCACATGTCTAATTACACATTCAGACATTGCTTCTAGTCTAGCCTTCTCTCTAGTCTAGTCTTGCCCTCTCTCTAAGTTTTCTTAGAAAATCAGAAATTGTCCTATAGGTGAGTTGGAAGCTAAAGGATCTAGAGAAGGGCGACTAGTAGAAGAGTTATGTGTTCCCCCTCTATTTCTTTAACATCCATGTATGTTCTCCAAAATGGAGATTTCCATCTAAAAACCAGACTCGTAAAATATGTATCAAACAGGCCAATAGGTGTAGTTCAGAAAAGTGTAAAACATACCTGTATGGAACCTCAACAGTATATCAAAACATCTCCAACCATCAAAAAAAACATCTGCAAGCATCAAACCAAATACACTGCTACTTCTCACACTTCTCACTTGGCAAATAAGGATTATGTATCATGGTGTAACAGATAGATTCTTCCATGACAACCACCATTATGACATCTTTTATTGTTACATTCCACTTGTCACTGTCACTGGCATCATGTGCTATTCTTCAAATAAAATTGTAGTCCATCTATGAGAATAATTCATCCACCCAAAACTAATTGCAACATATAATTTTTGGTGTATGCATTCATAACCTTCCCTTGTCACTAAAAATATAAGAAAATCTAACTGGTGGAACATTGTCAGCATAAAATTTCCTTGTATCCTTGCATTGGCATAATGTATACAGTTTCATTATTCTAGAATTGGAATTTACATCAACTACCATTCAAAATTATCACTTTGCTTTATTATTACACCCTCAGTAGAACAGTAGAACCTAGGGACATTCTAATGGCCTGGGTTGATAAAACCAGTGCCATCTGAGGCCCATACTGAGGTCCAGGGACATTTCTTGTCATTTTCCTTGGGAATCAGGAACATTCCTATTTCTACAGTCAATACTCATTAAAATAAGTAAGGGATTAGTTTCATAAACCTTGTTTTTTTCCGGGGACAGTACACCAAAATCGGGGACTGTCCCTGGAAATCGGGATCGTCTGGTCACTCTGTCCTATGTCATTTAGGCCTTTTGATCATTTTTTGGGATTGCAACTACAATAACTACTTACAATTGTATTGCACTTTTTAAGACACCTGAAGCGCTTTGCAGTGTTTGTGTGGGGGGGCTAGTACAAGGATACATGGAAATTTTATTTTCACATGAATGTGGTTACTGAGTGTAAAATAATGCAGTGAAATTGTGTCTGTTTCTCAGCGTATTTGTGAATAGGGGGAGGTGTGTGTGTGTGTGTGTGTGTGTGTGTGTGTGTTGGGGGGGGGGCGGACTAGGAAGCGGCAGGATAAAGTGCACATAGTGCATAAAGTGCATAGGGGAGGTGGTTAAGGGCTGCATTAGGAGGGGTGGGGCGGGGGTGGATGATGTGAAATTGATGAATAATGTTGACAAAGGGCAAGAGCTCTGTGGCTCCCACACATTAACATGGAGCACCCAAAAGCAATAGGGGGAAGGAAAAACTCTCTTGCCCAAGGAAGAAATCTTGGGCAGATCCACAGGGCAAACTCAACTGCCAGCAGTCATGCAGGAAGAAGAGGGAGTCTGTGTGTGTGTGTGTGTGTGTGTGTGTGTGTGTGTGTGTGTGTGTGTGTGTGTGTGTGTGTGTGGTGTGGGTGGGTGGGTGGGTGGGGGGTGTGGGGATTCCTGAGGATGGCCATAGGTAATGTCTGGGGTGAAGTGTGTGTGTGTGTGTGTGTGTGGGGGGGGGGGGGGCAGTTACAATGTGTATGGGGGCAAGGGGGAGTTATAGTAAAGGCAGAGTTGGAAGCAGTGTGCTGTGTGTATGTAGGGGTGGGAGAGGCTTGCTAATAAGAGCAGTGCGGTGGGTGGGGGGCAGTGTGCTGTGTATGTGGGGAGTGAGCTAACTGGTGATGCAGTGGGGCAGAGGGGATTGTGCTGTATGTATGTATAGGGGGGGGGGGGGGGCAAAAAGGCAGGGCGAACAAGGATTTTAGATTTATGGGTGATGTAGAGGAATGTTGTGTGGAGAGATGTAAGTCCATGAAGTAGTGGGGGATGTATAAATGCTGTGTGTGTGCACAAAGTAGTTAGTTAGTCATGGTTCAGATGGCCTGAGGATAGAAGCTTCTCCTGAGTCTCTCAGTTCTGGCCTTGTGATTACACAGGCGTCTTCTTGATCTTAGTGGTTTGAAAGGTCCATTATTTGAATGAGAAAAGTCCCTCAGAATCTTTTGGGCCTTCTGTAAAGTGCTACAATCTTTGACTGTAGAGTTTTCATACCAGTGATGATGCTACCTGTTCAAGAAGGATGTTGAAACCTTGGGTTTCCTTAGCTGACGAAGGAAGAAGAGTCGTTGTCTGGACTTCTTCAGAACATGCTGGGTGTTAACAGTCCATGTTAAGTCTTCAGTAATGTGGACACCAAGGTATTTAAAACTTGTGACTCTCGCTACAGGTTGCCCGCTGATCTTTAGTTTATGGTTTATGGATGTGCGTATGCACAAGGCACAGACACAGTTTATATTACACATAGAGGAGGGTACTGGTGACCGGATGTTCAGATCGCACGATTTTATGCAACATAACGATGCATGCATACTGTTAATCATCACGTGTATCTGTTCTCTCTTTGGTTTGCAAGGAAATTCACATGGATTGGTGAGAATGTACAATGTTGTTGCTATTTTTTTTAAAAAATCGGCGACTGTAGGTGGAGTTCAAGAGATAAAAAATCTTGCCTGGTGTGCCTTTAAACCCCCATTATTTCCTTACATTAGCCTACATCTCAAACTTTATTTTTATCTAAACTGAAACCCAGAAATGATTGAGTTAATCTCTTTTTGTAGACCTAATTAAAATGTGCATGCCAAAGGGCACAGTTCCTGAACAAAACAAAACTCAACCCAGTGCCCCAGAGTAGAATTCTCGATCAGTCTCACAGTAAAAGAAATAGGCTAATCAAACAATTCAGCTTCACATTAAAACCTTACTGTCTTCTATTTCTCCAATGCCACAAAATGACCGGGAGTAGCCTGGGCCTGTAGCCTAAATGACCGGTGTGTGCATATATCAAAAAGACCAGTTGATATTCGTGATGTGTATTTTAAATGTTTAGCCTACATTTAGAAACTAACCTATAATTAGCATATACTGGAAATAGGTTGCAGCCTTAATAACAGAAGGATCGCAGCTGTCGCAGCACCGCCTCATTCCGCACTGCATTCTGCACAGTAGCAGCCACAGGTAGAACAGAGCCCAGTAAAGACCATGAACCTTAAAAAAGAAAAACTGTTGCATATTGCATATTGTACCATCAATGTTGCCATATATTTGCATGTTATTGTTGTAACCAGTTTATTTAACATCAGTTTAATCACACCTTCATATATGGCTATTGTGCACAAATAAGAGAAATCTCACTGTAGACAAAAAAAAAACAAAAATCTGTAAGGTGTTTTAATAGGCTACTCAATTTAGGCTGTGTTCTAAAACTCAGCTAAAAGTTATGTGCACTTAGATAAGCTATTGGTCTTATCTTTGAACTAGATTTGGTCACATGCAAGGCCTGTGGGCTAAGTCTCAAGTCGGTGTTTTTTTTTTTTTTTTGGCAAAGTGTACAGCCCAAGAGTTTAAAAATAAATAATATCGTTGTAATTTAGGGTTGCTTTTTGTGGTTTGTCACCCTGTCTGTTATATGCCTATAGAGCAGTGGTCCCCAACCCCCGGGCCGCGTGGATCAGTTGGTACCGGGCCGCCGGCCGCCCAAGAAATAACTAATTATTTCCGTTGTGTTTATTATCGGAGTCTGAACAATCTTTTATTTTGACCACTTCCAAGGAAAAAAAAGCTTTTAACAGACAATACAACGAGTTCTACTTGAACTATGGATTTATCGCGACAGGTGATTCTCACAGACCAAGCCCGCTCTGCATAATATGCGGCGACCGGTTTTCTAATAAGGCCTTCAAAACTGCTTCGCCACTTGGAGACCAAGCACCCTGAATTAAAAGACAAGCCACCAGAGTATTTTGAAAGAAAAAAACAGGAGCAAGAAAGACAGAAGGAATTACTGGCGGCCACCACATCAATAAATGCGAATGCACTGAGAGCATCATTCTTGGTGGCAAACCGTATCGCTAAAGCTAAAAAGCTATTCACTGTTGGTGAAGAATTGATCTTGCCCTCCACTAAAGACATTTGCCGTGAACTTCTAGGAGAGGCTGCTGTTAAAAAGATCGCGCAGGTGCCTCTGTCGGCTAGCACCGTGACCCGGCGCATTGAGGAAATAGCCGAAGACATAGAGATACAATTGTTGGAGAGGATTAATGCATCATTCATACATAATACATTTTTTATTATTTTATTTAAGGGACAGAGAAGATGTTAATAAAGAATGTTATGTTGTTGGTGCAGTGTTACGAGAAAGCTGCTAATAAAGTTGCAAAGGAGTACACAGTGGATTCACGTTTGTTATTATACCCCCCCCCGGTTTGCGGGCCGCGTTGATTAAAAGTTTGGGGACCACTGCTATAGAGGGCTATAGCCACAGGTGAACATAGGCTAGAGCAGGCCAAACATCTATAGATATTGCCACAAAACTTCCTTGGCTGATTATTTATTTTATTTTTTAATTCCGTCTTTTTTTGTCTTTTTTTTTTCCTGAAATGTTATGTACTGTAAATGAATGTAAGTGAGCCACCATTAAATGTAGGCCTACCGGTATTAATAAATAATAAATAATAAATAAATAATTTGCAAAACAACTCAACATTGGATATGCCACATTTAGGGAGTAGGTTGTAAGTTTTTGGTAAGTATTTAGTTTATGCTGTTTAACCTGTTTTCCCTTCCTCCATACCATTGACAGAGTACCTAGTCCTGCACTGAATCAAGAGGAAAGCTGATATATTTTCACCTGTACTGTACTGTAAAATTTCCCTTAACGTAAATAATCAGCCGAGGAAGTTTTGTGGGGCTTCTAATGGACATTACATCAATAATAAAAAATGATAACACAGCTACCCTGAATGCAATGCTATCACATATTTTCTAACTCTGAGGTGGCACACCTTGCCAAAAAACACAGTGAGACTGCCCTTGAGTGGTACAGACAGGCCAAATTTGGTGCTCTAGCTCAAGGACTACTGGGGACAAATAAGGCTTTTTGAATTGAATAGAACTTTCAGCTATTGCTTGCCTTTCTAATTTCTTACCAGACATTTGTGATAAACTCATAGCAAAAGTCTTATTGACTACAGTTAGAATATGAGATATATACACTGAAGCTTAAATGTCCAAGATTACCCAATCTCAACAAGAGAGGCTGTGAGAAAGCATAAAGAACAGAAAGAATGTGTACGGCACCGTCTGCTTGTATCAGTACAACTTCCCTATCCTTTGTACCAACAGGGAAAAAAAAAACTGATAATAAATCAAGTCTAATTACTTGTCAGCTGATATCTTTTCTAACTTGGCATAGAAGGTGATAATGCCATCTTGTCATAATATACTCTCTCTCTTTAAACACAGCACAACTACCGTAGTCAAGTTAGAAAAGTTCAAAGAAAAAGTTTCTTGCAGCTCAAACAGTCTTTTTTAGAAGTAATAGGCCTTACGCATTTCCAGTATGGTCAGATCACACTATAGCCTATGTAAATAGGTTAAAACAGCTACCCTACATTTCCAGTGCCTGGGGCTGGTTTAATGAGTTTAACAGTTCTTATATGTTACTCAAAGCTAGTATAACTTTTGCAGGTTAGGATGTCTGAAACTGTATTTTGGAGGAATTATTTGCAGTTTGCAGTTTGGTAATGAATAAAACTGTATCGCACGATCATGCATTTAGTCCACACAAAGATGCAGCATGTTGGACATCAAGATTTTATTATAGGCCTATACTTTGCTCCATAACAACGGGTAGGCTACAGAATATGTAAATCTACGGAAATTCTGGCAAGTGTGATGGTGGATTGAATATCCTTTTTTTTATCAGTTATCAGCTACAAGATGAGTTAACCTCTTGCTATTAGAAATAACAAACAGTAGAAAGAAACGATCAGTTGAGAATAGTCAGGAGAAGAGAAGGAGATTACAGGGATAACCTCATTCTTCATATTACATGTTGTAATCATCATTCCCCATTGGATTTATTAGAAAGTACTGCCTCTACTGTTGCCCCCAGCTGTGAGGCATGGTGGCTACTGACCATCCCTGCTGCTGTGTTGGGTTCCCAAGCACCATACCTTAGTTATACTGCTATAGCTTAGTGCTGCCACAAACCTCTCACTTCTCTTTCCCTCTCTCTCTACACTTCACTACACTTCAATCTCTCTAAATAAAACACCCTCTCACTCTGACTGAGCTGAGAGAAAGAACATTTGCCTTGTGCAAGCTGCCTCTTGATTCTCAGAGCCGTAGTTTATGATCTAACAGAGCCACCTAGTAGACATCTGTGAGACATTTTGTGATCTCAGAGGCTCTCTTGTGGCAACCTGTTGCAATTGCAGCTCTCACTGCTCTCCGTAGCGTCAACTGCTTCGGTATGATGGACAAATGCTTTCCTATGTGGCACTTTCAAATACAGATGATTTGCCAAACATCCATTAAGAGGAACTGAGAGGAAATGTAGATTAAAGGCATATTCTGGGGTAAAACAGCCCACAGCCATGTTGTTCAAGGAATGGGGAAATTAGGCCTACAATGTAGACCAGGGGTTCTCAAACTTTATTGGGCCAGGGACGCCTCATGCAACAGAATTTTTTGTCAAGACCCTTCATAATCGCAACAAAAGTGCAATGTGCTGCAGACCCCTGGGTGTCCCAGGGCCCCAGTTTGAGAACCAATGACATAGACCAACTAGCTAACCAACAGCATAATTAGGCTGCTCTTCAGTGTGCTTCTGATATATTTTCTGGCCAGTTTCTATTTTACATAATATCATATTTAATTTCATTTCATTGTATGTGTAATAGACTCGTAGGCTATTTGCCATTTTTCTCAGTTGCTTTGGTGCATTTCTCATTTCAGAATTAATATTGTCAGCCAACCAGAAAACAGTACTTAGTTTCTCCGGGTGATAAATCAGTATAATTCAAACATGCCTGTGCCACCATATATAGATACATTTCTAACAATGGGCCACCAGAATATGACAATATCAAATGAAACACGTACATAGATATGCCAAGTTAGATCTTTATGTAAATTTCAATGAAAGAACTTCTATGTGGTGTGGCACAGGCAGGAGCAGGTTGTAACTGGTTGTGGCATGACTGTGCCGCGTCTGGGTTGTCAGGCTCTGCTCTAGAATCTTTGCCGCAGACATTTATGGCCATTATCACCACCCACAGAAATAAAATACTGTTTTCTGATTGGCTGACAGGGTATCGATATTTTCCGATAACGGGGCACCCTTGACATATATCTGGAAAAAAGTTTAATCACGTTCCATATCAACGCTCTTTAGAGTGGTGACTATAACAACAGTAAGCAGCCTTGTGGATCTACTTTCCCACGAAGCCTACACCAAAGCTACAAACCATTTTTTTTAAATTACTGTTGTACTGTTCCTCGCCCACCCTTCGTTCATTATTCCCCTATATCGGGACACCTCGGCGGCCGTTATTCCTAACATACAGTATACTGTTTCTTTAGAACTATTGATTTAAACAGGAATAATGTTATCTTCCTAAGACACCTGTCTGTCTTGTACTCATTGAGATGTACATTATCTTAGGTGGCATAAAAAGCCGTCTACTTTGACACTGGAAATATGTCTGGTTCACTCCGCTTTATAGCTGCCTGGGTATAGGAAGAGGCTGTAAGGGGAGCTTTGAGTCATTTGACCACTGATATCACTATTAATACTTGTTCAGGGAAAAAGAAAAATCCTTATGAAATAAGTTCAAGTTATGAAGTGATTCACAAGGTTATTTTACTTTATGAAGACAAAAAGACTGTATAATGAACTGGTGAACTCAAAAAAGCACTCACACTGCAGCACATCTAAGTGAAAAAGCATCTGCTATGCATATCCAGTCATTTACTCTGTATTTTGAACGCCTTCTTGAATGTAATTAGGAACATCATTAGTGTAGTCAGAACATAGTTTAAGGTGTTTATGAGCACTCGATGGCACTCATTGAAATACAAAATGCTCATAAAGAGTATTTGAACAATTTGGGGCAGACATATAACAGGACGTGTTACACCATGTTTTGCCTTATTGCATAACCTTGCATCTCCTTAAGCAACCCTGTGGAATACACACAGTCAAATCTGCATTGTAGTATATTATATTGCACTATAAGAACAATAGTAGGAGTCAGCAGCAGGCTTTATAGGAGGCCAGAATCCCTCACAATCCATCATGACAGATGCTGCTCATTATCTTTCTGTATGCTTGTCAGGGGTTGTGTGTGTGTCTGTGGGTGTTTGTGCACCCCCCACCACCTCAAAGATAATATGAAACACATTGAAAAGGGCCCAACTCTTAAACTTCAATGAAGGATTTCAGCATACCAAATGATCCATGGGGGATAACAAATAGTGATATTGTTGGGGGGGAGAGAAAAAAACTTTAGTGAGAATTCTATTCTCTGAAACTCCTGATGGATAGCTAGAATAGAAGCTGTTTTAGGCAATATAAGCTTTTGGACATTGGGCTTAGCAAAGGAACTCTTGCACTTAGTGTCTAGCCTTATGCTATATGTTCTATATTTGTGTCTATGATTTGAAGCGAACATGTGATGTGAGCCCACTGGTAAGTCAAATTGAATTTGTGTTTTTTAGTTACAGGTTTACAAGTACATTTCCTATCATAACCATTTGATATCCTTCTTACACACTCAGGGGACAGTCCAGAGACCATTTGATGGCAAGAAAAGTTATGCAAAGCATTTACTAGGTTCATTTGATGTGGATGTGTGAAAGTCATGGTGAAGTCATGTGTGCAATGGCTCCTAGAAACAGAAGATGCCAGTACAAACACAAGGCTGCACATTTTCAATGGTCATATCCATATGTCGTCTGATATGTGAAGACAAACAATATAGATGGTTTCAGCACTCCAGCTAGAGGGTGTGTGTTTTTCTACCAGATAGCTTAATCTCGCAGAGAAACAATACTCTCTGACAATGTAAGTGAGTTGGCGGGAAGAACTGCTTGTTTTGGGCTCAAATGCCAGACCACATGATCTCTGTATTGAGAGCCCTAGGGGATTATGGGTGATGTATTGTTTTGAGGACGGATGAGCTTTACCACTAGGACTACATAACCACCAACCTCCATTACCCAACCCTCATTCCACCACTTCCTTCTGCTCTCTTTGGTATATCTCTGCCAATCACTTCCCCTGAGACAAGTGCACATTTGATATGTGCAAACCCAGCACGAATAGGCTAGTGGTAGAAAAATATGTTACCGTAACTGACAAATATGTATATTGCATTTTTCCAGCATATGGAGTTATTTTTCGCTCTGCAAGAGGACACAGTAACATTACTCTGGATGTCATCACTTCTTAGTAAGTGTTCCGTGCTAAAAAAAGTGAACTGTCCAAATGATGTTGATGGTATGTCCTTTTTCAAATATCACTGTTTGTGCTTATGTGGTTGAAAGACATAAGGGGATCCACTTTAATAATATCTCTTGAGATATTGATACAGTGGTTTGAGCTCGCTGTGCCAAATGCTCAACCCTGATCATACCATCTGTTTCTGTGGCATCAGCTAAGCCATGGAAATGAAGAGCCGCTTTTTCCGAATATCTCAAACACATATCAGTGTCGTGCCACATGATAATTGAACCTGACACACTGAACACTGACCACACACACACACACACACACACACACTTTGCACTCCAAATTCTTGTTGCTCAGCTGAAAGCTGTGACATTTTGCTGAAAACAAAGACAGCCCTACTCAGTCTGAAGACAAAAGGCCCCTCGGATAAATCAAGTGCTGCAGAAGAAATTGCCGTTGGAATGTGATAATATATAGCCTGCCATTGGTGTCTCTGAATGCTAAAGCTTATCTCATCAGCTACATCTCCTCCCACTTCAGCCTAATGAAGTCAAATGCAACACAGTTAAGCCACAGAATCTGGGAGCCATTCAAGGCTCTGGATAAGTTCTTGTAGGAAATTACACAGCCTGCAGTAGACCATGCACTTTTCTGGTGTCCTGCCACCACATTCAACCATTACTTCACTGCTCACAGTAAACAGGACAAAGGCTCAAGACAACACTACACTGACCAGAGAAACAGTCTAAAAATAACACGTCGATGGAGCGTGAGGAGAAAAAAAAAATCTCACATCCGTTGTGCAATGTCCCATCAGACATGAGCAGTAAAAACTGTTGCTCCTCAGGATGCCATATGCCAGTCATATGTGCGGCAGTAGGTGAGACAGCTCTAGACTGCCTTGGCTGCGTCTGGCTGTGAAAGAAAACAAGGCCCGAGTCTAATTTCCATCAATTAGTGTAGTTCCTGGGCGATGGGGCCGTATTGTGCTTGGCAGTTTCTCTGGGGCCCATTCCTGGCACTGTGTGCCTGTGTTATGGCAACTTCATAAATACAACAGGGTTGCTAATGTATGTGAAGGTGAAGGGTTTCACTGATGTTGCTGTAAGCTATTGTGTTTGTGTGTGTGTGTGTGTGTGTGTGTGTGTTTGCATGGGCTGTGGAAAGAGACTTGTACGTACAGGACGTTGATGTTTTGGGGTGCCAAGTTGATAACGCATGTTAAAAAGCCATTACATGTGACCGTGTTCGCTGCTGATTATGTTTCCGTTTGTCAGTCATCATGGCGATCTCATTCACGCATGTTATTCACACATCTGGAACCAAGAGGTGCCTAACACAGAGCAAATGAGTTATATAAATGCAACTCCACAGTTTATTCAAGGGTTTAGTCAATGAACTTGGAGTTATTCACTGGCTTTCGTTCTGTTGCAATACTTATTCTATTTTCAACCCATGACACTGTGTATTCATGTCAATGATAATCATAAGAATTTTGTAATGATATGGAATGGTTAGGCAAATAGAGTTGGCAAAATACAGTGATTTGTGGCTGCACACACACACACACACATACACACACACACACACGCACATGCAAACACACACACACACACACACTGGGAAACTGGGAATGATTTGCAAGCAGAGAGAGAGTTGGGTTACTGGGTTCACTAATACCTACACAGCATGATGTCACCAGCTCACAGAGTATACCATGTGGACAGAAGTATCATCATCACAGTATCATCATCATCGTCACACAGACACACACACACACACGCACACACACAAATCTGCAGATCAACTGTTACACAACAATAACTTATTCATACTGCACTTGTTCAGATTAGTAATTTAACTGGTGTATATTCTGATCAGTCAGTCAGGTTAGTAGTAGCCAATTCGTTTCTCTGACAAAGAGAATAGCTGCTACTCTAAGTGTAACTATAAGAACAAGTATTCTGTGTTTAATCTCAAGTCGTACACTAAATATTGAACTTCTCTTGAAATCAGCATGTCAATGAACAAATCATCGCACGCTTCTGAAACCATCAGTTGGTAAAGCTGATGGATAAGTTGATTAGGGAATTTGTCTGTACAACTCCTACTCCCTCTACCCCCCTTCACCACAGCCAGACTCATGGTGCAATTGATCGGGAATATACAAACCAACACATTTCTTTTAATTCACTTTTTTTAAATTTTGAAAACCATAAAGAATCTTGATTTATATGCAGCACTCACACTCACAAAGTTTCTGTCGCTGTTATTTCATTTGAAGACACAGATGCTGAGAGAGAGAGGATGCCCCCTCCCACCTCTCCCATGGTTTGCGCCTGCCTTTCATGTCAGGTGGGAAACCTCTGAAGTGCACTCCTCAGACCATCAGGATCCCAGACGCAAATAAACATGGTTTATTTCAAACAGGAACAAGTCGCCAAAGAACAAGCCAACTCGACTCTAAAATATTTATGCTTCGGGCAGACCGCAGATTGAACACATTGCCCACAGAGGCAAGTCTGTTTGGAGATGAGCAAAATGAGTTCCAGCAGTTCGGTCTTGTTTCTGGCACACATTTTGCCTCATCATCCCTTCATAATGGAAATAAATGAGGATTACAGTAAAACAAATGCAGGTTGAACTTCAACCATTTATTTTAATGTTGTTTCAGGGCCACAGGTATGACTGAAAACCAACCATGCATTAAACTATTGATTTCACATTTGTTGAAACCCAAACCTCTCATTTAAAGGATTTTGCTAAATCACAGTTTCAACATTTTGAGTCTAGACCCTCACCAAAATAGACATGAAAACAAAAGATTTGGCCATGAAAAAGTAGGCATTGAAAAATGAGCATAGGACTTGTTTAAACTCTCAGCACATTGCAAATCCACTTACATTGCACCTTCTGACATTTCTGAAAGATATTGATGGCCTTTGAAAATACATGTGCTTTGAATTTTTAAAGAACTGACTGTATCTAGTGCAATCCACCTGAGAAGGCATTTAAACGCCGAGAGGAAATGAGGGATGACAGACTCCATAAGCACTTGGCATGGAATTATAATCTGTCAGACTGTGAACAGATAGGCTGTGTCACATACTCTATCCAATTCTGCGGTATACCCGAGCCATTAACGCACACACACACACACACACACACACACACACACACACACACACACACACATACATACACACACATGCATGCACACTCGCCAGCAACTACACAAACAGACAGACAGACAGACAGACAGACAGACGCACATACACACACATGCACACTGAAAAAGACAGTACTTGTACCCCTTCAAACCTGCCTTTTCTGTATACTGAAAGGCACACATGTTGTGGCCCACTGACAAAGTGCACAGATGAAGCTAATTTGCAGAGAAGGAAAAACTGAAAGAAGGTTTTACACAAGCCACCAGCAGGGGGAGCCAAAACAGAGCTACCTGTGACACCTGAAGAGGCAGACAAACACACACACACACACACACACACACACACACACACACACACACACAACACACACACACACACACACACACACACACACACACACACTCACAGGCAGTAGACCACAGAGATGAAACAGGCTGATTTGCTTACAAAAGTATCTTTTAAGGCTACTCACCTTGGGACACTCACACCACCTCTGTACTTATTCACTCCTCTCTCTCTCTCTCTCACACACACACACACACACACACACACACATACATACAGTTTTTGAATGAAAATCCCTAGGGATGCATCGGATGCATATTCCCTGTGTGTGTGTGTGTATGTGTGTGTGTGTGTGCTTGCACTGAGAGGTTGATTCATGCCACCACCCCAAGAGTATGTCTGCTGGAGGTAGAGAGCTGTCTCGCTGCATCAGGGTGAGGCTGAGTGAAGTGTGAAGAAACAGCACGCAGGTAGCCAAGGGAGCTGGCAGCCCAGTGCCTTGGAGTCCCAGATGGGAGTGTAATCTTAGAGAGGGAGCCTAGTTCCTCTGAGCTGGAGGACTTCTCCACAATAGTGACAGGGCTAATACATACTTTCACTCACACTCTCCAGCACTCCTGTTCCTATGGGGAATTCTAGGCTGTGTGTGTGTGTGTGTGTGTGTGCGTGTGTGTGTGTGTGTGTGTGTGTGTGTGTGTGTGTGTGTGCTCGCGTGTGTCTGTGTTTAACTTGTTGGACAGTGCATTTGACTGTATGTGTATATTGCGTGCTTGCCGTGTTTTGCGATGGCACATACAGGTGTGTATGTGTGTGTGTGTATGTTTGTACGTGTGTGTGTATGTGTGTGTGTTGGGGTTTGGCAGCATTGTGTTGTTGTGAAGCGAGCACATGATAATTGCGTGCATGTGTGGAGTGGAGCTGTTGCGGCTGCTGATAAATCCTTTGAGAGGACACATCTGAGCGGGGCCAAATTGGCCAGATCCCAAGCCCAATCCCTTACTCTACCTTTCTGCAGGTAACCTGATCACTCCCGCATGCCTGTGAAGGATCTGGAACCTCTGAGAGAGAGTGTGAGAGAGAGAGAGAGAGAGAGAATAATGTATTACGCACATGTGTAGCCATCAAGGAGGAGGATGGGGAGGACATGGAGGGTGTGGAGGATGTTGGACGCTGGTCCCCTTTGGACTCTGTGGTGGGGAGGTACCCAGCAATGGGGCTGGCTAGCAGGGAAGCCAGGAGAGCAGAGGGGGGAACTCTTGGGTTAGCCATGCTGAAGATATGCAGGAATTCTGATAAGGAATCAGAATAGAGTCTGTGTGTGTATGTGTGTGTGTGTGTGTGTGTGTGTGTGTGTGTGTGTGTGTGTGTGTGTGTGTGCGCCTGTGTGTGTGTTTGTTTGTTTGCTTGTGAAAGGCAGGGAGGGAAAGTTAGGCATGAAGATTACTGTACTCACTTTTGCTATGGCTAGGCATTGCAAGTGACACATATCTACCCATCTACACCCACCCACCCACCCACCCACACACACACACACACAAACACACACACATTTCAACATTTCTACACCTTCTGGCTAAGAATCCTGGGTCCCCCTTATCACTCACTGGGCTCCTCAGGTTCTGGCACCCTCAGGCTGACAGAAGGGCCCAACAACCCACAGCCAGCTGCCCACTGGGAATGTGGGC
This sequence comes from Tenualosa ilisha, assembly GCA_015244755.2. NCBI lineage: Eukaryota > Metazoa > Chordata > Actinopteri > Clupeiformes > Clupeidae > Tenualosa > Tenualosa ilisha. The sequence goes on from PYXC01000629.1 coordinate 2,204,717, forward strand.
AGTCTAATACCTCATTCACCAGTGTGTGTGTGAGTGTGTGTGTGTTTGTATGTATGTGTGTGTGTATGTATGTGTCTGTGTCTGTGTGCATCTGTGCGTGTGTGAGTGTATGTGTGTGGGTGGGTTTGTGTGTGGAGTTGGGTGTGGGTATGTTTGCACACACATATGCAAAAGCCAGACATGGAAGTGAAAGAAATTGAGATTGACCCAAAACAGGGGGGAGGAATGGAATTTGCAGGACCCTATTGACACACATACACAGATGAGAGAGAGGGAGAGAGAGAGAGAGAGAGAGAGAGAGAGAAAGAGAGAATAAACATCACTAAGAGGGAGAAGAGAGAAGGCATGAAGTAGAAGGGGTTCCATCTTGTCATCAGATATGGGTCACCCAGTGCAAGAGTCCATGTGCCAGCAGCTGGGTGCATCTGTCTTTGAAGCACATTCCTGCCTTACTGAGGCCAGTCTACCTGCTCAATGCAGACATGTTCTCCAGCACACAGCCTCGTAATTTACGGTATGTGTGTGTGTGTGTCTGTGTGTGAGAGAGAGATAGATAGATAGATAGATGGATGGAGAGAGAGTGAGGGAGAGAGAGAGAGAGAGTGAGAGGAAGAGAAAGAGAGGGAGAGAAAGAGAGAGAGAGCGTGTATATGTGTGTTATGGGGTGGGGGTTGAAGGGTTGTTCAGGAATGCTGAACTTGGGGAAAGAGGGGGGGATTCCCTTTCGGGAGAGCATGGGGTTAGACGGCCTAACGAACTAACAAAGACTAAGAAACCCCACTGTTTTGCTTTGGCCATGATGCAAACTATTCCAGACTCTGAGTCAGTGTTTTCAGCACATCAGAGATGATTCCCCTTAGGCAGAGAATTGAGTGCAAAGTTATAGTTGTAGCTCCACCTTTAACCACTTGGTGGAGTTGCTGAACAGTTGTTCTGTTGTAAGGACAGAAATAATGGTATTTATGTTATCTTTTGGTATGTGGTTATCTGCTTCAATTTGTTTGATAAAGTTAATTATTATGATGTAACCATATAAGACATGCTTTTTATACATTATTTAAAAAAAAATAGATTTAAAAGATTTAGTTTTTGTGAAAAGAGAGCATTGATTGATGATTGCTTCCAGGCTAATCCTACCTTCACACTTTAGTAACCTTGCCAGAATGTTCTCTCTTTTTGTCTGTTGTCAGCCAGTCGATGTTGGTGTCCACAGCATGCCCAGACATGTGGGAAGAGAATTTCAGCTTAAATATCCTATTTCCTTTCCTCTGTGTAGTGCACTAATCCAGGTGTTCTTGCTGTCAGATCAATGCTCAACCAACCCCCAACCCCACTCATGGAGTCCACACACAAATAGCATGGTGGATACACACACAAAAGACATCCTCAGAGTCTGAGGCTTACAGACACACACACACACACACACACACACACACACACACACACACACACACACACACACGCGTATACTCTATGCTCTGTGCTATTACGGACAAAGTTTTTGTCCGACTCTACAAAGTATGTGTCAGTAGATAAACAGCCTTGCCTCTGGTTCTGACTTGTGCCCTCTCTCTCTCTGTCTCTTTTTTCCCCTCTCTCTCTCTCTCTCTCTCTCTCTCTTTTCCCTGCGTGTGTATCAGCTTCCCTGTCTCCCCTCAATATAACATCCAGTGCAGAACATGGAGCAGTGGGTTGCTGTGGGGTGAGTGGGGGAAAGCAGACACATATGGTATACATATACAAACGTGTCCATGTTCCAGAGAAGCAGATCCAGACAGAAATGAAGGTCCGCTTTCTTTGGGCATGGCAAGCCCTGCTTGCATAGCAAGGAAAGGTCATATCCTCACGATCCTCTCTCTCTCTCACACACACACACACACACACACACACACACATGCACCAGTGCATTTATATACACATAAACATTCTCATATGGACACTGTCTCTCTCTCTGTCACACACACACACAAACAATTTCTAGCAGAATCAAATCTGCAATCTCTGCTCAAATCTGTCCACTTTCCCGTACGATCAGTGACTGTGAGCTTAGAAGAGGATAACTCTGGGTTTTTAATAATGTCCCTGGAGTCCGCCTCTCAACAGGACGTCCGTCTGTGTTTAATCTTTCTTTTTCTGACCGCACCAAATCCCAACTGGTGTTCGGTCCACGTGTGTGAGTGGGTGTCTGTGTGCCTGTGGTGTGTGTGTATATGTGTGTGTGTGTGTCTATGTGTATATGTGTGTCGGGATGTGCGTCTGTGGTGTGTGTGTGTGGTGTGTGTGTGTGTGTGTGTGTGTGTGTGTGTGTGTGTGTGTCTATGTGTCATTGAGATGTTTCCACGTGTTGTTTATGTTCATGAGTTTATTTGTCTGTATTCTTTTTTTTGCAGAGCAACAGCAGACAGACAGACAGACAAAGACAGTGTTTACGATAAGGAGAAGTGACAGAGAAGGTCTGGAGGTTCCATCACTGGCATCCCACCCCCATCCTCTCTCCTCTCCTCTCCTCTCCTCTCCTCTCCTCTCCTCTCCTTTCCCACTCTCTCCATCCCACATTCTCCTTCTCTTCCCTGACACGCGGCTCCATGGCGCCTGGCGTGGGGACATGTGCTGCACTGCCTACCCCTCTGCAGTCTTCCGAAGGATTAGCAGCTGGTGATTATGAGCGGGATCGCTTTCTCGGCTCACCCGGGCTCAGAACAGCAGCAGGTTGTGTGAGGTTAACCGCCTCAGACACTCCCCCACGATCATCTTTCATGTCCGACATCTGGACCCGCCACACCGCGCGGAATCTAAACTGTTTATGTGCGATACTGCTCGGCCCTTTCCCATACCAGATCCCTTCTCAGTGGGGGAGAGCATTACTGCCGAATTAAAGAGTCTGTGTTGGGATTGGCCGTGTACACACGCTGTAGAACAAGCAACTCGACCAGCGCTATTTTTTTTTCACTCTGGATGTTAGACTGATAAGATCTTTTTGTTTCATTATTTTGCGATTCTTCATGTTTAGTTTACGAGGTGAGCTTTTATACAGTCTCAATTCACGCTGCATTGCTCAGCCATCGCCATGCCAGGGACAGGGTGTAAATTGATTTACCTTTCTGGTTACATGGTTAATCAGAGCTGGTGCTGAGTCCAAAACACACTTAGGGAGGCAGACAAAAACACAAGTTGGCCAGCACTCCTTTATGTGATCTTTGATTGTATCACACAACCCAGAGCTGCCAAATGGTAGACACTGAAGAAGACTGCAGTGCAATATAGTGAGACAAAATACCAGCATTGTTTTTATGATACTGTTCAGTTTGGTTTACCTGGAGTTTTACTGAAATTATATTGAGGTCCTTTACTGCAGTGACTTTCAACATTTTTGGCCCCATGTTCCACACTGAATATGCCAGGAATCATGTCAAAAGATTTGTTAAGAGATCAAACACCTTACTGACAATAATTTATTTTAAAACTATAATTTCTTATTTAAACAACTTTTAACACCTCAAACAGTCCACAAATATTACAAGACCAGAATTGTTGGCCTCTCTTTTCTCATTCCCATGCATCTACAGATAGCAGAAAGGCTATTGTTTAACAGTTGAATAATTACTTTGGCTTTAAGATTGTGTGATTAAGGTTGTGTGATCCAGCATTCTGGTGCTTCAAATAGCCTAATTTGTCTGTTTGTCAGTTTGAAAGTGGCGAGTTGCCACAATTCACGTACAACACAAAATATAAATGCCAAATGTTTCAGAACTCGTTCTAATCTAATCAGAAATCAGTTTGTGTGTACAGTTAGAGAGCTCTCCATTCAAATGTTTGTGTATTTCGAGTGATAAATTAGGCTCATTGTTTGAAATGAGTTCCTATCATCTCAAAGCCTCTCCTGTAGCATCTTGTGGTCCAATTGAGGGCCCCAGGCCCCCTGTTGAGAGCCTCTGTTAAACAACACGTGCATAAAACTTATTTCACTTAAAAATGTTGCTTTACTGCTATACTGGTCACAATTAAGTAGGAACATATGCAGTACATGAAAGTATTCTTCAGTTCATCAAACAGGTTCCTGATACTGTTCCCTACTGGATGTTCTGTGGTCTAGATACATGGTAGCATTAGCTGGTGACGTTAACTGGTCTGTCCATGTTCATGAGAAAAACTAAACTCACTGCTTTTCACCAGACCAGCACCATGTACGCCATTACACCACCACCTCCTTGCTGTCATTAGAACTGCATGTCATGACACCTCTTTGTGCTGACCATTCATCCTGTTTTGATCACAGTGCTGTGATCGCTGTGGAGGTCGACCTCTGACCTAGTAAGGAAGCTTCAGTGCATATAGTCTTTAATCTTGGCAAACGCGAATAGAAGTGCCGAGGCAGCTCACACAAAGCCCGGCGAAGGAGCCACGGCGAGCGTGAAGGAGAGGACTAGGGCACCGGATCTGACTACTCAAAGGGCCTTTTGACAAGCATAGAAATTTGCTCTTACAATGGATGGGTTTGGGGTGTGGGGGGGGGGGGGGGGGGGGTGTTCAAGCTCCCTGCCCCACGGTTAAGAAACGTCTCAGATACTGTAGTAGACAATATTTTTATTGGTGGTTGATTTTAAGTGTATAATAATCTATCTATCTATCTATCTATCTATCTATCTATCTATCTATCAATCTATCTATCTATCTATCTATCTATCTATCTATCTAACTCTATCTACCACTCTATCTATCTACCTCTATCTACCACTTTAGCTTTTGTGCATTTGTATGCCTGTGTGTGAGAGAACATATGCTTTTCTTTGGTGCTTGAGTTCCCCTGTTTGCTTCATGCTGATGTAGTCCACAAGAAAAAAAAAATCGAGAGTCTAATCGATCAAACGTGTTGCCGTTTCATCTTTCTGTTTGGCTTGAACCCTCCGACTCTCCCAGGCACTCTGTGTCTCTGAATCGCATCACCCTCCACTGAGCTCAGCGGGTGACCTGAGGGCCAGACACTGGGAGAGAAAAAGGCCAGAGAGATGAGGAAAGCTTTTCCCCTTCCAGACACACAAACTAGGGAACGTCTCTCTTTCAAGACTGGCATTTACAAATATCTACCAGTAGGCTTCATGCCAGCTGTCAATCAACAAATAAACAACAACAAACAGAGAACTGGAACTAATGCCCTCAGCATTAACTGACAATGAGATGTGTAATGAGGGGAACTTTGATCCACATCCAGGTGTACCTCCAGGCTGAGCTTCTCTTTTATCAGTGGGTGTTTGGGTGTGAGGGTTGGGGAGATGTCCTTCTGATGAGCTGGCGGAGGCTTCCAATTGGGCCACAGCAGAGACCGGATCTCTCCCAGAAAGCCATCAGCCTGCCTGGGAAGGCTCTTCTCTCTCTCTCTTCAACTCTCACTCTGTCTCTTTTGATCCATTTCCTCCATAGGTTTCCCTTGTGTGCTCTCTGGGCAGCATAAATCAGCCTCACATTTTGAAACATCTCACCATATTCCTACAATGCTTCATGCTTTCCCCCACGGCTGTGTGTGTGTGTGTGTGTGTGTGTGTGTGTGTTTCTTGCTCTGTTTGCCAACATCCATTTTAAAATTTAGATGACCAGGAAAAAAACAACTACTTTATATTGATTTAAGCTTCACTTTCATCTGCTGCTAACTCTTATTTTGAAGTAGCAGTGATTTTATTGTCAATAATTTCTTCCTCTTCTCAACCTGAGACATCCTCCATGTTCCTGTAATGATCTCTTTCAAAAGGAATGACGGACAGGGGAACTATCATGGGAGGAAATGACACTGAGGAGTATATTCTTCTATCACAGCACTTTGTGTCTGCCTCTGGGTGGGGTACACATAAAAACAGGATTTTATGGAGTTTAGTCTGATGCTATCTCAGATTGATTTAATGGCTACAACCAGTTTTGGTTGCATGTTGCTGAGCACAGAACCAGTTTATTGTTTGACAACTTAATGACTTTTCAGGCTTTGCTTAACAGTGTAATTGTCGCCAAGCCATAAATGGAACAAAGTAGCAAAGGTGTGCATGATTTGTGGTGAGCAGGCACTTTCCCTTTTTAGGAGTGTGTGTGTGTGTGTGTGGGAAGCTCAAGGGCTTGAGGGCCTTTGCCGGTAAAATCCGGTCTCTTCGGCCCTGTCCTCTCTGGTTTCCTCTTTGTATATTGGGAACTTTTCATTTGTGTCCATGATTAAATAGGACATCAGGTTGGCCCCTGACATTCCCGATCTCATTAGCGTTCTGCTATTCCCATAAGCAGCAGGTGATGATAAAGTAAGCCCTCCGGTGATGGGCGTCTGTCATTTCTCTACTCCATCCACCTCCACTCTCCTACTTGGAGGGGCAGCTGTGCTAATTGTAAGATGAGAAGTCCAGCGTGGAAAACTTCCCCTTGCTCACAACAGTCCAGCTGATGTTACGGCCCCTGTTAGAACCCTTTCTGGGTAATCCCCCCCACCCCCCTAAGAAAAGAAATTGAATCAAGTAACCTGGGATGCCTTAAAGCATGATTAATCAATGAATTGCTTACTCAGTTCAGTGGTAGCTTGATTGTATTTCACATATGGAGATCATTTCCTACCAGTACTACATCAGCAGTCTGCTATAAACATTTTGCCCTTTCTTTTTGGTGCGTAAATGCATGTGTCTGATTATTTTTTGCGTGTAATTCAGGTCACGCCACTTATTAAGGTCCCCACTACTAACATTTATCAACCCCATTAGTTTGCACTAATAAAGCCTGACCTACATATAAAGCTGTAATCATTTCCAAAGTAAAATGGGATTCAACAGTTAACAAATGAAGTCAGAAACCCCAGCATTTCATGTTGCTAATTTTCATTTTGTTAATGCTAATGCTGATGGTTCAGTCATGTTAATCAGAACATTGCATCTGTAAGGTTTAGGGAATCTTGGTGTAAACCTTTGGTGGGAAAATGTTGATGTTGTTAAACATGGCTTCAGAGAAAGTCTTTGCAACATCCATGCCATGTCTGTCTGCCAAGTCAAAAGCAGCGCCAGTGTACGTGTTTCTGACATGTAAATATTTATTATGCATAAAGAGTGATTTCACATCTCTGGCATGAGCCTCTGAGGTGTGTGTGTGTGTGTGTGTGTGTGTGTGTGTTTGGGGGGAGGGGGGGGGCGGGGGGGGAGAGAGAGAGAGACACCCCTCCACCCCACCCTGCCCTCTGCTCAGACATGGGGTGAGGGGGGCGCAATGCAGGGGTAGGGGTCTGGCTTGGCCTGACATATCCAAACAGAGTTTCCACTCATTCTCACCAATCAGGGCGGAAAATCAGAGACAAGGGGGCCTTCCTGCCGACGGTCCCGCTGCTGGGCCAGCCTGAGCAGAGCAGAGCCCGAGCAGAGTCCCTCCCGGGCCCCGGGGTTGGGTTCAAAGTGGGCCGCGTGGATCAGACCAAACAGTCCCCATTGTGACACATGATTTGGAAGCAAGCGTCGTCCCTTTGAAATCACAATTACTCCTGCTAAGAGGGCGGGGTTAATGAGGCAATTAGATTTTGTTTTCATCTGGGGCTGACTAAGAGGGTCCCTACTGCTGGATAGTATGATGGAGAGAAACATAGAGAGAAAGAGAGAGAGAGATTGTGTGTGTGTGTGTATGTGAGCATGTGTGTGCTTTAAGTGAGAAGAAGAGAGAAAAAGAGTGTCTCTCTCTCTCTCTCTCTCTCTCTCATTCTCTCCCTCTGTATGTATGTGTGTGTGTGTGTGTGTGTGTGTGTGTGTGTGTGTGTGTGTGTGTGCTCAAGAGAGAGGGGGAGAACAGTGTGTGTGTGTATGTGTGTGCATGTGTATGTGTGTGAGTGATTGAGAGAGAGGGGGATCAAATGAAATAGTACACAAGAGAGAGAATGAGAATTCTTGAGAGAGAGAGTGTATGAGAGAAAAACTGAATGTGTTTCACAGAATCAGAAAGAGTGAAAAGGTGTGTGTATGTGTGTGTGTGTGTATGTGTCTGTGTGCATGCATGTGCGTGCATTAGAAAGGGAGGAAGAATAAAGAGAAAGAGAGAGAGAGAGCATATGAGAACATGAATGATAGAGAGCAATAAACAAGTGAAAGAGAGAGTGAGGAAAATAGAAAGACTGGCAAGTGTGAGACAATCAGAGTCGCTTAGGGACACTGATCAAATTGGACTTAATCTTTTTCCTCCCCAACTTGACAGAAAATACCATCAGCCTCAACACAGGGCCGGTGCACACAAGGTTAAGCCCAAGGGTGAGATATTTGCACCAAACGTAATTAGGAGTGCATTTCTAATGGATTCACAAACTCTTTCCTGGATAGGATTTTTATAAATCAGCAGAGCTACTTTAGTGAGAATTGTGAGACTTTTTGTTTTCACTCTACTTGCCCGCAGGCTTGTTTTCACATCAGATTGAACACTGACCCTATTCTGGTGTGAGTGTGTGTGTGTGTGTGTGTGTGCGGGGGGGGGGGGGGGGGGGGGGGTGTTTTGGGATTGGATCAGCCAATTTTGGTGTCAGAGATCATTAGAACCTTTGTCACACTTCTGAGTACATTCCAAATCAACATAGCTGGATAACAAACCAAAGTGAACGTAATGCGTCATATGGACAGATTGCCCATAGCCAACCATACAGTTAAAAAAGAGATGTTAGGACTCGGCACCCTGCAGCTGTTTTATTTGATGGGATTGAGGGCCTTTGTTGGCCTGCCAGACATAGCAGGTGGAACGGGATGTGGACCTCAGGACCTGTCTAGGCCATGGTGTGTGGAAGTGTCTCACCAACTCGTCATTGTTATGCTGGAGCCTCACTTCACCTCACTTCACTGCACAGTGCGCACACACACACACACGCACATGCACACACACACACACACACACACACACACACGCACACACACATGCATTCAATCACATGATCATCTGGTTCCACATCTGCTTTCGAATTTTGAACTCAGACTTTCAACCTAGCAATTCATTACCACATCACCATTTTAATTATATCATTTTTTTTCTACCCCTAAACCCCCCCCAGTTTTCTGCTGACTCGGCATTCTTACTCCTCTCATGTGTTAAGAAGTGAGAGAGGAGGTCCTGTATCAGACTCTCCTGATGTCTGCTCATGAGCTGCACAGGGGATGGATCTCTTCTGTTTCTGTCTGTCTGTCTGTCTGTCTGTCTGTCTGTCTGTCTGTCTGTCAGTCTCTCTCTCTCTCTCTCTTTCTCTGGTCAGGGGCTCAGTGACTCCTCGGTGACTGGATCAAGTCTGAGTTCGGCTCTCCTCAGACTGGGGTCAGACTCATTTTGGCACTCCCCAGCCACTGAGGAAGCCATCACATGATCACACTACACACCTACACACACACACACACACACACAATACACACACACTACGCACACAATTACACTCACATTACACACATGCAGACAGACTTCTCAGGCATCAGCACATACTCAGACACACAAACAGATACATAGACATGCATATACACAATCACAGTCTTACACAAATGGTTTGTATGTGCACACACACACACACACACACACACACACACACACACACACACACACACACACACATCCACACAGATACACAGACACACACACACACAAACACACAGGTTCCCACTTGAGCAAACTGTTTTGCAAAAAAAAAAAAAAAAAAAAAAAACATTTTGAGAGCAGTCTTGCGGAAAATGAAAGCTTGATTAGCACTAATGTGATTTTTATTCGGTGACAGCGCAGAGCATGATGGATATCTAATTACCACAGACAAATGTCAACATTAGCAAGTAGGGGGAGGAGGAGAATGTGTGTGTGTGTGTGTGTGTGTTGGGGGGGGGGGGGATTGGGGGGGTGCAGGGTTCTGTGTGTGGGGAAGATGGGAGGGTTTCGCTCCACTTTTATGACTTCTCATAGGCTCACAGTGGTCATGTTTTAACAGAGCACAAATTGTCTGCGGCTTTCCTAATTGATGACTCCTCTGTTTACTTAATGGAGTTTTCGCCGTTCGTCTAGTTCTGCCGTAATTTGATTTATATGCGAAAACGTCTGTGGAGAAATGAGACGTGACTTTCTAAGGAGTGTAAGGGAAAGAAAGGGATACAGAGAGAGAGAAAGAAAGAGAGAGAGAGGAGTCCGTTTGGGATTCAGGAGTTTACATTTGACACTCAGCACTGGTCCTGTCTGGAAGATTAAGTGCCGTGGCCAACAAGATGAAGACGAGAATGATGACAGCATGGTGGTGTGAGCTCCAAACACAGTTTTATTTCAACATTTCAGCAGAGCAGTGTGTGTGTGTGTGTGTGTGTGTTTGTGTGCCTTGACTTCTGCGACAGGATCACAACGCACCTATTCAACATGTGAGGTATGGCCATCACCTTTAAGTCGTCTCACTGCGAGGAAAACAAACACCTTTGATTCCTTACCCGAGGACACAGAGTGAGAGACAGGAGAGGAGAGAAGAGGCTGAGAAAGAGACATGGAGAGAGCTGTCTGATGCTCATCACTCAGAGCTTATTCAGCCTCTCAGCGCATTTTGATCTCTTTAATTCATTATCGCCACCCTGAAGGGATCACGCCCAGGAGATGAAATGGGAGCTCAGCAAAATGCTGCCATTGTATGTTTTTTTTTTTTTTCTGTGTGTGTGTGTGTGTGTGTGTGTAAGACAAAGAGACAAAGCAAAGAAAGAGAGAGAGGGAGAAACAGTAAAGAAGAAGAAGGAGAGTGTGTGAGACTATTTGTGTGTGTGTGTGCGTGTGTGACAGGAGTGGGGGGTGAGTATACGTTTATATAAGCTCTGTCTATTCTATCTGTTAAAACATGTCTGACTGTTTGAACAGGGTTTCCCCGTCTTCCCTTGCCATCCCTGCACAGCCACCTTTCTTGGATGAGTTGCTCATACTTGAAATCACCACACATTGGTGCCATTCACACTGGGATCAAACAGGCCTGTGGTCTGGAGAAATCACCAAGGCTTTCATGGCAGGTTGCAGATACATGTCCAGGTATTATGCCATCCTCTGTCTGTCTCTCTGCCTTGCACACACACACACACACACTCGGTGTCTGTCACTTTCAGCAGAGTTTTTCCAAGAGCCATGTTCAGGTTTTTCCCCCCGGCGTTTGCTTTTGTTTAAACTCAATGAGCCCCAGAGTCAGGGAGCGCTGAGGCTTTGCCATAATGATCTCCCGGTGTTTACCACAGCACAGAGCTGTCGGAGACGGAGTGCGAGCCGAGCCTAATCAGTATTTACGCCACCACTTCACTGCATTCACCACAATTAGGAAATAAGGGTGGTAGTCACGAAGATCATTAAAAAGGGGAAAAAGAACAACTCAATCTGGCCTTGTTGCGGAAGCTGTTTGCCTGGTTTATTTGGGTTGCTGGTGGGGACCAGAGAGAAAATGGGCCTTCTTTTCAAGCATTAACTTCTCCCTTAAAACAAACAAAAATTACTTTCTGGAGAGAGGGCACTTATAGGAAAATCACATGTGTCGCACTACCCCTTGCAGAAGAATGGGAACAGGCAGGGATTGTGAAAATGCTAATTAAAGTTCCTGAAGACATTTGTTGTGCACCAGCTCCACAATGCTGTTTACAGCAGACATGTCTTTTCATTTGACTGCTTAGGAAAATAATTTTTTTTAAAGAGATTTTTAGAAAACATCTCACCCTATTCTGCCTTGATGTAACAATGACAAGCCTCTCTACTTGCGAGGACAGCTGCTTGACAAATACCCTAAAAAACATCTTGATACAAAAGGATAAACTTCTGTTTAAATCAACAACTCAACAAAGCTCTAAACACAGCTTCAACAAAGCTGGATAACACTCTGAGACTTGTTGTACTGTTTCCAAAGGCGACTCCCTTGCCTTGTGCTTGCTAGCATTGCCAGATAGGGAATCTCTATGAGAGTGCTCAGTGAAAACTGAGCCTTCCTGCTGGCATGCTTCTGGCTCGGGCTGAGGTGGATAACGAACACTAGGGCCTGTTTCCAATCAGAGCCCCGAGCAGAATCAGAAGCATAAAGAAAGAGTAGAGAATAGAGAGAGAGAGAGGGAAAGAGCAGGGTGGGTTGAGGGGGGGTGCAGACAGATGGACAGACACAGGAAACTGAATAGAGATGGAGAAAGAAAGGAACTTGCAGAAGACTGAGAGAGGGAATAAAAGCAAGAAAAAAAGACATAAAGAAATCAGACAGAAAGAAGAGGAACAGAAAATCCTAAAGTAGCAAGGGAGTAAGAGTGGCGGACAGGGAGGGAGAGAAAAGAAGAATTCTGTCCATTCACACACACACGTGCAGGTGTGCAGTGGAGAGCCGTTAGTTGAAACCCTATCTCCTTGGCAGACCCTGCACCTGAAGGCCCGCTCTTGCCTCGCCAGTCAACACTGTGTGCTAAGCTAAGCCGTCCTTCCTGTGGGCTTTGCGGCTGGTTCCACTCCATCCCCGTCCAGAACCTGCTGAACTTGGACTGTTGTTCTGCCGAGCAGACAGGCAGGCAGGCAGAAGAAGACCCTTTGTATTTTTTTTATTCTCTGTCTCGAGCTAACGGACAAGAGCTACAAATCCACTCCAGTTCAATAATAAACCTCCGTCAGGAAGAGGTCTAAAGGGTCTATTATTAGTCGACTGGTTGCACACACACTCACTTTTCCACTACCCAGGACTCCTGTGAGCGAGGTACTCCCGTGTTGGAGCGGAGCCTCGTGACCAATCGAGTCGGACTTTTTATGGTTTTCCAGCGCTTTGCCCGTGACTCCTGCACGTTGCCACAATGTCGTAATTTTCACATGCTCTTGCCGAAAAGCGGCATTTATGAGGCTGTGTCAGACAGTAATAGCATTCAGGTGAATAACGCAAGTACATCACGGCTCTCAGCCTGTCTGGGAGACCAGAGAGTCCTCCTATCAGCCAAACAAAAGCCTCATGTTGTGGTACTACCATGATAAGTGTGTATCAAAGCAGGGATTGTGGACATAGCTAAGCATGAAAGCACAATGCACATTCACAGGTGCAGACTAAAGCCTTTCACCCCTGCCGAGAGAATGATGTCATCTGGTCCTTGGGGTCAGCACAGTGATGACCTCTTGCTCTCTCTGCTTCTCCTCTCACACATCCTCACGTTTATGCCTTGTCCACACGTTCGCTGTACTTCCAATGCAATTAACTGAAAGACAAACCAGACATATACAGACACCCATACGTATACACACACACACACACACACACACACACACACACACACACAGTGTGTGTGACCCACAATGGGGAAAAAAGGCTGAAAAATCAACAATGCGCTAATCCAGTGTGGTGGCTCCAGTGAGCTGGAGGTCGGGAGTTCATGTTGGTCCCTATTGTGGGACTCTGAAGCCCAAAGACAGGGCCGGCTTTCCAGGCACTGGTCCCAGACAAAGGGCCCAGGCCGGGGGATGAGGATGGGGGGCACTGAACGACGACAATTTCACAGCCCTCCCCATTTCACAATGGGAGATGAAGGACAGAGTAAAGGGGAGGTGGATTGGGAAGGCGGAGATGTGTGTGTGTGTGTGTGTGTGTGTGTAGACCATGAATGGATGTGCGGTCAGTGAACTTCACACCTTGTTGACAGACTTTGACAGTGTCCAAAATCTGGTCCTTGACTGCCGTGGAAGGAGAGAGCAGAACTTTTGGGGCCTGGGGACCCACATGTACCTCTTAGTCAGAGCAGTCTAGCTGGACAGACAGTACGTCCCCCCATCTTTCTCTCTCTCCCCTAGGCCATGGCCACAGCAACGGAATCCCTTCTGATGCCTTCCTCGAGAGAAGACATCTAAAATTGCTTGTGCTTCTCCCAAATATCATTTATGCTCTTTGCCGTCTGACGTTTTGCGGTGGGCTTTACAAACAAGTGCGGCATATTTAGAACATACATCAAAAGACCGTCAGTCCACCCACAGAGGAGGAAAACCGCAGGATGGATGAAGGAGGGGAATTAGCTGTCTTGCGAATCAGAGGATGAGATGACTCCACGGAAAAGAAGAGGCTAAAAATTCCTACAGCCTGCACCAGGCCGGCAGGCTCCGCTCGGAAGCGTTGCGTCCCATGGTTTATTTTTACGGGGAGGCCATGTTTAGCCTCGCACTCAGGCACAGCGCTGTAATTTGGGTCTGGGAGTTGGACCGTCTGTCTGTCTGTCTGTCTCTCTGTCTGTTGGGTCGGTTGGTAGGTTTGATGATGGTTCCACCGGGCTCTTTCCGCCCACTCGGATAATAACTGGAGCCCGCTGAAGCCACTAACAACGTGTTAAGGTGGTAAACACATCCACGAGGGAAAACCAGAGAGTAATGAGCGCCCCAGAGTTCTGTAGCCACCGAGACCTATCAGGCCCTAATTTCTTAAAGAATTAAAAACTGATTTTGCCATTGCTTCATATAAACTTACCTACTCCTGGAGTTAGGAGCTAACAATATCAAATTTACAGCCTCTCCTCTCAATGAGAACGGGTAAATATATTCTTTTTGTTCAGAGGCATTACCGCTTGTTTCTTCTGCTGGACCATACACAAGCCTGGCAGCATTCCAAACAAAATGACCTATCCATCAAAATCCTAGTTAGGGATATGCACTTAGGGATATGTCTGCTTTGTATTTACATGTATGTGTTTCTGTGTTTGTGTGCAAGTGTGCATATTTGTGAGTATATTTGTGTCTGCCAGTCTGTCTGTGTGGTATGTGTGTGTGTGGAAAAAGGGGGGGGGGAGTGGTTACAAACTGGTGTCCTAGTTTGTATACTCTTTGTTTCTGTATGTGCATCCATCTTCCATTCGTTGTGGTCTGGTGAGTCAGGTTTGCACTGAAATGAACCCAGTGTTGCCCTTTCACCATGTGAAGGGGGAGTTTGGACAGTCTCAAAACAGCATCTTTTCTTGAAGCTTCCACTTAGCATGATTGCTAAATCATATGCTCCAAAACTGTCATCTACGTGTACGGCAACTGCAGCTCATGTCTAAAATAAGGACAGGTTAGCCTGCATTGGTTTCTTGTCCATTAAGCAACATCATTGCTGCTGGGAGACTTGTGTTATTAAAGATGGTCAGTGAAATCCCAGAACGAGAATCTGACACCAATGCACCCGCAGGCATTCTCTACATTTGCCATCCACACAGACTATATTTTTTGTGCTTTTTAAAATCAGACAAATCTGACCAGCCCAGAGTTCCTTAATCTCTGAGGGCTTGTGGAATGTCATGGATCGTGCATATGATCATGACAGTGTGGCTTTCTGTGTGTGTATGTGTGTGTGTGTGTGTGTGTGTGTGTGTGTGTGTGTGTATGATGGGGGTTGGACAGGAGATGATCAGATCAGGCATACACAGGCTTTTTGGAGCATGAACAGTATCTGACTTGTGGTGTGCACAGAGGAACAGATCAAGGATGGACTTGATTGGGTTGTTTATTAAGCTCTTGTCTGTCAAAGCACGCAGGGAAACAGAAAAATCCCATGGCGATTATCGTCAAGCACAAACTGGTCTGTCTCCCTACTAAGAGGCATGGCTTCGATCAGTTGCTTGACAAGAGAATCTAATAATGTTGAAAGTCTCCTAAACACAGTGCAAAAACTTCTTTTGTAAGCAAAGCTACATGGCAGTTATATCCCTGTTCCGTTGACTAGAAATAAGTTTTCTACACTGTCTTTTTTCTGTTTTGTGTTAGGTTTTCATGCATTTGCCCTTACAATCTCATACACAGTAATAATGAGGGGTGGTTGGTTGTGCATGGAGCTCAGCTCCTCTTCCAAGGCATGAATCCAAATTCAGTTGAGTAATCATTGGCAAATACTCCCAGCAGGTCTTGTAACAGTCATCTGAGTGTCATGGCTGATCACTGGCAATGGAGACGTGAACTTTTGATCTGAATGCCCACTCTCAGTCATGCCATCTCAGTTTCCGGAAAGTGCCGGGAAATGGAAAATGTCAGATGAGGTTTGCGAGTGAAAATTTAGAGCCAGACTGTCAGCAGAGAAAAAAGCTGAGAATATTCATGTACATACATATATGCATGTGTACTATACATCTACGAAAAGGATAATGTATGTCAGGGTCCTGTTTGTCCTGTCAGGACTTATTTTCCTATAATGACCTGCAGACAATACATTATCCCATTTATTATTTGTCTACTTGCCAAAACTTCGCACAGATGTCTTTTAAATATAATTTGTCGTCACTTCGTGGCTTCCACGGATAAACAAATAGTTCACAACCCAACTTGAACTAGAAACAGTCTTTAGAACGCAGATCTCCTTTCACTTTCAGATAAGTAATGATCTCTACTAAAAACATGTTGCCATTGATTGATGGTCATTATACTTTTGCAGCAGTCATTATACAGAAATAACTGACCTCGAAATGTTGGAAAGGCTCATTTAAAGAAAATGGGACATCCCGCAGCATTCTGGGGAGCCGTATAATAAACATACACAGTATACATGGCCATTCATAAAGGTATGTGTGTGTGTGTGTGTGTGTCTATGGTTATGTGGTTTTGTATGTTGTATGTGTGTGACTATATACATTAGCATGTGTGCGCTGGACCCTTCACATGTGTCACTGTCTGACCACATAAAGTTCTCCCCACACTATCCCTGGAAAACGGCATGCTTTCCAACTGCTGCCTGGTTAATACTCCCATAAATGCCCAGCAGCCCTTGTTTGAAGTCCTCACTGTTTAATGTCCCACTGACTTTTACAGGCCAGCAAACTGAGGGTTTGTGAGGATTACTGTACCTTACTGTCCTCAAACTGCTGATCTCGACCGCATCATCTGGTCAGATGAGATTGAACCATGATAGCGGACCAGGATCCTCCAGGGTACTTGAGGTGGGAATGATGAGAAGTTCACTGCAGCGTGCCTATGGTACAACAAACACTCAAACCAATCTGATTTATCTCAGTGCTCTTCAGTGAAAAAAGGGAGTGTCCCCACCTCCTCTCTCTGTTTCCCAATCCATCTCCATCTTCAACTCCTTCTCTCTCTCTCTCTCTCTTTCTCTCTCTCTCTATTCATCCTTGTTGCCTGCTTCTTTTTTGGGATTCTCATCTTGCCACACTCGTTTTCATGTCGATGTCTACCACATCTATCCATCACAGCGGCGCATTAGAAGGTAGAGAAGAACAATGTGAGAAAAATATAACTGAAGACACAACAGCCCAAAGTAAAGCCATTCGGATGGCGGGAACAATAATTTATGGCTTTGCAAATATAGCAGTGAATCATGAGCTGAAGTCCCTAAGGGCCGTTCGCAGAGCAGGGCTGCAGACGGTTAGGGCTGCAGAGGACTCTGGTTCTTATTACCACAAAACATGTCACGCCGTCTCATCTCTCCATCAGATCGTCTGGACGAAGGGAAACACAAAGAAAAATTCCCCATACATTTGGAGGGATGTGACAAGGTCTTGAGGAGTTGAAGTCTGTTCTGTCCCTCTGTGATGTGACCCGTGGCCATTCATTCACGGCACGGGGAGCAGACGACAGGAGAGCGTGGTGGGAGGGGAGGACTTCAAGTCTTTTGAAGCGCGACGACATTATCTGAATCAGGAAGAACACCAGGCACAATTGCGGACTGGTGTTTAAACGCTGGCCGTCACGATACACTGAGGTGAACAGCAGAGCCAGAACAGTGGACACTAAATAGAGGGGAACTGTGGTCTGATACGTCTCAGAGGGCCAGAAGGAAAGCCACACAGGAACCGTATGAGAATGCACCTCGACTCAGTAAAGCAGTGTAATTGAACTGAAATAACATGAAGTGTTAATATTTACACCCACAGCGATCATTGGCAGCACCTGTCAGTAGGCAACTATAGACTCAAAGAGAAATAATGTATGCACTACATGTACGTTTAGTCTACTTCGAGGTACATAAATATGTTCCATACGGATTAGCAGGATGTACATATGCATTGCAAATGTAGCAACACAGGCAGAAACAAGGAACCAATTGTACCAAAGGGGCAAAGAAAGAGAAGAGTGCTGTGCAGTAATCCTTGGAAACAGACGTAGTAGCCTGTGTGAAACAATGGTAATGGGCTAATATAATGTCAATTCTGGAGCTGTAGATTAATTGAATGTTCATCTATCTTCACACACCCTTTACTTTTAATTTTTTTCTCTTTGTGGTAAAATCTCAGGAAAAGCCTCTACCTTGTGTGTCCATCTGTAAGGCTGGTACCACATTATAATAAGGTCACAAAGGGCTTGAGTTAACAAAAGACTTGTAAACGTTATCAATGAGCCTCTTTAGACTTTACAAACCATTAATTTGTGAGGAATAATATTCTGCGAGGCAGTCATTATCGTGGAATAACTCCTAAAAGAGTGATGCAGGTGCCTGAGGTGCAAGCAGAGGTATAACCCAGAGTAGATTGGAGATAGTTTTAAAAACATGTATTTTTTGGCATTTTACCGTGTTTGTAATAGAATGGTGAAGACAGGAAGAGAGTGGGAAAGAGAGATGGGGTGGTATCAGGAAATGACCTCCTCAAAGCTGAGTATACTCGCTAGTATAGTAGTATGTTCAGTCACCTGCCCTGTTATGGCATGGGTGCTGTAGCCAGTGCCCCCCACCCTTAATACACTTTTAATGATTCACCACAAATTACTGATGTTAGGTGAAGTCATGGCAAACACACCAGGACAAAAGCTTTTCCCCTGTGCTCCAACCCAGCCTGAGGTGAAATGAGGCCATCTCTGTTGTCTCATCAAAAGCACACTCATCTATTCAGTTTTTCCGCTGGCAAGGTCTCTAATGTGACACTCTGACTGGCGTGGGTGTCTGTGTGATCTGTCACCTGAGACCAGGCTTGGACACCTCTTGCTCTGCTCATCCCACTGGCTGTGTGAGACTGCTGGAGGCCCCCAGGCACAATGTGACAGTCTTCCATCGCTCGCCTTTGCCTCTCCCTGCATTAGTGATGAGGTAATGTTTTTCTGTCGCATGCGCGGATGAATAAAAGGTGCCACACAAAAGATGGAAAGAAAATTAAATAAATAAAGGGAAAAAAGAAAGGGGGAGCAGAAGAAAAAAGTGGGTCATAAACTCCCATTGTTTGCAGGGTAATTGGAGGAGTTTCCTGTGCTTGCCAACTTCCTGTCCAAATAACACACAGAGGAAGGAAGCAAAGAAGAAAAGAAAAGAAAAGAAGAAAAAAAGACAAACAAACATGAATGGTTATCTGTGGCTAGTGGTGGTGCCACTGCTGTTAATGGCGATGGCCCTACTCAAGTGTCTCCTCTGAACTCAGGCTTCTGTGTGCGTCTGCATGCCCCATCATGCCTCATCACCGCCTCCAACAGCACTCAGTCAAGGGCAATATTTATGCTGAGACAATTTGACTTGGCTGGATTACGCTCTATTGCAGACAACTGAATTCAGAGCTGCTACCTGTAAAATCATCAGGATTTATTTAACACCAGACCATAGAATAATGCATCAAACGATTTTTCCTTTTTAAGATGTGTTTATTTCATTCTGAGTTGAAGCTCAATTTACACTAACAAGAAGAAACCGTTTCAAGGAGAAGTTGCTTTGTAGTGAGATAAACATTGCCTGTTGATGCTAACTGTTGTAAGCACCTGCAAATGTTTTGCATGTCATATCACAGGTGCTTGGGTTTAGAACCTTTTTACCTCACAGCGTTTATCACTTCATCATTCAGTCTGTCCGGCAGAGCCATCAGTCATAACGAGTATGCCTATAGACCATTTCAACAATAAAAAACAAAAACAATTCTTGAACAATCTATTTCATTCTCAAACTACTTCCAATACACAAGATAACAAATGGTATGTTAAACTGAAGCACTATGGGAACAGCTAATTAAACTTTCTTGAAACAGTCTAGTAAAAAAAAAAAACCATACAGTTTGCTAGTTAGCTTAATTGGTTGACTTTGTTAATTAAATTGTCAGCTAACTAGTTCAAAGGCGTGGTTATGGAAATGGTGTTCCTGGTGTGAAAAAAAAAGAAGAATTGCAGCATGTCACGTTGTGAATCTTTGTGCCTGTGAATCTGGGAACCTGTGTGTAGCAGTCTTAAGATGTGCATATTGTATGTACACCGAAAGTAAGAATTAAAATTAGTTTTAATATTTTGCTAGACATAGTTATCAGACATATCAAAAATGAAAAACTGTTGGCCCCAGTGTACAGGCCTACTGTTGCATGCTGTACGTGCCTCATAACTGTTGTGCTTGCAGGTTGTTCACACACCTGCTCTTACCACACACACATACACACTTACACACACACACACACACACACACACACACACACACACACACATACACACACTCACACACACACACACACACACACACACACACACACAGACTGCTCTCCTTACAACCACATCCCCAGCCTGCGCCACTGAGACATCAAAGTTGCACAGAGCTCCTGGGAAAGCCCTGGAAAAGTGAAACAGGAGAAAGGAAGCAGGAGGGAAAGAGTGAGTGAATGAGAGAGAGAGTAAGATTGAGAGGTAGAGAGAGACTGGGTTTCTCCACAGTGGGTAGCTGTGCCAAGGTTGCCCTAAAGGCAGCATCTTCAAAGCTGATATCAAAGATCAAACTGTATGCAACAACCTCTCCTTACCTCACAAATTTCCAATGACTGCAAACACACTCTCTCTCTCTCTCTCTCACACACACACACACACACACACACACACACACACACACACACACACACACACACAAAAGACTCTTACCCCACTCCATAATAACCCATCATGCAACAATGATACACAGGCATACACAGTTTCAGGTTACACCACCCTCTGCAACTCCACCCTTCCTCCACAACAATCAAATTGTTTATCATGTAGAGATAGTAGGGTAATTGAAGGATACCACCACCACCACCCTACACACACACACACACACACACACACACACACACACACCACCGCCACCACCACCACTTGGCAGAACCAAACGATCCATAGAGAGCTTTATTCATGCGGCGTGACCGGGACATCTGAGCACCTTCCCTGGAGTGGGGGCCCCGTAAAGGACGAAATGAGCCAGGGCCAATCTCTTTTCCTCTCCCGGAGATACAGAGAGAGGGAGGAAGAGGATGTCCCAAATGCTTCCCTCTAGGAGAGGAGAGGGCCAAGCTGCCACTCTGCGGAAGGCCAAGAGAATATGTATGTGTGTGTGTGGGTGTCTGTGTGTGTGTGTGTGTGGTGGGGGGGGGGCATAAGGAAGGGTTGGGGAGCAAAGGAGAGTGAGGAGAGAGACTGACAATAAGAGAGAAAGAAGGATATAGATGGCACTTGCTGTGCTATTAAAGAAGTGTCTGTCTTTGTGTGTGTGTGTGTGTGTGTGTGTGTGTGTGTGCACATGTATTTATCTTTGGGTACATTTCAATTTAAATATTTAAGTGTTGTTGAGTATACCTCTTTGTTTTCATGTGTATGTGTTTCTGTGTGTGTGTGTGCAACTGCATGAAAGTCTACCAGCAGGGGGCTGTGACAGTCATCCTGTTGTTTTGTTGTTTCCTTTCCATTCTTTCACTTGTGTGTGTGTCTCTCTCTCTCTCCCTCTATCCTTTCATCGGTCTGTCTAGCATTCGTTTATCCACATTCACCAACCTCTCCCCTCTCTCCCCACCCCATTCATTTTCTCTGAGCTGCTTTCAGCTTTTTGGCCTTCTCTTTCTTTCCAAACTTTTCACAGTTTCACTGGAGCCTTTTATGAGATAGTGATTAACATGTCACAGTCAACCATTCAAAGACAGACAAACCAGTTATATATGGGACTAGATTGGACTACCAAACAAGAACTTTGTGAAGTAAATTCCTAAAGTAAACTTCCTAAAACAATATTGTGGTGCATTTCATCTTATAGCTATATTGTTTGAGGTTCCACCAAGTGCTGTCAGAAGGAAAAAAAGACAAAATTTGGTACAGCATAGATTGAATTGCAAAATGGCTAACGCTAACTGACAAGGGCAAGGAAACTTTTTAGCTTTCATTTTTCTTGTCCTTATTCGTTAGTGTTAGCTGCTGGTTTACAAATTCTGTCTATGTTGTACAATCAAACTCAATGCTGCACTAAACATAGAGCCCCATCCACTCAGTGCACCTTGTCTGTAGAATAACTGTAAGAGTATTTAATTCAGTCAGTCTTCAGAAAGTCTTTGAATCACAGTGATTCTGTCTTTGTTAGAGTGGATCAATGTGTATTACAATGTACAGAGAATCTGTGGCAGTGCTAACAGACTTAACAAGCTTCCATGCAAGTCAATTAATAAACGACTTCCTGAGAGACTGCAGGTTTGATACTGATGCTGATGAAGACGGCAATGATGATGATGATGATGATGATGATGGAGATTCAGAAGCCTTCACTTTAACTGCTAATAGCTTAACACTCGTCAGTCTCAATGTTTTTATGTTAATGGACCATCAAGAGCTTACAGCACTAATTGATCTGCTGAGCACACATGGGCGTAACTGTTTGCAGTGGTGGCGTGACAGTATGTGTGTGTTTGTGTGCATTTGCATGTATGTGTGTGTGTGTGTGTGTTTGTATCCCTGCATCTGTGTGTATTCATACACTTGTTAACAAGTGTCTGTAAGTGAAATATGAGAGCTTCAGTTGGGACAGGATGTGTTAGGAGCTGCGCTGTTTTCATCAGCCATGCAAATTCCATCACGGTGTGTGTGTTTAGTCTCTGACGGGATTAGTTTCCAGCCCTGATTCCATGCAATAACTCAGGCGCTGCGCCTGTTTCAATTAAGCATGGGTCGAGATAAGGGCCAAGCCTCAGGTTGTCCCCAAAACACCTCACATCAACTGGCTGTTTATTGTGCTTCATTTATGCATTTACACCCTAAGCACACAACTTGATTCTGTGTTTGTGTATATGGGCGTATGTGTGTGTGTGTGTGTGTGTGTGTGTGTGCGTGAAACCCAGGCTGTATTTCTGCACCACAGTTACTTGCCTTTGTGTACTGTTTGCTGCATTATCAACACACAGCCTGGAGAGAGAGAGAACTCCATTAGAGCACAAAAAGGCTGTCTATGGTGCACACTTGAACTGTCACAGTGGGGAAGCACTCAGTAAGCTCTGTGTTTAGAGCAATTTGACCCAACCTGACATCAACATGTCCCTCTCCCTCATTTGTCAGTCATGGCTGGGTAAACCCACCCAGGCACAACATTGCAAAATGTTCAAAACTCCACTCACATACCACAAAGCATTTGGCTCTGTGACTTGTCTTATAAATTATGTTTATAGATAGACATTATTTTGCAATCTCCCCTTCATAAAACAAAGAAAAATGTACAAGAATTGAGAAGAGCGTTGGGTAAGAGTAAAAAATAAAAGGGTGTCAAAGTCATGTGCTGCAAAGGCTGCTACATGAAAACGGCTTTTATTTTGGCACAGTGAACATTTATTGGCAGTGTAGGCTACCTCAGATATCCTTATTTGCTGCTTTGAGTGGTTTACCCAATATGATACCCACATCTGAATCATAACTCAAAATAACAGAAACACAAACCCTCAAAGGACTTAAACCAATGGTTTGCCTTGGCTGTCATCTGCTACATCTGAGGACTGGTATACACACACGCCCCTATCATGAAAAAGGACACGGAAGATTAACAATAACAGAGTCAGTGAAAATGAAGCAAATTTAGCTCCTTTAAGCCTGACCTGTTCTAGGGTTCTGTGTCATGGAGGGAGTCTGGGAGAGACTGAGAGGGAAAGGAGACATAATGGGGTGTTTTGGATCTACAGAGCCTATTTCATCCAGTTTATAGATCCATGCTCCCTAAGTCAAGAATGGCTGAGAGAGAGAGAGAGACAGACAGAGAGAGAGAGAGAGAGATGAAATTAGAGAGTATGTGACTAGTCAGGAGAGAGAGAGAGAGAGAGAGAGAGAGAGAGAGAGAGAATGGGTGAGTGAGATAGCATGAATCACTATGCCAGAGAGCCAGAGATACTGAATGACTGAGTGACTGAGTGAGAGAGAGAACTGGCCTGTTGTTACAGACAGAAATAGACAGAGGGGCAGTTCTGGGAAAGGCTCTCTTCAAGCCTCTAATTATGCTAACTGTTATTGATCAGCCACCATCACCGCTTTGCGTCATGTCACGTCGCGAGCACAGATGAGCACGTACCATCACACACTGGCTGTTACTTAATAGCCCGTATGGTCACGTCCTCAGTTTTACTGTACAATCCTAATTATTGCCTTGTCATTGACTTCAAACTATCACTGTCTGCTCCTCTTCAGCTGACAGTGGACAGAGGATCGATGCAGACAAACCAGTCAGACATGACTAAGGGAGTGCAGAACAGAGATTAACAACCAGTTGGCATTGGGGATGTGGGGGAAAGGTGGCAGTGTGAAGAGGGGAAAGCCAAAGCGAGGTGAGCACAGACAGCCTGATTGAGGACTCCGCCACCAGACTGTGGCAAACAGGAAGAGAAAACAATTCAGCCCAATTCAGCCAGAAGAGGAATGGAAGACAATAAATATTATTAAAACCATCTGCGGACAGCAGGTGACAAATATTGACTGATTATTTTGTGAAATATTGTGGTTGCATCAAAATTGTTCATTCATCATTAATAATAGAAAAAAGACCTGACTGTCATCATGCTATGGATAAAAATACAAAACTGAGCAAAACACACCATTAGCAGAAAAAATAAGTCAGAAAATACATGAATTTAGATTTTTTAGGTCATACAAATAGGGTGGTTCTCATTTTGATTTAAAAACATTTTGAAAAAAAAAAAAAGCAAAACTGCTACGTCCAAAATTTTTTTTTTTTTTTCTCCAAAATAAAAAGTTTACTGTCCCTATCCATCTTAGTGAAATAGTTGCTGAGCAGGCATAACAAACAGGCTGTAATCTCTCAGTCTGTGTGTCTGAGTGGAAACTCAGCTTAGGCTCGGCCCCTGCTTTATGGTCTCCCTGAACACACTCTCCCCCTAAGAGACCAAAAATCATCCTCTGACATCGTCAGTCCCCTATAGACTCCATCAAAGAGCAGCCTCCCCATTTGGCCAGGGCTTGTGTTACAGGCCTGTAAGGTTTATGGGTGGCCAAGAAGGTCATGTGGACAAGGAAACTCCCAGCATGATAAATTCTGAGAGGGGGCTGGTCGGGGGTTGGGGGGGTGGGGGGTGGGGGTGGGGGGGGGGTATGCGGTCGGAAGATATGACATGATGAACGAGGTGAGGCCTGACCAGATCAAACACTGTCTTGGCAGGACCACCATCCACTGGGCACTCTTCAGATATCCACCTCCCTCACTTCATGTGACATGTGCTCTGTCAGTACTCTGTGAGTGGCTTGACCTTGAGTTAAGTGCATTGTATGTTGACTAAGTGTGCACTTTGACTTAATAGTTTTAAAAGTCTGCATGTGTCCAGGCTTATGCTTTGTATAGAACTTAACATACTTAACACTACACTAAACATATTGTGTGGAATGACTAATTGTTACAACAGTGGCTGTGGGAGATGCTTCTCCAGAAAACACATAAATGTCTGTGCTGCTTTGTGTAATGACAACAGTAGGTTCTTATGGTACCCAATATAACAGTGATCCAACAAACATTTAACTTATGTCTAATGGCACTTTGACAATTGGAGAGCATCTCTACCCCTGCTGTGTTGATGGCCATTGCTAAGTTCAATTCCAAGAATATCAAACATAGATGATTTTCTCTCTAGTCCTAGGTGTGAAGAACTGTGCATACACCGAATTCTTGTGTTAGACTGCTTTAGCACCTGTGATAAGATTAAAGCATCTGCAAACACTTAAATGTGCTACCTTCTCTCTCAAAAAAGAGCTACAACTATTGTTAGTGAAGTGTAAATAAGACACAAATTGAGTAGTTGTTGTTGGTGGCAATTGTACACTATGTTTTTTTTTATCTTTCTTACGCTCATAATGTTTTTTGGAGAAACTATCATCAATCTTTCTCCCGTTTCTCCCCCCCCCCCTCTTGCTCCGTCTTTTTGCTCAGGCTGGCTGCAGTTTGGTGAATGACATTGACGAGGCTCATGAGGAGTTCTATCACAGCGGGAGGAGAGCACTGCCTATTTTTATGTTGTGTGTGTTTCATTTGGCGTATTGTTGTGAAAGTATGTGCACAATGTGCCTCTCCTTATCCTCTGGCTCTCTGGTCAGTGCGGTCAGTTTCATGACAAATTACTGCCTTTCCCATTGCTCTCTACAACTATGCTACAATTTCATATTTCCATGCTGTGACAAAAGAATAAAAAATAACAGCAGAAAGAAACAAACAAAAGAAGGTCAGATGGAGACATAGACAAGCAGTTGTTAGACTGACAGACAGACACAGACAAGGAGAGAAAAAAGAAAGAAAGAAAGAAAAAAAGAAAGAAAGAAAGAAAGGCAAGTTACATCTCTCCTATCTTGGGTTGCTGGAAAAGGTTAATTGTTGACACACTGCAATAAGAGAACCCTTAGGTCTGTCTCTTAGAGGAGAGTCCTCCAGGAGAGGGAAGCTATAGAAACAGATAGACAGAAAGACATGGAAGACAGAGACAGACAGATGGACAGACAGAGAGATGCTCAAGTCCTTCTAAAATTTTGTTGGCATATTGAAATCTGGAAATTTGATTTTCACTCATACTCAGAGTGCTGCAGTCAACCACTTAGTTCAATAACACTGTGCAGTTGTGAAAAGCACAAAAAAATCAAACCTGTTCCAACAACCTTTATTGAGACAGAGTCATTGGGCAAACATGATTGATACTGTGTGAGATTAGAGCACTTAATCATCCAAAACCTTTTGCACAAGAAATACAGACTCAATGTGCTCACTGAAGTGTTCAGTTAAATTCAACAACCACACAAAATGTTGCCTGATCTGGTATGTAAGCAAATCGACAGTGTGTGTGAGTGTTTATGTCTAGCATACGTGTGTCTGTGTTTGTGTCCCTACACTATACATGTCTGTGGAAATAAGTGTGTGTGTGTGTGTGTGTGTGTGTGTGTGTGTGTGTGAGAGTTAACAGAGATTAATTTGCAGAGATCTGGCTCAGCTGTCGACTGACTCCAGGTGCCTCTCGTGTTTCCCTTCTTTTCCCTTCCCTTCTTCTCTTTCTCCTCTCCTCTCTTTTCCTCCACCTCCTGGGGACTCGGGCCCACCTACATAGCTGATTTCTTCAGGTAAAGTCTTTCCCTCTCCTGCATGGACCCAAAATATCAGTGCTGCATGGAGAGTCCTGGTGACAAATCTGCATCATGTTTGTCTAAATACTTGAACTTTCAATCACCATTGACTAATTACTGACTGTCTGTTTGTGGCATCCATCCCTTCACATTCATTTTTGTCTTTCTTTTCTCCCCCCTCTCTCACCTTCTCCCCCCTCTCTCACCTCTCTCTCTTAATCCAACAGACTCTCTCTCTCTTTCTGTCTCTCTCTCTCTCTTCATGCTACTCCTCTCTGGTGCCTCTTAACTAGGAATCCCAGATGGTTTGGGCACAGGCCAAACACTGTGGTCTCTGATCAGCTCATCTAAACTGTGATTATGGGGCTTACACACGGAATGCGTCTGAGAAAGCAATTTGCACCATTCTCACTTGCTTGTCTCCAGTGCAGAGTCTGTGCCAAAGGCATACAGTCTCTCTGATGATTCAGGTCTGCTTAGTTGGAGAGCCGCTTTGGCTAAAGAGGAAAAGTGCATAGCAGGCAGCCGCCACTCAAGCTCCACTTCAATTTTCAGTTCTGACAAGGATGTTCCTTCAGGCCCCAAACCACTAATGAAGTTTATTAGGTCAGTTCTGCAGTTCTCTTATTCTCATTTCTGTATTACACACAGACATAGACACAGACACACAGACACAGACACACACACACACACGCACACACACACACACACTACTCATGCACTCATCACTTAGGTGTGCTGGTGTTACCATGGGTGCCCCCCAACAACCACACACACACCACAAAAGGGGATGACAAGCACTTGAAAAATCAAAGAAATATTTTCACTTCCCCCCTCGCCACCTGGCTTGGATGAGACATGCTCTGTAACATCTCCCTTTCATAATCACTCAGGGAGACATGGAAACACAGGGAAAGCCCCTTCACTGTTCCAGAATAGTTATACTATTAAAGGTCTACACCCACAAATAAACCACCATGCGCACAAACACACACACACACACACACACACACACACACACACACACACACACACACACACACACACACACACACACACACACACACACAACACACACACACACACCACACACACACACACACACACACACACACACACACACACACACAAGCACACACACACAGACACATACAGACATACAGGTCTTTGATATTTTTTGTAGTTGTCTCCACTTTGATGGTGCTGCAAAAGGGATACATTCATTTGTGACATTGATACACTTGTGGTGGTCTGTGCATCAAAGTGTCTTACCTCCTCTGTGATTTTTACATCATTGAACTTTATGAAATTCAATTCAAGTTAAAAACCAAATGTCAACAAACTTCAAACTCCTAGTTTGCCTGCCACTCCCTGGAGCTGATATCACTGGTGTATGCATTACTCAGTGGTCTAAAATCATAATACTTTCAATTCATGATGGTCAATTCACACCAAGAACTACAAATAAATATCGCTCTAGTCAATATGAACAACAACGTCCACACCGCAAACTATAATGACAATGTGCAACAATATGATTGGGATCACTTTCAAACCGATTTGTAAAACGGTAATAATAACATTGTTAATATTGTTATAGTTACAGTTATCTTTAGTTATCATTCCCTTTAAAGAGTACTTTTTCGTTTCCGAATTTACTAGATGCACTCTGTTCCACTTTGTGAAGACATGCTGGCTACTCGCCACAGTGAAATGTTTGTAACACTAGTTTGTTGTGTTAGGGCGTAGACTTTATTAAAACCAATGGTTAAGCCCAGCCTATTGCATTAGTAATTGTGCCTACTTTAAAATTAACCACTTTGATCATAAGAAAATGATCTATTTCTGTGCACTGCATAAATGTACACATTCTTGCACCTACAAGTGTTGATATTTGCAGGTGTTGCTACCTCTGTTCACTGTCACCACTTTTGATTTCAAAGTCATAGCATCTCCTCACATTCAAGCATCAAGCATTGTAAGGGTATTGTGAGAATATTTCACAGACAGTGAAAATATGTTGAGATACAGGCAGGTCAAGCCAGGCTGTTATTTTCCCAAAGAATATTTTCAATTCTTATTAAAACATTTGCTGTTGATACACAAGAATACTTCAATAAATGACTCTTAAATAGCTGTGTTGATATCTATTCCTAATTGAGACAGAAAAAAACATGCAAACACAACTGTTTATGTTGTCACTTAGAATTCCTGTCTGCAGCTCCATGTGGATGTGTGTGATTCGG
The DNA here is from genome assembly GCA_015244755.2 of Tenualosa ilisha. Lineage (NCBI taxonomy): Eukaryota > Metazoa > Chordata > Actinopteri > Clupeiformes > Clupeidae > Tenualosa > Tenualosa ilisha. Next base: position 2,234,164 of record PYXC01000629.1, read on the forward strand.
CATGTGGCCCGTGTTCCATGAGCCATTGTTTTGAAGTGTTGTCTTGTGAGTGAGCTGAGAGTGCTTAAGGCTTTATGGGTCAGCACTGATGGTTTTAAGGCTGTGGGGGTGGGAGGGGTGGCTGCGTGATCCTAGATTAACGGGCACATTGTGAGTCATTAGGGGAGCTCTTATCTGATGCAGCAGGAGTGTCTAATACACATCTCAGCCTGTACTCACCCTAACTGTCTGACGATGATCCCAAGAGACACACACTCTGTCTGTCTGTCTCTCTCTCTTTCTTTCTCTGTCACAATACCCCCCCCCCCCCACACACACACACTCACAAACTCTCTCTTTCTCTTTCTCTTTCTCTTTCAGTTTCTCTCTCTCTCTTTCACACACCACACACACACACACACACACACACACACACACACACACACACCACACACACACACAGCACAAAGGACTACACACTCACAAACTACAAAAATTCCAATCAGGCAGACAATTACTCCAACAAATGTCCAATTACTCAAAACAAATCCCACCAAAATCCCACCCACAAATTGCAAAAAACACTCAGATTTATGTGTGGCATTCTAATCCCTGACAATATGATGTTCTCTGAGGGAGATAAGTAAACATTTAAAAAAACACACAGTGTCACACTGCACTAAACAGATGATGTCAGGTTGCATTTCTTCTACTTAGCTTGTCATCCCCGTTTTAGTCTTGAATGCTAAGTGATCATTGGAAACATACTGACAGTGTTTTGGAGAGAGCCATCTCACTCAGTGCATCATGATGTCAGGCAGACTGTAAGCAGTCACCTCACATCAGCTTGCTGATCATTTTGGCCAATTCATTTGATTTGTCTCTTTTCTGTCAATGCTTGTACAATTGTATGTTAACACATGGATGCAGCCACTCAAATACAAAGACTCACAAATGCACAGAAACACAGATATGCACACACGCATACACACACAGACACACACACACACACACACATAACCCCACACCCACATAACCTGCCACCCACACATAAATACACACACATGAACAAACCTGACTCTTTTGTACACTTACAGATACAGGCAGAAACAGACACCGTCAGACAGCTACCAACACACTTAAGCACATCTGAAGCATAGAGTATTGGGGCTTTTATTGGGCAATATTTCACACAGTCCCACGCTGCCCTCCACCCCTCTATCCTCCTCTCTTCCTAACCCCCACAACAGGGCTGTGGAGACTGGGTTCAGCGGGGCTCCGTTGTGCTGGCTGTATGCCTGGGCTGGATCCTGAGGAGATAGCAGAGATCCCGGGATGTTCATGGGGGTTTCTGGGTTAAGCCAAGGAGGTCAGCCCTGACAGGCAATTACACCATGCCCCAGACTGTTTGGGGTTCTCAACGACAGAGCCAAATAAACAGTATGTGGAAAACCACCCCCTCTCCCCATTAACCCACACACACACACACACACACACACGCTTACATATACATATATACATGTGTCACCACACACACAAGCACGAGTCAAATAGATTTACAAAGAGGCTTATGATTTATGAGCTGTCCAACATAAGTATGCTGTTTGTATGGCCACACATATCAGCACCATGTTTAGTGTGGAGGCCAAGCTGTGTATTAAGTAATCACAAAAGTCACTTGATGACTAAGTCTTTGCGTGCCTTGCCTGGACATCTTGTATTTTTTCCACCCGAACTCACACTATATCACACACGTGTGCATTGCTTTCAAGTATACTTAGCTTACTGTTTAGTCTGATCTGGGTAAATGTGTGGATTGGCCAATCGAAACCAAAAAAATAGACCCTTGTGAGGGTAAAGCTCAGTGGAGCTCAGTAACTTGCTGGAAAATGCTCGCTCTCTGAAGAGGACGAGTGCGGGGAAGGAGTTATTTCTGCCAACTTTTCGGGAAACATCTCTGTCGTGCCGGCCAGAGATGAGCCGGGAGTGATGGGCAGGCACACGGCCATTGGCACGGCAACTGCCACTGTGGCAACCGCACCGCCCCAGGCACCAAATATAGCCCAAGCGCACCGCATTCGGAGAAATCAGGCCTGTCGGGGGAACAGAGGACCCGAGGAGTCAGATACCTCTGGCTTGGAAATTACAAGGAGAACGTGCAACGGTGGAGGCCCCCAAATTGGGAACAGATATGGGCAGTGAGTGCCTGCCTGGCATAGAGCACAGCTTCAGCTTCTGGACAAACTGCAGAGAGGGAGGAGTGGCACCCTCATTCACTGCAGGCAAACAAACGCAACATAAAACTTGTTTATACGCGCGTGTAAACCCCCCCCCCCCCCAGGACGAAACACAACAAAATAATAAATGTCATGGAAAGAGGAACATCAGAGCTCCAAAAATAAGTAACTTATATCACACATTCATGACTTCACTCATTGTTGCATTAGCGGACGAATAATTAGATTTTAAAAATGAGTCCAACCGTCACGCTATGCCAAGTCTTGATGGAGAACTTGCAAACGAACAGTCACAAATGTGCTTCCCAAATGCTACGTTCAGTTTGGCCTGTCTGGCTCATCTGAACTTTTTCCACATAGCGTTGCTTGCTACTGCTGTTTTCCCTACCAAAACAAGCTAATTGCGTTCCTTATCAGATGGCCTGTCGGGGTGTGGTAGCCAAAGATGGGCTTAAGTGACTGCCAGATCCACACTGGCTTCTTGGACGTGTAACCCGATATGCCTTGCCACAATGCTCCAGAAACAAACAAGTCAGGAGGTCGGCAGAAATGGAGTCAGTTTGGGCAAAACCAAAGTGTTCATCTGAGGGGCCTTTCTGGGCTGTTTGTCTTTGAGTCTTTAGGTTGGTATCCACAAGCTTGTCTGTCAGTGTGATGATTTGGTGTGGTTTGTGTTCTCCACTTGGCCCAGCAGAGAGGCCCTTAAATTTGGGCAAGTCTGTGCGTGCACGTGTGTGTTTGTGAGTGAGTGACTGTGCGTTTGTGTGTCAAGGAGAAAAAGGAGTGGAAGGAAAGAGAGAGAGAGGAAGAAATAAAATTGAAAAAAAATAAAATAAAATAAATAAATCAAGAACCATGTGGTAAACAACAAAAACCACATCGTAGTCAAAGCAAAATCCACTTTTCACCTCCCCTGTGCCATTATTTCCAGTCGGGGCTGTGTTGACGGGTTGCATTAAGGGTGTGCCTACTGAGTGTGTCTGGCACAGGCAAGAGCTAAATCAGATTCAGTGGTCATTGACTCTACTGTGATGGGCTGGAGAGAGACGGTGAAGAGTGGTGTGGGAACCTCACTGGTGCACGGTTCTACCAGCAACACAGAGCAATGCAGCCTGTTGAATGATTCTATTCAAACATGGAGGTCAGCATAGAGCAATTACAATCATAGGGTGTCACACTGTGCACAAACCGCATTGCATAGCTGACATGGCATGAAATGTCACTCAAAAGGCTGCGGCGTATGTCACAGTAATCCCACGCATACCTTTGGTGTGTGGGATTGGCATAACTTGGAGAATTACGACAGCTATTAAACATCCAAAGGAATAGGAGTCCAGTGTGGTTGCGGGGGAGGCTGTGTGTGCCCTAGTGACGGCCAGGGGAGAACAGAGCAGACGGATGGGGTGCGAGAAAAAAGACAGAGGCGTCCGTGTGAGTGGGAGTCCAGGAGGGAGAGGAGAGCTCTCTCTCTCTCTCCTTTCTCACTCCCTCTTTCTCTCTCTCACTCTAACTCACTGAGTCCGCCCAGCCCACCCCACCCCACTTACTAAATGTTGACCCCCCCTGTGGAGCCTGGTAGAGCTGGGAACAGCTGTGATCTGTCTGCTTCTCACATCACACCAGTACACTGGTAGGAGGTCACAGGGAGGAAGGGTTGCAGTGACACAGTCCAGGGTGTGAAGTCGCTGAGCTGCTGATGAAAGTGGGGAGGAGGGGAAGGACTGGGAGTCATAATTTGGCTGTCAACAAACGTGGATTTTTAAATACGACATGAGAAATTGAATCATTGTGGACGATTTTTAAATATGACATGAGAGAACTGAATTAGTTGCCATATGCATAAACAAGTTTCCATCAGTCTGAAAAGCTGAGTGGGTTTGACACAGGTGATTTAAAATTTCCCTTCCCCATTGCAAAGGACACTTGTTTCTCAAATTAAAAAAGAGCTCAACTAGATGGCATAAGAAAAGTTTGTTCTTGAGGAGAACTGGCACGTCTTCAGTAATTCCCACACAATTAACATTCAAGTGCTTACAGGGAACTGTTGAGTGGAAATTATTATACTGTACCATGAGTCAAATATGCTCAGTCCTACATCCCACAATTTCATACAATTCCGTACAGCGCAGTTTGCGCCATAATGCAGGCTACTCCTGTGCACCACTGCAGTATAGCGTACATTTTCCGCTGTCAACTTTCAATCTGTCCTCGTAAACTGGGAAAATCAGAAACATTTTAAAATTACAACCGACTAAACCATTCTGTCTTTGAAATCGTTTCTATTCACAGCGATAGGTGCAAAACATGCAGCAAAGGGAACTCGTTGAACTCGCGCACCATCGCTGCACATAGACGCGGTCTGAAAGTGGAATGCACAGTTGCACCCATACCGTTGCCGTTCTCGTCACTGATTGGTCGAGAAACAACCCCCCACCCTGCTTTGGTGTCACTGCTGAACCCTCTGCACGAGCCGACTGTCACTGTTGAGCCGGAGCACAGTCAGCAATCCAGCTCGCATGTAGAGAGAGAGGGAGAGAGAGAGAGAGAGAGGGAGGGAAGGAGAGAGGTATAGGCTACCTGTTTAAGCAAGTCACGGGAGAATGCTCGGAGTCTGCAAGCGTTCATGAATGGATCCACTGGAATTAACCAGAGGACCGATCAGAATAAAATGCCAAAATAAGGGCAGTTGGCAATGCTTAACTTCATTATGCACTGCCACGGATTGTTACTATTGCGATTTCTGAGGAGGTAACAGTAAAGGTACATGCATGTCAACATGGATTGCTTTTTTCTTCTGTTGTGGACTTTACCCGTGCCACTTGTTAGCCGCACATCAGTGAAGTTGTTGAGCACCCTGTGGTTTGGAAACATAATCAAGGCAGGTGACCTACACATTTTTAGTTGCAAATTTAGATAATCATATCAGTTGTGTAAAATATGTAATTTATTGATTCATTATTGTTTTGTTATTTTGCAGACTCTACATATATGTTGCTGTCACTCCTTGAACCTGGTTTCAGGGACGTCAGCCGGTGACTCTAGCGGGCTAAATCACGGTAAGCTGCCTTGTATTGTTGCTTGCTGAAATTTGCAGGACTATCAGCTCTCTTAATGGTATAATGACTACTTGACGAGGGACATAATTGCGCTTACTTGCGTCACCAGTGAACAACATCATGTTGATTCGTCTGGGTACTACTGGGTTAGGTATGTTAGTTGCATTTTGAGCATGATACATCCGCGGTTCCCTAAGGTACTGGTATGGAGACTGGAGGTGCAGACTTTGAAGTTGTCTCACAGATGTTAAGTGAATCAGTTGTAGGCTTTACCCGACCACCAGGTGTCAAAGTATGAACCCGCCCACAGCTCCATCGTCGTCCCTCCTTTGAGTGTCTCCTTCTGTTAGAATCGGGATCAGTGACTTACACTACATGGTTCTTGCTGATTTACACTACATGATTCTGTGTAGAGCAAATGCACATGTCTGCGTGATTGTCAAACAGATAGGTAGACAGAGAGAGAGAGAGAGAGGGATTTCACTTTGATCCATTCCTTGTATGTGCCAATGGTTTCTTTGGTCCACGCAATTTGGTCTTTGTTCCCCAGCCATCGTCTTCACACTATAATCCACTTTACAATTCAAAAGTACACAGGATGTTATATATTGTTGTGTGGAGTTTTCTGCCAAAGAAAAAAATTGCCAGCACATACTTCTTTCTGGCAATCTGACTCTTTGGCTCATGTCCCAAAAAGTGTCAAAATAAATATTTCAGTAGGCTGACAAGTCTGTGTGGGTTTGCTGTTGTGCAGATTATGCCTTTGTGACTCCAGTGGAGGTGGACTCCCTGGGCAGCTACATCTCCCATGATGTGACCAGGCACAGCCGCAACCGCCGCTCTCTCGTGGCAACGCCGGACCCCGTGCACTACCACATGACCGCGTTTGGCCAGGACTGGCACCTGGAGCTGACGCCCTCAGCTGTGCTGGCTCCTGGCTTCACCGTGCAGACGCTGGGGTCGAAGGGCATCACTACGGAGAAGCCTGAGCCTCTCATTCACAGATGCCTCTATCAAGGGATTATACGTAACGACATGGCCTCGTCAGCAGCTATATCTACCTGCACAGGCCTGGTGAGTCTCTGTTCTGCTTTCCCACACAGACTCACACACACACACACACACACACACACACACACATACACAGATGCACACACACACGGGCATGCACACACACATAGACATACACGCACTGTTTGACTCCCTAGGCCTCACAATATATCTACACTGACATCAGCCCTTAATAGGTTAGGTGTTGCTTGGGTGAGCAGTGGGGTTATCACTTAGTGTTGTAATTATGTAGACGCTCCCAAAGATGACTAATATATCACTTCCCTAAGTGGGCCAGACAGCGCCGCTAGTCCTTTTTAGCAGGTTTGATGGATCAGCAAGAGGTGCAACTCAGCAGCCGTTTGTCCTCAATGAATAAATGAACAGCAAGGTTAGGTGTAACTCCAGTGGGGAAACAGAGAGAGCGAGGGAGGGGATGACTAATGTGACAGATGGAGAGTAAAAGAAATACAACTGGTGTTTGTACTCACTTTAGTCTACAATTAAACATAGCAAGGAAAGGAATGCAGATGTCTGCTTGTGGTGAATGAAACCAAGCTGTCTTCATGACACTACCTTGACATAAGAGATCAAAAGAAACCCATTCATGGTGGAAGAGAGGGAGGTGCAAAGAATAGAGAGAGAGAGGAGGGAGGAAGGAGAGAAAAAAGAAAGGGAGAGAGAGAGAGAGAGAGAGAGCAAAAAGGAGGGATTTAGTTGGAGACAGCCCAGCACAAGCAGACTGTTGCACTGAATTATTGCATCTCTTTCTCTCATACAATTTTTCTCTCCCGCTCTCTCTTCCTTTGGACTGTGGCAGGGGATCACATGTCTCACCCCGGATGTGGCTGTGCCATAAACCTCCATACCTTTATCTGGCCAAACGGCCAGCAGCAACACCACATCCTCCCTCCTCCTCCTCTAGTTGCTGGGTGCTCTCTTTTGTCCCTTGTTTGCCCTGCTCCACGGTCCCCTCATGTTAGCAGCAATTAAAAGCCCGAGCACAGCCTCCGTCGCTTGGCTGGCAGCGCTAATCTTTGTATTGTCCCTTTCATTAGTGGCAGCCTCAGCCTAATAAAGCAGAGGAGAGCCATTCTTTTAAAAGCTCTCTCTGACAACACAATGTGATTCAGCGGCAATTGCATCTGAATAGACTGGAAGGGACTCTTTGATCTGTCCCCTCCCCTCTCTTCGTTTTCTTTCTCTCTTCAGCATTTTCTCCCTCTTTTCCTCCCCTTTCACAAGGATGACCCGAGGGCCACCAGATATTCTCTTGGTGTGCAGTTTTTGGACCAGAGCTAGCCTAGTTTAAACAACTTGTATAGCCTCCATTGAACAACTACTTTTAAGGTGTTAATTCACTCGCAAAATTTGATTAACATTTATCTCTCTTTCTCTCTGTTTTCTCTGTTTCCAGTGTTTTCTCTCTTTGCTCTGGTTTCACTGCTTCCACTCCTTTGTTATGTTCACTCTCTCCTTTTCTCCTCTCTTCCTCTCTCTCTCTCTCTGTAATATACACACAGATAGTGCGCCCAAACAGGCTCACGCACACACACACACACCACACACACACACACACACACACACACACACACACACACACACAGAGAAGTAGAGTTTAACCCCTACTTGTCTTCCCTGCTTCTGTGCTGGTTGTCGAAGGGCTTTGGATTAAGCATAAATGAGAGCCCATTCATCCTCTCTGATCCTTAGGCTCCTCTTGTGCCTTGAGAGGCTGCTGGGACGGATGGCAGTGCAGAGCTGCCTGTCTGTCTCCTTCTCCTTCTCCTCTGCGTGCCACACACATGGCCTCCTCTAACGTGCTCCTTCACTCAACACAGCTCCTTGAGGAGGCGCATAGTGTTTTCTTATTTGTATTTATATTTACTGTATTTTTGTGTATGTAAACATATATTTATTTACCTGTAACAATGCTTGCGCCATACATGTGGTGTGTTTCACAGGGAGGAGAGTCCACTTTGCAGTCTGCTTATCCTCTCCTCAGTGGGACTGTGGAGGACCAGATGGGGAGGGATTCTGTTGTTAAATCAAGAACAGGCGGCTGTGGCCCTTTTAAATCAGCGAGGGGTGGGTGGGGGATTTGAGACGTAAATCCTGAAACATTTAAATGGTGATTTAATTACGGTCATGCTGTCTTCTTTAGGCAAGTTATTCAGAAGTGCTTTTTTTTTTGCCCTCGCTGACACCCAGCTTTCAGAGCGTAATTAAAAAGGAGAAAGATGTGCGCATATCTCTGCGCCAGAACACGCACACGGCAGCAGCAGCAACAGCAGCAGCTGGAGCAGGCAAACACAGGGTTTGGCTCGCTTCTGTCTGTTTGTCTGTCTTTTCCCTTTGTCTGTCTGTCTGTCTGAGAGTGTTGCTTGTACTTGTCCAGAGATTGCAAGAGCTGCTTGAGTTGACCTTGCTTGGTGTTTTAGCCTTCCCTGATGCAAGTTCAGAGTCGTCCTTGGGGCCCTTGAATGCAGGTGGTCAGAGATAAATCACAGTTCCTGGATCCACCCCGCGTCACTCAGCTTGCATCCTGCGTCCTGCTCTGTCAGTGTCCCTCAGCGCGCCAAGCATCCATGCAAGCTCAAACAGGCCAGGGCCACAGAGCTGGCCAGAGATCTTTCAAACCTCATCCTTCAAGCCACTTTGATCAATTCTGCTGGAGCTCCTGCTGTGCACATTGCATCTGATCATTTCATCATTGCCTATGCTATCACACAAGACCCAACCTCGGCCCTGAGTAGCAGCAAACCAGAAAAAACATTGAACCAAAGCCAGCTCCTTTCTCTAGGTGGCAGCTGCTTGTGAAGTTAGCTATAGTGTTGTGAAGTTTCGGGTTTTTGGATTGGGGCTCATACGACCATGACCTTCTCCCTGAGCATGCTCAGTCATGCCTGACTAAACCATGACCTGTCCCATGAGTGTCTGCCATTTTGCTACTGCTACAGTATATACAGTACTACACTTGATTCTGTTTGTTGACATGAAAAAGTTATTCTCATCTTAGCTAGTTGTCTTTGTCTCAGCTTCTCTGTCATTCAGTCATTGTAGCGAGTGTGGGCTCAGTGTAGGAGTTGTATATTCAGTAGCAAACTTTAAATATTTGTAAGCTGAAATGAAACATTTTAACCATAACTAAAATAATATTTTAAAAACAAAAAAAACCTGTTTTGGAAAAGTTTTGTGTCAGTGAAATGATGTCCATCATGTCTGTAGCAATGCTTCACATACAAGATACAGTGTAGAGATATTTAATCCTCTCAAGGGATATCGCACATTCTTTTTGAATTAAACTCTGTGTGTGTGTGTGTGTTTGTGTGCGTATGAGGAGTGATTTTAGGACAAAATGGGTCTTTTCTGGACATCCCAGGAGCTCACGCTATTCTTAAATCCCCCCACCCCCCTAGTAACCCATGGGTGCTAGACTGCATGTCTGGAGTGTGTGAACTGAAGTGGGAGAGGTGTGTGTAGACAGGCTCCCGGCCCAGAGAAAGGTTGTTCAGCACTCGCAGGCTGGCAGTTGTGGCTGACACTTGCTAACATGCGGAATCCCTCCTGGGGGTGGTATTGGTGCTATGCGGTGGACTACAGAGAGAGAGAGAGAGAGAGAGAGAGAGAGAGGACAACACAGAGAGCATATGACACAGAGAAAGAAGGAGAGAGATAAAGGGAGACGGACAGAGAGAGAGAAGCTGTCAGCAAGCGCCTGGTGCTTGTCGGTGTTAACTCTGTGTCAAGTAAGACAGCAGATCCTTAAGCACTCCGCACGGGCCGGAGAAGGACAGTGGTGTAACTCTACACGGACTTGGAGTGTTTCTTGGACTTGGATAAGGGAGGCAATTTGTCGGTGACTTTCTGCCGCCTGAATTTTATGGGGATTTATTATGAGGATGTTTGAATTGGAAAAAAAAATTCACTAAGGCAGAAGCAACAAGAGTCATCCCCCTGGAGGCTCCTCCATTTTGGAGCTCTGTGTTGCTGTCAGGTCACCATACTCCTTGTAGATGTGGTCAACAGAAAGTCGGTCTGTAAGCTGAACGTCCTGTTGGCCTGGATTCTACTTTTCCAGGGATCGTGGACATCTTTTGACAAACATCTCATGACCACCTGCGTCGTACACCCCCTGAATCTCCAACCCCTCACCTTCAAGTGCTCCACAGCGCTTAAAAACCCATCACACTAGCCTGGGGAACCTCAAGGCACGGGCATCAGCCAAGGGAGGAAGGACAAAGAGAGAAAGAGAGAGAGAGAGAGAGAAACGTCATGTCAGGGGACACACAGGTGGCGCATTGGGCATTTGTACTTGTCCTCGTTGGAACTCCGCAGGGAGGTAGACAAATTGCAACCAGACCGCCATAGTGCATTTGGGGCTCTTTTGTAGTTACACATGTTCCCCCCTCCCTCACCCCCACTCATACACACAGCCACACTCACACACGCACTCACACACACACACACACACACACACACACACACACACACTCCCACTCCCTAACTCTCATAACTCATGGGGGCTCCTGTGCCACTTTAGCGCAGTGAGAGTCATACTGAGGGCTACTCCCTGGTGGTCTCCATGGTGACAGTGATGTAGTGACTGCCGGGAGATGCCAGCAAATGAGGGGAAGCCTGGGCGAGCTCTGCCGACTGTGCTCGTCACTGGCATTGCGCTCTCTCTCTCTCTGTCTGTCTTTCTCTCTCTCTCTCTCTCGTGCTCTCAGACACATAAACTCTCAGCTCTCTGTCTGTTTTCTTTTGGCTCTCTGAAACTCAAGACAAATGGGCGACGCTGAAATGCTTGACACAGCCACAGCGACAAGCTGTGCCCATTACGAGCCTTCCCTTCCCATTGCTCGCTCACACATTAAAAGTGGCTGGGGCCGTGTGCGTGTGTGCGTGTGTGTGTGTGTGTGTGTGTGTGTGTGTGTGAGTGAGTGTGAGTGTATGTGTGAGGTTTAATAAAGTCTCTCCCTGTCTCTCTCTCTCCATTGCGGTGTAGTCATTGAGTCTTATAAGCGGGTCACTCAGGGACACTCTTGAGACAATGACAAACAAATAAGTCATGAGCAGTGTGACTCGCAGTGTGTCTGAGGTCCTCTGTCTGAGCGTTTCGTCCTCACATGCTCCGCTCGTCAAGCTCAGATGCGTTTACTTCGACGACACAGTCAAACTGGCTCGGGGTGACTGCCTTTGTTGCATGCTTGGGCCTGCCAAGCCGTGGCCTGAGTGTGCAGTCTTGTTAAAACATCCTTGTCCAAGCATCTGCATGAGACAGAAGAGGACACCAACATTCTTTAAATATGCCACAGCTTGCTAAACATGTTGGATTCAAGTCCAGTCCCAAGTCCAGTGTCATAGGAAGGTCGATGTGACATTAGCTGTCTTCTGCTTTGTGTCCAAGGTGGTTTTAGTCATGGGCAGTGGATGTGTGCTGTCTATCCCTCTCTTAACTTTCCAACTCTCCATGTCTCCATCTTCCTCGTTTCCAACCTCGGGAGTTTTTCACACACGTAGCTGGAAACTTTCGACGTCTGAACTGTGTGGTTGCTGTGTATTCTTGGACCCACTCTTGCCCCCAGGGATGTGTGCCCACTGGATAATGGTGGCGCGGAGGGAGGCCATATGGCCTCACTATCAGTGGGTTTCCTCAACCACCTCAGACTTTGCTGTTGCTTTGTAGACTCCCTTTAGATACACCTTTTTTCTTGAAGGGAAGTCTGTGCCACTAGTCAGCTTGGCTAATGCCTTTGGTGGAATCCCTTGGCGTCGACTGTCTAACCAATCTAAAGGGCAGGTCCATGTCACTGTCTGCTGTTGCATGCTTGGGGAGGGGTGACTCATCCAGCTGGCGACAGCACTGATCAATAAGTCAAACATTTACCTGACTCTGTCAGGCGTTCAACTGGGCCTATAAACTAATACTGTTGACCGATAAATAGAAACTTCTTGGTGCTGTAGCACAGCAACCAAGTGACATTCTGTCCTGTCTCCAGCTCAAAGAGACTGAGAGTGAATGCTGTCCCATCAGTAATGACAGATTTGATATCCTAAATAACAGTGATGCTGACATTGCTGAAAGATCCCTAGCTGTGGTTGGGAACGCATGTAGCACAATGTAGCTTGTGGCTCACGGACTGGAGGAAGTTTTGACTGAAAAAGATTCCATTAGATGTCAGTTGAGCTTTTGGGGAGAAAAGGCACAAGCCCTTTTCTGAAAGCCTAGAATAGAGCACTCAACAGTGCTGCAGGGGAGTAGAGGTCTGGATGAGTACCCTCTGTGAAAGCTTCTTGGCAGCAGGACTGAAAGCATCCGTCTGTGAGCGCTGGTCGATGCCCGCTTTCATTTTGGGCGCTGCTGTTTGCTCGGTGATCGGTGCTTGCTGGTGTGTCTGCTGAGTCGACGCTGCGGCCAGCGAGGCGAAATGCGGCGGCTTGGAATGCAGATGTGTTTGAGGGCCTGGTAATAAGCGGCTTCGGGTCCTCCTCTCTCTGCGATCTCCTCTGGCCTTTCAGAGTATGTAAGCACTCACTAATTTAGAGCATAATATCATGGTTGGGAGCTTTAAAAGCAGCTAGAGTTTACACAGAGACCAGCTAATTATCCTTTCTCTACCCCCCCCCCCCCACACCACACACACACACACACACACACACACACACACGTGCACACACACACACACCTCACTCGTTCCTGCCGCTTGACCCGAAGAGACGTGCTGTAAATCGCTTCCTGTTCTCCGAGCCGAAGACATGCACGATCACAACTGGTAATGCTAGGCAGTCGGTGGAAAACCACATCAAAACTGGCCGTGAGTGCTCAGAGCTTCCATAGGAAAGACTGAGGAGAGTCGCGGTTTTTGGGAACTAATTTCCACCCAACTCCTTTCAGCCTGTGTGAGAGAAGGGGAGACAGTGTGTGTGTGTGTGTGTGTGTGTGTGTGTGTGTGCGCGTGCGTGTGTGTGTGATTCTGGGGGTTACTGGAGGAAGGGTAATGAGGCTGGGAGATGTTCCATGGGGTCTGGGGGGAGAATGTTAAATCTCTCCCTGTAATCAGACAGAACACACACAAGTGCAGAGAGGTGGAAATAACTAGGTGATTGCTCTGCCACGTCAGTGTGATCCAGTATGTAAACCATCTGATCATTCATTCATTCATTCATTCATTCAGCCATGCATCCATTCATTTATTCATTTTCTCCATATTTTTTTCTCCATCTTGATTACTGGACACTAGAAAGTTTTCTTGTGAGCAATGTTGCCACAGAGGATTTTCATTTTTTCATTTATTTAGTTTTATTGATAATGTGTTTTCTATTTACAGTGTATTGAACGCAAGACCCAGCATCAGGATGTAGTATTTTGAAATGGGTCTCCCACTGTCAGTTGGCGTTTTCAGTTTGTTTTGATGAGTACCTACTGTGTACTCAAGTTGACTCCTCACTATTCTTTGTTCCTCTCATCTTTTTAAGAGCATTTCTCAGACTTCCCTCAGACACACACATGCACACACACACACACACACACACACACACATTGCAAGTGCAGGGCCACAGATGGAATCGATTTCCTCCCATTATCAAGTTGAGGTACCTCCATGTGCTTGCTGCCGGGCTGCTGGGAGATGCAGTTTGAAATGTGACAGTAAAGTTTGGTATGTCTGTGAGACGAATGGACTGCATGTGTGATAATTAAGTGGGCTTGTGTGGGAGGCAGGCGGACAATGGGAAGCCCCGGATACAGGATTTCTCTGGGACATTGGCTAACGCATGTGAGATGTGGAAGAGAAAGGCGGAGGGAGCTAGGGGTGAGGAGGATGGTTGGGTGGATTGGAGGCGGGGGGGTTGGGGGTGTTAGCCACATGAAGTTCCTAACGAGGTCTTGGCTTAATGATCTCATAGGGTTCCCCTCCTATTTGGGAGAGATACACAGTAGTGGGAAACAAAGGGGGGAGAGTCAGAGGACATAAAATAGAGAGGGAGAAGAAAGTATAGAGAATAGAAGACAGGGAACAGAGAGCAAGGAAGAAAGAGAAAAGAGGAAGAAGGAAAGAAACAAACAAAGAAAGGAACCACTGGGGAGGGGGAATACTGAGAAAAATGGAAAGGATGACAAAAAGTGAGAGAAGGAGAAGACTTTGAAGCCAACTGCATCATGAGCAGATATGGCAGCAGAGATGCATCCCTTTTGTGTGTGTTTATGTGTGTGTACGTGTGTTTATGTATGTGTGTGTGTGTGTGTGTCTTTTGTTTGTTTTGGTCTTTTGTGTGCGTCTCTGTCAGGGAGCCTGAATGACTTAGTCAGTGACTCGTAGCTAACTCTGCTGGAGTTGGTCCAGGCTAGCTGTGCTAGGATTTATAGCACACAAGAGAGCAAATAAGCACTGCACACGAGTGAGCCAATAAGCACTGCACACGAGTGAGCCAATAAGCACTGCACACGAGTGAGCCAATAAGCACTGCACACGAGTGAGCCAATAAGCACTGCACACGAGTGAGCCAATAAGCACTGCACACGAGTGAGCCAATAAGCACTGCACACGAGTGAGCCAATGCTTCACCCCACAGCATTGGAACTAATGGCTTTTCACTTCCATCATTCTGCTGATTGTGCTAGTTTGCTCTGTCAGTTTTTCTCACAGCGATGGGACAAGTGGAGTGCATGGCAGAAAAAAAGCTTGCGTTCATTGGCCACGACTAGCTTTTCCAAGCGTTATCAGTCTATAATTTCATTATGTTAATAATAGGGTTCGAAACAACATGTTTATTATTAGAAGAGAATATGATCCCTGCGATTTGCTTCGACTAAATTATATGTGTGTTGCTGTTTCGGCGAAGGTTTCACAGAGATACTTGGATTGGACACACCTCCACATTACCACATTATGTATGTGTCTAGCGCCTATGTTGGAGTTTCAGCGTATGTGTGTGTGTGTGTGCGCGTGTGTGTGTGCTCTCTTGTGAGAATTTACAGCCACACACTTTGTAGATTTCAAGCTTGCTCTCCGCAGACAGATCTTCTCAACTTTACAATGGAAAGTGTAATGAAACAGCTGTGCATGAGTACTACTCACGTACTCCGTCTGCACACACACGCACACACACACACACACACACACAGACACAGACAGCAGGGCAAAACTGTGTGGTTTGTGAGCAATGGAAGGATTTTTAGATTTAGTATGCTTGTTCTTTCTCTGACTGACTAAAGGTGAAACCTGACCAGCTGGCAGTGGATTGTGTGTGTGACAGTGTGTCTGTGGGTGCAAGTGTGCAAAAGTGTGTGGTTGTGTGTATGTGAGTCTGTGTGGATGAGAGTGTGCATTTGTATAATGTATTGTGTATTTATGTGTGGAGGTTGTGTGTGTGTATTTGCAAAAGGCAAAATTGTGACTTGTGATTGGGTCCTGGAGGAGTTTTGGAGGCCAGTCTGACTGCTTCAGTGTGGTTCAGAACATAACCACACAGTACAGTATATGTACTGAGGGGCTCAACAGAGATGTGTTAGTCCCAGTGGATGGCCAGAAGTCCTGCAGGACACCTGCAGGAGTTACACACACACATACACACACACACATACACACACCTCCCTGACTACCCGCAGGGCTGATAATGGTTCTCTGCCAGACTTGTCACTGTTTTGACAACATGAGCCTGAGAGGAGACCTCCCCCAATAGCACCCCCGAGTCCCCTCCACCTCACCCTGTGTTTGGCCCCCATGTTTACTTTAGGGCCGTCTAATCTGGGTCAGTTTGTACTGGCCTGGTGCTGATGGAGGCTGGGATGGATGTTCGGTACCAGGGGTCTGGAGAGGGGGGTTTCTGGGGTCATTCGGACTGAGCTGAGGGGTCCAGGGGGTGAAGCTGCCACGCCGGGTGACTGCTCAGCTAGTCTGCTGCGATTTCGGACTGTGGGCTGAGTGAGATTAGGTAGCGTCATTCCATAGTTTGTCCTCACACAAACACACACACACACACACACACACACACACACACACACACACACACACACACAAATACACTGAAAATGTGTCAGGGTCCGTTTGTAGACAGTCAGAGACTGTCATATCATCCAGTAGCACTTTAATTGACTGTGGTTGTCAAAGGTTTAAGGAGATCCCCAGTGTTATTCAGAAATGACAAGTCACTGCTCTAATTATGGACTATTGCCACTTCAACAAGGAAGTCGAAAATAGGCTTGTGTTTTTTACTTTACCCCTATTTTAGTGAAGTGTAATGAACAGATGAGATGGGTGCAAGCTGGAGACAGTAACATGATCGTTGGGCTGTCACTTCTCTGGGAAAGCATGGCGTGTCTGGAAAAGGCAAACTACAGAACACAAGCAGTCTAGAGCACAATGCCAGCATGACGTAAGATGTTCAAGTACCTGGAACCCAGCATTCTGTCTCTGCTCAGCATAGACTCGCATATAACTTGCCATTGTTTTGACTGTGCTGTTGGGCAGTGCTCATGCATTTAACTCTGTCCCTGGACAACCAGGCTAAACATCACTAAGGCGAGCAGAGCTATGAGAGGGCACAATGGCTAATGATAATTTGTACTTTTTTTGATCTCATGAGGGAAATTTGGTCTCAGCATTTAACCCAGTTGTGAATCAATGAAACACACACAGCACGCAGTGAAGTACACACTAACCCAGAGCAGTTAGCTGCCTGCTATAGCAGTGCCCAGGGTGCAGTGAGGGGTCAGGTGCCTTTCTCAAGGGCACTTCAGCCATGGTCCACGGGTCAGGGATCAAACCGGCAACCCTCTGGTTACAAGCTCAAAGCCCTAACCAGTAGGCCATGGCTGGACACCTCAGGCTGTCTCGGGGAGCTTTCTCATCTGTCACTGTGGCTCCACCAGGACCTGACTGCAGCTGCTTGTGTGACATTGGAGTAGCACTACCTGTGTGACGGGGTTGAAGTGGAGCGCTCAAGCTGTACCCCCTTAACCCCTCTCCTCAACCCCTCTGCTGCCAAGAGAGAGAGGGGAAAAAAACTCAGCCAATACTGTCAAGCATGTGGAATAGAGTCTCCGTAGCTAAATGAATGTTACCACGTGTGTTGGCTCACGTAGGTTTTTGTGAAGGAACGGGAGAGTGTTTGCAAACACACAAGCGCTGTAGGGCCAAGACTGGGGTCAATAAATCAAGCGGAGGCCAACTGTATTTATCTTTTACTCAACTTGAACACGTCTGAGTGCGCTGTAAAGCTTTCACTCATACATGTTATTTCAAATTGGTACTTACACCTTCAAAAACACTCACAGGGAGAGGTGGTGCTTGGTTGGGGGGTCGGGGGAGGGGGGCGTAGAGGCATTTCCCATGAATGTAAGTATGTTTTACAGACCAAGTAGGTGACAGCCGCAGATTGCCTGTAAATTACTGTAATTGCGTAGGCACAAATTGGCTCATTTAGGAATCTGAGAACATGGAAGTATGTAAGTGAATGTAGGAGTGCTGTAGCATCTGCCAAAGCAGTTGGACGTGGGGACAGTGATGTGATTATTACTCTGGGAACTGGGTGAGATTTGTATGCAATGTTAACAAAGACTTCCTCCATATTATTTTTCATTATTCATCTTTTTTCCTGGTTTTATGCACTCCTCTGCTTCAGTCAATTCTATTTTTGGGTGTGTGTGTCTGCCTGGTGCCTGGTGTGTATGCGCGTGTGTGGATCTGTGTATGTGTGTGTGTATCTGTGTGTGTGTGTGTTGAGTAGAGCAGTGTCTCGGTTGATGCGAAATGTCACACAGATCTTTCCTCAAACACCTCATCTTTCAGTTTCATCAGAGCCTCCCCCTCTCCACACACATAAATACATGGGCCATTAAGATGACAAAAGGTCAACACTAACATTCTTTTTGTCAAATGCCGTTGAAAGTTCCACTGATAAAATTCCCCACAGGGAACCACCTTATCCTGCAGTCCCCAGTAGGCCAGGGGCAACAGGGGGCTTCTGCCTCCAGCCTCTGGATGTCTGTTCGTCAGACTGATCCAGACAGAGGCACCAGAAGGCTAAGCCAGTAACTGGCCTTCACCTCGGCCCATGCAAGAAGATTAATAACCCACTGGCCCTAATGTGTTTGTACAGGCTGCTTTAAATGGCCTGTTTCAAGTGCTCAACCTCTTACCTCCTGCACTGCATGCGTGTATCACGACACACACGCACGCACGCACGCACGCACGCACGCACGCACGCACGCACGCACGCACGCACGCACGCACGCACACACGCACGCATGCATGCACACACACGCACACACACACACACAGTGCAATATGCATAGATCACAAACTCATACAGCCATATATTTAGCCCCATGGTCAGACTTGCTTCATTAAGCGGCACTCTCTCACACAAAGACATCTGTTGTAAGGCATCTGTTTGAGTAGTGCTTAAAAGCACAGAGAACGCTTCTTTGTCCTGGCGTGTAGCCAGCAAAAGACCATCCCTCTTGTCTGTCAGTATCATCACTCAGAGATAAGCTGCTGGGAGGGACCTCGTTAGTTCCGGATCCTTCTGTGTCACCTTTGAACCTTTGCTGCTCTCAAAGCTCCCATCTGATGCCCTAGGCTGGTTCCTGTCACTACGCCTTGCTATCTGGCTGTCATATCTGCGGCCCTGTGGTCATGGTAACTGCCATGTTAAAGGCTCCCACAGCTGTTCTGGTGTTGCTTTTTTGTGTTTAACTGAAGAGTAAAGAGCTCATGGCTTGGTGAACTCAACTCTGTACTGATGACCTCAAGCCGTGTGTGTCTCCCCCAGTGTCTTACTTGTCTGAAAGGACTGCTGTCTGTTTAACCTCTTATCACAACGTGTCAAAGGATCTCCTGACTCTCTCTCTCTCTCTCTCTGTCTGTCTCACTCTCTCCCTCCCTTTCTCTTTTTCTGTCTGTCTTTTCCTCTCTCTCACTCACTCAAAGTGTTAGATTAGATAGTGAGCTTAACTGTGCTCAACAGTTATGTCTGGAACCCATCCCGAGTGAAATTTGATTATGAATGTCTCTCTCTGCTCATTGTTCAAGTCTGATTAAGAGATAGCCAAGTCTGATAATTATGGATCTGTTATTGAGAAGAATCTCCTTTAATTACATTTCTGACATTGTGTTATAAAATAGCAATACTGTTTTGGGGTCCACCTGTGGGGGATTAATAATGAGATCAGTAGTTATGTTTGTAAGTCCAAATGTCAAATGCTGATTGTGTTCTGTATTGTGCTTGGTAAGGGTGCCATATGTCTATGTTTGAGCACTGTTGCTTGACTTCGCTGTTGCTTTGAGCGCTGTTGCTTGAGTCAAGGGTGATGTGACGTCTAACTTTGTGTTTGTTTGTGTTTGTGTCTTTCAGTCAGGGTTGATACGGACGTCGGATGATGAGTACTTTATCTCGCCGCTACCCCAGCACCTTGCCGCCCGCCATAACTACAGCGCCCCCAGTGGTCACCACGCGCACGTCATCTACAAGCGCTCGGCCGAAGGACACGTCCACGGCGACAGGACTTTGCGGCCAACCAGCCCGTACCTCCATCATGGCCGCAGGCGACATCGCCGTGACCATCACCATGACTACCAGCACGGGAAGCTTCAGAGACAACACTTCTGTGGACGCCGCAAGCAATGTATGTAAGGGAACGTCCTTTATGCTCTTGTTATAGCTTTGATGTGAAGTCATATGGAAAAAGCATTAGCTATATGAAGTTTCAGCCTTGGATGCTGTAGACGTTAGGGGGTGGACAACTTGGCTTTCTTTGGCTCGCAAAGCTATTATATTCATATTGTCTCAAATAAAAATCTAGAAACCTATATAATATATGAACCATCAGACATAATCGACACGCATACCAAAATCTAACGGTATTTGATAACAACATTAAAATGAAGCATGGAGAGTTGGGGAGACAATTTAATTAATGTTCCTGTTCTTGAATGGATTTATATGTTACACAAAGAACACAATCTCCTGCAGTGATAGACTTGTTGTGCTCCAGGGGATGACTTGCGATTCTTGGAAATGAATTCTGGGAACTGGCACGTGAAGTGAACAACTGTGAATGCTTCCTGATCTTTCGGCACCTCTCCACTCCTCTTATCAGGCCAGGAAAAGGGAGGAAATGTTACACGAGCCATTTTCTAATGAACTGCTCTGTCTTTTTTCTCCCTCTTTCTTTCTTTCTTTCTTTCTTTCTTTCTCTCTTTGTCTCTTTGTCTCTTTTCTTTTCCTTGTGCCTACTCTTCTTTGTCTATGTCAATGTATCTCCTCCTGTGCTTGCTCTCTCTCTCTGCAGATGCTCCCCAGCCTCCCAACGAGGATCTTTTCATCATGCCTGATGAGTTTGAGCAGCCAGGCCGAACCAAACGCTCACCCATCCCATCCAACAAGGTGGGGGGTCTGAATGTTGAGACTCTGGTGGTGGCTGACAAGAAGATGCTGGAGAAGCACGGCCGAGAGAACGTCACCACCTATGTGCTCACGGTCATGAACATGGTGAGCCCTAGGGCTTCAGAGACACCAAGCTGCCGCCATCTGCAAAAACAGACACAAGACTGCTTTAGATTGGTTTCACTTTAGGAAGCATGAAACTTGTCAGACCTTTGATACTGAAACTAACAGAGCATACACATTGTCATATGTCTGATAGCATCAAAAGAAGACAGAAATTGTCTAGGTATGCCAGTGTTCAAATTCCTGAAAATGGAAAGTCAGGCAAGCTCTAAATAACAGGGACAATGACAAAGCATGCTCTTAATTTGGCAGTATTAGCTAATTATTTGGTAGTATTAACCATTAACTATTAAGTGTCATATGCAGTGTGAATTATTGTGAATGTAATGGAATCTGAATGCTTGTAAAAACAAGAAAGGAAAACTAGGTCCATGAAGTAAGTGTATGGGCTTTGATATGCTCTTGTGCAGGTTTCCAGTCTTTTCAAGGATGGCACCATTGGTACAGACATCAACATAGTTGTCGTCAGCCTGCTGCTTCTGGAACAGGATCCGGTAAGCATAGGCATGTAACAGACTCAGCCCAGTGAGTGGAGGGAATGTGGCCAGCAATCACAAGATCTCTGCACGGCGTCCTCTGAGCATGCTCAGCCCTCTGAGATCATCACTTTTATGCCTTTTATGCACTTTTCCCCCACCATCACTCCATTTTCAGTTCAGTTCCAGAATATTGGCATGATCTTTACCGTAGTTTTTACTGGAAAATCAATCATAGCTGTGCTCTCTCCATCATCTCTATCCATCTCCATGGTAGCCCTCTACTCCCTCCCACTTTGTTTTAATGCTTGCCATTTAGCCTTTCAGCAAAGGTTTATGAGGAACTTATAGACGTCATTATGGAATCATAAGGGGTGTTTCAAAATTATGGTGGCAGTAAATGCTAGAATAATTCTTCCTCATCGTCTCTTTCTCACTGTATTCCTTTCTCTCTGTCTCTCTCTATTTCTCATTCTCCCTCTCTCTCTCTCCCTCTCTCCCTCTCCCTTCTCAGCTGGGTCTGTCAATCACTCACCATGCTGACCAGTCCCTGAACAGCTTCTGCCAGTGGCAGTCAGGTCTGATGGACAAGAGTGGGAAGCGGCATGACCACGCTGTGCTCCTGACGGGCCTGGACATTTGCTCCTGGAAGAACGAGCCCTGTGACACCCTGGGTAAGACTCCTGTTGGCCAACTCATTTGTGCCCACGCATCTTATTCACACAGGAGAGGTTGTGTGTGTGTGTGTGTGTGTGTGTGTGTGTATGTGCGTAAGGTTGATGGGAGAGGAAGTAGGTCATTATGCTCAAGGTCAGTGGGTAAGATGGAGGATTAGACAAGCGGAGAAGAGATTAGATTCTTGAACAGGGGAGCACAAGGTCATCTTCCAAGCTCTGGTTGGGGATGAGCGTGTGTGTGTGTATGTGTGTGTGTGTGTGTGTGTGTGTGTGTGTGTGTGTGTACGTGCTGGGGGAATTCACCTGGTTCCACAGCATTTGCAGACTCTGTTCTGCATCTGGGCCAGGTTCCTCCTCAGGACCGCGCCAGATCAGTTCCACAACATCCCACCATCTGGGCCTCCCCCCCCCCAACACACACACACCTAGCTCTAATGAGTTTACCAGTCTCGCTCCAGACCACAGGTATGCACTTATAGGCGGAGTATGAGGGAAGAAAAGAAGTGTGTTCTTTCCCCACAGTCCTTCCATTCTTCTTCTCCCTCCTCTCATCTCCTGTCCTCCTTCCCTCTTCATCTGTCTCTCCTGTTTGAAGAAGTGTGGCTCGCAGTGTGTAACTCAACCTTATGGCTTCCTCGGCCTCATTAAGGTGTGCTGGTGGTGAAACAAGCGTTCAAGTGTCTGTCAAGGGAAAACAGAAGCTGTGGTTCACCCTGCCTGGACTAGTGTGCGCTTGAGCATGCACACACACACACACACACACACACACACACACGCACACACACACACACGCGCACACACACACACACAGACACACATACACACACACACACACACACACACACACATACACACACACACACACACACACACACAATGAAAAGTGTATAACGCTGTCTGGAGGGTGTTCTTGTGGCTCCAGCAGTGATTTATTAATCTGGTTTTGTGTGTAATGTCTTGAGTCATAAATCAGCACCTAATCTTGTCATTTCAGCTTCCTCCTCCCCACCCATTTCATCACTCCCTTTGTTGTCTTGTTGGCTTTCACAACTTTTATTTCTTCTCTTACTTTCCCCTTCTCTCTCTCTCTTTCTCGCTCTCTCTCTCTGTCTTTCCTGCAGGCTTTGCTCCCATCAGTGGGATGTGCAGTAAGTATCGGAGCTGTACCATCAATGAGGACACGGGTCTAGGGCTGGCCTTCACCATAGCACACGAGTCTGGCCACAAGTATGTTCCCTCCACACACAACCCACACTGTACTCTCCCTTTACACACACACACACACACACACAGGTTTTCTGAACACACTCAACTACACTCATTTCGTGCACACAATCCCTCTCTCACCTCCACACACATATCACATGTGCACACACACACACAAACATCCACACACACACACACGCACACACACACACACACACACACACGCATGCACACTTCACTCCCCTGCATTCACTCATAGACTCCCTCTCCTACCTGATAACGCACACGGAGAACATTATGAAATTAAACTAAAACCATAAAATTCTGCAGATCTGGTCAACTCTTTTAAGTCAGTGTGATGACAGTGGCATTTGCTGAACAGTGAACTGTTCTCTTGAGAATAGTGTGTCGATTTGATGTTTTGTGTGGATGCCTGTAATGATTTAATGTGAGTCTCGTTTGATGTGAACTAATCGTGTGGACGCACCTGGCGGAGGTGATATTTCCTGCTGTATTGGAAGCAGGTGACAGGCATGATTGCATTGTGTTACGAGCGAAACAAACTCGAAACTATAAAAACTGAGGAGGTGTAGGTGATTTCAGCAGGAGGGATACATGCTGGAACAGTGAGATTACAGGAGCACGTGGAGTGGTCTAACTGCAGCCTCCCATGATAAAGTGTGAACACACATGTGCCACGCCGGCGGCTACACTGGTCTGTTTTGTGTTTACTGGTTTCCATCGAGATTAAAAAGGGAGTTTATATTTGACTTTGGAGGCTTTATTTTTATGATGATGCCCTTTTTTTATTCCCTTTCCCCAGCCCCTGCCACAAACACACACACACACACACACACATACACACACACACACACACACACACACACACACAGTACCAGTGTGTGTACCAGTAAACACAGTAAACACACACACACACACACACACGAGCGCACACACACACATGCACACACACACACACACACACCTCTTCTTCTTTCCTCTCCTTCCTCCATTGGCTGTCTCTCAGCACAATCTGGAGAGGCCCAGTGCTCTTTGAGAAATCTTAAATTGGTAACATGTCAGAACCGGTGGAGTTTTCAATGGTTTAATCGCGGCGGTCAAACACAAATGAATTGTTTCCCAGAATGCTGTGCTCACAGCCCGTTCAGCAAGCCAGTATTCTGGCCAGAAGACATTAATCATCAAGGGAGACGTGCAGTGTCACAGCACAGCACAATCACATGCTCCTGCTCCTCTGCAATGCTTGGGCACAGACCAGAGATGTCTTTCTCCTTCAGTCTGACAGCTTTGTGTTTATTGCTGAAATCAAAGCGATAGTGAAGCATATGACCCAAATCTATCAGCCAGGCATGCTTTTTTGTTTTTTCTTTTATTTATTTTTGTTTTTCACAAGGGTGCTTTAATAGAAAGACAATCCTGTCAGGTTATGGCTGTAAAGTCCCACCTGAGTATGTAAGGGAGTTTTTTGACTTGGGGCTGTTTTTTAATGGTCTCTGTGGATGCCTAACACTCTCTCTCTCTCTTTCTCTCTCTCTCTCTCTTTCTCTCTCTGTGTATTTGTCTTTGTCTCTTTCTCTTTATGCACTCTATGCGCTGTTCCTCTTGTGCACTTTATCTATATCTTACTTTTACTCCCTCTCTCCCTCCTTCCCTCTCTCTTTGTCTATCTCTCCTTTTTCTGTTCCAGTTTTGGAATGATCCATGACGGAGAGGGGAATCCCTGTCGGAAGGCTGAGGGGAACATCATGTCCCCCACCCTGGCTGGGAATAATGGTGTCTTCTCCTGGTCCGCCTGCAGCCGCCAGTACCTTAACCGCTTCCTTGGGTATGTTCCAGCCAAACCTCAACAAGAAAGCCCCAGTCTCCTTTTATTACAAACATGTATTAACAATTCTCACTATGTTTGTAACAATGTAATAACAAATTTGAAGCCTGAATAGGGGATGAATCAAATCTTGAACTCAGAATGAATTCATTTCAACATTGAGGTTAGCTGAAGTGAGCTGACTGACTCATAAGCAGACATGTCAGTGTGTGTTCTTCTTGCTAACATAAACTGAATAAAGCAAAAGTAGCAAATGTTAAAACAGCATGAATCCCCTCTGGAATCTGAGATTTGCTAAGGGCTTTTTTCATCATCTGGTTACTCTCATGTGTACGGCTCTTGACTGGTCTTGCGTGTGTCTGTGTGTGTGTGTGTGTGTGTGTTTGTTCGAGTGAATGTGCGTGACTGCCTTTGTGTGCTTCTGTGTGTGCTTCTGCATACGTGTGCGTGCATACATATCTGTGTGTACCTCTGTGTCTGTGTGTGTGTGTGTGTGTGTTTCTGTTGGACACCATAGCACGGCGCAGGCTTCGTGTCTGGTGGATGAGCCGCGGCACATAGGGCAGTACAAATACCCCGAGCAGCTTCCAGGCCAGCTCTATGATGCCGACACGCAGTGCAAGTGGCAGTTTGGCGCCAAGGCCAGGCTGTGCAACCTGGACTTCGTTAAGGTAATCACGCTTCTTCCCGCTCATTCAACTCCCTCTCATGGGTTCAAGAAATGGACAAACAAACAGAATGGCTAAGAAGAGCATAGGGAGTTGCCGAACAGACAGATATTGTGTTAAGGGTACATTGCTGATCCTTCACACGCATACACGCAGGAAAACACACACACACACACACACACACACGCACACACGGTGATCGGCTCATCCTAGTGGGCGAACGCACACATGCAGGGACCTTGCGGATGGACTTGCCAATTCATCAACTCTTGGAACTGGCTGTGGGCCCCATTGATAGAAAAAGCCCCCGCCGGGCTGTCCAAGAGTATGCGTCAGCCTGGAGGAATGGGGGCCCGGCTTTGCCTGCTTCTGTCTCTGCCTCGGCCCTGCGCGACCCGACCCGCTTCGCCCTTCTGCACCGGACCGCTCCGCTTGTCTCATGTATACATTGACATGCAAACGAGGCCCATGAATGACTTGCTGAACCTATAGAAAAGGAGGCCTAAGCTTTTGGGAAAGTAGCCATGCTTTGCTTTGGGCCAGTTTAGGATTAACCTCGTAGCGTTAAGATGTGGCTTGCCTCCTGTTTGGCTGGGACCCATGTTTCTTTTGTTTGTTTCCTCCCCCCCTCAGACTAGGCTCTTACCTTGAATGAGGTTGTATGTGTCTCGATCATGCAAAACAGTGTGACCATCTCAATTAAGCTTGTGGATTTGGTGAAGGACAAGACCAAATCCCACCCCCCCCTTTCTCTCCTTACGTCGTGTAAACAACGCCGCATAATTAGCCGAGCGATCTCACGGATGAGACTTGCGGAGTCGTATGCTGGCACACAGAGATCAGTTCACATGGCCCCTTTTGGCCCTTCCCAAATCTGCCCCCTCCATGCCTTCACAATGCCAGCTGAAGATGGGCACTGGGCACTGTGCCAGCGGGGCATTTTTTACCCAATTATTCCCTGCAGGAGAAGGAAAGCAACGGCACAATAAGAGCGTGTTTCATTTCAGGCAGCAGATAATGATTGTGATGCTTTCACTGCTCAGAAAATCAGGGAGCTTTTAGGATGATCTGATCTGGTTGACCGGTGCCATCTGGTTGCATGATGTTGTATGGGTGTGTGTGTGTGTGTGTGTTTGTGTGTGTGTATGTGTATGTGTGAGCAGGACATCTGTAAGTCACTGTGGTGCCATCGGACAGGACACAGGTGTGAAACCAAGTTCATGCCTGCTGCAGAGGGGACTATCTGTGGCCTTGAAATGGTGAGTGTGCGTGTGTGTGTGTGGAGAGAGAAACAGAGTGTGTAGCTATGAATAATGTGTGTGTATGTCTCCATAGAATCACATTGTAAAAGTGAGCATTAAGAATGTTTTCATTATGAGAAATGTGGGAATAAAGACAAGTGGACACATATGTGCATGCACACATGTGCACACACACACACACACACACACACACACACACACACACAGACACATACACACCTGCAAGAGTGCTCTGTGCATTGTGTGAGGCTCTGTAAGGACACAGAGTTGAGGCTTGCTTTCTGCTGTGTAAGGTGATCATGGGGAGGAGGGGAAGTGCTGATGTGTGTGAGTGTGTGGTTTGGCATGCCTCGCCAGGTGTGTGTGTGTGTGTGTGTGTATGTGTGCGCAAGCTCTGGACCTTTTCCAACGCAGGAGCCTCATAGATCCAAGCCTAGAGTCTTCTAGGCTTTCATTCTCCCATTGCGACCCACCCTTTCCTTCTCTGTTCCGTTCTATTCTATTCCACTCTATTCTATTCTATTTCCTGTTTTGCCCTGGTCCTTGTTTAATTCCCCCCTTTCTGTCCCTGTCTTATTCTCTGCTTGTCCTGACTCCCCTGCTCACTTATTCTCTTTCATTTGCAGTGGTGTCGCCGAGGACAGTGTGTGAAGTTTGGCGATAACGGTCCCAGGGCCGTCAACGGGCAGTGGTCAGGCTGGTCCGAGTGGTCCGACTGTTCTAGGACCTGTGGAGGAGGGGTGATGTACCGAGAGCGCTCTTGCAACAACCCCAGGTAGACTTGATAGCACACCAAATCTATACACTTTACTATACTCTCTCCGGTTATGCTATGCTATGTTATATCTAATATACTCTACTGTGCTCTGCTCTACTGTACCCTATGCACTCTAGTATTATAGAAGAAAATGTCCAAGTTCCCTGGTGTTTGTTGCATCCCTAATCAAAGACTGAGCACATACTGTAATTGTGCATAGATAGGAGAGTTTGTATTGAAATAAGAGGAACCAGTACGGTGCTATTGTAGTGAAGGGTGAAAATGCAATGAGTATCTAGAGGGAGGGTGAAGAGAGAGAGAGAGACAGAGGAGATAACAAGCCACTTGAGGCAGGTGTGCTGCACATTCTGTTGTTGGAGACTGGAGAACTGCACTCACAGAACTTCACCTTTGAGCACTTTGCTCTTGTGCTTTTGGCTCAGTATGTGCGTGCATGCATATGTGTTTATGTTTGTGTGTGTGTGTGTGTGTGTGTGTGTGTGAGAGAGAGCGAGAGAGATCTGTCTTCCTCTCCATGTGTGTGTGTTTATCAGGTAAACATGGCTAGAGTCCCAGCTCTGTCAGCTGGCTCAGTGTTTGTTTCCCTACCTGTGTCAGGTCAGACAGCAGGAGCAGACCCAGAATCCTCCCACTGAAGCGCAGCACAGCCTCCTCTTCCCCAGGGCAAACAAAGAGCTCAGTGTTTGAGCCTCCTCTATGCTGCCAGGACTGATAGTAAACAACACACACACACACACACACACCACACACACACCACACACACACACACACACAAACTCACGGGGAGTTGTCTGTGGACACACAAACACATGCACACACACTCAGATAAAAGAACACTCTTTCTCTCTCTCTCTCAGACACACACAAGCGCACATGCACACACACACACACACACACACACACACACACACACATTCACGCACTCCCACACCAAGTGTTCACTTGAGCCTCTTTGCCAAAGCTGAAGGGTCTTTGCTGAGTGACAGGCTGTCTGGTTGCCATGCCCAAATGCAACCTCTGTGCCCTGCTCCAGGCACCTGTACTGCAGCACCCACCCAAACAGCACCCACCAAATCCATACATCCACTCACTGTGCCCTGCTCTAGGCCCCTGTGCTGCAGCACCCACCCAAACAGCACCCACACAAATCCACACATCCATTCTCTTGACTGGGCTTGCTGTGCTTCAGAGGAAGGCGACTATCACAGGGCCAGATTGCTGACCACCTTTGACCTCGGCCGTAATCTGGGATTAGGGGTTCCCCTGAGGCCATATCCGACAACATGCAGGAGAGCCTCTCTGGTTCTGGCTACCAGCTGACAGCTGGGATTGACAGGCGCACACACAAACACTTTGACATGCACACAGTCATCTGGGTCATGTGTACGTAATCTGTGATATAAACATGAAAGGCTAGTTTTATAGAGTCATCAGATCAGTAAACAAAGCATGTGAGAGTATGTGTTTGTGTATTTATGTGTGTGTGTGTGTATGTTAACAATGAGTGCAGAAATGCAGAGAGGGATATAAGTAGAGGAGGGAGAGAGAGAAAGAGAGCAAGAGAGAGAGAGAGAGAGAGAGAGAGAGAGAGAGAGAGAGGAGCCTGCGTTTTAGTGTTGATTAATGATGGAGATAATCTGTTAGTCACACCAGTCACTGATCTTCTGAAATACACTAGAGATCAGATAGACTGCAGATGTTCAGTAGAAACTCCTCATTTACAACACACTCTTTTTGTAAACGCATATTGTGTGTTTGGTTAGTTGGATGGATGGTTGGTTGGTTGTTGTATGTGTGTGTGTGTGTGTGTGTGTGTGTGTGTGTGTATGTGTGTGGGTGGGGGGGTGGGAGGTAAATTTTAGGGAGACACATTGGGCAATCTTGTTATTGCGGCCATTGCAGTTGTGTCCTCTGGGTTGACCCTTTGGGGTCTCTAAACGGCCGTCCTCTCCTCTCTTCCCCTCTCCTCTCCTCTCCCTTCCTCTCCTTTCCTCCTCCTCTCCTCTCCTCTCCTCTCCTCTCCTCTTCTGGTGTCTCCTCTCCTCCCCTCTCCTTTCCTCTTCTCTTTCCCTCTCTTCTCTCCTCTGCTGTCCACTCTTCTCCTCTCAGTGCTTTGGGCCCCAGACAAGACTAATAAAGCACATGCGTTAACATGGGCCCATGGGCTTTGGGAGAGCCTGTGTCGACTGGATTGGGATAACAGAGCACTCAGCCGTGCTGGAAAATCCTTTTCCTCATCAAAGACATGGCTTTAGGGAAGACCTGCTGTGTGTCTGTGTGTGTGTGTGTGTGTGTGTGTGTGTGTGTGTGTGTATGTGTATGTGTGTCTCTTGAGTGTCTGAATGAATGTGTGTGTGTGTGCACGCGCACGCACACATGTGTGTGTGTGTGTGTATGTGTATGTGTGTGTGTGTGTCTCTTGAGTGTCTGAATGAATGTGTGTGTGTGTTTGTGTGTGTGTGTGTGCATCTGTGTGCATGTGCAGGTATGGTATTTCCATAGCTGAATTGCTGTCTTTGTCTTTACTTGGATCTGCATTTAATTCTCCCTGAGCTGACTAGTGGTTCTCATATGATCCACATTAGTCTCTTTGATTAGGATAGGATACTTCTGTAGAGGCCTGCTGTTTTTTCAGTCTTTCAGTGTCTGAAAGGATGGTCATCTGAAAGGGAGGATGCTGGGATATGCAAATACCAGTGCCTGAGTTTAGGGCATATTCACAGATGACTGCCACTGCATTGATCCTAACAATATCCAGAAACTCTATTGTTTCTGCTTTTGCAGAAATCTGCCCTTATTTTGTTCATTCTCATACTGAAGGCATATTTACAGTTTAGATGTGTATTATCTCAAGGCGAATTGAAAGACATTGATCTATGCCCTGGATTCTGTCTATCTATGCCCTGGATTCTGTTCTTTTTACACCAAGGTCCTGTAACTCGTCAACAGACAGCATTTTTTTGGCTTGTTTCTTTCAGTTGTAAGTGAGTTTGTCAAGCCCTCTACCCCTCTACAGCCCCCCCGCTCCTAAATAAAGTGCTCTAGATGATCAGTGGAAGAGATCCTCTGCGGGAGGCCCGTTGACTAATGATAGCAGAATTACACAGCTGAGTTCACCACATGAAGACTCGTGTTTTGAAGCAATCTGTCAGATTGTCTTGTTTTTGCTGCTTCCCTCATTGTCTAATCACAGCTTTTTCAGGAGGGGTGGGGGGGGGGGGGGGGGGGGGTGTTGTTTAGGGGAAAGGAGGGGGTGGATTAGCCTAAATTCGACTCCCACTGTTATGACTCTCAACTTTGCCGTGTTTTCCATTGGCAGGCAAGGGTTAGGCACAGAACAGACAGCATGGCATTGTGTCAATCATGGATGCGTTTTTAAAATATGGCACGCCCGCTGTGACACTCCCTGTTTGGATGTCTGGAAAGGAAATATATGCCAGTTCCCCAAACACTCCTATTTATTCTCAGGATTTGCATTTAGATTTGAATTCTGAACTGTGGAAGTTGAACTGTGGAAGTAAAAAGGTCATCCTAAGTGAGACAGCCTGCAAGTGTTTAACAGGGGCGTAGTTCCTTTTCACAGCAGCTCTTTGGAACTCAGATTTTTTACTCTTTAATGGAAAAGAAATTAGTCAATATTGATTTATTCGTTAAAACATTTTTTGCTGACTTCAAATTTTTGTAATTATAAGTGCCTAAATCAACGTTCTTAATCATTTTTAGCACCATGTATTTTGGCCTGTCTTGAACCCACACCCTGTATGAATTTAAACTTTATCACCTGCCAATACAATACAGTTCAGATGATTGTCATTCCCTGGTGCTCAGCCTTTTGAGAAATGAAGGCTTATCCATCTCAGACAACACCTGCAGTCTCTGTAGGCCACCTGTTTCCAGACCACCACTCTTACTCCAGAAAGACGATCCCTGTGTTGCGGTTAAACTGTTTGGACTGACCAATGGTCTTCCAGCTGGAGGTGGTGGTGTGTGGCCCATGCCAGGAGATGTTGTCTTAATCATAAGCATAGCTCAGTGTTTATCCACAAACGTGACCACACCATATAGGAAATTCCCCTGAATTTCCCCTCTAACATTTTGTGTGTCTGTGTGTGTGTGTGTGTGTGTGTGTCTGTGTGAGTGTGTGTGTGTGTGCGTGCGTGTGTGTGTATGTGTGTGTTGATTCGATCTTCATAACTGCTGCCAATAACATAAATAGTTTGGCATGTTGCCAGGCATGGAGGGAAAGAGCAGTGTTTTCTATCAGGTTGCCATCTCTCCCATCTCTCTCTCTCTCTGTCTCTGCCATTTCTCTCTCTTATGGGATCGTAAAGTGGGTTTACAGCGCTGGAAACATTGTGTTAATTGGCAGCGTGTGCCACCCCTGGACTCACTGCCTGACAGATCAAGGCCATGGGAGGGTTGAGGGGGGTGGGGTGGTGATGGTAGTATGAGGGTTGGGGGGAACTCTACCTCACAGGATGGTGTCAGGGAGGTCTTCTCGGGGTCAAGAGGTCATGGGGAGAAGATAGTGAGCAGACACCTGATCTGAAAGGGTTCTGTCCATAGAGGAAAGCCGAGCATGCCTTTGATTTGGCATGGATGGTCTAGTGGACATACATGTAGATGCAGAAAGGGAGGGTGAGGAGACAGAGTTAGATATAGCCTGTGTTTGTGAGAAGCATTAGAGACTGTTGATGGGCTTATGAAGCGGAGCTAAGAGAAACTAATAGGTGTGTTTGTGTTTGTATGTTTTTGCTCTGGGGAAGTGGGCTTAGACAGCTGACTCTACTGCCCCTTTTTTGGAAGGCGGGTACAGTGAAGAGAGGTGCAAGGGGCGCTCACTATACAGACAGAAAGCAAGCTTGACCTTAGAACGTGGATGTCACGTTCCCATAAGATATAATACTGCCTGGGGTCCTTTTAGCAGAGAGAAGCATAGTGAGAGATAGAGTGAGAGGGGGGGAGAGCAAAGAAGAGAAAGAGAGAATTCTGTCTTTTGGCTTTTGGCAATAAAGAGCAGCTTGTCTGTCTGACAGACAAGCATCAGCTTAGACAGTCCCTGGACAGCATAAACAACCCCCCCCCCTCCACACACACACACACACACACTCCACCCAGATGTTGCATGTCACAAACCCTGTTCATCTCCCCCTCTTCAACACCCTCCTAACCCCCTCCGTTCTCCTTCGGCCACCATGGATCTCTCCTTCTCTCTCCCTCCCTCTCTATAGAGCCCTAAGCACTCTAGCATACGGGCCATAGGGCTCCATGCCTAAGCCTTAATAGGATCAGGCAGAGCCACAGTACTGTGCTGTGCAGAGAAGCCCCTGTATGAGGCGAGTGGAGCTACCAGGGGGGTTTTACTCTCTTAAACTGGTGGTCTCTTCTGTGTCAGTCTCATATCTGCTTGAGGGAATCCCCACAGACTGATGAAGTGTATACGGCGGCCACGTTTGTGTGTCAGTGAGGCTTAGGGGAAATGTACGACTTAAGAGAAACGCTCCACAGTTAGGATTAGGCATTGTAGTGGTCCTAATGGACTTGCAGTGTTCCTGATATTGGTGTTTTTCTTATTGTTGATGATGAGGAGGATGAAGAGTTGTACTGGCTTGAGCGTTCCCTGGTATAGCAGCAACCGCAAGGCTGGGAATCGTTTCTCAGTTTTGCAGAAATGCCTTTCGTCCTCTTGCAACTTATGGAAAAGTGATTGTAGATACATGTGTGTATACTGAAATATGTCAAATATATATATCTATTTTTTATTTATATATTTATTTTATTGCATTGGAGAGGGCCCAGGAGCTTTCACTCACATATCACCACACCTGCGCACATGTCGAGAAGGAACGCACTCCGTCTGTGTCATCCTCAGCCTGTCTGGCCTGTACAACTCAATTTGTCTTCAGTCCACAGCTGCACATTCAGCTTAAAGTCTAAAGCTCCCCCATCCTCCCCTCCTCGCCCATCAGCACACACACACACACACACACACACACACGCACACTCACCTCAGTTCATTAAATGTCCAAAGCTCACTTAAATAGCTTCTCACGTAGCCTTTGAAAGCCAGAAGTGTGATTTATCTGCTGAGTGTGGTGTGAGGAGGGGGCGATAATGCCCTGTTATTTACCTGCGTGGCTCTGCCAGGGTGCTGGGCCCATGCTGTCTTTGATCATTAAACAAACACCAAGGTGCCGATTGATCTTTAAGAGTGAGTGGAAGTCACACCTGTCCCTTTAATGAACATAATCTCTCTCTCTCTCTCTCTGTCTGTCTCTCTCTCTCTCTGTCTTTCTTCTTCTCTCTCACTCTATCTCTGTGAATGGAGAATAATGTCAGAGAATAGTTGCATAGGCTCACACAGAAGAATACACATACCTACACAAACACACACACACACACAATCCATGGAATACACAGACACACATGTGCATGTGTTAATGCATGCTCACACATCACATGCATGAACACACATTCACACAAACATGCACGTATGTACATGCATGAATGCTTACATTCAAATAACCACACTCACACACACACACACACACACACACACACACAGACAGTGTGTGCCCGGGGTTGAATCCTGGCTGTACTCCAACAACACAAAAGAGCCTGTGCAGAATTCGAACGTTTTGCTTTGAGGTTTTTCTGTGCTGGTGTGGGAACATCTCCTCTTAAAAAACAGAAAAAAAACAGCACCCCTCCACTTTGAACATGAGAAGACCACTAGTTAGAACCATATACTCCAGGAGACCAGGACCATCCAACGCCCAGACTCTCTCTCTTTCACACACTTTTTCTCTGTCTGTCTGTCTGTCTCTCTCTCTCTCTGTGGGCATACTGGGCTTTGGAGCAGGGCACAGGCGGTGGCACTGGGTGGCATTCCTGTGGTGGTGCTCCAGGGGTGGAGGCCTGTGTTCGCTCCTTTCACCCTGGCTGTCTCCACACTGAGCACATGTGGCACATTGTAAGCGGTTCAAAACATGTGGGCAGAGACCGCAAATGTTGCAGTGGTGGCAATCCAGGGGCCCTGGTTGAAGCAGTTTTGCCCCATCCCTCTGTGTATGAGTGTGTGTGCTTGTGTGTGTGTGCATGTTTTCTCTGTGTGTGTACAAGTGTGTGTGTGCATGTTTTCTTTGTGTGTGTACAAGTGTGTGTGTGCATTAAATGCATGACAGTTTGAGGTTTTTGTCTCTGTGGTATTGGATGCTGAGAACCCATCCATCCTTGTACCATAGCCCCATGTTTTAAACCTCTTTGAATAATTTTGCCCATCCCTTTGTACCTATCTAAGGCCTTATTGTGTTGTTGACAAGTTTGGGATGGTGGAACTCTCCGGTAGGTTTGTTCCATCAGCAGCTGTCACTGAGGACAAAACCACTGCATCTGGACATGACTATGGTAATCCTATCTGTCCATTTTGTCACCCAAATTGCAATTCCATCTACTGAGACCTTCTCGGTGATCCCGACTGTTGTGTCGTGTTCGAAACCCACCTATAAGCACAGCAAGCAAAGGGGTAATCCAAGAGTCACAGCTTGAAAGTGCATTACATGCCTTCTAGTGCTGCAGCAGTGCAGGCGTGATGGGAATCTCACACCTCATACGTTCACATGGAGAAGGTGTGATGCCAAGGAGTGTCGAGTGAGCGCACTCCTCAGGTCAGCAGAGGGGACCTGCGTGCTTTGTCATGATTTAATATCTGAGAATGGACGAGCAACACCCTGAAATTCCCTTCCTCCAAGCACCAGCCGTTTGATGGATGCTTTCTGAGGCCGTGCAGCTGACATTTGTTTTTTTTTTTCCACATTTTTTTTCTTTCTTTTCGTTTATGTCTCTCTGCCTTTCTTTCCTCTTTTCTTCCCCTCTCTCATCTCCTCTTCTCTCCTCTCCTTCCCCCTTCTCTCCCCATTCCTGTCTCTCTTCTTTCTCCCTCTTTTCTCTCGCTCTCTCTCTCTCTCTTTTGCTCTTTCTCTCACCATGTGCTAATTGTGGGTTATTTCTGCCTAAAAGCCCACAGTACAACGGGAAGTTCTGCATGGGTGCCAGCCGCCTGTACCAGCTGTGCAACACCAAGCCGTGCCAGGCCAATGCCGTGGACTTTCGTGCCCAGCAGTGTGCTGAGTACAACAGCAAGCCTTTCAGAGGATGGTACTACAAGTGGAAGCCATACACCAAAGTGGAAGGTATGGGAGCCATTTGTGTGTGTGTGTCTGTGTGTGTTTGAGAGTGTGTGTGTGTGTGTGTGTGTGTGTCTGTTTGAGAGTGTATATGTGTGTGAGTGTGTGTGTGTGTGTGTGTGTTTGAGAGTGTATATGTGTGTGTGTGTGTGTGTGTGTGTCTGTGTGTGTTTGAGAGTGTATATGTGTGTGTGTGTGTGTGTGTGTGTGTTTGAGAGTGTATATGTGTGTGTGTGTGTGTGTATGTGTTTGAGAGTGTATATGTGTGTGAGTGTGTGTGTGTGTGTGTGTGTGTTTGAGAGTGTATATGTGTGTGTGTGTGTGTGTGTGTCTGTGTGTGTTTGAGAGTGTATATGTGTGTGTGTGTGTGTGTGTGTGTTTGAGAGTGTATATGTGTGTGTGTGTGTGTGTATGTGTTTGAGAGTGTATATGTGTGTGTGTGTGTGTGTGTGTGTGTGTGTGTATGTGTGTTTGTGTGTGTGTGTGTCTGTGTGTGTTTGAGAGTGTATATGTGTGTGTGTGTGTGTGTGTGTGTGTGTGTGGAGGTGGGTAGTTCTGTATGTGAGAGAGTATGGTGTGTATGTTTTTGGTTATTTGTTGGACTGGGGCGATGGTGATTTTGTGTTTGTGTGTGTTGGTGTTTGTGGCTGTGTCTTTGTAGTTTGTTTATATTTATATGGGCCGCATGTGTGTGTGTGTGTGTGTGTGTGTGTATGTGTGTGTGTGTGTGTGCCCATGTTTGAGTGTGTGTGAGGTTGTTCATAAATAAATGTCCCTGTAGTTGCACACATAATGCCTCCACAAAGCCCTGAGAGGAAGTTTTTATTGGAAATTCCAAAGTGTGAGATTGACTTTATAAATCATGTAACATTGAACACACACACACAAACACACACACACACACACACACACACACACACACACACACACACACACACACACACACACACACATACCTTTTCTCTCACTCATTCTTATACACACACCTACACACACACACGGTTAATGTTTACTAACAGCAGAGTCATTAGGAAATTTGGATTTCTTCAATCCCTTTCATTGCCATGCTGTTCAGACCTGCCTCGATGCTTCCAGCGCTGTACACTCACTTCCCATTTGGCAAAAACACGTTGTTGTCAAAAACACTAATCTCCCCTCTATTTGTTTCTGACAAAACGTGTTTAGTGACACACCTCCAGCGGCCAAGTGTGTACCCTGTGTGAGCCCCCGCTGGAGAGTAAGGGGGAGAGTGACACTCAGGGCAGCTCCTCTACCTGCAGTGAGTTCCGCAGGCTGCCCTGGGCTCCCCCATTCACCAGGCGTGTGGCCACCTGCCTTCCATCACAACTCAAGCAAGAGGGAATATTTTGGAAGCCCTCAGGGGCAGGCTTTTGTGTGTGTGTGTGTGTGTGTGTGTGTGTGTGTGTGTGTGTGTGTGTGTGTGTGTGTGTTTGAGAAAGAGAGAGAAAAAGAGAGGGAAAGAGAAGACTGATGAGGTGAAAAGGCAAGCAGAGAGAGAGAGAGACAAAGAATGAAAGAATGAAAGAAGTTAAGAAAGAAAGAAAGAAAGAAAGGCTAGAAAGATAGGATGCTGGCTGGTGCCCCCATTAATGTGTTGTACAATGATTAGCAATGCTAAGTGAGGCAGCCTCCAGCCTCCCCCTCCAGGGGAAGGAGCTGACACTGGGGCTCAGTTTATCTGCAGGCATCCCATGGCTCTCAGTGTGGGCAGGGCCTTTGTGCTCAGCATGCCCTCCCCAGCCCTGGCACACGTTCAGAGGGCAGCGCCAGGTAGGAAGAGGTAAGGCACTTACCCTTCTGCCCCCAGGCTTTGAGTGCCAGATCCAATCGCGTTAAAGCCGCACATCTTCCCCCATCGGGATGCCTGGGGCTAAGACGAAGGACGGCGCAGTTAAGTGATTTGGATTCATTGCACAATTATCCTCCTAACTTGGTGGGTTGGGATTAAAGGCACAGTGTGTAGTTCTTTGTTCTTTGTTATTCGAAGGGCAGTGTTCTTTTAGTGCACATATAAGAGAACCACTGGAGAGGGACTATGGAAAGTGAATACTTTACCTTATATGTCTGCACATATAAGCATCGTAAGTCTTAAGGATTATTTAATGGATTTGATGACATGCTTCACAGCCAGAAAACCCAATAAAACTCTTTACATTTACATTACATTTACATTTATGCATTTAGCAGACGCTTTTATCCAAAGCGACTTACAACTCATCAACTATCAATTTTTTCAGGGCCAGTCTCCCCTAGAGCAACTTAGGGTTAAGTGCCTTGCTCAAGGGCACAACGGTGGCAGCCGGGATTCGAACCCACAACTTTTCAGGCTACTTACACGCTAGCCAGGTTCCTTAACCACTACGCTACCACCCCCCTCTTTACAATGAAATGTCAGTGAGATAAATGGCCAAGATCCAAACTAAAACATAAATGTAAAGGATCAAAAATGGTGCTGTAGCACCTGGAAGAGTACAATAGACAGTGATTCAATAGCTTAGATGGAGATCATATATATGTGCATTATTTAAAGACCAGTCATAAAACTGGCTACATGGGTGGAATAAGATAAATGTGGACACATCCAGTGTCCGGTGCCTCTCATATATTTGCATGTGGAAGTTTTTGGTTTGAATGCATTGCGGCGCAGCTGGACTTTGCTGAGAGAGTTTGCACAGTTCGTCTGGCGTCTAAGTCGACGACCTGCATGGCGTGTCTCGCTGCTCGGAGTCTTGGAGTCGGGGCGTGAGTCTCGTCTCTCTTCCCGTATTTCAGACTCTGTGTGAGATCTGTGCGGGGCTCACCCTTGTGCATACCATGCTTTATGGGCCCATTTGTAACAGCTTGTCAAGCTGATTCCCCCCTCCACCTTTTAGTGTGTTCTGCTGGCGTGGTGTAATCCAGCCTCGGCAGCGTAACGTGCCTCTGTCCGTACGGCCATGCTGTCCGGCCCACGGTGTGGCTTTGTAACTGATCCAGTCTGCCACTATTCTGCCTGAGGAGATTTACTATGAGTGTTCAGCGCTCTCCTTGAGCATGAATGTATCTGTGTGTGTTTGTGTGTATGCGTGTGTGTGTTTGTGTGTATAACAAAAAGGGATAATTCCATGCTTGTTTGGAAATGTATGTCTTACATATGCAGGTAATGTACCATGCATACACATTGTGACTGCTACTGAGTATAAAAAAGACAGTTATAAAGAGGAAATGAGACAAACACAAAAGCATGCTGTGCATGAAAAGAAAAAAAAAAGAGAAGAGAAAAAGAAAACATGCCCAATTAGTCCTTTCACCATACCAATCTCTCTCCATTAATTTACTTCATTTCTAACAGCCAGCCATGACTGCTTCAGCCGCAGACAGGAATTACAGGGATTTAGGCTAGTTAGACGGCTTTTACTTTACCGCGGTGCGGATGCCAGCAGCGCACACCTGGGTAAACGCTCACAAGGCCCTCACAGTGCCTGGGCCCATCTGTTTCCCTGTCCCCCTTCTCTCTTGTAAAAATAAGAAATAGCAGTGATCACGCTGAGAGAGCCCCAGGTAATGAAACTGCCCCAGTGGTCATTTTCAAACGACAAACACGTCCATGGAGCATCAGTTCATTAAAATGCCCCAAATTCCTGTCCTTGTCTGTCGCACACAGATGAGGATATCTGCAAGCTGTACTGCATCGCTGAGGACTTTGACTTCTTCTTTGCCATGTCCAGCAAGGTGAAGGACGGGACCTCATGCTCAGACCACAGAGCCGACGTGTGCATCGAGGGCATATGTGAGGTAGGAGAGGGAATAGGAGGCTGTAGGGGTTACAGTTGCATTTGAAATAGTTTAATTCGCATATATTCGCATGTACCACATTTCTGTCCAAAGACGTCAATCCCACAGCTGGTGAGAACATGTGGCTTGCTTAGTTCAGTTTTTATTCGCATTACACAGTTGATGGAAACGCATTCAGACAGGCAAATTTTTGAGCTAAAATTTTGTTAATGCGTATATGAAATGCGAATAAATTGAATGGAAACCCAGCTAATGTCTGTGCCTGTAACGACTGCCTTTGTTTGTTTGTTTGTTTATTAATTTGCTTGTTTTTTTTCTTGCTCAGTCAGTGGGCTGTGATCAGGTACTTGGGTCCAAAGCCTCTCTGGATGCTTGTGGTGTGTGCAAAGGAGACAACTCCACATGCAAGTTCCACAGAGGGCAATACACCTTGCAGCACCGGGCCAATGGTAAGTCATCCAACAGGGCACCAGTGATGGGGGGGGGTGGTAGTGGGAGGGGAAAACTTGAGTGATGAGATCAAAAGATAATGGCACAGGGGAGAGGAGGATGAGAATAGAAGAACAGAGAATGTAAAGAGGAAAGGAAAACCTATTAGTCTTGTTCATAGAAAGAAAAGAAAGAAAAGATCTTATGAAGTTGAAAGAGGGGTTTGTATGGGGGGACTGACTGAAAAAAATTTAATAAAATCAAATAAGAGAACACGAAGAGGAAAACAAGAAAGGGAAGAGAAAGAAAAGTAATGAGGGTAAAACATATAGGAAAAAGAGATGACAGAAGAGAGATGACAGGATACAAGCTACGAAGAAAGAGAGACAGAGGAAAACAAGAGAAAAGAGGAGAGCTTTGTTCTGTGGGCTGAGTGAAGCTGTCTTAACTTGACAGGAGCAGTGATGTGAGTGTGGAAGGAGACACCACATCACATCTCAGCACACCCAGCACTCAAACCACTACATATACACTGCAGTAACATCCATAAGTCCCCTGCACCCATATTAGACTCATCTCTGTACTATCACACACATGCAGTATAGCTTTGTCTATGACCCCCTATACTTTTGTTTGCACAAAGTAGAGAGACCCAGTCCATGTGTGTGTCTGTGGATGGTTGCATGTGAGAATGTGTGTATGTGGGTTTGGTGGATTATATCACAAAATGAAAGGGCCGCTTATCTCTGTGGAAGTGTTTAATAGGGGAGAAATGGGCTTGAGAGTCCAAGGAATCTCTGCAGTCATCTCCCTCAGTTAGAGTGAAGACAAAGCTGATAAGCTGACAGGTGCTTCTCATTTCAACAGGATTTTCAATGCCTCTGACCCAGACTGATGACTCTTTGTCTGATTTTTCTTCTCATCTTCTGCCCTCCTTAATCCTTCCCTCCTTTAATTCTCTCTCTCTTTCAATCCACTTCTCTTTCTCTCATTCTTGCTTTTTTACTTCCTTTCTGTCTCTCTCTTTCTCTCTCTCTCTCTTTCTTTCTCCCTCTCATCTTATCAGAATATTATCCGGTGGTCACCATCCCTGCGGGGGCACGCAGTGTGTATGTGAGGGAGATGGAGGTGTCCACCAGCTATCTGGCCGTGCGGAGCCTCAAGCGCAAGTACCACCTGACGGGCGACTGGACGGTGGACTGGCCGGGAAAGTTCCAGTTCGGAGGAGCCACCTTCCACTATCAGCGCTCTTTCAATCACCCAGAGAGCCTGTATGCTGCGGGGCCCACTAATGAGACACTGGTCTTTGAAGTGAGTGTGCCCCCCTCCCACCAGCCTGTGCTCTATACACACCAAACTCACACACATTACACGTCACATACCTACACACATGAACACACACACACAAACACACCACACACACACACGCATACACCACACACACACCACACACACACGCACACACACACACACATTACCACACTACACACACACACACATGCACACACACACAGAGTCACAGTCACACACACACAGAGCCCACCTCTTCCGCCATCCCTACTTCTCCAGCTGGCCCCTCAGTGGCCTGACACCCGTTAGCGAATTAGCCGTGACAGCGCTTTGGCAAGCATGCTCGATGAAAACAAGGGCCGGTCACACACACAGTGATGTTGCCGACGGTGGTTATGATGGAG
Organism: Tenualosa ilisha; assembly: GCA_015244755.2. Lineage (NCBI taxonomy): Eukaryota > Metazoa > Chordata > Actinopteri > Clupeiformes > Clupeidae > Tenualosa > Tenualosa ilisha. The sequence goes on from PYXC01000629.1 coordinate 2,276,017, forward strand.
ATTAGATGAATGGGTGGGCAGGGGAAGTGTTTGGATGTGTTCAAGAAAATGTAAAAAATGAAAAAAGGTTAAGAGAGAAAAAAAGAAAGCGAACGGTACCGCAGCTGCGATTAGCAGCACTAGCTCTGTGCATGCTACTGTGTGGGCTTATAATCAAGGGGGCTGTGAGCAGTGACTCTCTCTCTCTCTGTCTCTCAGAGGTGCCGGTTCAAACGGGCCGCTTGGAGCGGATGGCACCGAGGGCTTTGAACTCGTTGCTCCCGCCGCTTGGAAGTGACCGACTCAGAGTGGCACTGGCAGGGAGTCTGCCTGCGGGCCTTTGAGCTGACGTGACTGGGCTCGGTTGTGTTTTGTGTGCATGTGTGTGTGTGTGTGTGTAGAGTGTTTGTGTAAAGTGTTTGTGTGTGTGGTGGGCTCTAACAGTGAATTACAAAGCATTTTGAATTGTGTACTCCAGAATAGAACTGAAGAGCCACAAAAGAGAAGTAGGAGGAAAATGAAAGAGAGAAAGAGAGGAAAGAGAGAGGAATGGAAAGCAAGAGAGGGGAAAGAGAGGGAGAGAGAGAGGAAGAGAGAAGGGGGAAAGGATTCAAAAGGACGGGAATATGCCGCTGTCCTCACACACGCCAACAATTCCTGGAATTTTTCTGTGATGAAAGGAAAGGTCATTCATGCTAAATATCTGTGGGAAAAATGAGGAGGACGTCAGAGCCAAAATGTGCACTTCAGAATTAGCGTTAGATAATGTACAATTAGAAACATGTTCCATCAGAGCAACACAACTGAGATACTGTCATTGAATAATGAATTATTTCCATGGACAATCGGTGTCAGATAGACAGATTGATGTGCAGATATTGCCATTCTAGCGCCGCCTAGTGCTTCCGCTCAATATCACGTTTTACTTCAGCACAATCAGGGATCTCTCCATTAGCTTAGGTTTCCTCTGACAAAAGTTTGGCTGGGTTGTGAGAAAACAGGGCTCTGGCACACCCAATATTTTTATAGTTCACAGAAAGTATTTGCCCATGAGGAAGGAAACATACAGGATTGAGGGATCCCAGATGCTTTGCGCAAAGTGAAACAATGTGAAAGCGTATGGTGCGTCAGGCCTTGTACAGATAGACAAGTTCTTTACTTTCACCGAATGCTGTATCAGCTAAAGTGAAAGTGGTTGATTGTTGATTGAGTGACAGTTGATGGTCATTTAGACTAATGAAGAAAATACTGTGTGTCCATAGACATTAGACATAGTCTATACATAGACAAAGTCTGAAGAAATACACACATAGACACATGTATTATTTGTGATTTGTGTCTCATTAGTTTTTCTCCTTCTTTGAAGACTTTTATCAGACACAGGATCTCTCAGTCCAAGTGTAAATATCTTCTGACAGAGTTGCTCTGGGGGTCTACAGCCTGAGAGAATTTTCTAATCTGACAAGACACATTAAGTCTGCTGGTTTGCTGGTCACCAGACACACACAGGCAAGACCTCAGAAACGCTTTATTGTTATTAGGCATTGCACACACTTTTTTCCCCTGTCTTTAAAGATTTTCTTTTTTTACAATTTAGCTTCTTATTGAGATAAAGGCGCTCGTGAAAGATATAGAGCTTTGAAGCGCTTTAAGCTTGCCTCGCTTAACGTGCTTTCATTCGGAGCTGATTCGACCAGTCTTTGATCTGCACCCTGTGCTGAGCCTGTACATTACGTAGGCTATAACATCCACCCGGGGCCCTGCAATGCATTGGACATGCCAGAGGCTGTGTTAATTCGCTCTCTCTTTCTCCCTCTCCCTCTCCCCATGTCCCCTGTGTGTGCATGTGTATTTGTGTGCGTGTGTGTCTGTGTGTGCTTGTGTGTGTGTGTGTCTGTGTGTCATGTGTCCACTGGGTGAGGGGTGCAGAGTAGCCACAGCAGCAAGCTGGGGTGGTGCTGATCTGATCTGCAGATGAGATGGCATTAATCTGTCTAAGTATGCCCTGTGATTACACAGAATGGGGGAATGAGAAACACACACACACACACACACACAGACACAGAGAGAGAGAGAAAGAGAGAGAGAGAGAGAGTGAGTGAGAGAGAGAATGTGAGATTAAAAGATTAGAATTTCTGCAATTGAACTCCATAGATCAGAAGGGTGTTTTTTTAAGCACCCCAAAAGTGCAGGGCCCAGACTGAGTGGGTTGGACTGAGAGGGAAGCTGCAGTGTTGGGGCTTGGCCCTCGCTGGGGCATCCACTGCCATCCACTGCAGATGGCTGCTCACGGCCCCGAGACCCCGAGCCAGCGCCGAGACGACTGACGAGAAAATAAATTTCAAGGAACACGAGAGGTGAACTCCTGACAACTGGCTTAAATCATAACGTACCGAGAGGAAGGGGAGTGAGAAAGAAAGAAAACGAGACAGACAGACAAGACATAACACATGTAAATGTAGCGCTCCAGAGCAGAGAGGCCTCATTTGTAACGCTGTGAGGGATTGTTTCTCAGTGCTGGCTTGCCTTAGTGGCAGAGTACTTAGTGTGGTTTGAGAGGGCATGAGTTCTGAGTGGGCCACAGCAGTTGGGCACTAGCATGGGGGAGTGCCAGTCAGTTAGATTTACCACATGATCATCCATCATCATCCCCCACCCCCCACACATACGCACGCACATGCCCTCCTTCCACATGGCATAGGAGTCCGCTATTGCCCATTTTCTCTTGGGAGCACGCATGTGTGTGTTTGTGTGTGTGTGTGTGTGTGTGTGTGTACATGTGTGTGTTGTTGATCTGGGCAAATCGAGCGGTGAGCTTACCCCTGACGGCCTCATTAGTGAGGCGGTTGTTCTGGATGAGTCTTTGGCGCTGTTCTGTCATGACCCGGCAGGTCAGGGTAATTACTTGGAAAGAAACTCGTGGACTCCCTTTGAGTCTCAGGTGTTAGGAGATGCTAGACAGCGCTGGAGTTTTGCAAACACTTCAGAAACAAGGGAGGGGAAAAAGTTCGAGAGAGAGGGATGGAGAGATAGAGAGATACAGTAGAGGGAGATGCAGAGAGACCAACAGAGGAGGGAGAGAGGCAGAGAATTCACGTGGAGTAGAAACTTCTGTCCCAGTATGTCAGAGCTTGGGCTTGTAGCCATACTGGGGTAGAGTTCAGTTTGCCCTGATCTGAGGTCAGTGGAGGAAAGCTGTTTTTCTGGGCCTGTGCCTGAAGTCAGGTGACCTGCTAGGTCACAGATGTAGCAGACACCCCCTACACAGACACGCACACACACACACATACACACACACACGCATGCACCCACCCACATGCAGTCACGAACGCACTCACTCACACACACACACACACACACACACACACACACACACACACAAACTATGCATACATTCACATACCCATCCACATGCCCCCACATTGTTTTCTATGTCATTCTCTTTCTCTGAAGGCTCTGCCAGTAATAAATTGGCATCTGGTCTGGGACAGCCTGGTGCACACGGGGTCTCATGGACAGCATCCAGAAGTAGATTTAGTGTGAGAGTCGAGGGGGCCAAATTTGTGAGTGTTTTCATCGACTCGTCAGCTTCAAGGCCTGTTCATGCATTTCTCACATAAGCCACACACATGCACACATACACACACGCACTCACACTCACAGATGTACACAGGTCTGTTTTACTGACATGTTTTAGTTTAGTTATCTATTGTGTCGTCTGCATGTTAGGCTAGTGTTGATTGCAAAGTTCACTGATCCTATGGCAGACTGTAAAAGTGAATGGACACTTACTGTACATGTGGTATCCTCCTAGTAGCTCATGGGGATTGCAATGTAACAAAGCCAACGTACTCCCCCATAAGGGAGGTGGAGAGAGTTCCAAAAATGGCCTTGCACGTAAGATGAGGAGAACAGACCAAAAATGACCACTTTGTTCAACTGTAAGGCTGTATATTTTACTGATGGGGAAACAACACACACACACATACACACACACACACGCTCATCATCTGGTTTGCACAGAAGTCTATGCTAGCATGCTAGCATTAGTACTGTTGTATAATGAAGAATTTACCCCAGGGGCTTTCAAAGACTGATTTTGTCTATTGTGACCATGGTGGGAGTAATCTTGTTTCACCCTGTGGAGACCATCAGATGTTTCCTACTGGTGCGTGACCCCTTGCTGGGGTCAAGGGGTCAATCCATCCATAATTAGAGCATGTGTACCAGACACTTAATCTGTCAGGTAATTCCCCGTTCACCACGGACTTTCACTGCCTCAGAATTGGGATTGAGAAACACACAGAGTTTTACACACAGAGGCTTCATGGACTGGACGTGATCTGGTTTGGAGTAGGCTCACATGTGGCTAGAGAAATTCTCCCTTTCTCTCCCCTAGACCCAATCCCTTTTAATGAGACTCTCATACCACTCGCTGTGTTGTTTTATGGGGGTTTAATTGCAAATTTATTTTAAGTCCATTCATTCTTGTATTTACAATGGCAAAACACTGAGAATTGTCTGAAGGCGCTTTATAGAGTCTAGAGACTGACCCCTAACTGAGTTTACAGTTCAATCAGTGTAGGGGATTAAGTAGTCTTGAGGGTGGCCTTTGATGGTGTGTGTGTGTGTGTGAGGGGATGGCGTCTTCTGCACGAATGGTCTACAGCAGCACAGTGCTGACCACTGTCAGTACCTACTGACCTGAGATAGACGGCTCGCTACGGCTTTTTGGAGCTACGTTTAGCTTCGTTCACGGTTCACCAGAGGTGCAGCAATTCAGAAATCACGCTCCGAGACTCCGAGACTCCGAGACCACCCACCCACCCAACCACCGCCAGCAGTCACGACTTAGAACTCTCGCGGGCGGACACACACGAAAGGACATTCGCAATCGGAGCAAAAAGACACGCTCACGGGGGAAATACACCTAAATCTTCCCTTGGGGCCTGTCAGGACTTACAGTGTCTCTCCCCCTCTCCCTTTATTTCTTCCCTTCTCTTTTCTCTCTCTGGCTCTCGCTTTGAATCAGTCCCAAATCATGTTTGTCAGTCAAGTTGCTGAGCACTATGTAGACAGTAATATCATTGTTGTACACGTTTTTTTCTTTTTTTCCTCATATCCACCTCTGTCTTTCTGTCTGTCTGTCTGTGTGTCTGTCTGTCTGTCTGTCTGTCTGCTAGATCCTCCTCCAGGGCAAGAACCCAGGAGTGATGTGGGAGTACACCTTACCCCTCCCTGAGAAGAAACCCAACTACACATGGGGAGTGGTGCGCTCAGACTGTTCAGCTCCATGTGCTGGAGGTGAGTGTGTATATGTACACAGTGTGTGTGTGTGTGTGTGTGTGTGTGTGTGTGTGTGTGTGTGTGTGTGTGCACACTCTTGTCTCTTTGTTTGAGTACCTGTGCATGCATGTGTCTGAATGGGGTGTTTATTTTTCTGTGGTTATGAGGGAGGAACACATTGTCTTTCAGTCTTTCATCTGCCTCTGTGTGTTTGTGTGTGTGTGTGTGTGTGTGTTTGGAGGTTACAGGGTTTGCCCAACTCGATCAAAAGCACCTTTGTGAACGACAGAGAAAGGAGAGAAAGGGAAGCACACTCCCCCTCCCTCCTCCTTAGACCTCCAAAAGTGCCACTTTCTCATTCAACTCCGCAGTGTGTGTGTGTTTATGTGTGTGTGTGTGTGTGTGTGCGTGTGTGTTTGAGTCTGTGTATGTAATCAGCAGTGTTTCCTGTGTGTGATGTGTGCTTGGTTAGTGACGTATTTTTGTGCTGTGTGTGTGTGTGTGTGTGTGTGTGTGTGTGTGTGTGTGTGTGTGTGTGTGTGGTGAGAAGGTCTGCTTACCGAGCCTCTGTTACCTCTATTCCCAGTGGGGAAGGCAGGCAGACAACACACGAACAAGCCCTGTGCAGGCATCCCTGTCTGCGCCCCTACTCCCTTTCATTCTTCCTCTCCTTTCTTTCTCTCTTTTTCCTCTGTTTCTTTCATTCATGCTTTTCCTCACAGTACACGTTCCTTTTTTCCAACCTCCTGCATCGCCGGCAAAAGTGGAAGACTGGAGCCTTTGTCCACCAACCCCCCTACCCCCCCCCCCCCCCCCACACACACACACTCTCACACACACACACACACACACACACACACACACACACACCGCTCCTTCTTGCCAGTCTCCAGCGCTGCCATCGATACACACTGGAACATGAACTTGTGTTGGAGTCGGGGCTGGCTGCGGCTTCCACTTCTGCCTCTCTTTCCCTGTCTCATTCAGCCCTGCGGTCCAAGGGCACGCTTGGACGAGCCTGTGTGTGTGTGTGTGTGTGTGTGTGTGTGTGTGTGTGCGTGCGGAGACTCTGTTGATACCTCTGCGCAGACAGCTGGGCTTCTGCGAGAGTGCTGACACACATTTCAGTCCCGCTCTCTCTCAGTCAGCCATTGTTCAGCCGTGGCTGTAGTGGTGCTGGTTGCTGGTTGCTGGTTGGTGGCGGTGATGTTTGGTGGAGGAAGAGGTGGTCGAGGTGCCGGAATAAAAGCTGTGTGTATTTTCTCCTGCAGGACGAGTCTCAACAAAAGCCATCTGTCTGGAGGAGCAGCGTGTGCAGGTCAACTCCACGCTGTGCAACCCGCAGACCAGACCGGTGCTCGGCTCACACCTCTGCAACACACAACCCTGCCCGGCCTAGTAAGACTCCCTGTTCTCCAAACATGCTTGGTTAATACTGGTACTGTGTGTGTGTGTGTGTGTGTGTATGTGTGTGTGTGTGTCTGCAACTTGGTCACATGATCCACTGGAGATAGTAGGTTCAACATCACTTGCAATGTATACACACACATGAACACTGACCCACACAGACACACTTAAACACGTGCATAGTACACTTATGAACACACATTATATACCTATATATATATATATATATATATATATATATGTATATACCTTATAAACTGTGGCATACAATACAAGTGGTTAGACATACATTGGACACACTGGACCCTGTCCCATAGCCACGTGCTCCAGCCTGGGCAGTGTGTCCCACACACTTAGTGCGCTGGCCTGTGTGGTGCCTTTGCTGTGGGCAGGGCTCGGGCCAGCACTTGGGCGGCTGGGGCTACGCTCCGCCTGTCCCAAAGCAAACAGGATTAACATACCCTCCAGACAGGCCCTGCTCAGCCTCCCAGGCTCCCCAGCGCCTCGGCCACGCCACCGCTAAGCCACAGCCCTCTGGCTAACGCCCAGCTCTCTGGTGGCTCTTGGCCTGGCTGTAACACACACGGAAACATGCACGTACAGCATTGGCACATGCACATACACACACACACACACACACACGCAGGCATATCTATATACACATGGGTACACACTACATGTACTGATAAGGCTCGGACCAGGATGCACAGGTAAAATGAGAACGACGTGGAGGAAGCAAGAAGACAGAGCATGCCAAGATGAGAAGGCACTGGAAATAAAACATGAGGACAGTACATGACTGAAACCTGAAAACAGGGAGAAAATAGCTTTAAAAAGAGATGGACAGTGGCTTGAGTTGATGTGCATGGATTTGTGTGTGTGTGCGTGTGTGTGTGTGTGTGTGTGTGACAGAATTGCCTGGGGCCTTCCCTGCATCCTTAGAGACAGCTGACGTTGGGTGTCCGTCCCCCTCTGTGGTCTTATGGCCTCCTTTTCTCCCCATTCAGACTCCAGTCTCCACTGAGTGCAGGCCTGGCTGCTGGTGTGCTTGTGGTCAGGCTGATCAGGGGTCAGGGGTGAGCTGGGCTCTGATGGTCATCCTCCACTAGTCCACTGCGAGGGATGGCAGATTTTTTGCTGTTTTGCTGGGCCACTTTTGAACCCAATGGGCCATCTGAGGCTGGCGCCAGTTAGAAGGGTTTGCCTACCCTGATACACAGGCAGCAAGCTAGAGTTTCTCTCTCTCTTCCTGTCTTTTCTATGTCATGCTCTTTCAAAGTCTGTCCCTTTCTCCTCTTGGTGTCTGTATCACTAGATCCCATGACGTTTTTCTACCACTCCTTTCCTGCACCTTTATCTCTCATTTTCTCACTTTTCTAGTCTCTCTCTCTCTTTCTCTCTCTCTCTTTCTGTTTGACCCATTGTCCAGTTCTCTGTTGTGTGTGGGTGTGTGTGTGTGTGTGTGTGCACACGCGTGAGCGCGAGAGAGACGGCCAAGTCCGGAACGCAGGGAGGTGTGAGTGATGCTTGCTGAGCGGGTTTGTGGGAAATCAGGACCAGATGACCTGCTTCCTCTCCGCAACAAGCCCAAGCCCACTTGTCCTGTCCCATCTAAAGCCTGACAAATCGTCCAATAGCAGCGCGTAATTGAAAACAAAGCGCTGGCCTTGTGGAATGGGATGCAGCTGCTGGGAACGGGGATTTAGCTGGGCGCTCCGGTGGCCACTGTGCTGTCGTCCGTCCTCGGCTCTCTGACGGCCAGGGAACGCTGGCACCCCTCCCCCACCCTCGCCTGTCTCCCCCTCTGCTCTGTGTCCAGCGCTAAGTGGAGGAGTTTGATTACCAGGAAGATTAGCATCCAGTCCCAGACACACCATCATTCCAGGCCTGTCTTTTACTTCACCACCACCAGTTGCCCCCCAACCACACATACACACACACACACACACAGGCAAACACACACACACACACACACACACACACACACACACACACACACACAGGCAAACACACACAGGCACACACACATATTCATAATCACAAACACACTCAGTCATGTCTGCACCCTCACACACACACACACACGCACACACACACACATACAAACCCACAACCCCAGTCATAAGACAGGCGGTGGTGCAGACAGAGCTGAAGCAGGTATCAGTTCCCTATCTCTCCATGCCTCATGCCCAGCCGTACCCCAGCCCTGCCCCCAGTCTTCCAGGTTCCCACCACTTGAGAAGGATTTCTGCGCCAGTAATCTGGGGCATAACTTAGTTCCAGAGCAGAGGCCTTAAATCACACAATCACTAATGATCCATTTCCACCCCCTGCACAGGCTTGGGAGGGGAAAAAAATCTCAGCCTGACATATAGAATGACATCACTTTCATAAATTCACGATAAGAGTGGCCGTTTCCCACTCGATGTAGCATACCAAAAAAGTTTACCCACATCCCACTCTTATTATGTGTTTCGATTTATGGGTCTCCAAAAAAAGAAGAAGAAGAATGAAGAAAAAAAAGTGAATGAATGATTTGAGTGAGGAATAAATAAGAAAAGTCTTGACAAACACTTCCAGAGGATCTTGCGGGAATGCGTTCAAAAACCAGCCAGACAGGGAGACAGGGAAAAAAGAGAGGTGGAGGAAATAAAAAAAAAGAAAAGAAAAGAAAAAAAGAGAATCTTAAAAAAAACACTGTGCTTATCTTTCCAGCAAATATCTGTGGTGCTGACAGGTCTGTCCATGTTTTATTATAGCGGGAGGGAGTCAGGGAGCGTCCCCCAGGGAGAGACTGGTCTAGCCAGCCAGGAATCCCCAATGCTGGGCCTGCAGTGGGCCCCCACTGCTCGCTGGGCCCCTAGGCTTGGGGTCCCGCCCAGATGAAACACACATACACACACACGCACACACACACTCAGCCTGGCGGGGCCCAGAACCCAAGCCAGAGGTAGAGTTAAAGTCTCTGCCGAGGAGGCTTCTGTGCAGCGTTCATTGGGCGTTGCTGGATGGGTTTGGAGGGTTAGGATGGAGCAGCGGCGGCGACATCAAACAAGTGCTAGGCCCCCACTCTCTGTCTGCCTGTCCAGAAATGTCACCGGAAAAGATAAATGTTTGAGCACCTTAAAGAGTTTTACAGTGCCCATTCTCTCTCTCTCTCTCTCTCTCTCTCTCTCTCTCACTCACTCACTCTCTTTACCCACTTTTACTTCTCATTACCCTTCCTCTCTCTTCTTTCTTTTTTTTCATCTATTTCTGGCACTAGCACTATCTCTCTTGCTCATCATTTTTTTCTTTCTTTTTTTCTGTATTTACTCGGTCATGTGTATTTTGCACAGCTGTGAAGTCACTCTTCCTTGAGGGTGCACTGAACAGGGTTTCCACATGCAGGCAGCATAGTCAGCTATATTTCAGTCTGGCCCTCAAAGTCATTTAACAATGCTGCACTTGAAGAGCGCCCCGGTGAGCTTTCACAACTACGGTGACCAGCAATGTTAAACTTTCGCAAGAAAAATATGTTGTTGACTACATCTTGCATTCATTTCTAAAACCATGTAACCGCTTTAAGAAAGCCTTAATGTTTTCCCCCAAGTATGTGCTAACTTTGGGTTGGTGCCTCAGCATCTTGCTAGCAGAAGCTAAGATTACACCCATGGCCTTACAGGGTCTTGGCTCGAGTGAGTGCTGAGCCTTGGGATGCTTTGTTTAGGGGTGCAATATGAGAAAGAGCCCGCAGAGGAAGGTGGTATCAGGCAATGTGCAGAGTCCACAATCCCCTCAATATCCCTGACATTTGATGTTCTTTTTTTTTCCTCTCTCCCATATTTAATTGTACGGCTTGGAATATGCAAGTTATTGAAAGACTCCAGAAATACAGAACCGCCACCGAGCCAATGCTGGTTTGCAGCGAAGCAGTGCGACTTGCCCTCTGCCCAGCAAACACATTGTTATTTATGTGGCAAGGAACAGAGGGAGAGGGAAAGAAAGAAATAAAAAAAAAAACCTTTCCTCTCCTGTGATAGATGGTTCGTATTTCTCTGAGAGAAAAAAAGGAAAGAATAAATGGCAGTTTGGAGTTCTCTCTCCAATTTGTCAGAGGTTTTGAGTGAGGGAATGAGAGCAGGTCTGTAGGGAGAGAAGCAGAGACACAGGGAAGGAGAGAGAATAAGATAGATAGATAGAGAAAAAGAGGAGGAGTGTTCTGGCATTGATGGAGGGATCCAGAGTCAGTTGTCCATCACTTAGATGTTCACTGGCTGTGACTCTCCCTCCTGCCCTCCAGTCTCACTGCTGACTTGGAGTCAGATTCAGTGGAACTGCTTTCATCCCTGGGCCAAGACCTGCTCCCATATGGGCAAATGCCACAGCTATCTCGATGCAGTGAAATTAGAGAGTACAGGGTTCAGGACAGGTCTTTCTTTGACTCGGGGCAGAGTTTGGGCTAAAATGAATTTGGAGTGAGGAGGTTACATGTGGGAGATGAAGCAGTAGAATAAGAGGACAGGAGTGATCTCGGATCTCAGAGGAGTGTAGAGGAATGAAGTTGCTGGTTGATTGGTTTCGATTTGGTTTGATTTGGCTTGGGAATAGTTTGTGGAGGTGGCAAGAGCATTGTCTTGGTGACTGAGTGCTAATTTTGAGAGACAGAGAGAGAAAGAGCAGACTCAGATGCCAGAGGCCCATACGAGAGGGCTCTTGCTTTGGATCTGCCATGTAGGTGAAAATCCACGGAATGGGACAGGGGTGGTCCAAGCTCAGCTTCAAAACACTTGTGGAAACATAATGCTGCGATGCTGCCCAAGAGGGAGCCACTAGGGGGTTCACAACATGGATGCTAAGCCTCCATTCTCAGTTATGCTCTTCTAAAGTTAGGCCTTACTCAACTGCCTCAACAGAGGCATGATATCCATATCTAAAAGAAGTTAATAGAGACAGAACTGTTGTACTGGTAGCATTGTGCATGTTTTATGTTAAAATGCCTTTTTGCAAGCCACAGGACAGTTGTCAGATAAGCTGCAAGATTCTTACTCATGCAGAAGCATTTGTGGGAAGATCAAGGGGAAAAGTGGGAGTTTTGTGCAAAATCTTGAGAGGAGAAGTGTTAAGAGCAATTGATTGGGTATTCCAGCATATGTTTGGAAATAACACACATCTGTTGTGCATTAGAATAAAATCCGCCTTTTAAAAGCAGGTTTAATCCAGTTTGAATTCAAATGCATCAATTGGAGAAACAATAGAACCAGTCCTGCTTCATTACATCATTTCCATAGCATTTGTGGTTACATTATAATGTCTTTACCACCTTACCAAACTTGTCATTGACTTCCTATTCTTGCTAAACTCTAAAATATGTCATAGCCTGTAGTTGCACACATATAGTAGTATTGTATGACTAGCATGGGTACTTTTGCTGTTTGTTGATTGTATCATGTATTGTACATTTATGATCAGTAAGCTTTTCATTGCTTGTAATGTTGTTATTGGTTGGCCTCATTCAGTTACGCTTTGGATTGATTTACGCCACTCACATCACATGGCAAATGACATTATAGGGCAGTGATTGGCGCTGAGGAGTGCAGTTTTACCTGAGGAAGTGAAAGCTTAACAAAATCCAAAGTCCCTCAGCACCCCTCTACCCCTCTACCCCCCGACTTCCTATTCCTGCTAAACTCTAAAATATGTCATAGCCTGTAGTTGCACGCATATAGTGGTATTATATGATTAGCATGGGTACTTTTGCTGTTGTTGCTTTTAATGTTGTTATTGGTTGGCCTCATTCAGTTATGCTTTAGACTGATTTATACCACTCACATCACATAGCCACACACACACGCACACACACACACACACTATGAAGTATGTGACTATATGCCTTGAAATATGCATGTTATTGAATTATACACATAATATGACAAGCCACAGTATGCACTTTTCCTCCAGATAGATGTAAAGTCAGAAAGGCAGACAGAGAGAGAGAGAGAGACAGAGAGCATGTCTGTGTGTGTGTGTGTGTGTGTGTGTGTGTGTGTGTGTGTGTGTCTTGTGGATCCTCTTAGGAGAGGGTGGAGTGGCTGTACCCACCCAAAATAAACGATGCTGCAGCGGTGTTGGCAGCCCCAGCTGTGGCAGTCAGGAGTGCTGTAGTGTGTTGTGGTGTGCTGATTAGACCCCTGTGCTGTGTGGGGAGGCCAGACTAGTGAGGTCGCCTCTGGAGATGGATGCTCTGCGTCGGCACATGACTGCGGTTTGGGGCGGCTTCAGCCACTGTGCTCAGAATGTGTGTGTTTGGATGTGTGCGTTTAAAGGCACCTGTCTTTTTATGTCTATCCATTCATTTATGCATACATGTGGCTGTGTGTGTGTGTGTGTGTGTGTTGTACATGTCTTAGATGTTTTGTTTACATCTATGAGTGCATGTGTCTGTTTTTTTATGTGTATGTGTGTGTGTGTGTGTGTGTGTACAGGCAGTGTGTGTATACGTACTTCTCTCTACCAGAGCAGTTAACATGTAGATGATAGTCCTGAGCTGTGTGAATGAATCTGCCTGATTGGTTGCATCATCCTTGTGAAGAGTGTTTACAGATCACCCCTCTACTGTCATTATTCAGTCTGAGGATTCCAACAGCAGAATTACAACACATAACATCATACCAAAGGCCCACAGAGTGCAGAGGGCTTATGACATCATGAGTCCATTATCCAATCCCTTTCTTGCCCCCTTCTGACAGCTGGACCACTGGCAAATGGGGAGCCTGCAGTCGCACGTGTGGAGGTGGGCAACAGACACGGAACATCCGCTGCATGAGGAAAGTCACGTACCAGCGGGATGAGGTGGCACCCCACTCCCTCTGCCCCGTCATGGCACCTGCCCAGGTGCAGCCCTGCAACACCCACGCCTGCCCCCCGGAGTGGGGCACTGGGTCCTGGTCACAGGTGGGCCTCCGTTTTTCATTCATGTCCTCTGACCTTTTTATTTTACATGAGTCTCTCTCTCTCTCTTACACACACATACACACACACACACACACACATGCTCTCACACTTAAAGGTCAAAGGTCAGAAGCATCAAAGTGATGCAAAAAGATACATGATACAAAAATTACCAAACAAAAGATAAGGCTAGTGTAACATCAAAAAAGAATCTGAGACCCGAGAAGTCAAGATCAAAAGCACATTTAGAAATATTAGACTGGTCCAACACATTTAGAAATATTAGACTGATCCAACACATTTAGAAGTATTAGACTGGTCCAACACATTTTGAAATCACCAGACTGGTCCAACACATTTTGAAATCACCAGACTGGTCCATATCTTTGTCCTTCTAGCCCCCATTCTGGCTCCCTGTATATTTCCCATGTCATTCTTCCCTATTCCCTTGCTCATAGTAACAAGGGCTTATGGTGGTTTTATAGTGCTACAACTTACATCTGCAGTTAATTGACAAACGTACACACTTTAATTTGATGCACATTTGGCTTCAAAAATAGAGCTTCTCAAAGTCATTGTTCCCCTTTTGCTCTCTTTTTTGTAACTGTCACACAAGGGGGGTGTTTGGCATATGGTCAGACAGTGAAACCGATCAGTAACAGCTGTTCCAGACCAGCTCCCAACTATCTCAATCCAAAGGGTGATGAACTGACACTCTGGGTCTGCTTTATCACACTTGACAATCAGGTCAAGTGTGGCTTTGAACCACCAAATTCAGCTCCCTGGGCTGAGATTACAGAACCTTGCTTGCACAACTGGGTTCCTGGTAACATTATCGGGGCGGGTTTGCCAACAAGCACACACTTAGATTGATGTGTGTGCACTGTTTTGAAACTTGCTACTAAATTTGCTAAAAGTCAGAGAGCAACTCGTTCTAACTTCTTGTCAAACATAACAAGAGGAGAACAATGTGAGCATTTTAGTGATTTTAGGACTGGTGAAATAAGAGGTTAGGAGTTTGAAGTTTCAGGAGATTCTTTGAATTATCAATGGCAACCCAATTATGCCCTCTAGTGGTCAGATATGGTAAGACAGCTTTAGTGTTTAACTGATGCTGAGAGACATAAAAAGGCCAGCTTTTCTCAGTCATTTGTGGTGATTGGAGCTCAGACCACAGTGACATTAATAATTCACTGCCTTTTATATGATAAAAAGTAGCTGTGCCACATTTTCTATGGTTAAATCGGCTGAAAATGGAAATAGCATTAATGAGGCCCATGTCCCCCAGCTTCTCCTCATGAGCATGAACAGGGAAAGGGGCAGAGTGCCATAATTGTTCCCCTAAAAGCTTTGCTGCGCCGTTATCTGCTAATGATTCGCAGCCCTGTCGTATGTCTGGCTGTATTTTTGACATGTGAAGTTCTCTGTGGCATTTGGTAAACAGCTTTGTGAAGCGAGCGCGCTTCAAAGCATCTCTGACGCTGTCACTCTCCGTCAGCGAGTTCAGAGGCAGTGCAGACTGACAGAACGCACTGCGAACCACGACGCCTGAGAATGACTACAGCTTGACCTTTACCAAGTTCAGACAAATACACTGCAAATCTACAAGAGACTTCTTCCCTCCGTTTTCTCCTCTCTTCTCTCTTTTTCTCTCTCTCTCTTTCTTCACTCCCCATGCCCCCCCCCCGCCACTTCCCTGCCGCCCGCTTCAAAAAATGTTGTTTTCTTTTCCCTTTCTTCTGCTCAAATTTTCCTTCTCTCTTTTGCTTTCTTCTCTCCATCAACTCAGTTGCTTTGTACTCTTGCCTGCCTGCCTGTGTGTCTGTCTGTCTGTGTGTCTGTCTGTCTCTTTCTGTGTCTGTTTATCTTTCTTAGTTATTCAGGCTCTTTCTGTCTGAGTGACTTTCTCTCTGTCTGTCTCTTTCAAAGTGAATTCACTTCATCTTTCTCTCTCATTTATTTCTTCCCCGCCCACCCCCTCTCTCCTCCTCTGTTCTGGTTGCTGCAGTGTTCTAAGACATGCGGGCGCGGAGTGCGCAAGCGCAGTGTGTTCTGCCGCAGCACGGACCCCGGGGCCAGGGCGGTGGTGGTTCCGGACAGCATGTGCAAGCTACACCACAGGCCCAAAGCCCAGGAGACTTGTGTCCTCACCCGCTGCCCCAAGAACGACCGTCTGCAGTGGGTCACCACCGCCTGGAGCGAGGTAAAGACACTGGCGCACACTTGCACACATACACACACACCCATGCTAAGTCTGGTAACTGACACTGAAATGAACTCAGAGACAAATATCAGAATTCACATTCACAGGAAACTAACCACAGGAACCTATACTTACATGTGTAAACATGGCTATACAAACACAAACACACACACACACACACACACACACACACACAAAGACGAACCCAACTCCAGGTTAAGTCATATGGACATACCTTCATTTTTTCCTTTCTGTCTCTCACTCACAGCAAGCCACCTACACCCACCCACACACACACACCCACCCACACACACTTACACCAGCTCTTTTGCAAAACTCATGCTGATGTGATCAGAGCACTCCCCTAGCTCCTGTCTAGACAGCCACACAGCATGCCACCACAGACCTCCTACTGCGTCACACACCAGCAGCACTGATGCACACACACACACACACACACACTCATACAATTTTATGCACAAGTCGTTAATGAAACATTGCAACACACCCAGCTCCAACACCTCTGCTACATGATCTACAGACTAACTGAACAAATTACAGTACCACTGCTCTGCCATCACAATCAGCCCAACTAACACACGAGCAGAAGCACAGCAGAGCTCATGTCCAGACCTGTAATAGCTGTGCAGACAGGCACACAACTGGACTTAGGCCAATCAATCAGTGATTTGACATGAGTGTTTATATCCACCACTATTAAAATATAGCTTTAATTTGTCCTTGGTTTGGAAATGCTTTGAAATTGCATGACTACAAAACATGTAAAGACATGTCTACCTACACAATCTAAATCTACAGGTATTTTCTGAATATAAGCCGCCCAGCGTAGAAAGCTCAGCTCAGTGATTCATGCAAATTAAAATAGCAAACCCCTCTATTGATGGAACCCAGGTATTACTCACATTTTACTAAACATTACTTACCAAGGCAGAACCAGATAAGGAAACGCATTCCCATGTACCTCTTTCATGTGTGACCTTTATAGAGTTGAGCTAAATTAGTGTAATAATCAGGTTAATAATCAGCAAATTAAAGTATTCATGTGGAAATGAAGGAAGTAAAGTGTACCACACAAAGTCCTGGGGATGGACGAATATGAACTTCAACAGAACCTTGGCAGACAGCAGTATCACAGGCGGCTCTGCTACATGATGGCAAAGGTGTTGTCATGGTGATGCTGATGACCTGGCAGCATGGAGGGTGAGGGAGAGGGGGTGGGGCTTGTGATGGATCTAGAGATTAAGGAGATGTCTGGTGTCAGTATGTGTGTGATTTGTGTGTTTATTTGAGTGTGTGTGTTTGTGTGTGTGAATCTGCTAGTGTTTGATGCATGTCTGTTTACAGATGTGTGTGTGTGTGTGTGTGTATCTCCTTGCATGAGCAGTGTGTGTGTACATGGGCTACTGCTGCTGAGTGATCTGTGATGTGTTTGTGTTTGTATTGTGAATCATGAGGCAGAGTCTGATTTGTCATTTTCTCTGGTCACTGTCTGTGTGTGTGTTTGTGTGTGTGTGTGTGTGTGTGTGTGTGTGTGTGTGTGTGTGTGTGTGTGTGTGTGTGTGCCTGTGTGTGTGTGTGTTTGTGTGTGTGTGTGTGTGTGCGTGTGCATGTGTGTGTCTGTGTGTGTGTGTGTGTGTGTCTGTGTGTGTGTGTGTGCGTGTGTGTGTGTGTGCGTGTGTGTGTGTGCGTGTGTGTGTGTGTGTGTGTCTCCCCCACCAGTGCTCAGTGTCGTGTGGGATGGGTGTGCGTCGGCGGGAACTTCGCTGCGGGGAGCGTGACTCCAGGGGGGGCTATATAGAGTTCCCCATCAGGAGGTGCAGGAACCTGCCAAAACCCCCTGTGGAGCTCCAGCAGCCCTGCAGCCGAGGGCCCTGCCCACAGCCCCAGCCCCAGCCTCCACCTCAGCCTCAGCCTCCACCCGCCCAGCCCCCTGGACTGGACCGGACACCCAGCGCTGTGGTGCTAGGCTGGTACTCCTCACTCTGGCAGCAGGTACGATGGGTTAGCAATGGTACATGTGTGTATAAATGCTGTGTGTGTGTGTGTGTGTGTGAGAGAGAGAGAGAGAGAGAGAAAATGTGTGTGTATTTATTTTTCATTTTGAGTGTGTTTGAGCATGGGTATGTGTGTTGGTGTGTTGGTAGCATCCTTTAAGTTGAAAGTAAAACAGCTACCACCTGCACATACACTGTCATCACAGGCGTGAAACATAACACTGTACACATCTAAAAGGCACACTTGAAGCGGGGAGTCAGACATGATGAAAAGAGTCTCTCTCCCTCTATCTCTCTTTCTCTCTCTCTCCTCCTGATCCTCCTTTATCCTGTGGCTTGTGGCTGTCAGGCTTGTGACTCTGACACTCTGTCACAAGCACAGGATGCCTGTGAAGTCTCTCCACATCCTCCTCCTGTCCTTCTCTGATGCAAAATGACAACCACTGGGCCTGTCTTCATACAAGTTCTCCCCCTTACAACCTTCCTTTCGACTTACTCTGTCTACTTAGATTTTCCCAATATCTTTCCTTCCTCTCTCTCTCTCTCTCTCTCTCTCTCTCTGTCTATCTATCTATCTGTCTGTCTATCTATCTGTCTAGCTGTCTATCTATCTATCCATCTGTCTGTCTGTCTGTTTCTGTTTCTGTTTGTTTATTGTATCATGTAATGTCATGTTTATTTACATAATATACACGTTTATTTTACCTTGTTTACCTCCCTTACAAAATCCCTCCATCTCTCTCCTGTCTCTTGCAGTGTTCTGTGTCGTGTGGTGGAGGGGTGCAGACGCGCACCATCCAGTGTCTGAGGCAGGGGCGACCTGCGGCTGGCTGCCTGCCTCACCAAAGGCCTGTGAGCTCCAGAGCCTGCAACACCCACTTCTGCCCCGCTCCTGCACCAGCTCCTCCTCCAGCTGCCCCACCCCCGGGTCCCCCACGCAAAGGTATGGCACTGTGTTGGGCTTATGCTGTGTGCTATCTATCTATCTATCTATCTATCTATCTATCTATCTATCTATCTATCTATCTATCTATCTATCTATCTATCTATCTATCATCTCTCTCTCTCTCTCTCTCTATCTATCTATCTATCTATCTATCTATCTATCTATCTATCTATCTATATATATGTCTGTCTATGTATTTATTTATTTATTTACTGATTTATTATGTCCACAACTTACAAAAGACAGCAGAATCAATGTATAGTGTGTATGGAGATGTGTAATGGCTGTTTTATCCCAAAGGGATAGAGGAACAAGGGATAGAGGAAACAGAGAGAAAATGTGTGGAAAAATGTACAAATGATTGTGACTGTAAATTGTGTTAGGAGAGGAGGTACTCCTGAAAGTGCTGTGGCTTCAAGAGGTTTTTGAAGTAAATGCCCTTAGGGTAAGAAATGTTGTTTGCGCCAGGAGAGTTTCTACAGCTTTTTGAGGTTTACCTGTAGTCTGGAAAGGTGAACTCTTCAAAAATGGATGATGCTTTTAGATATAAATGGTTGCCCTCTGTTGCGTGGGCAGTACCTCTGCTGCCATAAATACTGATGAGTTTTCTTCTATATGAATGTTCTTAGTTGCGTAACCTACTTGGCAGTACTACTACTAACAGTACAGTATGTTAGTGGTCTTCCATTTCAACTCAGCATGTCTAGATAAAAAACTGCAGATTCACCACCATGATGTAAATTTTCCCCTTGTCTTTCAGAGGAGAAACCTTGTCTGGACTTCTTTGGCTGGTGCCATTTGGTTCCTCAGCATGGTGTCTGCAATCACAAGTTCTACGGGGAGCAGTGTTGCAAATCCTGCTCCATGAAGAAACAGTGAGAGTGAAAATTGCCACCTTCTTAAAAAAAAAACTCAGTTTCCCATGAGCACCCACACAGACTCCTGTCCTCAGACCCCTTAAATTGGATGAATGGATTACACAATGAATGGATGGATTGTATGATGAACACAGTGGAGTTGAGAGGTTTTGGTCACTGGCTGGCACAGAACATGGAGGCAATGCAGTCTTTGCCTTCCTGGAGTACTTGATGATGAGAAGACCAGGGGGAGGGGGAAGAAAAGGACACTTTGCAGAGACAATGCCCCTTCCATCTTCCTAGGCAAATCTGAGCTGAAGTGGATGTGTTACCTTTTGTGTTTTACTTCAAAGAATTCACTTTTAAGACATTTTTTGAGAATTCTGTGTATTAACTCCTCTTCATATACATGTATGTGTATATTTAAATGTGCCTGTGTGCAGCAGGACATTTTTAAGTTATTTTGTCCCTCTTGTGATTGTGCATGTCTGATGTACTGTATCCTATGTCTGATTTGTGTTGGGAACTTATCATCAACCCATGTCTTAGCAGTATGTCTCTGAGGACTCTTCAACTCACCATTTTGACTTTGATGGGGACAACCATTTGTGGATGCATTTATTCCACCTGTTTTACCTTAAGCTTCTCCAGTGTTTTTTGTTATAATAGCAAGGTATGCACCAGTGCATCATCCATTTCTGTGTTTGTCACACCGTGTTGTTTTTGTTTAGAGAGAGAAATATTCCTTTGGCCTTTGGTATCCTTAACAACAGGACTAAGCGAGGAGGTCCTCCTTTGGGTGTTTTGAGGCCAGCAAATAGGACCGGACCTCGTCTGTTTTAGAATCATGTCGAGGTATCAAATAATCATTCTCCTGAGGGTACGTGAGGTCACTGATTGCCACCTGTGCACATGACCTTCCCAGAATGTTTTCATCTAATGAGGGTGTTTATGTCCGTGGGGAGGGAGGACGGGGCGGGGGGCGGTTGGATTACGGAGTGACTGGTGGGGGGCTGTAGAGTGGAGGATGAAAACAAGCAGTTAGCCAAGCTCTCCCCTGCAGGGACTGAGAAGAGGTGGCCAGGGTGGAGGTGAACATGGAGGGGATAGGGGTGAGGGAGAGGAGCCAAGGTCTCACCCAGGGATGTGTGTGTGGTCCTGGGGTGAGCTCAGGGGGTTGGGCTGGGGAAATGGAGATAGGGGGTCTTTACTGGGGCCAATTAGTCTCAAGCTTGGTATATATATATGTGTGTGTGTGTGTGTGTGTGTGTGTGTGTGTGTGTGTGTGTGTGAGTGTGTGAGAGAGAGAGAGAGAGATAGAGAGAGAGACTGAAGAAAAAAAACAAAAGTAGAGAAAGAAAGAAGCATGGAGGATGAGAGCGGAGCAGACGGAGAGTCAGAGAAAGAAAGACCAAACCATGGTTGTGTTGCTGCGGAGCTCCTCGACCTCTACATGGCCTTGTGCTCTCACAACCAAAATGGCTCATTTGCATTCATGCATGTGTGTGAGAATGTCAGTCTCCTGCCACACAATTACTGGTGTCACAGTCAGAGGTTTGCATTCTGAATCACTGTAACAACATGCAATTGGGATGTTGATCTCTGACTGGCAGTCATAGGCCCACAGAAAAACTGAACTCATGAGGCTTAGAGTAACTTTATACAGTTGTACAGTGCTTTCATGTCTGGTCTTCAAAATTATGACATAAGATATTAACCAGTTCTGTCCAACTCTTAACAATGGTTCTTTCTCCAGTAGAGTCATACGAGTCATACATGTTAGGATTGGTTTTGTTTATCAGATTCAGCCAGCATCTTCATTCAGAGGAGGTGAAGGGAGGACAGGAAAGGGCCTTTCTTG